>OW240923.1:64575961-64590558 GCA_933207985.1 Pelobates cultripes
TTTACATCGTAAACCTTAACTCTCAAGGTCTCTCCTGTTTCGATTGGCAACAAGAAGAAGGATGGCTTTGGCATACCTAATACACATGCCCCTTCCCAATCTTGTGGTAACTCCGAATAAGTTTTCTTACCACAAATCCAGTATAAATTTGCTGGGGCTTTCCAACTAGATGTAGCCGATAAGTCAAACCATACCTCCTTTAAATGAGTGTAATTGGCAAACGGATTAGTAGGTTCCGAGACATTTGAAGTTGACCACCAAGTAGTATTTTTAGTATTAACATTATAGGCTTTTTGTCCCAAGCAAGTTAGCTCACCTACAGACGTGTTATACATTGTCCCTTTCCTGGCTATACAAACATGACCTATAATGGAGGTTTTTAACCACCATTCCAATTTACTTCTAGTACTTACTTGATGATCAGACTGGAAAGGTATCTGTTGTTCATATGTCTCTGAGCCAGGGTACCATATTTCCTTTGCCTCCCATGGCCACTGGTCTCCCATATTAGTACCTCCACACACATAGCAATTAGTTACATTAAGACTACCTGCAATACCCTCAGCCAAATCAGTAAATAGGTTATTAACATTATGGGGAATTTTATCCTCAATACTCATCTCCTCATAAAAGGAATGAGAAACCTGATGAGTTTGAGTTGCCACTGTCTCAGTTTCAAGACCTACATATATTATTGTTCCTGGATCTACTCCTGTGCCATATATTTGGAACCCAAACAGACCTCCAAACCTGTCAAAGTACTGCAGATTGGAAATGGTCATGTGAACGGGGTTACACACATAGTTTTACAGTATGGTGTGGTAGGCAACCTTTGGATAATCATATCTTGATCCACTGTTTTTCCCAGGTTGCCCAACCTACACATGACCAATAGGGGCAGAAGTTAGTCTCTATTTGGGCAATCAGGATCAGTAGATCTTTTACTGGGACATAAGTATTTATCATTAAACCCATAAGTTTGTTCCCATTTAAGATTACCACATACATTCCAAAGTCTTCCACTACCCGAAATCGCCTTACATGCATCAAATAGTAGAATACCCGTGGAATGCATGGTGCTTATCACAGTCCTATTTATTAATGTCCCCTGGGAGTTACTATTCCGAATTACCAACCAAATTGTACGGGGTTGGAAATGGGGATCAAAACATTTAGACTCTCCTGATATTGGCTTGCACACACTATAATCAATATCCAAATATCTACATTTAGATACAGATTCCTTACATTCATACTGTGAGTGCCAGATGAGAGTTTGGGATATTTGGTTACCTGTTTTAGTAGTCTTAATGCAACTATCGCAATTCGGTATGTCTGTACTCCTACCTTCCTGAAAAATCATAAAAATACTAAGACACAATAAAACACATTATTCCTGAAATCCTCATTTTTCTTCGACCGTGCGATGGCCTCTCAGCTTCCAGATTGTGAGGGCTGCAAGGATGTTGTTCTTCTGATCCTCACTTTCCTTCACAGAGATCCCTTCAAGATACTCTGGCTATGACACGTAGGCAGGTGGTCAGGCTTTATTATGGCCGCCAAAACACCTACTTGATGATCTTTGTAGACTTTTAACTAGAATGTCTCGATATCCCCTCGTCACTCCGACTGAGTTGCACGCTTCAACCGGGTCCTGCAAGGATTCTCAGGATCTGGAGTAGTTTGCCAAGAGTCTGCTGCTGGTTTAACCTTAGAATGATGAATCCAAGGAGTCACTTCCGCCACCTTTACAGCTATTGGGGTAGATAAAAGAACAACATACAAAGGCTAACAGGATACACCCCGAGCTTTAACTCAATATGTATTGGTGGGATATTACGAGCAAGTCCTGGAGGATTATTTTCTTCCCATACTCCTGGAATGTCAAGTAAGGATTCATCACTCTTAGGGTTAACACTTGTCACTATGGAATAGAAGCGTCATTCTTCTTCCCTTGGCACCGATATCACCATTATGCCTGGTAATCCCTTAAACTTCAGAGATGTTAATCCATTAGGTAAAAGGTTATCTGAGCTTAAAGCTTCGATAATAGATCTCGTCCTAAAAGTTGAATCGGACACTCTGGCATATATAGGAACTAATGCTTCACCACATGGCCTCCCAGAATACAAGTGCGACTCTTAAGAACCGGTCTAGCTGCACTTCTCCCAGTAGCTCCTATCACAGTTATAGTCTTCCCCGAAGGCGGAGCCACCATCTTAGTCACCACAGAATGTTCAGCACCTGTGTCGATCATGAAAGAACTTCTCTTTCCCCCTATTGCTACATCGACCATAGGCTCCGCTCGACCAAGTGGGATGGAGCCCGGTCGGTATCAATAGTCTTCCATGATAGTGTCAGCCAGACCCACAAAATCTCTATCCTCTCTTTCTCTAGGTCTCTGCGTGGGTGGATAGTATCTGTCTCCTTGAACACTTCCTCTACTATTCCCATCATTCCCTCTAAAACTTCCTCTTCTCTATAACTACCACTATAACCTCCTCGTACCCTTCTCTCTCCTTGTCTATCACCTTCATACTGCTCTCTCTGTGGACACTCACTCTTCCAATGTCCCTCCTTTCTACAATACGCACATTAATTCCTACTTAAAGTCCCTTGCTCAGCCTATTCTCGTCTCCTCTATTCACTTCCCTGTCTTTCTACACTTAAGATAGCTACCGCTAGCATATCTGCCTTTTTCCTCATTTTACGCTCTTCCTCCATCTCCCTATTCATATATACTGTATTTGCAATCTCCATTAGCTGTATTATGGACATCCCTACAAATCCCTCTAATTTCTGTAATTTCCTTTTAATATCACCTTGGGCCTGGCTGACAAATGCTGAGTCTATCATTCGGAAGTTTTCAGGGGCTTCAGGATTGAAAGGAGTGTACAATCTATTTGACTCAAACAGTCTCTAATATGGGACTTCGGCAAGGCTGCTCAATAATAGGTTCCAGTCTAGGAGTAGTAAGATAGGTGTAAGGGGGTGAGCTAATTTTATTAGTCGGCATTTGGTGGATGAAAAAACGTTTTTGTTTAAAAGTGTTAAACCAAAAACCTACCAGTAGGTGTCACCAGAGGGTAATTGTATCAAAATAATCTTTATGGGTCTAATAAGAAAACTCAACTTTTAATATATTTATACATAAAATAAAACCTTATAGCAATAAATATATTAAAAGGGGGTAAGCAATCCTACTTCTATCTGTTATAAACAATGTATTATCAATGTAACTCCCGAAGATGGCCCGTAGGTGGCCTAGAGTGCCTCCCTAAAGTCTAATGAAACAGATAGACTTTAATTAATTATGTCCCTATTTTATTATTACTTATTTTAATCACTGTCCACCCTGATATCTAGGCTTGATTAAATCTTTAGTTCTAAGGTAAATTAAACATTTCAGTTTGTAGTTTAGTAAAAGGGGACATTTTGGACAAAGCTGGGAGGGGCCCATCCAGTAACTAAAAAAAACCAATATACCATCTGATACCATTGATCATTGATTAGGGGGAGGGGTAGTACAGAAATACAAGAGTTTGAAACACAGGAACAGATAGGTATGTGGGTAGGCGGGGACAGTAGAGCAGGGGGAGTGCAAATACTGACTATATACCAGTTTTTATCTTGGGAAAAAGAATAGGGGTGTGGCTAATCTGGCTCTGGAGGATGTTTGGGGGGTTGGTAATCAGATGCCAGGGGGGGAGGGGATGTCCAAAGCAGTTGTAATCAAGTCCTTAGTTCTGACCACCATATGGCTACATTGTTTCCCATATGACACAGTTTAATTCACCAAGGCAGTTTTTCAACAATCAGTTTCCAACAGTCAATGTATAGAAACTGATCATAGAATTCCAGCCTACTAGTTACAGCCACATGTACACCCTGCACTAAATTTAAGTGAAGACTGCCACATGGAGGCCATGCGGTCACCAGGACAGGCTACTCCCTACTTTTTTTTTTTTTTTTTTAAACATACAAGACAAAAGACTAACAGCCTAGTGAATCAGATTATTTCAACAGAACATCTGATTCAAAAAGCTGTACAAATATACACACAGTTTCAACAGTCACACCAATCTCCTTATCACCAGCAACACATTGCGCAGTCACTAGGCCCAAACACACACACAGGCTCCTCACATGCTCAACAATATCACGACGTCGCACACACGAAATTAAATCAAAAAACCACCAAAGACTATACACTTATCAATGTAACTATTATTCAAACCATACAACTATCCACGCTATTAATCCATATAAACTAACCGATCACATAACATTTCAACAATTTCATCTCTACAATTATCCATACTATAAATCAACTTTGACTAACCAACTATATCACATTCTAGTAACCTCATCTTTACAGTCAGTGGTTATGGTACAGTTAGTAAGTGGTTATAATACAGTTTTAAAGTCACAGATCAGTTAGTAACAGTTATGGTATTATACATATAACATAAAACAGCAATTGTTAGTAATTTTTACACAATGTCAGTGGTTATGGTACATGTCAGTAGTTATGGTACCGTGCGCTATTTTACAGTTATACACACAATTTACACTCCCACTAGACAGCAGAGCTCTAACTTTCTAGTAGGACATACAAGTTAACCAATTCACCAACTACAATATATTTAACAACATTTACAATAATCCCAACTATTCTAACTGGCCAGCACCTCGAGAGCTTTCGATCTATTTATACACCAGAGATTCGATAAGTTCTTCGCTGCCCAGACACCACGTATAGCGAACTAGAGGTCAGAATTTACACAGTACCCAGCTAGTCTATTAAACTATCAATAAGCTAGTGGCTGGATTTACAACAGAGCACACTTAGTTAAGATAGGGTGAAATCTAGCAAACTATAATATACAACAGAGTATGCTAGTCTCCCGGTCCCCCCGACCTAGCGAACAAAATTTACACCCTAGATACGCTAGTCAAGACAGGACACCGGTGTCCGACATGAGCTATTTACACCAGAACTCAGTCTGACCCAAACCACCTATATTAGACGGGCTGACTACAGAGCGTCTAATTTCCAGATAAGTGTTGCGCTTTTCACTTCTTCCATCCATCAGGACAGGGCAGATTCCAATAACCGGTTCCAAATATAAAACCCCTTGTGGGTCTACCGCTCTAACGGTATCAATCTTACCTGTTAATTCCTGGACCTGGGTTCACTCATAGACGGAACAATCCGGGACTCACTGCGCAGAAGCCGATGATCTCCTGGACAAAAGGCCAGTGGCGCCGAGACGAAAGGAGGTCCACGCAGTAGAAGTCCAGGATTGTAGCGTAGAAGGTTTGGTAAAAGTTTACCGTCTCAAATCTCTGCGCCAGCTTCCATGCAAATGAGGTTCCCGGCCCAATGCACCAGAGATGTTGCAGTGTAAGCATGCAGAAGCCAAACACAGAAATATTGGACACAGGTCTTCAGGAAGTAACAGGCCTTTATTCACATTACCGATCGGGTCTCAGATGAACTCCTGTTCCAACATTCTGAGAGACCAACACATAGTGTACATTCCTTATATAGCACTATAACTCCTCCCATTAATAGCTACACCCACATATACCTTTAACCAATCAATGAGCAGAATATAGACTTGTACATCTAGTCAAACCACATGGCTCATCCAAGACAAAGGAAATAAGTGCAATTTCAGTTCCTGCATTCCTGCACATGCTCAGTACACTGATGACAGTATCCTAGCTACATGTAGCTAACCAACTGACACAACATACACATATGCCACATGGAGATTTTGGCCTACTAAATTTTAACCATGCTGGAATCCCATCACATTTAACCCTAAGATGAATTAACCCATACATTACCAGTAGTAATTAGAAATGCTATACTATATATACATGCATGATCAATGCTAGGTAGAGACATACTGACCGACTCTGGAGGTGACATACTGAGAGATTACCTGTATAATCAGGAGGGTATGTTATACTAATTATATTGCAAGCATTTATTCATTTAATCTTATATACTCTGCTTTATGATATATTAATGGATCTTTATTCGTGTATTCAATAAACTATATAAATCAGACAAAAGTTATTGCTTCCAACTCCTATTATTATTGTATTCTCAATTATTTATGTATTTTAAATAGAGAAACTCTATACCGACTATACAATATTTTTGCTAAGATATCTGTATGGTTAGCCCTGCTAAATTCTAAGTTGTAAGACGTTATAGCAGTAAATTGGAGTACGAACAGTTACAGCAGACCAACCAGGAATCTCAGGTGCCGTAAGCTTTTGTTTATTTCTTTTTTAGATTATGATGTCATAATCAGATCACTTTTTTCCCTAGTCAGAAGCGTCTTGTCTTTAGTCGCAACCAGTGTTTGATATTATATAAACATCCGCGAGATCACTTTCTGCTAATTTCGCCTACGGCCATACCAGTCTGAAAGTGCCTGAACTCGTCAGATCTCAGAACTTATGCAGACTTGGGCTTGCTTAGTACTTGTATGGGAGACCAACTAGGAACCTCATGTGCTGTAAGCTTTTGTTTATTTCTTTTTTAGATTATGATGTCATAATCAGATCACTTTTTTCCCTAGTCAGAAGCGTCTTGTCTTTTGTCGCAACCAGTGTTTGATATTATACCAACATCAGCGAGATCACTTTCTGCTAATTTCGCCTACGGCCATACCAGTCTGAAAGTGCCTGATCGCGTCAGATCTCAGAAGTTATGCAGACTTGGGCCTGATTAGTACTTGTATGGGAGACCAACTAGGAACCTCAGCTGCCGTAAGCTTTTGTTTATTTCTTTTTTAGATTATGATGTCATAATCAGATCACTTTTTTCCCTAGTCAGAAGCGTCTTGTCTTTTGTCGCAACCAGTGTTTGATATTATACCAACATCAGCAAGATCACTTTCTGCTTCTTTTACCTATGGCCATACCAGTCTGAAAGTGCCTGATCTCATCAGATCTCAGAAGTCATGCAGACTTGGGCTTGATTAGTACTTGTATGGGAGACCAACTAGGAACCTCAGGTGCCGTAAGCTTTTGTTTATTTCTTTTTTAGATTATGATGTCATAATCAGATCACTTTTTTCCCTAGTCAGAAGCGTCTTGTCTTTTGTCGCAACCAGTGTTTGATATTATACCAACATCAGCGAGATCACTTTCTGCTAATTACGCCTACGGCCATACCAGTCTGAAAGTGCCTGATCTCGTCAGATCTCAGAAGTCATGCAGATTTGGGCCTGATAAGTACTTGTATGGCAGACCAACTAGGAACCTCAGGTGCCGTAAGCTTTTGTTTATTTATTTCTTAGATTATGATGTCATAATCAGATCACTGTTTTCCCTAGTCAGAAGCGTCTTGTCTTTTGTCGCAACCAGTGTTTGATATTATACCAACATCAGCGAGATCACTTTCGACTAATTTCGCCTATGGCCATACCAGTCTGAAAGTGCCTGATCTCGTCAGATCTCAGAAGTCGTGCAGACTTGGGCCTGCTTAGTATTTGAATGGGAGACCAGCTAGGAACCTCAGGTGCCGTAAGCTTTTGTTTATTTCTTTTTTAGATTATGATGTCATAATCAGATCACTTTTTCCCTAGTCAGAAGCGTCTTGTCTTTTGTCGCAACCAGTGTTTGATATTATACCAACATCAGCGAGATCACTTTTTGCTAATTTTGCCTACGGCCATACCAGTCTGAAAGTGCCTGATCTCGTCAGATCTCAGAAGTCATGCAGACTTGGGCCTGCTTAGTACTTGTATGGGAGACCAACTAGGAACCTCAGGTGCCGTAAGCTTTTGTTTATTTCTTTTTTAGATTATGATGTCATAATCAGATCACTTTTTCCCTAGTCAGAAGCGTCTTGTCTTTAGTCGCAACCAGTGTTTGATATTATATAAACATCCGCGAGATCACTTTCTGCTAATTTCGCCTACGGCCATACCAGTCTGAAAGTGCCTGAACTCGTCAGATCTCAGAACTTATGCAGACTTGGGCTTGCTTAGTACTTGTATGGGAGACCAACTAGGAACCTCAGGTGCTGTAAGCTTTTGTTTATTTCTTTTTTAGATTATGATGTCATAATCAGATCACTTTTTTCCCTAGTCAGAAGCGTCTTGTCTTTTGTCGCAACCAGTGTTTGATATTATACCAACATCAGCGAGATCACTTTCTGCTAATTTTGCCTATGTTCATACCAGTCTGAAAGTGCCTGATCTCGTCAGATCTCAGAAGTTATGCAGACTTGGGCCTGATTAGTACTTGTATGGGAGACCAACTAGGAACCTCAGGTGCCGTAAGCTTTTGTTTATTTCTTTTTTAGATTATGATGTCATAATTAGATCACTTTTTTCCCTAGTCAGAAGCATCTTGTCTTTTGTCGCAACCAGTGTTCGATATTATACCAACATCAGCGAGAACACTTTCAGCTAATTTCGTCTATGGCCATACCAGTCTGAAAGTGCCTGATCTCGTCAGATCTCAGAAGTCATGCAGACTTGGGCTTGCTTAGTACTTGTATTGGGGACCAACTAGGAACCTCAGGTTCCGTAAGCTTTTGTTTATTTCTTTTTTAGATTATGATGTCATAATCAGATCACTTTTTTCCCTAGTCAGAAGCGTCTTGTCTTTTGTCGCAACCAGTGTTTGATATTATACAAACATCAGCGAGATCACTTTCTACTAATTTTGCCTACGGCCATACCAGTCTGAAAGTGCCTGATCTCGTAAGATCTCAGAAGTCATGCAGACTTGGGCCTGTTTAGTACTTGTATGGGAGACCAACTAGGAACCTCAGGTGCCGTAAGCTTTTGTTTATTTCTTTTTTAGATTATGATGTCATAATCAGATCACTTTTTCCCTAGTCAGAAGCGTCTTGTCTTTTGTCGCAACCAGTGTTTGATATTATACCAACTTCAGCGAGATCACTTTCTGCTAATTTCGCCTACGGCAATACCAGTCTGAAAGTGCCAGATTTCAGAAGTCATGCAGACTTGGGCCTGCTTAGTACTTGTATGGGAGACCAACTAGGAACCTCAGGTGCTGTAAGCTTTTGTTTATTTATTTTTTAGATTATGATGTTATAATCAGATCACTTTTTTCCCTAGTCAGAAGTGTCTTGTCTTTTGTCGCAACCAGTGTTTGATATTATACAAACATCAGCGAGATCACTTTCTGCTAGTTTCGCCTACGGCCATACCAGTCTGAAAGTGCCTGATCTCGTCAGATCTCAGAAGTTATGCAGACTTGGGCCTGATTAGTACTTGTATGGGAGACCAACTAGGGACTTTAGGTGCTGTAAGCTTTTATTTATTTCTTTTTTAGATTATGATGTCATAATCAGAACACTTTTTTCCCTAGTCAGAAGCGTCTTGTCTTTTGTCGCAACCAGTGTTTGATATTATACCAACATCAGCGAGATCACTTTCTGCTAATTTTGCCTATGTTCATACCAGTCTGAAAGTGCCTGATCTCGTCAGATCTCAGAAGTTATGCAGAATTGGGCCTGATTAGTACTTGTATGGGAGACCAACTAGGAACCTCAGGTGCCGTAAGCTTTTGTTTATTTCTTTTTTAGATTATGATGTCATAATCAGATCACTTTTTCCCTAGTCAGAAGCGTCTTGTCTTTTTTTGCAACCAGTGTTTGATATTATACCAACATCAGCGATATCACTTTTTGCAAATATCGCTTACGGCCATACCAGTCTGAAAGTGCCTGATCTCGGCAGATCTCAGAAGTCATGCAGACTTGGGCCTGCTTAGTACTTGTATGGGAGACCAACTAGGAACCTCAGGTGCTGTAAGCTTTTGTTTATTTCTTTTTTAGATTATGATGTCATAATCAGATCACTTTTTTCCCTAGTCAGAAGCGTCTTGTCTTTTGTCGCAACCAGTGTTTGATATTATACCAACATCAGCGAGATCACTTTCTGCTAATTTCGCCTACGGCCATACCAGTCTGAAAGTGCATGATCTCGTCAGATCTCAGAAGTCATGCAGACTTGGGCCTGCTTAGTATTTGTATGGGAGACCAACTAGGAACCTCTGGTGCAGTAAGCTTTTGTTTATTTCTTTTTTAGATTATGATGTCATAATCAGATCACTTTTTTCCCTAGTCAGAAGCGTCTTGTCTTTTGTCGCAACCAGTGTTTGATATTATACCAACATCAGCGAGAACACTTTCTGCAAATTTCACCTACGGCCAAACCAGTCTGAAAGTGCCTGATCTCGTCAGATCTCAGAAGTCATGCAGACTTGGCCTTGCTTAGTACTTGTATGGGAGACCAACTAGGAACCTCAGGTGCCGTAAGCTGTTGTTTATTTCTTTTTTAGATTATGATGTCATAATCAGATCACTTTTTTCCCTAGTCAGAAGCGTCTTGTCTTTTGTCGCAACCAGTGTTTGATATTATACCAACATCAGCGAGATCACTTTCTGCTAATTTTGCCTATGGCCATACCAGTCTGAAAGTGCCTGATCTCGTCAGATCTCAGAAGTTATGCAGACTTGGGCCTGCTTAGTACTTGTATGGGAGACCAGCTAGGAACCTCAGGTGCCGTAAGCTTTTGTTTATTTCTTTTTTAGATTATGATGTCATAATCAGATCACTTTTTTCCCTAGTCAGAAGCGTCTTGTCTTTTGTCGCAACCAGTGTTTGATATTATACCAACATCAGCGAGATCACTTTCTGCTAATTTCGCCTACGGCCATACCAGTCTGAAAGTGCCTGATCTCGTCAGATCTCAGAAGTCATGCAGACTTGGGCCTGCTTAGTACTTGTATGGGAGACCAACTAGGAACCTCAGGTGCCAGTAAGCTTTTGTTTATTTCTTTTTTAGATTATGATGTCATAATCAGATCACTTTTTTCCCTAGTCAGAAGCGTCTTGTCTTTTGTCGCAACCAGTGTTTGATATTATACAAACATCAGCGAGATCACTTTCTACTAATTTTGCCTACGGCCATACCAGTCTGAAAGTGCCTGATCTCGTAAGATCTCAGAAGTCATGCAGACTTGGGCCTGTTTAGTACTTGTATGGGAGACCAACTAGGAACCTCAGGTGCCGTAAGCTTTTGTTTATTTCTTTTTTAGATTATGATGTCATAATCAGATCACTTTTTTCCCTAGTCAGAAGCGTCTTGTCTTTTGTCGCAACCAGTGTTTGATATTATACCAACTTCAGCGAGATCACTTTCTGCTAATTTCGCCTACGGCAATACCAGTCTGAAAGTGCCAGATTTCAGAAGTCATGCAGACTTGGGCCTGCTTAGTACTTGTATGGGAGACCAACTAGGAACCTCAGGTGCTGTAAGCTTTTGTTTATTTATTTTTTAGATTATGATGTTATAATCAGATCACTTTTTTCCCTAGTCAGAAGTGTCTTGTCTTTTGTCGCAACCAGTGTTTGATATTATACAAACATCAGCGAGATCACTTTCTGCTAGTTTCGCCTACGGCCATACCAGTCTGAAAGTGCCTGATCTCGTCAGATCTCAGAAGTTATGCAGACTTGGGCCTGATTAGTACTTGTATGGGAGACCAACTAGGGACTTTAGGTGCTGTAAGCTTTTGTTTATTTCTTTTTTAGATTATGATGTCATAATCAGAACACTTTTTTCCCTAGTCAGAAGCGTCTTGTCTTTTGTCGCAACCAGTGTTTGATATTATACAAACATCAGCGAGATCACTTTCTGCTAATTTCGCCTACGGCCATACCAGTCTGAAAGTGCCTGATCTCGTCAGATCTCAGAAGTCATGCAGACTTGGGCCTGCTTAGTACTTGTATGGGAGACCAACTAGGAACCTCAGGTGCCGTAAGCTTTTGTTTATTTATTTTTTAGATTATGATGTCATAATCAGATCACTTTTTCCCTAGTCAGAAGCGTCTTGTCTTTTGTCGCAACCAGTGTTTGATATTATACCAACATCAGCGATATCACTTTTTGCAAATTTCGCCTACGGTCATACCAGTCTGAAAGTGCCTGATCTCGTCAGATATCAGAAGTCATGCATACTTGGGCCCGCTTAGTACTTGTATGGGAGACCAACTAGGAACCTCAGGTGCGTAAGCTTTTGTTTATTTCTTTTTTAGATTATGATGTCATAATCAGATCACTTTTTTCCCTAGTCAGAAGTGTCTTGTCTTTTGTCGCAACCAGTGTTTGATATTATACCAACATCAGCGAGATCACTTTCTACTAATTTCGCTTATGGCCATACCAGTCTGAAAGTGCCTGATCTCGTCAGATCTCAGAAGTCATGCAGACTTGGGCCTGCTTAGTACTTGTATGGGAGACCAACTAGGAACCTCAGGTACCGTAAGCTTTTGTTTATTTCTTTTTTAGATTATGATGTCATAATCAGATCACTTTTTCCCTAGTCAGAAGCGTCTTGTCTTTTGTCGCAACCATTGTTTGATATTATACCAACATCAGCAAGATCACTTTCTGCTAATTTCACCTACGGCCATACCAGTCTGAAAGTGCCTGATCTCGTCAGATCTCAGAAATTATGCAGACTTGGGCTTGATTAGTACTTGTATGGGAGACCAACTAGGAATCTCAGGTGCCGTAAGCTGTTGTTTATTTCTTTTTTAGATTATGATGTCATAATCAGATCACTTTTTCCCTAGTCAGAAGCGTCTTGTCTTTTGTCGCAACCAGTGTTTGATATTATACCAACATCAGCGATATCACTTTTTGCTAATTTTTCCTATGGCCATACCAGTCTGTAAGTGCCTGATCTCGTCAGATCTCAGAAGTCGTGCAGACTTGGGCCTGCTTAGTACTTGTATGAGAGACCAACTAGGAACCTCAGGTGCGGTAAGCTTTTGTTTATTTCTTTTTTAGATTATGATGTCATAATCAGATCACTTTTTTCCCTAGTCAGAAGCGTCTTGTCCTTTGTCGCAACCAGTGTTTGATATTATACCAACATCAGCGAGATCACTTTCTGCTAATTTCGCCTACGGCCATACCAGTCTGAAAGTGTCTGATCTCGTCAGATCTCAGAAGTCGTGCAGACTTGGGCCTGCTTAGTACTTGTATGGGAGACCAACTAGGAACCTCAGGTGACGTAAGCTTTTGTTTATTTCTTTTTTAGATTATGATGTCATAATCAGATCACTTTTTCCCTAGTCAGAAGCGTCTTGTCTTTTGTCGCAACCAGTGTTTGATATTATACCAACTTCAGCGAGATCACTTTCTGCTAATTTCGCCTACGGCCATACCAGTCTGAAAGTGCCTGATCTCGTCAGATCTCAGAAGTTATGCAGACTTGGGCCTGATTAGTACTTGTATGGGAGACAAACTAGGGACCTCAGATGCTGTAAGCTTTTGTTTATTTCTTTTTTAGATTATGATGTCATAATCAGATCACTTTTTTCCCTAGTCAGAAGCGTCTTGTCTTTTGTCGCAACCAGTGTTTGATATTATACCAACATCAGCGAGATCACTTTCTACTAATTTCGCCTATGGCCATACCAGTCTGAAAGTGCCTGATCTCGTCAGATCTCAGATGTTGTGCAGACTTGGGCCTGTTTAGTACTTGTATGGGAGACCAGCTAGGAACCTCAGGTGCCGTAAGCTTTTGTTTATTTCTTTTTTAGATTATAATGTCATAATAAGATCACTTTTTTCCCTAGTCAGAAGCGTCTTGTCTTTTGTCGCAACCAGTGTTTGATATTATACCAACATCAGCGAGATCACTTTCTGCTAATTTCGCCTACGGCCATACCAGTCTGAAAGTGCCAGCTCTCAGAAGTCATGCAGACTTGGGCCTGCTTAGTACTTGTATGGGAGACCAACTAGGAACCTCAGGTGCCGTAAGCTTTTGTTTATTTATTTTTTAGATTATGATGTTATAATCAGATCACTTTTTTCCCTAGTCAGAAGTGTCTTGTCTTTTGTCGCAACCAGTGTTTGATATTATACAAACATCAGCGAGATCACTTTCTGCTAATTTCGCCTACGGCCATACCAGTCTGAAAGTGCCAGATCTCAGAAGTCATGCAGATTTGGGCTTGCTTAGTACTTGTATGGGAGACCAACTAGGAACCTCAGGTGCTGTAAGCTTTTGTTTATTTATTTTTTAGATTATGATGTTATAATCAGATCACTTTTTTCCCTAGTCAGAAGTGTCTTGTCTTTTGTCGCAACCAGTGTTTGATATTATACAAACATCAGCGAGATCACTTTCTGCTAATTTCGCCTACGGCCATACCAGTCTGAAAGTGCCTGATCTCGTCAGATATCAGAAGTTATGCAGACTTGGGCCTGATTAGTACTTGTATGGGAGACCAACTAGGGACCTCAGGTGCTGTAAGCTTTTGTTTATTTCTTTTTTAGATTATGATGTCATAATCAGAACACTTTTTTCCCTAGTCAGAAGCGTCTTGTCTTTTGTCGCAACCAGTGTTTGATATTATACCAACATCAGCGAGATCACTTTCTGCTAATTTCGCCTACTGCGATACTAGTCTGAAAGTGCATGATCTCGTCAGATCTCAGAAGTTATGCAGACTTGGGCTTGATTAGTACTTGTATGGGAGACCAACTAGGAACCTCAGGTGCCGTAAGCTTTT
>OW240923.1:64590658-64615877 GCA_933207985.1 Pelobates cultripes
CCTCATGCGTAATCCAGCACTGAAATAATTTCTCTTCAGCAGCTGCTTCATCTCTTTTAGATCATCAATGCTGATGATGTCTGCTTGAATCCAAATTCATTAAGAAGTAGTAGGGATTGACTGTGCTTGCACATCAATTGTCATACTCCACCATAGAGAACCATTTAATTTCAACCTTCTCCATTAGAAACATTAACAGTGTTCAGTGTCATCATGCTCAGCCAAACATTGACTTTTTTAAAGTCTTCATGAGGAAATGTCTCTAGTGGCAGTGAGCTTAAGGGTCACTAGAGCAAGGTACATCCCCAGGTGTTGTAGAACTATAATCCCATGATGCTTTTTATGCCTTTAGAATGACAAAGCATCACGGAAGCTGCAGTTTTAAAACTTCTGGGGATCTACCTTTTGGACACACCTGCTCTAGAGGAATTGCAAGGCATTTGCTCTGGGTGGCACTTTCTTGGGGGCGGCAAAATAAGTCGCACCCCAATAGCCCTGGCAAATGCCTTGCCAGCCTCTTGTCCTAGGGGGCCCAGGAGCTGGCCGGCTGACCACCTCAGGGCCCCCCGAGACTGGCAGCAGCTGCACTTTACGGGCAGGTGGCCAGGGAGCACTGATCCTCTTGTTCAGCTCCCTCGCACGCACTGCAGTGATGTCGGAGCCTGAATATGACGTCACTCCTGCCCCGGCATCATTACGTGGCGCACAAGCTGAACAGGAGGATCAGTGCTCCCTCGCCGACTGCAGTGACAAGCCGGCTGCATACCATCCCCACTGGACCCCAGGGAAAGCGAGAATCCATCCCAGCACTCCAAAAGGTAGGGAGGCTGGGGGGATTGAATTAAAAAAAAATGTGAGTGTGTTTTTGTGTGTGTGTCTGTTAGTGTGTGTGTGTCTGTTAGAGAGTGTGTTACTATGTGTGTGTCTGTTAGTGTGTGTGTGTGTGTGTGTGTGTGTCTGTTAGTGAGTGTGTTACTATGTGTGTGTCTGCTAGTGTGTGTGTGTGTCTGTTAGTGAATGTGTTAGTATGTTTGTGTCTGTTAGTGAGTGTGATAGTGTGTGTGTGTCTGTTAGAGAGTGTGTTAGTGTGTATGCATGTCTGTTAGTGAGTGTGTATGTGTGTATGTTAGTGAGAGTATATGCATGTCTGTTAGTGACTGTGTCTGTCTGTTAGTGAGAGAGTGTGTCTGTTAGTATGTGTGCCTGTTAGTGAATATGTTATTATGTGTGTGTCTGTTAGTGTGTGTGTCTGTTAGTGAGTGTGTATGTGTATTTAGAAGGCGGGGCGGGGTGGAGCGGGTGCCTGAGTTTTGTCATGCCACTGTGTGTCGGTTAGTGAGAGTGTGTGTCTGTTCATGTGTGTGTTAGGGAGTGTGTTAGTGTGTGTCTGTTAGTAAGTGTGTATATGCGTGTCTGTTAGTGACTTTGTGTCTGTTAATGACTGTATGTGTCTGTTAGTGAGTGTCTGTGTCTGTTAGTGAGAGTGTGTGTGTCTGTTAGTGAGTATGTATGTTGTCTGTTAGTGAGTGTGTATGTGTGTCTGTCAGTGAGTGTGTGTGTCTGTTAGTTAGTATATGTGTGTCTGTCAGTAAATGTGTGTGTCTGACACTGAGTGTATATGTGTCTGTCAGTGAGTGTGTATTTAGAAGGCTGGGCAGGGCGGGGGGGGTGGGGTGCCTAAAATTTTGTTATGCCTATGGCAGCACAAAACCAGGATACACCTCTGATTGTGCCACTGTACGCATCTGTGTGTGTGTGTGTGTGTGCATCTGTGTTTATCAGTATGTGTATGATTGTGCATATATGTCTTTGGGTGTATTTGTGTTTCTGTTTGTGGCTGTGCACATTTGTGAGTGTTCTTGCCACCAAAGAGTTCCTGGACTTTTTTTAATGTTGGCAACTATGTGAACAGTGGTGTACTTTATTTATGAATTGTAACTGTCTAAGTTACAATTAAATTCTCAGCAAACTTTATTTACTCATTTGGGAACTGAGGAGGGATGTCAAGCAAAGTTTAAATTATAGGCCAGAATAGTAAAATACAAACAATTCTCCAACTAGACAGTGTTTACAGTGGTCATTTTTGTTCTAATAGTTGAAATTTCCCTACAATTCCCAGCTGTTTATGTTGACAGACGCAGGAAGGATAGATTGGGAGGAAGTAGGGCAGTGGGCACGAGAAAGAAAATAGAAATTACGGTGAAAGGGTGTAGCTAGAAAGAGAGAAGAGAAGAGCATTTTCTACACCTGATCTCTTCAGAGGAAATATATAGAATCCAATGAGTCCATATGTTTATCTAGACACACGTAGGGGATAAAGTAAGCTACTCAGGAGATCGCTACTCCTCCACATGGGACATCCAGGTACGTGAACAGATTTCTAGTGTACTGAGGTTACCATAGCCATTATACAACAGGTGATTCACTGAAAGTTTTCATATACATTCTAGCCAGAAACTTGCTTTAGCTTTTCCTCACTCATATTAGTAGCCAGATCCTCTCTTCCTGGTAGCCTCACAGAGCTGGTAACACTTGCTGGAATATCGGTTTCCTGGTTCGGCCGGACAGTTGGGAGAAGACATTTATGTTTGCTTTGGCTTCTAATACTGTGAGTTGCATGCATTACAAAGTATATGCTGATCAATGACTCTACTACAGCATTTCACTACTGGTGAAAACCAGGTTAGTACAGATGAAAAAATTGCTGTGGGTTTAAAACTGACAAAGTTTTAAGGTAAAGTATCTAAAACAAATACAGCACCAGCTGGAGACCTTACTGAGACTGTACTGTTAACGGGTCAGTCTAAGCACCAAAACAAACTGTGTTCAATGTATAGATTATGGCAACACAGACTTCCATAGTCCCTGTGTCTCTACACAACATTGCTTTCTGCCCAAATCCATGTAATGAGAAAAATATATATATTTTTTAAATTCTTTATTTGTAGGTTTTCGCCTTGAAATTAGGAGGGAGGGGAGTGGGGTACAGAAAATAAAAAGGGAGGGGTGGGTGGGAGTGGTTCAAGACATAACAGTACTTTTAAGATTAATGTCGGTACCAACGCAGGGTACTGTTGCATATTGGAATTAGCGTACATTCGTATCAACATTGTATCTTCATTGAACACTTATTTAAGTTCCCTGTCATTTCTGCGTTCTTAAGTGATGGGTTTTGTCACTCGTCGACTCTTTGTGAGTCCTGTCTCGTTATGTGTGGGTGCAGCATTATCCGAGTCGAGGAGTGGTTCAGGGTAAGGGTTATGGAATAGGGCGGTGTGGGCATGGGGGGGTAGGAGTCGCGGTCCGCGAGACACCCCGCGCGCGGGCCCCTCTCAAGGATCCTAGGTTGGTGTTTGGGGCTATGTGGTCAGGTGAGGTTGTACTTATTTAAAGGTGTGTGATGTCATCGATTAGGGGATCCCTATGCTAGGGGGGGCGGTTAATATCCTGTCGTGTTACCACGGAATGGTTGTGTCTCCCTCCAGCCATGGGTCCCATATTTTGTGGAACTTTTTGGACGAGTCATGTAATTGTGCTGTGAGCCTATCCATTTGCATGCCATCTATTATCTTCTTGGTAATTGTTTCTTGTGTCGGTATGTGGTTTGTGAGAAAAATATTAACTTACATTATTTGGGCCTAAAATGATTTTCTCTGTATATATATATATATATATATATATATATATATATATATATATACACACACACACACACATCATGCCATGTTCTCTTCCCATTGCTACTACTCTAATTAAATGTAAGTAGCAAATAATTGGTTATTTTATAAAATGGTGTAAGGCATTGTTGATTTATTGTTTGATTTGACAGTCTTTATTTTCAGTATTTAAGGGTGTGGCAAGAAGACGAAAAGGGAAAATAAAAAGGGAGGGGAGGCAGGAGATCGAGACATTATGACCTCTCTAAGTAGTATTGGATGTCCTGGTAGTGTCTTCTAGGTTGGAGATATAGTCAATCCAGGGAAACCATGTTGAATTACATTTTCTGTCCGATTCTGTAAAGAAGCTGTCAAAGCTTTTATTTGTGTAAACTCCTCCACCTAGCTATCCACTGGTGGAATGTTGGGGCACTCTTCTGCCATCAGAGAATAGGGATCAAGGATTTGGCTGCATTAAGTAAGTGTCTAGTGATTGTTTGTATCATGATATCGGCATCGCTGTCTGGTGGAGTAGCAACTCCGTGGGTGGCAGCGGCATCGCCTCACCCACAATTTTCTTCATTGTGATGTGTATCAACAATAGGGAGCTATGTTGGGGCATTGCCACCATATGTGGAACAAGGAGCCTCTCTCCCTCCCACAGAGCCAACATGAGTTTGAGACCTCAGGTTTGAATCTATGTAGGAGCTATATCAACAAGTTAACAATGTTGTAATTAGCTTCCGACCTTCCTAGTAGGTAGATTTTTGACCATTGCTTCTGAGAGAGGGCATAACCCATGTTGGCCTCCCACTTAGCAATGAATCCCGGAGGTGCTAGGGCAATTAATGTGAGCAGCAACTGGTATATTATCGAGATGCTCCTAGTGATCAGTTCACACGTGTGACAATAGGATTTGAATGCCGAGTGCTTTCTGTGGAGATTAAGTCTGGAGATTAGAAAGTCCAAGGTCAAACAGCTACGTACGATTGATGTAGATTAATTTAGAAATAAACAAAAATGTTTAAAAGTCTATCTGTTCCTGTCCAAATCTGAGATGAATAAATTGCGTATACGCAGAAGTAAGTTCACACTGACACATGCAGTTCAGGTTAAAAACACTTCAGGAAATTTATTAGCATCTAGTTAAAAAGCGGGCACGCAGGCCTTTTTATATGCAAAATGACATCATCATTGAATATCAGATAATAACAAATAAACATCATTAATTGGGTTAAATGTTAAGTGGCTATGTCAGTGTCCACCCATTAATATTATTAATTGGCTCAGAGATTTGAGTGACTAGTGAGGCACCCTCCCATCATGGGATGTCGTCGCCATTGCTCTTTAGCACGAGGCTTACTCGGTGGAAAGGGGGGCTTGGGCATCATTTTACGTAGTTAGTGATGTCAGTCTCGTGGTCTGTTCCAAGGTTCTTTTATGAATAAAACATTTCATTAGTCGCTGTTCTCCTGGCCTTGGATTATACTATGTTGCAAGTCAACGGAGATCCGCTAACTCCGGGGCTAGTCATGTCCTTAGAGAGAGAAAATACAATCTCTTATTCATTATACTGAATACTGTCAGGAAATTCTGTCATGTAAGGTGAACAAAATGGAGAATTCTGTCACAGTGTGAGATTAAAAATGGAGTTAGTACAATTATTCAATACAAGTTCAGTAAAGATTTTAATAATTCTACATCAGTCCCCCCTATGAAATGTTAGATTCTAAAAGATAATCTTTATTTGTTAGTATCAGAAGACGTGTTAGCCCAAAGGCACAGAAACCCCGTGACCCGCTAGCTAGGTGTTATTGCAAAGTGCAAAGCTGTCCCTTCGTCTGTCCCTAATTGGCTAACTCATCTGTCCGCTGGGCACTCGAACACTTCACTCCATGGGTATCCCGAGGTGGCTAACCCACCACATCTCCGCACGGTAGACTTCCCAGACAGACAGATGCTGTCCCTAAGCTGGTCCCTTCCTAGAACTCTTGCACTCTATCAATAAACGGGATAGATTGTAGCGGTATACAGGGCGAGTTGACTTTTTGGAAATCTTGGTCATCAACTGTGAGGTGTGCGTAAGTGGGTGCCGCTTGGTCTACAGTCTTCAAGAGGAGCTTTCTCAGACAAGGGAGGACACAACAAACGAGAAGAGCAAAGATAAAAAGGAAAATTAGTATTGCTATACCAATATGCATCAAAGCTTTTTGCCATCCTGTCATCCAACCAAACCATCTCTCCCAGGGATCTTTTATCCCAGAGTTCCTCTTTAGCTCCTCAGAGAGCTCTTTCAATTTTTCTATAGCTAAGGTTACTTTACCATTGGGGCCTGTGTTTTCTGGGATGTAAGTACAACATGTCATGGTGTCAGGCAGAATTTTACATACCCCTCCTTTTTCGGCTAGAATCATATCTAAAGCCATTCTATTCTGGAATGACATTTGGGACGTAGCCTGCAGCTGTTCGGCCAAACCCTGAAGGGCATCCCTGGTGTAATTAACAAACCGTTGTTGGTTGTAGTAGATGTAATTTATCCAATTTAAATTCTTGTTTGCAGTGACTATGGTAAAAAGTGATTCAAATCCTGCAGCAACTTCATCCCTGGCTTTAAACTCATTGGGCACCCCCCTAGGTACCCCAATGGCATCAATGTAAATATGAGGGTCAAAACTGCCTTTTACTGGGGCTTCACGCTTTACCTTGGTTGGTGAGTGTTTGGACTCATGAGTATCGGGGTGTGTGTCAGAGATAATATGTATGGGCATGATTGCTTTAGCCAGAGTACACTCCCCCCACCATTCTTTATCCATTCTTGATCTCAGCTGTAGATCCCCACACAACCAGTAAATATCCCCCAATGATCTAGTGTGGAATTGTAGGAGGTTCATAGAGACAGTTCTGTAGGTGGCACAATAACCTTTAGAGAAGTTACCCACAAATTTACCAATTCCATCATAATTAGCATAACAGGTATAATTACCTTTATAGACGGTAACACCATCTGGGGGTTTGCAATCTTTGACTAGAAGAGGATACTCTACTGTCCATGCTTTACATATGGACCTATTGAAATTGTAGTGATAGGCAAAAAGACTCAGAACACATTCTTCTATATCTACTGGCAAAGTTAAAGGCACAGTGCCCAGGTGCGGCCGGGCACCACCACACACATAGCATGCGGTTCTGTTATGTTTGTTGGCATTATATTTCATCCATTCTAACCATAGATTAACATCATTGAAACCTGTTTCAGCGGCCATGGTATCTTCAAATGTTGGATTTGCAATGGCCATCATGTCTTTAAAAGATTGGATGTGTGGTTTCAACGGATTTGAGACCATGTGGGTGGTCCCTTTCCACTCAGGAGAGTGGCACATATCTTTAAGGTGGAAATGTCCTAATTTATTATAGGAACCCTTCTTCCAGTACATTCCCATTACATACTGGTCTGCATCCGTTGGGCTGGGATGCTCAATGTTTAAGATTAATTTCATAGGTATGCCTCCTCCGGGCTTTCTTAGAGTCATTCTCTGGAGGAGGGACCTACCGTGATCATCAATTTTAGATAAGGCACTTTTTGGTTTGTAACCCCAGGCAGGCCCGGCATTCCATCCCGCCGCCCCCCAATGGTTACAGTTGTGCCCCCATTGTTTGTCAACTACACAAACATAGGGGTCTTTTGAATGAGGGATATCTCTATAGATATTCTGAATCTGTGACGTGGGGAATGGGCATTCTACGATGTCACAGTAGTCAAAAGTATAAGTAGCCACACGGGTACATGATGAATTATACCAGAAGGTGTACCCACTAGCATCTTTAGTGATGGCTACTTGTTGAGCTTTAATTAAGCTGATTAAGAAGATACTGTACCAGAGGTACATGGTGGTGCGGTACTAGCTTCCTCTGGGGCAAGTACTTTCTTACAATGGGAAGCGTGGATCCAATGTGGCCGGCCGGCCAATTTGACGGAGGTTGCGGTGATTAGGAGAACTTGGAATGGCCCGTCAAATCTTGGTTCCAAGGTATGTTTCCGCACAAACTTCTTGACCAGAACCCAATCTCCAGGAAGCAGGCTATGGGTACCTGTATCCAAATCGGGATCTGGAATTGAAGAGAAAACTTGGGCATGTATTTTGTTCAAGGCACTTGCAAGTTCAATTACATAGTCTACTAAAACATCAGATTGAAGCTGTAACTGTTGTGGATAATAACAACCTAGTCTGGGTGCGGTCCCAAATAGAATCTCGTATGGGGATAGTGAATGCTTCCCTCCAGGTGTGTGCCTAACACTAAATAGAGCTATTGGTAGACTTTCTGGCCAGGGCATCTTTGTTTCTTGTGACATTTTAGGCATTCTGGCTTTTAAGGTGCCGTTCATGCGTTCCACTTTCCCACTACTTTGTGGGTGGTAAGGGGTGTGAAAGGCTAGGGTCACCCCCAGAGCAGTCCAAATCTCTTTAGTCACTGTTGCTGTAAAGGCTGGGCCCTGGTCACTTTCAATAACTTCTGGAAGTCCAAACCTACATACAACATCTGTAAGTAGACGTTTTGCTGTTGTTTTGGCAGTGATATTGGCTACTGGGTAGGCTTCTGGCCAGCCTGAGAACATGTCCACTATCACTAGTGCATATTCATGGGGCCCGCTCTTGGGTATTTGTATATGATCAATTTGAATTCTCTGGAATGGGTACATGGGCTTAGCCAGATGTTTTGTAGGCACTTTGATTGGCTTCCCTGGATTGCATTTTGCGCAAATGGCACAAACCCTGCAGAAGTTAGTGATCAATGTTGTTATTCCAGGGGCTTCATAATACTTCTGGATGAGGGCGGCCATTAAATCTTTTGACAGATGTGCTGGTCCGTGTGCCCATTGGACAACTGCTGGTTATAAGTTTTTTGGAAGGCAGAATTTGAAATTGTTATAGTATATTCCGTCCTTTAAGACAGCCCCTTTCTTCTTCCATTTCTGGATCTCTTCAGGGGTAATTGTGGCTTGCTGTTCCCGCAAAATCCTTAGATCAGTAGGAAGGGTTTGTAAAGTAAAAACAGGAACTTCTTCTTGACCGGACACTTCTTCGTCCACTTCCTGCAAATTTCTTGCTGCTTGCTTAGCAGCCTGATCAGCCAGATGGTTGCCCCTTGCTTCATCTGTATCCAACTTTCCATGTGCCTTGACTTTCAATACGGCCACTTCTTCAGGGAGTAGGAGGGCATCCATTAGCTCTTTGATTGCAGAGCTGTGTTTGACTGGTGTGCCGGCAGTAGTAAGAAATCCTCTTGTCTTCCATATGAGGCCGAAGTCGTGTGCCACACCTAGGGCATATCTTGAATCTGTGTAGATGTTGGCACGTTTTCCTTCGGAGATTTTGCATGCTGAAGACAGGGCTTGTAATTCAGCTTCTTGCGCAGACATTGCTGGTGGTAAAGATGATGACTTGATAACTTCATCTGTTGTGGTTACGGCATATCCTGTGTGGTATTTTCCTTCTTCATCAGCATATCTTGAACCATCCACAAACAGAGTGAAATCAGGATTTGTCAATGGATTCTCATGCACCGTTGGTAGATGTATGGTCTCCATTTTCATCTGTTTAAAACAGTCGTGAGGAGTCTCTCTGTCATAGTTGTTTACTATGACCAGGCTTTTAAAGTCATTTTCCAGGAAATGGCGTGGCCATGCTTCAAGTAGGTCAGTTGTGGGGTATTTGGCAATGCCATTTTCCTGTAACTTCGAGTCATCCATGGTGGCCCATAATTTCGCCATGGGCCCGAGATCATTCCATGATTTTGTTTTCAACTTGGTAACAGGGACATGTGGAATAGCAGTATCCCAATGACGGTATAAATACTTGAGTTCTGAAGGTAGTTCGATCAAGACCATGCTATTGCCTTCAGAATCACAATAGAAGTCGTGAGCAGTGAGTTTCACCTCCACCCAGTGATAGAGTTCATCTTCATAGCAAGGTTCAGGAGAGATGTTCGGCTTGTACCATGTGGTACAGAAGGCATATCCTGGACCCTCACAGAGAGGTTTTTGTTCTTTATAAAAGGTTAAATCAGGATGCATCCTCTTGATGGTTCCAGTGAGGAGAAAAATATAGGTTTTGTCCATGATAAACCCATAGTGGATACCCCCCTCAGGGAGTGGAAGAAGAGTGGACGGATTAAGAACTTGACACCTTTGTATGGTGATGTTGTCAGGTAGGGGACAAGGTGGAGTAGAGAGAGGAGTAGGAGGAGGAAAAGGTGGAGTAGGAGGGAGGAGTAGGAGGAGTAGAAGGTGAAGTAGAGGGAGGAGTAGGAGGAGGAGAAGGTGGAGTAGAGGGAGGAGAAGGTGGAGTAGAAGGTGAAGTAGAGGGAGGAGTAGGAGGAGGAGAAGGTGGAGTAGAGGGAGGAGAAGGTGGAGTAGAAGGAGGAATAGGAGGAGTAGGAGGAGGAGGAGGGAGGAGTAGGAGGAGGAGAAGGTGGAGTAGGAGGAGGGGAAGGTGGAGTGGGAGGGAGGAATAGGAGGAGTGGAAGGTGAAGTAGAGGGAGGAGTAGGAGGAGGAGAAGGTGGAGTAGAGGGAGGAGAAGGTGGAGTAGAAGGAGGAATAGGAGGAGTAGGATTGAATAAGAGGAGGAGGGAGGAGTAGGAGGAGGAGAAGGTGGAGTAGGAGGAGGGGAAGGTGGAGTGGGAGGGAGGAATAGGAGGAGTGGAAGGTGAAGTAGAGGGAGGAGTAGGAGGAGGAGAAGGTGGAGTAGAGGAGAGGAGAAAGAGGAGGAGAAGGAGGAGGAGAGATAAGTAGAAGGAGGAGAAGGTGGAGTAGGAGGAGGAGTAGGAGTAGGAGTAGGCAGGGGTGGGCAGGTAAGGGAGCAGACAGGTCTCCATATGGAGGCGTGGGTATGTAGCAGTGGAGGATACATCAGAAATCAGAATTAAGTAGAAATGCAATGGAGGCTGCAAATAGCACATGTACAACAACTGTTAACTGGCCCTATGCTTTCCCTAGAGAAAAATAATAAAAGGCTAACAAGCACATCTGTCTGTACAGGCCTCGAACGCTTCACTCCGTGGGTATCCCGCAGTGGCTAGTCCACTACATCTCCCACACCAGACTTTTGCTCGTAGAGACAGACGCTATCCCTGACTCTCTTTTTTTTTTTTTCAACCTATCATAAAATATAACTCTTACTTACATCACAAATATACATTATCGCAATTTTATGTCTCGCAAAAGGGATAAAACTTTTTTTTACTCTTCACTGATAATGTATTAAAACTTACAAAATAGACAAATAACATTGTTTTTCTGCGAGATAAATGAAAAAGATAATGGAGGTTTTGTTAAGCTTTACATTTAGCTATACATTAATTTATCCTTTCTGGTTTCCAGTTTCTGGCTGTTAATGACAATGTACAATGTAATAGAGCAGCAGGAAAAGCTAGCAGAATGCTTGGTTGTATAGGGAGAGGTATTAGCAGTAGGAAGAGGGAAGTGCTCATGCCATTGTACAGAACACTGGTGAGACCTCACTTGGAGTACTGTATACAGTACTGGAGACCATATCCTTAGAAGGACATGGATACCTTAGAGAAAGTTCAAAGAAGGGCTGCTAAACTGGTTCATGGATTGTAGGATAAAACTTACCAGGAAAGGTTAAAGGATCTTATCATGTATAGCCTAGTGGAAAGACGAGACAGGGGAAATATGATAAAAGCATTTAAATACACAAAGGGAATCAACACAGTTAAAGTGGAGTCTATATTTAAAAGAAGGAAAACTACCATAACAAGAGGACATAGTCTCAAAAATAGAGGGACAAAGGTTTAAATAAAAATACTATCAGGAAGTATTACATTACTGAGAGGGTAGTGGATGCATGGAATAGCCTTCCAGCTGAAGTGATAGAGGTTAACACAGTAAAGGAGTGTTTAAGCATGCGTGGGATAGGCATAAGGCTAAGCACTTGCTGCTAGTAACAGATCTAGAATCAATACACTATAATGCCCAAAGTCTCGACTTCTATGCATATATAATAATAAAATATCTGGGCTTACATTAAAAAAATATGTTAGTCAGTCTTTAATCTTGGTGGTTAACATTATCCAATAAAGACAGATTCTTATCCTTATCCATTTGTTAGTAGTTAGGCTCATAATGTTTTCTGGTTCTTTTCAATTAGATCAAAACATCTTGAGACCAATCTTTAATTGTATTACCATTTGTTCAAGAAATCTTTGTTTATTAGAAATTTCTTTAAGCATGTTATCAATTTTTTGTACACAAAGTTAATACATATTGTTACTTAACACGTGAATCGGTATATATATATCCTTTCTACATATTAACCATCACTTGTCACAGACACTTTTCTGATATAGGGAAACATTAGCAGGATTATTTTAGTAATTGTAACTTTCTTGTTCATAATATGTGGGATAGGATGAGCATGATAGGAGTAGATCTCGTCAGCCATGGATGGCCAGAACTGACACGATATATGGGCAGATATGACCTCACTAAGGGCAGAGTGAAGGCACTTAAGGACAGCCTTCTTTTGTTCTAGGGGCCATTTTCCTTTAGGGCATACTAAGTCTCTCTGGAGGCGTGGGTTTCATGGGAAGTAACATTCTGTTCGGCAAAATGAAAATCTGAACTGTGGACAGACTTGACGGATTAAATAAAACAGTTGTGAATACTATACATCTAACAGCCCACAAAGCTGTCTCTAGAAACATATACTAACTTAATAACTTCTATTCCTGCATCAGATTCACTCCCTAACCATCCTATCAATTTCTATTGAGATAACAAAATACACAAATAGAATATTTTCTAGCAAGAATTCCATTGCTAAAATCTTATCAGTAGCTTCTGAATAACTCTACAGAACACCGAAGAGACAGACCTAAATCGCAAGCACGTCACCACCCCCCTCCGCCCCCTCCCCCCCCCCCCGCGTCTCACAGAAGCGAGGGGAGGGGGGGCGTGTTTTAGCAGAGGGGGATTTGAGTGGAACAAGAGAGAGACCGCCTGCCAGCACGAATTTAACCATGTCAACGCTGTACAGTAACAAGACAGAAGGACAATTACATTACAAAGCAAAGAGACACAAAAACACAACATTTCATTTAAACCCCCACCCTCTACCAGGGTAATGGCTAATACATACAGTTCTTAACCCTTTATGATTTATCTCTTCCTCTACCCAACCCTCCTGCTGGATAGCCTTTCTACTCTGTACCATGCTTCAGCAGTACGCAATAAATCATTATCTGTAAGCTTGCCTTTCTTCTCTGTCAGTAATCTACGCCAACTTTCTGGTTGTAATCTACCACATGAAGGCACAGCAATTTTACACACTTTAGCAATCTTTGCAACATTTTTAACCAGTTCTTCACCTTCTCTATCTTCAACTAAATCACACGCGAGCCAGCCCCTAGCGGGCTTACTCGTTTCCTGTCCCATATCCCCCTATACAAAGCGTCCCAAGTATAGGTAAAGGAAAATGAAACAGAACGTCTACAATGCTCGACTGCCACTAGGAAGGGTGGGTCCCTCCCAGTGCGTCTTCCCAAAACGTAGACCAGTCACTGAATCCGTGTACCCTCGATGGTAACCACGGATTGGAGCGGGGTGAGAAGTGTGTGACCAATCACTTCTCTTTCAAGAGAAATAGGAGTGGATAGTGTAAATAGTACAGGAAGTAAAGTAAAAGTAAACAGTGAAAGTAGAGACAGACCCAGGAGTTTGAATGACTCCACACTTAAGACAACATTTAATACAACATTTCAATTGAAATACAGTGCATGCATCAACAGTAATCCCTTTCCTTTACTCTTGTGGCCACCAAGGCCACCTCCCTCAATCTCGTAGTGTCCCCGCTCGGAGAACAACTTTCGTAAGTTTCACTACCAGCGGCCAAGGATAACGACTAACACCGGCCCGAAATCCATATGCCTCCCTCGTTACAGCAGTCCACTAAGTGTGGCCACCTCTATCCTCACTCCCGTAGTGCTCCCTATGGACCCACCCACAAGTCACACTACCCCGTGGTGATGGAGACAACAATGCCTGCCCGAATCCACACACCACAAATAAATTGGAATGCCACCAGCCTCAGCGCTCGAAGCTGGAGGGTACCATAACCTCTGCAAGCAGAGCAACGTACACAATGAGGCTAGCTAGAATATCAAAGTGACGTAACCGGGAAACCCCAGGAGGCAAGTCCCCTCCACAGAATCCCCCAACCCTTCTTTTTCCTTACTACTGTTAGCTAGACAGTACCTAAAAGAAGTAAACAGGAAAACAGGACCCCTTTGGAAAATCCCCACAGGTCCACCCCCCCTTTTTTCCCAACAGTCTGGGCCAAGTGACTCCTAAAAAGGGGTAAAAACAGGCAACAGAAGACCCCCAGGCAACCACCCACGGGTCCACCCCCCTTTATCCCAAAAGAGGGAAAGAACAAAACATATACCACTAGCACACCCAGGCAACAGATAGACTAAATGCAGGTAAACAAATGGGTAACAAGACACCGGGCAAGATATTACCTGTCTTTGATGCCCTCCCGGGAAGCAGTCACAGACACGTGGACGGGTCAATCAAAGGGGCTGGAACATACCGGTGGCTCCTGCAGAAGTCTCTACCGTGTACTCAGAGGTGATCAGTCTCTCTTCCTTCCCCCCGATTCCTCCGTCCAACAGCGTCTTCCTTAGGACGGCTTACCGGCCGGAGGCCATAGCCCGATGCCCCACGTTGGATGGACGCCAGATTGATGTAGATTAATTTAGAAATAAACAAAAATGTTTAAAAGTCTATCTGTTCCTGTCCAAATCTGAGATGAATAAATTGCGTATACGCAGAAGTAAGTTCACACTGACACATGCAGTTCAGGTTAAAAACACTTCAGGAAATTTATTAGCATCTAGTTAAAAAGTGGGCACGCAGGCCTTTTTATATGCAAAATGACATCATCATTGAATATCAGATAATAACAAATAAACATCATTAATTGGGTTAAATGTTAAGTGGCTATGTCAGTGTCCACCCATTAATATTATTAATTGGCTCAGAGATTTGAGTGACTAGTGAGGCACCCTCCCATCATGGGATGTCGTCGCCATTGCTCTTTAGCACGAGGCTTACTCGGTGGAAAGGGGGGCTTGGGCGTCATTTTACGTAGTTAGTGATGTCAGTCTCGTGGTCTGTTCCAAGGTTCTTTTATGAATAGAACATTTCATTTTGTCACTGTTCTCCTGGCCTTGGATTATACTATGTTGCAAGTCAACGGAGATCCGCTAACTCCGGGGCTAGTTATGTCCTTAGAGAGAGAAAATACAATCTCTTATTCATTATATTGAATACTGTCAGGAAATTCTGTCATGTAAGGTGAACAAAATGGAGTTAGTACAATAATTCAATACAGGTTCTAATAAAGATTTTAATAATTCTACATCACTTGTATGGGAGACCAACTAGGAACCTCAGGTGCCGTAAGCTTTTGTTTATTTCTTTTTTAGATTATGATGTCATAATCAGATCACTTTTTTCCCTAGTCAGAAGCGTCTTGTCTTTTGTCGCATCCAGTGTTTGATATTATACCAACATAAGCGAGATCACTTTCTGCTAATTTCGTCTACGGCCATACCTGTCTAAAAGTGCCTGATCTCGTCAGAGCTCAGAAGTCATGCAGACTTGGGCCTGCTTAGTACTTGTATGGGAGACCAACTAGGAACCTCAGGTGCCGTAAGCTTTTGTTTATTTCTTTTTTAGATTATGATGTCATAATCAGAACACTTTTTTCCCTAGTCAGAAGCGTCTTGTCTTTTGTCGCAACCAGTGGTTGATATTATACCAACATCAGCGAGATCACTTTCTACTAATTTCGCCTATGGCCATACCAGTCTGAAAGTGTCAGATCGCTGAAGTAATGCAGACTTGGGCCTGATTAGTACTTGTATGGGAGACCAAGTATGAACCTCAGGTCCCATAAGTTTTGCTTATTTCTTTTTTAGATTATGATGTCATAATCAGATCACATTTTTTCCTAGTCAGAAGCGTCTTGTCTTTTGTCGCAACCAGTGGTTGATATTATACCAACATCAGCGAGATCAATTTCTGCTAATTTCGCCTATGGCCATACCAGTCTGAAAGTGCCTGATCTCAGAAGTCATGCAGACTTGGGCCTGCTTAGTATTTGTATGGGAGACCAACTAGGAACCTCAGGTGCCGTAAGCTTTTGTTTATTTCTTTTTTAGATTATGATGTCATAATCAGATCACTTTTTCCCTAGTCAGAAGCGTCTTGTCTTTTGTTGCAACCAGTGTTTGATATTATACCAACATCAGCGATATCACTTTTTGCAAATTTTGCTTACGGCCATACCAGTTTGAAAGTGCCTGATCTCCTCAGATCTCAGAAGTCATGCAGACTTAGGCCTGCTTAGTACTTGTATGGGAGACCAACTAGGAACCTCAGGTGCCGTAAGCTTTTGTTTATTTCTTTTTTAGATTATGATGTCATAATCAGATGACTTTTTTCCCTAGTCAGAAGCGTCTTGTCTTTTGTCGCAACCAGTGTTTGATATTATACCAACATCAGCGAGATCACTTTATGCTAATTTCGCCTACAGCCATACTAGTCTGAAAGTGCCTGATCTCGTCAGATCTCAGAAGTTATGCAGACTTGGGCTTGATTAGTACTTGTATGGGAGACCAACTAGGAACCTCAGGTGCCGTAAGCTTTTGTTTATTTCTTTTTTAGATTATGATGTCATAATCAGATCACTTTTTCCCTAGTCAGAAGCGTCTTGTCTTTTGTCGCAACCAGTGTTTGATATTATACCAACATCAGCGATATCACTTTTTGTAACTTTCGCCTACGGCCATACCAGTCTGAAAGTGCCTGATCTCGTCAGATCTCAGAAGTCATGCAGACTTGGGCCTGCTTAGTACTTGTATGGGAGACCAACTAGGAACCTCAGGTACCGTAAGCTTTTGTTTATTTCTTTTTTAGATTAGGATGTCATAATCAGATCACTTTTTTCCCTAGTCAGAAGCGTCTTGTCTTTTGTCGCAACCAGTGTTTGATATTATACAAACATCAGCGAGATCACTTTCTGGTATTTTTGCCTACGGCCATACCAGTCTGAAAGTGCCTGATCTCGTCAGATCTCAGAAGTCATGCAGACTTGGGCCTGCTTAGTACTTGTATGGGAGACCAACTAGGAACCTCAGGTACCGTAAGCTTTTGTTTATTTCTTTTTTAGATTATGATGTCATAATCAGATCACTTTTTTCCCTAGTCAGAAGCATCTTGTCTTTTGTCGCAACCAGTGTTTGATATTATACAAACATCAGCGAGATCACTTTCTGCTAATTTCGCCTACGGCCATACCAGTCTGAAAGTGCCTGATCTCGTCAGATCTCAGAAGTCATGCCGAATTGGGCCTGCTTAGTACTTGTATGGGAGACCAACTAGGAATCTCAGGTACCGTAAGCTTTTGTTTATTTCTTTTTTAGATTATGATGTCATAATCAGATCACTTTTTTCCCTAGTCAGAAGCGTCTTGTCTTTTGTCGCATCCAGTGTTTGATATTATACCAACATAAGCGAGATCACTTTCTGCTAATTTCGTCTACGGCCATACCTGTCTAAAAGTGCCTGATCTCGTCAGAGCTCAGAAGTCATGCAGACTTGGGCCTGTTTAGTACTTGTATGGGAGACCAACTAGGAACCTCAGGTGCCGTAAGCTTTTGTTTATTTCTTTTTTAGATTATGATGTCATAATCAGAACACTTTTTTCCCTAGTCAGAAGCGTCTTGTCTTTTGTCGCAACCAGTGGTTGATATTATACCAACATCAGCGAGATCACTTTCTACTAATTTCGCCTATGGCCATACCAGTCTGAAAGTGTCAGATCGCTGAAGTAATGCAGACTTGGGCCTGATTAGTACTTGTATGGGAGACCAAGTATGAACCTCAGGTCCCATAAGTTTTGCTTATTTCTTTTTTAGATTATGATGTCATAATCAGATCACATTTTTTCCTAGTCAGAAGCGTCTTGTCTTTTGTCGCAACCAGTGGTTGATATTATACCAACATCAGCGAGATCAATTTCTGCTAATTTCGCCTATGGCCATACCAGTCTGAAAGTGCCTGATCTCAGAAGTCATGCAGACTTGGGCCTGCTTAGTATTTGTATGGGAGACCAACTAGGAACCTCAGGTGCCGTAAGCTTTTGTTTATTTCTTTTTTAGATTATGATGTCATAATCAGATCACTTTTTCCCTAGTCAGAAGCGTCTTGTCTTTTGTTGCAACCAGTGTTTGATATTATACCAACATCAGCGATATCACTTTTTGCAAATTTTGCTTACGGCCATACCAGTTTGAAAGTGCCTGATCTCCTCAGATCTCAGAAGTCATGCAGACTTAGGCCTGCTTAGTACTTGTATGGGAGACCAACTAGGAACCTCAGGTGCCGTAAGCTTTTGTTTATTTCTTTTTTAGATTATGATGTCATAATCAGATGACTTTTTTCCCTAGTCAGAAGCGTCTTGTCTTTTGTCGCAACCAGTGTTTGATATTATACCAACATCAGCGAGATCACTTTATGCTAATTTCGCCTACAGCCATACTAGTCTGAAAGTGCCTGATCTCGTCAGATCTCAGAAGTTATGCAGACTTGGGCTTGATTAGTACTTGTATGGGAGACCAACTAGGAACCTCAGGTGCCGTAAGCTTTTGTTTATTTCTTTTTTAGATTATGATGTCATAATCAGATCACTTTTTCCCTAGTCAGAAGCGTCTTGTCTTTTGTCGCAACCAGTGTTTGATATTATACCAACATCAGCGATATCACTTTTTGTAATTTCGCCTACGGCCATACCAGTCTGAAAGTGCCTGATCTCGTCAGATCTCAGAAGTCATGCAGACTTGGGCCTGCTTAGTACTTGTATGGGAGACCAACTAGGAACCTCAGGTACCGTAAGCTTTTGTTTATTTCTTTTTTAGATTAGGATGTCATAATCAGATCACTTTTTTCCCTAGTCAGAAGCGTCTTGTCTTTTGTCGCAACCAGTGTTTGATATTATACAAACATCAGCGAGATCACTTTCTGCTAATTTCGAATACGGCCATACCAGTCTGAAAGTGCCTGATCTCGTCAGATCTCAGAAGTTATGCAGACTTGGGCCTGATTAGTACTTGTATGGGAGACCAACTAGGAACCTCAGGTGCCGTAAGCTTTTGTTTATTTCTTTTTTAGATTATGAAGTCATAATCAGATCTCTTTTTTCTCCTAGTCAGAAGCGTCTTGTCTTTTGTCGCAACCAGTGTTTGATATTATACAAACATCAGCGAGATCACTTTTTGCTAATTTTGCCTACGGCCATACCAGTCTGAAAGTGCCTGATCTCGTCAGATCTCAGAAGTCATGCAGAATTGGGCCTGCTTAGTACTTGTATGGGAGACCAACTAGGAACCTCAGGTGCCGTAAGCTTTTGTTTATTTCTTTTTTAGATTATGATGTCATAATCAGATCACTTTTTTCCCTAGTCAGAAGCGTCTTGTCTTTTGTCGCATCCAGTGTTTGATATTATACCAACATAAGCGAGATCACTTTCTGCTAATTTCTCTGACCACCAGTCTGAAAATTGCTGATCTGCGTCAGATCTCAGAATTATGCAGACTTGGAAGCGATTAGTACTTTAATGGGAGACCAACTAGGACGCAGGTGCGTAGCTTTTGTTTATTTCTTTTTTTAGATTATGGTGTCATAATCAGATCCTTTTTCCTAGTCAAGGCGTCTTGTCTTTTGGCGTAACCAGTGTTGTCATATACCTTCAGAATCACTTTGCTAATTTTCCTTTCTGGCCATACCAGTCTGAAAGTGCCTGATCTCGTCAGATCTCAGAAGTTATGCAGACTTGGGCCTGATTAGTACTTGTATGGGAGACCAACTAGGGACTTTAGGTGCTGTAAGCTTTTGTTTATTTCTTTTTTAGATTATGATGTCATAATCAGAACACTTTTTTCCCTAGTCAGAAGCGTCTTGTCTTTTGTCGCAACCAGTGTTTGATATTATACCAACATCAGCGAGATCACTTTCTGCTAATTTTGCCTACGGTCATACCAGTCTGAAAGTGCCTGATCTCATCAGATCTCAGAAGTTATGCAGACTTGGGACTGATTAGTACTTGTATGGGAGACCAACTAGGAACCTCAGGTGCCGTAAGCTTTTGTTTATTTCTTTTTTAGATTATGATGTCATAATCAGATCACTTTTTCCCTAGTCAGAAGCGTCTTGTCTTTTGTCGCAACCAGTGTTTGATATTATACCAACATCAGCGATATCACTTTTTGCAAATTTCGCCTACAGCCATACCAGTCTGAAAGTGCCTGATCTCGTCATATCTCAGAAGTCATGCAGACTTGGGCCTGCTTAGTACTTGTATGGGAGACCAACTAGGAACCTCAGGTGCCGTAAGCTTTTGTTTATTTCTTTTTTAGATTGTGATGTCATAATCAGATCACTTTTTTCCCTAGTCAGAAGCGTCTTGTCTTTTGTCGCAACCAGTGTTTGATATTATACCAACATCAGCGAGATCACTTTCTGCTAACTTCGCCTACGGCCGTACCAGTCTGAAAGTGCAGCAGACCAACCAGGAATCTCAGGTGCCGTAAGCTTTTGTTTATTTCTTTTTTAGATTATGATGTCATAATCAGATCACTTTTTTCCCTAGTCAGAAGCGTCTTGTCTTTAGTCGCAACCAGTGTTTGATATTATATAAACATCCGCGAGATCACTTTCTGCTAATTTCGCCTACGGCCATACCAGTCTGAAAGTGCCTGAACTCGTCAGATCTCAGAACTTATGCAGACTTGGGCTTGCTTAGTACTTGTATGGGAGACCAACTAGGAACCTCATGTGCTGTAAGCTTTTGTTTATTTCTTTTTTAGATTATGATGTCATAATCAGATCACTTTTTTCCCTAGTCAGAAGCGTCTTGTCTTTTGTCGCAACCAGTGTTTGATATTATACCAACATCAGCGAGATCACTTTCTGCTAATTTCGCCTACGGCCATACCAGTCTGAAAGTGCCTGATCGCGTCAGATCTCAGAAGTTATGCAGACTTGGGCCTGATTAGTACTTGTATGGGAGACCAACTAGGAACCTCAGCTGCCGTAAGCTTTTGTTTATTTCTTTTTTAGATTATGATGTCATAATCAGATCACTTTTTCCCTAGTCAGAAGCGTCTTGTCTTTTGTCGCAACCAGTGTTTGATATTATACCAACATCAGCGATATCACTTTTTGCAAATTTCGCTTACGGCCATACCAGTTTGAAAGTGCCTGATCTCGTCAGCTCTCAGAAGTTATGTAGACTTGGGCCTGCTTAGTACTTGTATGGGAGACCAACTAGGAACCTCAGGTGCCGTAAGCTTTTGTTTATTTCTTTTTTAGATTATGATGTCATAATCAGATCACTTTTTTCCCTAGTCAGAAGCGTCTTGTCTTTTGTCGCAACCAGTGTTTGATATTATACCAACATCAGCGAGATCACTTTCTGCTAATTTCGCCTACGGCCATACCAGTCTGAAAGTGCCTGATCTCGTCAGATCTCAGAAGTCATGCAGACTTGGGCCTGTTTAGTACTTGTATGGGAGACCAACTAGGAACCTCAGGTGCCGTAAGCTTTTGTTTATTTCTTTTTTAGATTATGATGTCATAATCAGATCACTTTTTTCCCTAGTCAGAAGCGTCTTGTCTTTTGTCGCAACCAGTGTTTGATATTATACCAACATCAGCGAGATCACTTTCTGCTAATTTCGCCTACGGCCATACCAGTCTGAAAGTGCCTGATCTCGTCAGATCTCAGAAGTTATGCAGACTTGGGCCTGATTAGTACTTGTATGGGAGACCAACTAGGAACCTCAGGTGCCGTAAGCTTTTGTTTATTTCTTTTTTAGATTATGATGTCATAATCAGATCACTTTTTCCCTAGTCAGAAGCGTCTTGTCTTTTGTCGCAACCAGTGTTTGATATTATACCAACATCAGCGATATCACTTTCTGCTAATTTCGCCTACGGCCATACCAGTCTGAAAGCCTGATCTCGTCAGATCTCAGAAGTCATGCAGACTTGGGCCTGTTTAGTACTTGTATGGGAGACCAACTAGGAACCTCAGATGCCGTAAGCATTTGTTTATTTCTTTTTTAGATTATGATGTCATAATCAGATCACTTTTTCCCTAGTCAGAAGCCTTTTGTCTTTTGTCGCAACCAGTGTTTGATATTATACCAACATCAGCGATATCACTTTCTGCTAATTTTCGCCTACGGCCATACCAGTCTGAAAGTGCCTGATCTCGTCAGATCTCAGAAGTCATGCAGAATTGGGCCTGCTTAGTACTTGTATGGGAGACCAACTAGGAACCTCATGTGCCGTAAGCTTTTGTTTATTTCTTTTTTAGATTATGATGACATAATCAGATCACTTTTTTCCCTAGTCAGAAGCGTCTTGTCTTTTGTCGCAACCAGTGTTTGATATTATACAAACATCAGCGAGATCACTTTCTGCTAATTTTGCCTACGGCCATACCAGTCTGAAAGTGCATGATCTCGTCAGATCTCAGAAGTCATGCAGACTTGGGCCTACTTAGTACTTGTATGGGAGACCAACTAGGAACCTCAGGTGCCGTAAGCTTTTGTTTATTTCTTTTTTAGATTATGATGTCATAATCAGATCACTTTTTTCCCTAGTCAGAAGCGTCTTGTCTTTTGTCGCAACCAGTGTTTGATATTAGACCAACATCAGCGAGAACACTTTCTGCTAATTTCGCCTACGGCCATACAAGTCTGAAAGTGCCTGATTTTGTCAGATCTCAGAAGTTATACAGACTTGGGCCTGATTAGTACTTGTATGGGAGACCAACTAGGAACCTCAGGTGCCGTAAGCTTTTGTTTATTTCTTTTTTAGATTATGATGTCATAATCAGATCACTTTTTTCCCTTGTCAGAAGCGTCTTGTCTTTTGTCGCAACCAGTGTTTGATATTATACCAACTTCAGCGAGATCACTTTCTGCTAATTTCGCCTACGGCCATACCAGTCTGAAAGTGCCAGATCTCAGAAGTCATGCAGACTTGGGCCTGTTTAGTACTTGTATGGGAGACCAATTAGGAACCTCAGATGCCGTAAGCATTTGTTTATTTCTTTTTTAGATTATGATGTCATAATCAGATCACTTTTTCCCTAGTCAGAAGCCTTTTGTCTTTTGTCGCAACCAGTGTTTGATATTATACCAACATCAGCGATATCACTTTCTGCTAATTTTGCCTACGGCCATACCAGTCTGAAAGTGCCTGATCTCGTCAGATCTCAGAAGTCATGCAGAATTGGGCCTGCTTAGTACTTGTATGGGAGACCAACTAGGAACCTCAGGTGCCGTAAGCTTTTGTTTATTTCTTTTTTAGATTATGATGTCATAATCAGATCACTTTTTTCCCTAGTCAGAAGCGTCTTGTCTTTTGTCGCAACCAGTGTTTGATATTATACAAACATCAGCGAGATCACTTTCTGCTAATTTTGCCTACGGCCATACCAGTCTGAAAGTGCCTGATCTCGTCAGATCTCAGAAGTCATGCAGATTTGGGCCTGCTTAGTACTTGTATGGGAGACCAACTAGGAACCTCAGGTGCCGTAAGCTTTTGTTTATTTATTTTTTAGATTATGATGTCATAATCAGATCACTTTTTTCCCTAGTCAGAAGCGTCTTGTCTTTTGTCGCAACCAGTGTTTGATATTATACCAACATCAGCGAGATCACTTTCTACTAATTTCGCCTATGGCCATACAAGTCTGAAAGTGCCTGATCTCGTCAGATCTCAGAAGTCATGCAGACTTGGGCCTGCTTAGTACTTGTATGGGAGACCAACTAGGAACCTCAGGTGCCGTAAGCTTTTGTTTATTTCTTTTTTAGATTATGATGTCATAATCAGATCACTTTTTTCCCTAGTCAGAAGCGTCTTGTCTTTTGTCGCAACCAGTGTTTGATATTATACCAACATCAGCGAGAACACTTTCTGCTAATTTCACCTATGGCCAAACCAGTCGGAAAGTGCCTGATCTCGTCAGATCTCAGAAGTCATGCAGATTTGGGCTTGCTTAGTACTTGTATGGGAGACCAACTAGGAACCTCAGGTGCCGTAAGCTGTTGTTTATTTATTTTTTAGATTATGATGTCATAATCAGATCACTTTTTTCCCTAGTCAGAAGCGTCTTGTCTTTTGTCGCAACCAGTGTTTGATATTATACCAACTTCAGCGAGATCACTTTCTGCTAATTTCGCCTACGGCCATACCAGTCTGAAAGTGCCAGATCTCAGAAGTCATGCAGACTTGGGCCTGCTTAGTACTTGTATGGGAGACCAACTAGGAACCTCAGGTGCTGTAAGCTTTTTTTTATTTATTTTTTAGATTATGATGTCATAATCAGATCAGTTTTTTCCCTAGTCAGAAGCGTCTTGTCTTTTGTCGCAACCAGTGTTTGATATTATACCAACATCAGCGAGATCACTTTTTACTAATTTTGCCTTTGGCCATACCAGTCTGAAAGTGTCAGATCTCAGAAGTCATGCAGACTTGTGCCTGTTTAGTACTTGTATGGGAGACCAACTAGGAACCTCAGGTGCCGTAAGCTTTTGTTTATTTCTTTTTTAGATTATAATGTCATAATCAGATCACTTTTTCCCTAGTCAGAAGCGTCTTGTCTTTTGTCGCAACCAGTGTTTGATATTATACCAACATCAGCGATATCACTTTCTGCTAATTTCGCCTACTGCCGCACCAGTCTGAAAGTGCCTGATCTCGTCAGATCTCAGAAGTCATGCAGACTTGGGCTTGATTAGTACTTGTATGGGAGACCAACTAGGAACCTCAGGTGCCGTAAGCTTTTGTTTATTTCTTTTTTAGATTATGATGTCATAATCAGGTCACTTTTTTCCCTAGTCAGAAGCGTCTTGTCTTTTGTCGCAACCAGTGTTTGATATTATACCAACATCAGCGAGATCACTTTCTGCTAATTTCGCCTACGTACATACCAGTCTGAAAGTGCCTGATCTCGTCAGATTTCAGAAGTCATGCAGAATTGGGCCTGCTTAGTACTTGTATGGGAGACCAACTAGGAACCTCAGGTGCCGTAAGCTTTTGTTTATTTCTTTTTTAGATTATGATGTCATAATCAGATCACTTTTTTCCCTAGTCAGAAGTGTCTTGTCTTTTGTCGCAACCACTGTTTGATATTATACCAACATCAGCGAGATCACTTTCTGCTAATTTCGCCTACGGCCATACCAGTCTGAAAGTGCCTGATCTTGTCAGATCTCAGAAGTTATGCAGACTTGGGCCTGCTTAGTTCTTGTATGGGAGACCAACTAGGAACCTCAGGTGCCTTAAGCTTTTGTTTATTTATTTTTTAGATTATGATGTCATAATCAGATCACTTTTTTCCCTAGTCATAAGCTTCTTGACTTTTGTCGCAACCAGTGTTTGATATTATACCAACATCAGCGA
>OW240923.1:64615977-64647966 GCA_933207985.1 Pelobates cultripes
ACTTCGAAATGTATCCACGCTCATTTCCCACAGAGAGGTCTAAGGTTGGGTTCTTTATGCACCAACTTACCGATAAGGCACTTGAGTGGGCAAATCCTATTTGGGAAGCTAATGGACCTATGGTACATGATTTCAACAGTTTTCTTACGGCTTTTCGTAGAACTTTTGACACAATGAAAGGGTCAAAGAATGCCGCGAGAGCATTAATGAGAATTAAACAGGGTTCTAGGTCTGTGGCTGATTATGCTATTCAGTTTCGCACTCTTGCTTCGCAGGTAGATTGGACCAACAATGGGTTAACTACTGCCTTTATGGAAGGTTTGTCAGATACGATATTGGATGAGGTAGCAGCTAAGGAGCTTCCTATTGCCTTAGAGGACCTTATCGATTACCTCATTGATATTGATAATAGAATTTGTGACAGGCTCTATACCAAGAACAGGAATAGACGTTTTGTTACACCCATTAACCCCAGAGTTAATATACCAGAGAGTGTTAAAGTGTCTGAGGAGGAACCTATGCAATTAGGGGTTGCCAAACTCTCTGATACTGAGAAATTACATAGGAGAAGGGAGAGACTCTGCCTATACTGTGGTAGGAGAGACCATATGGTAAAGGAATGTCCTTTACTCCCGGAAAACTCTCGCACCTAAGACCTTATAGGGGACTGGCCTTGGGTGTGATATCTAAGTCTCCTAAATTGCCTCCTAACCGCTTGCTTCTCCCGGTTTCTTTATATATGGGAGAGATTTGTATAGTTGACAACATATATGCTCTGGTTGACTCTGGGCAGCTGAAAATTTTATAGACTCTGGCTTTATAAAGAGAAACAACATTCCCATCAGAGAGAAGGAGATACCCTTGGCCGTTGAGGCCATAGATGGTAGACCATTAAGTTCTCCAGTTGTTACTCATGAGACTGTACCATTACACATGTACACAGGGGTTTTACACTATGAAACCATTCGATTCCAGGTCATCACCTCTCCCTCTTCACAGTTAGTATTAGGGTATCCATGGTTACGTGCTCACAATCCCATTTTTGACTGGGAGACAGGGCAAATAAAATCATGGAGTGAGGCCTGCCACGAGTCTTGTACGTTGGAAGTCACCCCTTTGAATTCTATTGAGGTACCTACCAGTCCTCCTTTGTCTACGGTTATACCCCCTCAGTACTTATCTCTAAAGACTGTTTTCGATAAAAGGGAGGCTGAGAAATTACCGCCTCACAGACCCTATGATTGCGCTATTGACTTGTTGCCTGGCACTATACCTCCAAAGGGCAGGGTGTACCCCTTATCGGTTCAAGAAAACCGTGTCATGGAGGAGTACATCAAGGAATCACTAGAAAAAGGGTTTATTAGGAGATCCTCTTCTCCAGCTGGAGCAGGGTTCTTCTTTGTATCGAAGAAAGAAGGTGATTTAAGACCGTATATAGATTATAGAGGTCTAAACAAAATCACTATCAAAAATGCATACCCTATACCTTTAATTACAGAATTATTTGACAGGCTGAAACATGCCACTGTGTTCACTAAATTAGACCTTAGGAGTGCATACAATTTGATACGTATAAAGGAAAATCATGAATGGAAGACTGCATTCAACACTAGATCCGGTCATTACGAATATACTGTTATGCCATTTGGGCGTTGCAATGCCCCAGCAGTATTCCAAGAATTTATTAATGATGTCTTGAGAGATTTTATTCACACATTTGTTATCGTATACTTGGACGACATTTTAATATATTCTGCAGATATACACACTCATCACAGACATGTTACGACAGTTTTGAAGACCCTTCTTGCTAATGGTCTTTATTGCAAGCTAGAAAAATGTCTGTTTGACCAAACCGAAGTCCAGTTCTTGGGGTATTTGATTTCCGCCAAAGGTTTTCGTATGGATCCCCAGAAGCTAGCTGCTGTAATAGAATGGCCTCTACCGCAAGGTCTGAAAGCTATTCAGCGTTTTCTTGGGTTCTCCAATTATTATAGACGCTTTATCAAAGGTTTCTCGTCCATTGTAGCACCTATTACCCGTATGACTAAAAAGGATGGCAATACTCGTGTTTGGTCTACCGAGGCACTTCAGGCTTTTGAATTTCTTAAAACTAAGTTCGCCTCTGCACCTATTTTACAGCATCCTGTCCCCTCACTGCCCTATATTCTTGAAGTTGATGCTTCGGATATTGGGGTAGGTGCTGTCTTATCCCAAAGAGAGTCGCCTGAGAAGCCATTGCATCCATGCGGCTTCTTTTCTAAACAAATGTCCAAAGCAGAGAAAAATTATGATGTGGGTAATCGCGAACTCCTTGCTATTATTTTAGCACTTAAAGAGTGGAGACATTTGTTAGAAGGAACTATGGATCCTATCCTCATTTTTACGGATCACAAGAACCTATCCTACCTTAGCGAAGCCAAAAGATTGTCTTTCAGGCAGGCTAGGTGGTCACTATTTTTGTCCCGTTTCAATTTTATTATCACCTATAGGCCAGGTGATCGCAACACTAAAGCAGACGCTCTGTCCAGACAGTTCAAAACTACTGACAAACAGGAGATTGATGTTACTCCTGTCATTCCCCCAGACAGGATAATAGCTACTACTATTTTGTCTATTTCCTCGTCCCTCTTGCAGGCCATACAAGCGAAACAAAGCATGGCACCTAGCGAGAGGCTTAATGATAAACTGTTCGTTGATGTTCCTGAGAGACGGGATATTATGTCATTATATCATGATACTAAGACCGCTGGACATCCTGGTATTTCCAAAACGGTGTCAGCTGTTTCTCGGTATTTTTGGTGGGTTTCCTTACGAAAGGATGTCACTGACTATATAAGTGCTTGTACTACTTGTGCCTGTATGAAATCCTCCCGTAGAGTTCCTTGTGGGCTGTTGCATCCGTTCCCCGTTCCCGAGAGACCTTGGTCTAACCTGTCCATGGATTTTATTGTTGAATTACCCCCTTCAAAAGGTAACACAGTGATCCTGATGATAGTGGTCTGGTTCTCCAAAATGGCTCACTTCGTGTCTCTTCGCAAGTTGCCCACATCCAAGGAACTGGCTCATATCTTCGCTAGAGAAGTATTTCGATTACATGGGATTCCCGTATCTATTGTATCCGATAGGGGTAGCCAATTTATTTCCAGGTTCTGGAGGCCTTTTGTTCAGAAATGGGTATTTCTCTCTCATTTTCTTCCTCTTATCATCCCCAGTCTAATGGGGCTGCTGAACGTGCCAACCAGTCTCTGGAGCAATACCTCCGTTGTTTTGTGTCTCACCATCAGGACAATTGGTCTGACCTGCTTCCTTGGGCTGAATTTGCTCGGAATAACGCCACTCATGATTATTCCGGCAAGAGCCCTTTTTACGTTGTCTATGGCCAGCATCCTGTTGTTCTTCCGGCTGCATTCTCCTCACAGGGCATGCCAGTTCTGGATGAGCATTTGGCTGGTTTGCGTAATACTTGGGAGCAGGTTCAGCGTTCTTTGGTGGACTCTGCTACTCGCCAGAAGGCTCAGGCTGACAAGCATCGCAGAGCAGCTCCGTCCTATGTTGTGGGGGATAGGGTTTTGCTTTCCACGCGGAATATTCGTCTCCGGGTGCCTTCTATGAAATTGGCTCCCCGCTTCATTGGACCTTATCGTATTATACATAAGGTTAATCCTGTTTCTTATGCCTTGGGCCTGCCTAAGAATCTATGTATTCCTAATGTTTTTCACACCTCATTGTTGAAACCTTTCGTACGCAACCGCTATACCCGGCATACTCCTCCTCCCCCTCCTATCTCGGTGGAGGGTCATGAGGAGTTTGAAGTGTCTGCTGTTCTTGACTCTCGCTTCCTTAGGGGTCGACTTCAGTACTTGGTACATTGGAAGGGTTATGGGCCTGAGGAGCACAGTTGGATTTCGGCTGATGCTGTCCATGCTCCCCGTCTTGTGCGCTCTTTCCATTTTCGTTTTCCTGCCAGGCCTGGTCCTACCCGCCCGGGGGGCGTGTCCTCAGGGGGGGGTACTGTAGCGTTGCTTACCTTAACCGGGGGCCGGTCGCGGTCCTCTCTTCAAGCCGCGCGCGGTCCTGCGGCTGCACGAGCCGCGCGCGGCTCATCCAACTGCTTTGGATGGAAGGCGGGCAGTGACCCGCCTGAAACTAAGAGCGCGCCGCGAGTCTCGGGCGCGCTCTTAAAGAGACAGTGGGAGCCTAATTGCCAAAAGGCTCTCCCATTGGCTCCAGTCATACCGCACTCCCTGTACAATTACCTATAGGGGTGTGGAAGTGACAGGAGCCAATCACTTTCGTTTTAAAGCTATTTAAACTTACCTTTTTCCCTTAGCTCGTTGCCCTATCGTGGTTTCTGTTTCAGTTCCCTTTAGCGCTTGTGGTGTTTAGTTGTGTTTTCTCGTATTGACTTTGGCTTCGTATTCTGACTTCGTTTTCGCTTTATCCTTATCTGTACTGTTTGCCGGCTTGCTGTTTTCCGTGTACTAGACCCCGGCTTGTCCTAGTTTACGCTGTCTCTCTGTGCCCTTGACCTCGGTTTGTTCCTGGCTCTGTCTCCTCTCATATACGTCGAGTCCGGCCATTCTAAGGTCCGGTAGAAGTATCTCTCCTCTGTATTTGCCTCTGTTTAGCTGGATCCTGCGTGTAGGGGTATATTCTCGTTACAACATCATAATCTAAAAAATAAATAAACAAAAGCTTACGGCACCTGAGGTTCCTAGTTAGTCTCCCATACAAGTACTAAGCAGGCCCAAGTCTGCATTACTTCTGAGATCTGACGAGATCAGGCACTTTCAGACTAGTATGGCCATAGGCAAAATTAGCAGAAAGTGATCTCGCTGATGTTGGTATAATATCAAACACTGGTTGCGACAAAAGACAAGACGCTTCTGACTAGGGAAAGAAGTGATCTGATTATGACATCATAATCTAAAAAAGAAATAAACAAAAGCTTACGGCACCTGAGGTTCCTAGTTGGTCTCCCATACATGTACTAAGCAGGCCCAAGTCTGCATTACTTCTGAGATTTGACAAGATCAGGCACTTTCAGACTGGTATAGTCAAAGGCAAAATTAGCAGAAAGTGATCTCGCTGATGTTGGTATAATATCAAACACTGGTTGCGACAAAAGACAAGACGCTTCTGACTAGGGAAAAAAGTGATCTGATTATGACATCATAATCTAAAAAAGAAATAAACAAAAGCTTACAGCATCTGATGTTCCTAATTGGTATCCCAAACAAGTACTAAGCAGGCCAAAGTCTGCATGACTTCTGAGATCCGACGAGAACAGGCACTTTCAGACTGGTATGGCCGTAGGCAGAATTAGTAGAAAGTGATCTCGCTGATGCTGGTATAATATCAAACACTGGTTGCGACAAAAGACAAGACGCTTCTGACTAGGGAAAAAAGTGATCTGATTATGACATCATAATCTAAAAAAGAAATAAACAAAAGCTTACGGCACCTGAGGTTCCTAGTTGGTCTCCCATACAAGTACAAAAAAGGCCCAAGTCTGCATGACTTCTGAGATCTGACGAGATCAGGCACTTTCGGACTGGTATGGCCGTAGGCGAAATTAGCAGAAAGTGATCTCGCTGATGTTGGTATAATATCAAACACTGGTTGCAACAAAAGACAAGACGCTTCTGACTAGGGAAAAAGTGATCTGATTATGACATCATAATCTAAAAAAGAAATAAACAAAAGCTTACGGCACCTGAGGTTCCTAGTTGGTCTCCCATACAAGCACAAAGCAGGCACAAGTCTCCATGACTTCTGAGATCTGACGAGATCAGGCACTTTCAGACTGGTATGGCCGTCAGCGAAAATAGCAGAAAGTGATCTCGCTGATGTTGGTATAATATCAAACACTGGTTGCGACAAAAGACAAGACGCTTCTGACTAGGGAAAAAAGTGATCTGATTATGACATCATAATCTAAAAAAGAAATAAACAAAAGCTTACGGCACCTGAGGTTCCTAGTTGGTCTCCCATACATGTACTAAGCAGGCCCAAGTCTGCATTACTTCTGAGATTTGACAAGATCAGGCACTTTCAGACTGGTATAGTCAGAGGCAAAATTAGCAGAAAGTGATCTCGCTGATATTGGTATATCAAACACTGGTTGCAACAAAAGACAAGACGCTTCTGACTAGGGAAAAAAGTGATCTGATTATGACATCATAATCTAAAAAAGAAATAAACAAAAGCTTACGGCACCTGAGGTTCCTAGTTGGTCTCCCATACAAGCACAAAGCAAGCACAAGTCTCCATGACTTCTGAGATCTGACGAGATCAGGCACTTTCAGACTGGTATGGCTGTCAGCAAAATTAGCAGAAAGTGATCTCGCTGATGTTGGTATAATATCAAACACTGGTTGCGACAAAAGACAAGACGCTTCTGACTAGGGACAAAAGTGATCTGATTATGACATCATAATCTAAAAAAGAAATAAACAGAAGCTTACGGCACCTGAGGTTCCTGGTTGGTCTCCCAAACAAGTACTAAGCAGGCCCAAGTCTGCATGACTTCTGAGATCTGACGAGATCAGGCACTTTCAGACTGGTATGACCGTACGCAAAATTAGCAGAAAGTGATCTCGCTGATGTTGGTATAATATCAAACACTGGTTGCGACAAAAGACAAGACGCTTCTGACTAGGGAAAAAAGTGATCTGATTATGACATCATAATCTAATAAAGAAATAAACAAAACCTTACGGCACCTGAGGTTCCTAGTTGGTCTCCCATACAAGTACTAAGCAGGCCCATGTATGCCTGACTTCTGAGATCTGACGAGATCAGGCACTTTCAGACTGGTATGGCCTTAGGCGAAATTAGCAGAAAGTGATCTTGCTGATGTTGGTATAATATCAAACACTGGTTGCGACAAAAGACAAGACGCTTCTGACTAGGGAAAAAAGTGATCTGATTATGACATCATAATCTAAAAAATAAATAAACAAAAGCTTACGGCACCTGAGGTTCCTAGTTAGTCTCCCATACAAGTACTAAGCAGGCCCAAGTCTGCATTACTTCTGAGATCTGACGAGATCAGGCACTTTCAGACTAGTATGGCCAAAGGCAAAATTAGCAGAAAGTGATCTCGCTGATGTTGGTATAATATCAAACACTGGTTGCGACAAAAGACAAGACGCTTCTGACTAGGGAAAAAAGTGATCTGATTATGACATCATAATCTAAAAAGAAATAAACAAAAGCTTATGGCACCTGAGGTTCCTAGTTGGTCTCCCATACAAGTACAAAGCAGGCACAAGTCTGCATGACTTCTGAGATCTGACGAGAAAAGGCACTTTCAGACTAGTATGGCCGTAGGCGAAATTAGCAGAAAGTGATCTCGCTGATGTTGGTATAATATCAAACACTGGTTGCGACAAAAGACAAGAGACGCTCTGACTAGGGAAAAAAGTGATTCATTATGACATCATAATTCCAAAAAAGAAATAAACAAAAGCTTACGGCACCTGAGGTTCCTGGTTGGTCTCCAAACAAGTACTTGGCATGCCCAAGTCTGCATGACTTCTGAGATGTGACGAGATCAGGCACTTTCAGACTGAAGGCTGGTTAGGCAAAATTAGCGTGAAAGATCTCGCTGATGTTGGTATAATATCAAACACTGGTTGGCGCATAAAAGAGAAGACGCCTGACTAGGGAAGTGATCTGATTATGACATCATAATCTAAAAGAAATAAACAAACCTTACGGCACCTGAGGTTCAGAAGGTTGGTCTCCCATACAAGTACTAAGCAAGCCCAAGTCTGTATGACTTCTAAGATCTGACGAGATCAGGCACTTTCAGACTTGTATGGCCGTAGGTGAAATTAGCAGAAAGTGTTCTCGCTGATGTTGGTATAATATCAAACACTGGTTGCGACAAAAGACAAGACGCTTCTGACTAGGGAAAAAAGTGATCTGATTTATGACATCATAATCTAAAAAAGAAATAAACAAAAGCTTACGGCACCTGAGGTTCCTAGTTGGTCTCCCATACAAGTACTAATCAGCCCCAAGTCTGCATGACTTCTGAGATTTTACAACATCAGGAACTTTCAGACTTGTATGGCCATAGGCGAAATTAGTAGAAAGTGATCTCGCTGATGTTGGTATAATATCAAACACTGGTTGCAACAAAAGACAAGACGCTTCTGACTAGGGAAAAAAGTGATCTGATTATGACATCATAATCTAAAAAAGAAATAAACAAAAGCTTACGGCACCTGAGGTTCCTAGTTGGTCTCCCATACATGTACTAAGCAGGCCCAAGTCTGCATTACTTCTGAGATTTGAAAAGATCAGGCACTTTCAGACTGGTATAGTCAGAGGCAAAATTAGCAGAAAGTGATCTCGCTGATATTGGTATAATATCAAACACTGGTTGCAACAAAAGACAAGACGCTTCTGACTAGGGAAAAAAGTGATCTGATGACATCATAATCTAAAAAGAAATAAACAAAAGCTTACGGCACCTGAGGTTCCTAGTTGGTCTCCATACAAGTACAAAGCAAAAGTACAAGTTCCATGACTTCTGGAGACTGACGAGATCAGGCAATTGTGACCGGTATGGCCGTGAGGCTTAAATTATATAAAGTGATCTCGCTGATGTTTGTATAATATCAAACACTGGTTGCGACAAAAGACAAGACGCTTCTGACTAGGGAAAAAAGTGATCTGATTATGACATCATAATCTAAAAAAGAAATAAACAAAAGCTTACGGCACCTGAGGTTCCTAGTTGGTCTCCCATACAAGTACAAAGCAGGCACAAGTCTCCATGACTTCTGAGACTGACGAGATCAGGCACTTTCAGACTGGTATGGCCGTAGGCGAAATTAGCATAAAGTGATCTCGCTGATGTTGGTATAATATCAAACACTGGTTGCGACAAAAGACAAGACGCTTCTGACTAGGGAAAAAAGTGATCTGATTATGACATCATAATCTAAAAAAGAAATAAACAAAAGCTTACAGCATCTGATGTTCCTAATTGGTATCCCAAACAAGTACTAAGCAGGCCCAAGTCTGCATGACTTCTGAGATCTGACGAGAACAGGCACTTTCAGACTGGTATGGCCGTAGGCAGAATTAGTAGAAAGTGATCTCGCTGATGCTGGTATAATATCAAACACTGGTTGCGACAAAAGACAAGACGCTTCTGACTAGGGAAAAAGTGATCTGATTATGACATCATAATCTAAAAAATAAATAAACAAAAGCTTACGGCACCTGAGGTTCCTAGTTGGTCTCCCATACAAGTACTAAGCAGGCCCAAGTCTGCATAACTTCTGAGCTCTGACGAGATCAGGCACTTTCAGACTGGTATGGCCGTAGGCGAAATTAGCAGAAAGTGATCTCGCTGAAGTTGGTATAATATCAAACACTGGTTGCGACAAAAGACAAGACGCTGCTGACTAGGGAAAAAAGTGATCTGATTATGACATCAAAATTCAAAAAAAGAAATAAACAAAAGCTTACGGCACCTGAGGTTCCTAGTTGGTCTCCCATACAAGTACTAATCAGACTCAAATCTGCATGACTTCGGAGATCTGACGAGATCAGGCACTTACAGACTGGGATGGCCGTAAGCGAAATTAGCAGAAAGTGATCTCGCTGATGTTTGTATAATATCAAACACTGGTTGCGACAAAAGACAAGACACTTCTGACTAGGGAAAAAAGTGATCTGATTATGACATCATAATCTAAAAAATAAATAAACAAAAGCTTACGGCACCTGAGGTTCCTAGTTAGTCTCCCATACAAGTACTAAGCAGGCCCAAGTCTGCATTACTTCTGAGATCTGACGAGATCAGGCACTTTCAGACTAGTATGGCCATAGGCAAAATTAGTAGAAAGTGATCTCGCTGATGTTGGTATAATATCAAACACTGGTTGTGACAAAAGACAAGACGCTTCTGACTAGGGAAAAAAGTGATCTGATTATGACATCATAATCTAAAAAAGAAATAAACAAAACCTTACGTCACCTGAGGTTCCTAGTTGGTCTCCCATACAAGTACTAAGCAGGCCCATGTATGCATGACTTCTGAGATCTGACGAGATCAGGCACTTTCAGACTGGTATGACCGTACGCAAAATTAGCAGAAAGTGATCTCGCTGATGTTGGTATAATATCAAACACTGGTTGCGACAAAAGACAAGACGCTTCTGACTAGGGAAAAAAGTGATCTGATTATGACATCATAATCTAATAAAGAAATAAACAAAACCTTACGGCACCTGAGGTTCCTAGTTGGTCTCCCATACAAGTACTAAGCAGGCCCATGTATGCCTGACTTCTGAGATCTGACGAGATCAGGCACTTTCAGACTGGTATGGCCGTAGTCGAAATTAGCAGAAAGTGATCTTGCTGATGTTGGTATAATATCAAACACTGGTTGCGACAAAAGACAAGACGCTTCTGACTAGGGAAAAAAGTGATCTGATTATGACATCATAATCTAAAAAATAAATAAACAAACGCTTACGGCACCTGAGGTTCCTAGTTAGTCTCCCATACCTGTACTAAGCAGGCCCAAGTCTGCATTACTTCTGAGATCTGACGAGATCAGGCACTTTCAGACTAGTATGGCCATAGGCAAAATTAGCAGAAAGTGATCTCGCTGATGTTGGTATAATATCAAACACTGGTTGCGACAAAAGACAAGACGCTTCTGACTAGGGAAAAAAGTGATCTGATTATGACATCATAATCTAAAAAGAAATAAACAAAAGCTTATGGCACCTGAGGTTCCTAGTTGGTCTCCCATACAAGTACAAAGCAGGCACAAGTCTCCATGACTTCTGAGATCTGACGAGATCAGGCACTTTCAGACTAGTATGGCCGTAGGCGAAATTAGCAGAAAGTGATCTCGCTGATGTTGGTATAATATCAAACACTGGTTGCGACAAAAGACAAGACGCTTCTGACTAGGGAAAAAAGTGATCTTATTATGACATCATAATCTAAAAAAGAAATAAACAAAAGCTTACGGCACCTGAGGTTCCTGGTTGGTCTCCCAAACAAGTACTAAGCATGCCCAAGTCTGCATGACTTCTGAGATCTGACGAGATCAGGCACTTTCAGACTGGTATGGCCATAGGCAAAATTAGCAGAAAGTGATCTCGCTGATGTTGGTATAATATCAAACACTGGTTGCGACAAAAGACAAGACGCTTCTGACTAGGGACAAAAGTGATCTGATTATGACATCATAATCTAAAAAAGAAATAAACATAAGCTTACGGCACTTGAGGTTCCTAGTTGGTCTCCCATACATGTACTAAACAGGCACAAGTCTGCATGACTTCTGAGATCTGACAAGATCAGGCACTTTCAGACTGGTATGGCTGTAGGCGAAATTAGCAGAAAGTGATATCGCTGATGTTGGTATAATATCAAACACTGGGTGCGACAAAAGACAAGACGCTTCTGACTAGGGAAAAAGTGATCTGATTATGACATCATAATCTAAAAAAGAAATAAACAAAAGCTTACGGCACCTGAGGTTCCTAGTTGGTCTCCCATACAAGTACTAATCAGACTCAAATCTGCATGACTTCGGAGATCTGACGAGATCAGGCACTTTCAGACTGGTATGGCCGTAAGCGAAATTAGAAGAAAGTGATCTCGCTGATGTTTGTATAATATCAAACACTGGTTGCGACAAAAGACAAGACACTTCTGACTAGGGAAAAAAGTGATCTGATTATGACATCATAATCTAAAAAATAAATAAACAAAAGCTTACGGCACCTGAGGTTCCTAGTTGGTCTCCCATACAAGTACTAAGCAGGCCCAAGTCTGCATGACTTCTGAGATCTGACGAGATCAGGCACTTTCAGACTGGTATGGCCGCAGGCAAAATTAGCAGAAAGTGATCTCGCTGATGTTCGTATAATATCAAACATTGGTTGCGACAATAGACAAGACGCTTCTGACTAGGGAAAAAAGTGATCTGATTATGACATCATAATCTAAAAAAGAAATAAACAAAGGCTTACAGCACCTGAGGTTCTTAATTGGTTTCCCATACAAGTTCTAAGCAGGCACAACTCTGCATGACTTCTGAGATCTGACGAGATCAGGCACCTTTAGACTGGTATGGCCGTAGGCGAAATTAGTAGAAAGTGATCTCGCTGATGTTGGTATAATATCAAACACTGGTTGCGACAAAAGACAAGACGCTTCTGACTAGGAAAAAAAGTGATCTGATTATGACATCATAATCTAAAAAAGAAATAAACAAAAGCTTACGGCACCTGAGGTTCCTAGTTGGTCTCCCATACAAGTACTAAGAAGGCCCAAGTCTGCATGACTTCTGAGATCTGATGAGATCAGGCACTTTCACACTGGTATGGCCATAGGCAAAATGAATAGAAAGTGATCTCGCGGATGTTGGTATAATATCAAACACTGGTTGCGACAAAAGACAAGACGCTTCTGACTAGGGAAAAAAGTGATCTGATTATGACATCATAATCTAAAAAAGAAATAAACAAAAGCTTACAGCATCTGATGTTCCTAATTGGTATCCCATACAAGTACTAAGCACGCCCAAGTCTGCATGACTTCTGAGATCTGACGAGAAAAGGCACTTTCAGACTGGTATGGCCGTAGGCAGAATTAGTAGAAAGTGATCTCGCTGATGTTGGTATAATATCAAACACTGGTTGCGACAAAAGACAAGACGCTTCTGACTAGGGAAAAAAGTGATCTTATTATGACATCATAATCTAAAAAAGAAATAAACAAAAGCTTACGGCACCTGAGGTTCCTGGTTGGTCTCCCAAACAAGTACTAAGCATGCCCAAGTCTGCATGACTTCTGAGATGTGACGAGATCAGGCACTTTCAGACTGGTATGGCCATAGGCAAAATTAGCAGAAAGTGATCTCGCTGATGTTGGTATAATATCAAACACTGGTTGCGACAAAAGAGAAGACGCTTCTGACTAGGGAAAAAAGTGATCTGATTATGACATCATAATCTAAAAAAGAAATAAACAAAACCTTACGGCACCTGAGGTTCGTAGTTGGTCTCCCATACAAGTACTAAGCAGGCCCATGTATGCATGACTTGTGAGATCTGACGAGATCAGGCACTTTCAGACTGGTATGGCCGTAGGTGAAATTAGCAGAAAGTGATCTCGCTGATGATGGTATAATATCAAACACTGGTTGCGACAAAAGACAAGACGCTTCTGACTAGGGAAAAAAGTGATCTGATTATGACATCATAATCTAAAAAAGAAATAAACAAAAGCTTACGGCACCTGAGGTTCCTAGTTGGTCTCCCATACATGTACTAAGAAGGCCCAAGTCTGCATTACTTCTGAGATCTGACGAGACCAAGCACTTTCAGACTAGTATGGCCATAGGAAAAATTAGTAGAAAGTGATCTCGCTGATGTTGGTATAATATCAAACACTGGTTGCGACAAAAGACAAGACGCTTCTGACTAGGGAAAAAAGTGATCTGATTATGACATCATAATCTAAAAAAGAAATAAACAAAAGCTTACGGCACCTGAGGTTCCTAGTTGGTCTCCCATACAAGTACTAAGCAGGCCCAAGTCTGCATGACTTCTGAGATCTGACGAGATCAGGCACTTTCAGACTGGTATGGCCATAAGGCGAAATTAGCAGAAAGTGATCTCGCTGATGTTGGTATAATATCAAACACTGGTTGCAACAAAAGACAAGACGCTTCTGACTAGGGAAAAAAGTGATCTGATTATGACATCATAATCTAAAAAAGAAATAAACAAAAGCTTACGGCACCTGAGGTTCCTAGTTGGTCTCCCATACAAGTACAAAGCAGGCACAAGTCTCCATGACTTCTGAGATCTGACGAGATCAGGCACTTTCAGACTGGTATGGCCGTAGGCGAAATTAGCATAAAGTGATCTCGCTGATGTTGGTATAATATCAAACACTGGTTGCGACAAAAGACAAGACGCTTCTGACTAGGGAAAAAAGTGATCTGATTATGACATCATAATCTAAAAAAGAAATAAACAAAAGCTTACAGCATCTGATGTTCCTAATTGGTATCCCAAACAAGTACTAAGCAGGCCCAAGTCTGCATGACTTCTGAGATCCGACGAGAACAGGCACTTTCAGACTGGTATGGCCGTAGGCAGAATTAGTAGAAAGTGATCTCGCTGATGCTGGTATAATATCAAACACTGGTTGCGACAAAAGACAAGACGCTTCTGACTAGGGAAAAAAGTGATCTGATTATGACATCATAATCTAAAAAAGAAATAAACATAAGCTTACGGCACCTGAGGTTCCTGGTTGGTCTCCCAAACAAGTACTAAGCAGGCCCAAGTCTGCATGACTTCTGAGATCTGACGAGATCAGGCACTTTCAGACTGGTATGACCGTAGGCAAAATTAGCAGAAAGTGATCTCGCTGATGTTGGTATAATATCAAACACTGGTTGCGACAAAAGACAAGACGCTTCTGACTAGGGAAAAAAGTGATCTGATTATGACATCATAATCTAAAAAAGAAATAAACAAAACCTTACGGCACCTGAGGTTCCTAGTTGGTCTCCCATACAAGTACTAAGCAGGCCCATGTATGCATGATTTCTGAGATCTGACGAGATCAGGCACTTTCAGACTGGTATGGCCGTAGGCGAAATTAGCAGAAAGTGATCTCGCTGATGTTGGTATAATATCAAACACTGGTTGCGACAAAAGACAAGACGCTTCTGACTAGGGAAAAAAGTGATCTGATTATGACATCATAATCTAAAAAATAAATAAACAAAAGCTTACGGCACCTGAGGTTCCTAGTTAGTCTCCCATACAAGTACTAAGCAGGCCCAAGTCTGCATTACTTCTGAGATCTGACGAGATCAGGCACTTTCAGACTAGTATGGCCATAGGCAAAATTAGTAGAAAGTGATCTCGCTGATGTTGGTATAATATCAAACACTGGTTGTGACAAAAGACAAGACGCTTCTGACTAGGGAAAAAAGTGATCTGATTATGACATCATAATCTAAAAAAGAAATAAACAAAACCTTACGTCACCTGAGGTTCCTAGTTGGTCTCCCATACAAGTACTAAGCAGGCCCATGTATGCATGACTTCTGAGATCTGACGAGATCAGGCACTTTCAGACTGGTATGGCTGTAGGCAAAATTAGCAGAAAGTGATCTCGCTGATGTTGGTATAATACCAAACACTGGTTGCGACAAAAGACAAGACGCTTCTGACTAGGGAAAAAAGTGATCTGATTATGACATCATAATCTAAAAAAGAAATAAACAAAAGTTTACGGCACCTGAGGTTCCTAGTTGGTCTCCCATACATGTACTAAGCAGGCCCAAGTCTGCATTACTTCTGAGATTTGACAAGATCAGGCACTTTCAGACTGGTATAGTCAGAGGCAAAATTAGCAGAAAGTGATCTCGCTGATATTGGTATAATATCAAACACTGGTTGCAACAAAAGACAAGACGCTTCTGACTAGGGAAAAAAGTGATCTGATTATGACATCATAATCTAAAAAAGAAATAAACAAAAGCTTTCGGCACCTGAGGTTCCTAGTTGGTCTCCCATACAAGCACAAAACAGGCACAAGTCTCCATGACTTCTGAGATCTGACGAGATCAGGCACTTTCAGACTGGTATGGCCGTCAGCAAAATTAGCAGAAAGTGATCTCGCTGATGTTGGTATAATATCAAACACTGGTTGCGACAAAAGACAAGACGCTTCTGACTAGGGACAAAAGTGATCTGATTATGACATCATAATCTAAAAAAGAAATAAACATAAGCTTAGGGCACTTGAGGTTCCTAGTTGGTCTCCCATACATGTACTAAACAGGCACAAGTCTGCATGACTTCTGAGATCTGACAAGATCAGGCACTTTCAGACTGGTATGGCTGTAGGCGAAATTAGCAGAAAGTGATATCGCTGATGTTGGTATAATATCAAACACTGGGTGCGACAAAAGACAAGACGCTTCTGACTAGGGAAAAAAGTGATCTGATTATGACATCATAATCTAAAAAAGAAATAAACAAAAGCTTACAGCATCTGATGTTCCTAATTGGTATCCCAAACAAGTACTAAGCAGGCCCAACTCTGCATGACTTCTGAGATCCGACGAGAACAGGCACTTTCAGACTGGTATGGCCGTAGGCAGAATTAGTAGAAAGTGATCTCGCTGATGCTGGTATGATATCAAACACTGATTGCGACAAAAGACAAGACGCTTCTGACTAGGGAAAAAAGTGATCTGATTATGACATCATAATCTAAAAAAGAAATAAACAAAAGCTTACAGCATCTGATGTTCCTAATTGGTATCCCATACAAGTACTAAGCATGCCCAAGTCTGCATGACTTCTGAGATCTGACGAGAAAAGGCACTTTCAGACTGGTATGGCCGTAGGCAGAATTAGTAGAAAGTGATCTCGCTGATGTTGGTATAATATCAAACACTGGTTGCGACAAAAGACAAGACGCTTCTGACAAAGGAAAAAAGTGATCTTATTATGACATCATAATCTAAAAAAGAAATAAACAAAAGCTTACGGCACCTGAGGTTCCTGGTTGGTCTCCCAAACAAGTACTAAGCATGGCCCAAGTCTGCATGACTTCTGAGATCTGACGAGATCAGGCACTTTCAGACTGGTATGGCCATAGGCAAAAATAGCAGAAAGTGATCTCGCTGATGTTGGTATAATATCAAACACTGGTTGCGACAAAAGACAAGACGCTTCTGACTAGGGAAAAAAGTGATCTGATTATGACATCATAATCTAAAAAAGAAATAAACAAAACCTTACGGCACCTGAGGTTCCTAGTTGGTCTCCCATACAAGTACTAAGCAGGCCCAAGTCTGCTGACTTCTGAGATCTGACGAGATCAGGCACTTTCAGACTGGTATGGCCTTAGGCGAAATTAGCAGAAAGTGATCTCGCTGATGTTGGTATAATATCAAACACTGGTTGCGACAAAAGACAAGACGCTTCTGACTAGGGAAAAAAGTGATCTGATTATGACATCATAATCTAAAAAATAAATAAACAAAAGCTTACGGCACCTGAGGTTCCTAGTTGGTCTCCCATACAAGTACTAAGCAGGCCCAAGTCTGCATTATTTCTGAGATCTGACGAGATCAGGCACTTTCAGACTAGTATGGCCATAGGCAAAATTAGCAGAAAGTGATCTCGCTGATGTTGGTATAATATCAAACACTGGTTGCGACAAAAGACAAGACGCTTCTGACTAGGGAAAAAAGTGATCTGATTGTGACATCATAATCTAAAAAATAAATAAGCAAAAGTTACGGGACATGAGGTTCCTAGTTGGTCTCCCATACAAGTACTAAAGCAGGCCCAAGTCTGCATGACTTCTGAGATCTGACGAGATCAGGCACTTTCAGACTAGTATGGCCGTAGGCGAAATTAGCAAAAGTGATATCGCTGATGTTGGTATAATATCAAACACTGGTTGCGACAAAAGACAAGACGCTTCTGACTAGGGAAAAAAGTGATCTGATTATGACATCATAATCTAAAAAAGAAATAAACAAAAGCTTACAGCATCTGATGTTCCTAATTGGTATCCCATACAAGTACTAAGCACGCCCAAGTCTGCATGACTTCTGAGATCTGACGAGAAAAGGCACTTTCAGACTGGTATGGCCGTAGGCAGAATTAGTAGAAAGTGATCTCGCTGATGTTGGTATAATATCAAACACTGGTTGCGACAAAAGACAAGACGCTTCTGACTAGGGAAAAAAGTGATCTTATTATGACATCATAATCTAAAAAAGAAATAAACAAAAGCTTACGGCACCTGAGGTTCCTGGTTGGTCTCCCAAACAAGTACTAAGCATGCCCAAGTCTGCATGACTTCTGAGATCTGACGAGATCAGGCACTTTCAGACTGGTATGGCCATAGGCAAAAATAGCAGAAAGTGATCTCGCTGATGTTGGTATAATATCAAACACTGGTTGCGACAAAAGAGAAGACGCTTCTGACTAGGGAAAAAAGTGATCTGATTATGACATCATAATCTAAAAAAGAAATAAACAAAACCTTACGGCACCTGAGGTTCGTAGTTGGTCTCCCATACAAGTACTAAGCAGGCCCATGTATGCATGACTTGTGAGATCTGACGAGATCAGGCACTTTCAGACTGGTATGGCCGTAGGTGAAATTAGCAGAAAGTGATCTCGCTGATGATGGTATAATATCAAACACTGGTTGCGACAAAAGACAAGACGCTTCTGACTAGGGAAAAAAGTGATCTGATTATGACATCATAATCTAAAAAAGAAATAAACAAAAGCTTACGGCACCTGAGGTTCCTAGTTGGTCTCCCATACATGTACTAAGAAGGCCCAAGTCTGCATTACTTCTGAGATCTGACGAGACCAAGCACTTTCAGACTAGTATGGCCATAGGCAAAATTAGTAGAAAGTGATCTCGCTGATGTTGGTATAATATCAAACACTGGTTGCGACAAAAGACAAGACGCTTCTGACTAGGGAAAAAAGTGATCTGATTATGACATCATAATCTAAAAAAGAAATAAACAAAAGCTTACGGCACCTGAGGTTCCTAGTTGGTCTCCCATACAAGTACTAAGCAGGCCCAAGTCTGCATTACTTCTGAGATCTGACGAGATCAGGCACTTTCAGACTGGTATGGTCAGAGGCAAAATTAGCAGAAAGTGATCTCGCTGATATTGGTATAATATCAAACACTGGTTGCAACAAAAGACAAGACGCTTCTGACTATGGAAAAAAGTGATCTGATTATGACATCATAATCTAAAAAAGAAATAAACAAAAGCTTACGGCACCTGAGGTTCCTAGTTGGTCTCCCATACAAGTACAAAGCAGGCACAAGTCTCCATGACTTCTGAGATCTGACGAGATCAGGCACTTTCAGACTGGTATGGCCGTAGGCGAAATTAGCATAAAGTGATCTCGCTGATGTTGGTATAATATCAAACACTGGTTGCGACAAAAGACAAGACGCTTCTGACTAGGGAAAAAAGTGATCTGATTATGACATCATAATCTAAAAAAGAAATAAACAAAAGCTTACAGCATCTGATGTTCCTAATTGGTATCCCAAACAAGTACTAAGCAGGCCCAAGTCTGCATGACTTCTGAGATCCGACGAGAACAGGCACTTTCAGACTGGTATGGCCGTAGGCAGAATTAGTAGAAAGTGATCTCGCTGATGCTGGTATAATATCAAACACTGGTTGCGACAAAAGACAAGACGCTTCTGACTAGGGAAAAAAGTGATCTGATTATGACATCATAATCTAAAAAAGAAATAAACATAAGCTTACGGCACCTGAGGTTCCTGGTTGGTCTCCCAAACAAGTACTAAGCAGGCCCAAGTCTGCATGACTTCTGAGATCTGACGAGATAAGGCACTTTCAGACTGGTATGACCGTAGGCAAAATTAGCAGAAAGTGATCTCGCTGATGTTGGTATAATATCAAACACTGGTTGCGACAAAAGACAAGACGCTTCTGACTAGGGAAAAAAGTCATCTGATTATGACATCATAATCTAAAAAAGAAATAAACAAAAGCTTACGGCACCTGAGGTTCCTAGTTGGTCTCCCATTCAAGTACTAAGCAGGCCCAAGTCTGCATGACTTCTGAGATCTGACGAGATCAAGCACTTTCAAACTGGTATGTCCATAAGCGAAATTTGCAAAAAGTGATATCGCTGATGTTGGTATAATATCAAACACTGGTTGCAACAAAAGACAAGACGCTTCTGACTAGGGAAAAAGTGATCTGATTATGACATCATAATCTAAAAAAGAAATAAACAAAAGCTTACGGCACCTGAGGTTCCTAGTTGGTCTCCCATACAAGTACTAAACAGGCCCAAGTCTGCATGACTTCTGAGATCTGACGAGATCAGGCACTTTCAGACTGGTATGGCCATAGGCAAAATTAGTAGAAAGTGATCTCGCTGATGTTGGTATAATATCAAACACTGGTTGTGACAAAAGACAAGACGCTTCTGACTAGGGAAAAAAGTGATCTGATTATGACATCATAATCTAAAAAAGAAATAAACAAAAGCTTTCGGCACCTGAGGTTCCTAGTTGGTCTCCCATACAAGCACAAAACAGGCACAAGTCTCCATGACTTCTGAGATCTGACGAGATCAGGCACTTTCAGACTGGTACGGCCGTCAGCAAAATTAGCAGAAAGTGATCTCGCTGATGTTGGTATAATATCAAACACTGGTTGCGACAAAAGACAAGACGCTTCTGACTAGGGACAAAAGTGATCTGATTATGACATCATAATCTAAAAAAGAAATAAACATAAGCTTACGGCACTTGAGGTTCCTAGTTGGTCTCCCATACATGTACTAAACAGGCACAAGTCTGCATGACTTCTGAGATCTGACAAGATCAGGCACTTTCAGACTGGTATGGCTGTAGGCGAAATTAGCAGAAAGTGATATCGCTGATGTTGGTATAATATCAAACACTGGGTGCGACAAAAGACAAGACGCTTCTGACTAGGGAAAATGTGATCTGATTATGACATCATAATCTAAAAAAGAAATAAACAAAAGCTTACGGCACCTGAGGTTCCTAGTTGGTCTCCCATACAAGCACAAAGCAAGCACAAGTCTCCATGACTTCTGAGATCTGACGAGATCAGGCACTTTCAGACTGGTATGGCCGTCAGCAAAATTAGCAGAAAGTGATCTCGCTGATGTTGGTATAATATCAAACACTGGTTGCGACAAAAGACAAGACACTTCTGACTAGGGACAAAAGTGATCTGATTATGACATCATAATCTAAAAAAGAAATAAACAGAAGCTTACGGCACCTGAGGTTCCTGGTTGGTCTCCCAAACAAGTACTAAGCAGGCCCAAGTCTGCATGACTTCTGAGATCTGACGAGATCAGGCACTTTCAGACTGGTATGACCGTAGGCGAAATTTGCAAAAATTGATATCGCTGATGTTGGTATAATATCAAACACTGGTTGCGACAAAAGACAAGACGCTTCTGACTAGGGAAAAAAGTGATCTGATTATGACATCATAATCTAAAAAATAAATAAACAAAAGCTTACGGCACCTGAGGTTCCTAGTTAATCTCCCATACAAGTACTAAGCAGGCCCAAGTCTGCATTACTTCTGAGATCTGACGAGATCTGGCACTTTCAGACTAGTATGACCATAGGCAAAATTAGCAGAAAGTGATCTCGCTGATGTTGGTATAATATCAAACACTGGTTGCGACAAAAGACAAGACGCTTCTGACTAGGGAAAAAAGTGATCTGATTATGACATCATAATCTAAAAAGAAATAAACAAAAGCTTACGGCACCTGAGGTTCCTAGTTGGTCTCCCATACAAGTACAAAGCAGGCACAAGTCTCCATGACTTCTGAGATCTGACGAGATCAGGCACTTTCAGACTAGTATGGCCGTAGGCGAAATTAGCAGAAAGTGATCTCGCTGATGTTGGTATAATATCAAACACTGGTTGCGACAAAAGACAAGACGCTTCTGACTAGGGAAAAAAGTGATCTGATTATGACATCATAATCTAAAAAAGAAATAAACAAAAGCTTACAGCATCTGATGTTCCTAATTGGTATCCCATACAAGTACTAAGCACGCCCAAGTCTGCATGACTTCTGAGATCTGACGAGAAAAGGCACTTTCAGACTGGTATGGCCGTAGGCAGAATTAGTAGAAAGTGATCTCGCTGATGTTGGTATAATATCAAACACTGGTTGCGACAAAAGACAAGACGCTTCTGACTAGGGAAAAAAGTGATCTTATTATGACATCATAATCTAAAAAAGAAATAAACAAAAGCTTACGGCACCTGAGGTTCCTGGTTGGTCTCCCAAACAAGTACTAAGCATGCCCAAGTCTGCATGACTTCTGAGATCTGACGAGATCAGGCACTTTCAGACTGGTATGGCCATAGGCAAAAATAGCAGAAAGTGATCTCGCTGATGTTGGTATAATATCAAACACTGGTTGCGACAAAAGAGAAGACGCTTCTGACTAGGGAAAAAAGTGATCTGATTATGACATCATAATCTAAAAAAGAAATAAACAAAACCTTACGGCACCTGAGGTTCGTAGTTGGTCTCCCATACAAGTACTAAGCAGGCCCATGTATGCATGACTTGTGAGATCTGACGAGATCAGGCACTTTCAGACTGGTATGGCCGTAGGTGAAATTAGCAGAAAGTGATCTCGCTGATGATGGTATAATATCAAACACTGGTTGCGACAAAAGACAAGACGCTTCTGACTAGGGAAAAAAGTGATCTGATTATGACATCATAATCTAAAAAAGAAATAAACAAAAGCTTACGGCACCTGAGGTTCCTAGTTGGTCTCCCATACATGTACTAAGAAGGCCCAAGTCTGCATTACTTCTGAGATCTGACGAGACCAAGCACTTTCAGACTAGTATGGCCATAGGCAAAATTAGTAGAAAGTGATCTCGCTGATGTTGGTATAATATCAAACACTGGTTGCGACAAAAGACAAGACGCTTCTGACTAGGGAAAAAAGTGATCTGATTATGACATCATAATCTAAAAAAGAAATAAACAAAAGCTTACGGCACCTGAGGTTCCTAGTTGGTCTCCCATACAAGTACTAAACAGGCACAAGTCTGCATTACTTCTGAGATCTGACGAGATCAGGCACTTTCAGACTGGTATGGTCAGAGGCAAAATTAGCAGAAAGTGATCTCGCTGATATTGGTATAATATCAAACACTGGTTGCAACAAAAGACAAGACGCTTCTGACTATGGAAAAAAGTGATCTGATTATGACATCATAATCTAAAAAAGAAATAAACAAAAGCTTACGGCACCTGAGGTTCCTAGTTGGTCTCCCATACAAGTACAAAGCAGGCACAAGTCTCCATGACTTCTGAGATCTGACGAGATCAGGCACTTTCAGACTGGTATATCAGAGGCTAAATTAGCATATGATCTCGCTTGATGTTGGTATAATATCAAACACTGTTGGCGCATAAAGACAAGACGCTTCTGGATTAGGAAAAGTGATCTGATTATGACATCATAATCTAAAAAATAAATAAATAAAAGCTTACGCACCTGAGGTTCCTAGTTAGCTCCCACAAGTTAAGCAGGCCTAAGTCTGCATTACTTGAGATCTGACGTGAGATCAGGCACTTCAGACTAGTATTACAGGCAAAATTAGTAGAGTGATCTCGCTAATGCTGGTATGTCAAACACTGGCTGTGACAAAGACAAGACGCTTCGACTAGGGAAAGTGATCCGATTATGACATCATAATCTAAAAAGAAATAAACAAAACCTTACCGCCACCTGAGGCCCTAGTTGGTCTCCCATACAAGTACTAAACAGGCCCAAGTCTGCATGACTTGAGATCTGACGAGATCAGGCACTTTCAGACTGGTATGGCCGTCAGCGAAATTAGCAGAAAGTGATCTCGCTGATGTTGGTATAATATCAAACACTGGTTGCGACAAAAGACAAGACGCTTCTGACTAGGGAAAAAAGTGATCTGATTATGACATCATAATCTAAAAAAGAAATAAACAAAAGTTTACGGCACCTGAGGTTCCTAGTTGGTCTCCCATACATGTACTAAGCAGGCCCAAGTCTGCATTACTTCTGAGATTTGACAAGATCAGGCACTTTCAGACTGGTATAGTCAGAGGCAAAATTAGCAGAAAGTGATCTCGCTGATATTGGTATAATATCAAACACTGGTTGCAACAAAAGACAAGACGCTTCTGACTAGGGAAAAAAGTGATCTGATTATGACATCATAATCTAAAAAAGAAATAAACAAAAGCTTTCGGCACCTGAGGTTTCTAGTTGGTCTCCCATACAAGCACAAAACAGGCACAAGTCTCCATGACTTCTGAGATCTGACGAGATCAGGCACTTTCAGACTGGTATGGCCGTCAGCAAAATTAGCAGAAAGTGATCTCGCTGATGTTGGTATAATATCAAACACTGGTTGCGACAAAAGACAAGACGCTTCTGACTAGGGACAAAAGTGATCTGATTATGACATCATAATCTAAAAAAGAAATAAACATAAGCTTAGGGCACTTGAGGTTCCTAGTTGGTCTCCCATACATGTACTAAACAGGCACAAGTCTGCATGACTTCTGAGATCTGACAAGATCAGGCACTTTCAGACTGGTATGGCTGTAGGCGAAATTAGCAGAAAGTGATATCGCTGATGTTGGTATAATATCAAACACTGGGTGCGACAAAAGACAAGACGCTTCTGACTAGGGAAAATGTGATCTGATTATGACATCATAATCTAAAAAAGAAATAAACAAAAGCTTACGGCACCTGAGGTTCCTAGTTGGTCTCCCATACAAGCACAAAGCAAGCACAAGTCTCCATGACTTCTGAGATCTGACGAGATCAGGCACTTTCAGACTGGTATGGCTGTCAGCAAAATTAGCAGAAAGTGATCTCGCTGATGTTGGTATAATATCAAACACTGGTTGCGACAAAAGACAAGACGCTTCTGACTAGGGACAAAAGTGATCTGATTATGACATCATAATCTAAAAAAGAAATAAACAGAAGCTTACGGCACCTGAGGTTCCTGGTTGGTCTCCCAAACAAGTACTAAGCAGGCCCAAGTCTGCATGACTTCTGAGATCTGACGAGATCAGGCACTTTCAGACAGGTATGGCCGTAGGCGAAATTAGCAGAAAGTGATCTCGCTGATGTTGGTATAATATCAAACACTGGATGCGACAAAAGACAAGACGCTTCTGACTATTGAAAAAAGTGATCTGATTATGACATCATAATATAAAAAAGAAATAAACAAAATCTTACGGCACCTGAGGTTCCCAGTTGGTCTCCCATACAAGTACTAATCAAGCCCAAGTCTGCACAACTTCTGAGATCTGACGAGATCAGGCACTTTCAGACTGGTATGGCCGTAGGCGAAATTAGCAGAAAGTGATCTCGCTGATGTTGGTATAATATCAAACAGTGGTTGCGACAAAAGACAATACACTTCTGACTAGGGAAAAAAGTGATCTGATTATGACATCATAATCTAAAAAATAAATAAACAAAAGCTTACAGCACCTGAGGTTCCTAGTTGGTCTCCCATACAAGTACTAAGCAGGCCCAAGTCTGCATTACTTCTGAGATCTGACGAGATCAGGCACTTTCAGACTGGTATGGCCATAGGTGAAATGAATAGAAAGTGATCTCGCGGATGTTGGTATAATATCAAACACTGGTTGCGACAAAAGACAAGACGCTTCTGACTAGGGAAAAAAGTGATCTGATTATGACATCATAATCTAAAAAATAAATAAGCAAAAGTTACGGGACATGAGGTTCATACTCGGTCTCCCATACAAGTACTAAACAGGCCGAAGTCTGCATGACTTCTGAAATCTGACGAGATCAGGCACTTTCAGACTGGTATGGCCGTAGGCAAAATTAGCAAAAAGTGATATCGCTGATGTTGGTATAATATCAAACACTGGTTGCGACAAAAGACAAGACGCTTCTGACTAGGGAAAAAGTGATCTGATTATGACATCATAATCTAAAAAAGAAATAAACAAAAGCTTACAGCATCTGATGTTCCTAATTGGTATCCCAAACAAGTACTAAGCAGGCCCAAGTCTGCATGACTTCTGAGATCCGACGAGAACAGGCACTTTCAGACTGGTATGGCCGTAGGCAGAATTAGTAGAAAGTGATCTCGCTGATGCTGGTATAATATCAAACACTGGTTGCGACAAAAGACAAGACGCTTCTGACTAGGGAAAAAAGTGATCTGATTATGACATCATAATCTAAAAAAGAAATAAACATAAGCTTACGGCACCTGAGGTTCCTGGTTGGTCTCCCAAACAAGTACTAAGCAGGCCCAAGTCTGCATGACTTCTGATATCTGACGAGATCAGGCACTTTCAGACTGGTATGACCGTAGGCAAAATTAGCAGAAAGTGATCTCGCTGATGTTGGTATAATATCAAACACTGGTTGCGACAAAAGACAAGACGCTTCTGACTAGGGAAAAAAGTGATCTGCTTCTGACTAGGGACAAAAGTGATCTGATTATGACATCATAATCTAAAAAAGAAATAAACAAAGCTTACGGCACCTGAGGTTCCTAGTTGGTCTCCCATACAAGTACTAAGCAGGCCCAAGTCTGCATGACTTCTGAGATCTGACGAGATCAGGCACTTTCAGACTGGTATGACCGTACGCAAAATTAGCAGAAAGTGATCTCGCTGATGTTGGTATAATATCAAACACTGGTTGCGACAAAAGACAAGACGCTTCTGACTAGGGAAAAAAGTGATCTGATTATGACATCATAATCTAAAAAAGAAATAAACAAAACCTTACGGCACCTGAGGTTCCTAGTTGGTCTCCCATACAAGTACTAAGCAGGCCCATGTATGCCTGACTTCTGAGATCTGACGAGATCAGGCACTTTCAGACTGGTATGGCCGTAGGCGAAATTAGCAGAAAGTGATCTTGCTGATGTTGGTATAATATCAAACACTGGTTGCGACAAAAGACAAGACGCTTCTGACTAGGGAAAAAAGTGATCTGATTATGACATCATAATCTAAAAAATAAATAAACAAAGCTTACGGCACCTGAGGTTCCTAGTTAGTCTCCCATACAAGTACTAAGCAGGCCCAAGTCTGCATTACTTCTGAGATCTGACGAGATCAGGCACTTTCAGACTAGTATGGCCATAGGCAAAATTAGCAGAAAGTGATCTCGCTGATGTTGGTATAATATCAAACACTGGTTGCGACAAAAGACAAGACGCTTCTGACTAGGGAAAAAAGTGATCTGATTATGACATCATAATCTAAAAAATAAATAAGCAAAAGTTACGGGACATGAGGTTCATACTCGGTCTCCCATACAAGTACTAAACAGGCCGAAGTCTGCATGACTTCTGAAATCTGACGAGATCAGGCACTTTCAGACTGGTATGGCCGTAGGCAAAATTAGCAAAAAGTGATATCGCTGATGTTGGTATAATATCAAACACTGGTTGCGACAAAAGACAAGACGCTTCTGACTAGGGAAAAAAGTGATCTGATTATGACATCATAATCTAAAAAAGAAATAAACAAAAGCTTACAGCATCTGATGTTCCTAATTGGTATCCCAAACAAGTACTAAGCAGGCCCAAGTCTGCATGACTTCTGAGATCCGACGAGAACAGGCACTTTCAGACTGGTATGGCCGTAGGCAGAATTAGGAGAAAGTGATCTCGCTGATGCTGGTATAATATCAAACACTGGTTGCGACAAAAGACAAGACGCTTCTGACTAGGGAAAAAAGTGATCTGATTATGACATCATAATCTAAAAAAGAAATAAACATAAGCTTACGGCTCCTGAGGTTCCTGGTTGGTCTCCCAAACAAGTACTAAGCAGGCCCAAGTCTGCATGACTTCTGACGAGATCAGGCACTTTCAGACTGGTATGACCGTAGGCAAAATTAGCAGAAAGTGATCTCGCTGATGTTGGTATAATACCAACCACTGGTTGCGACAAAAGACAAGACGCTTCTGACTAGGGAAAAAAGTGATCTGATTATGACATCATAATCTAAAAAAGAAATAAACAAAAGCTTACGGCACCTGAGGTTCCTAGTTGGTCTCCCATACAAGTACTAAGCAGGCCCAAGTCTGCATGACTTCTGAGATCTGACGAGATCAGGCACTTTCAGACTGGTATGGCCGTAGGCGAAATTAGCAGAAAGTGATCTCGCTGATGTTGGTATAATATCAAACACTGGTTGCGACAAAAGACAAGACGCTTCTGACTAGGGAAAAAAGTGATCTGATTATGACATCATAATCTAAAAAAGAAATAAACAAAAGCTTACGGCACCTGAGGTTCCTAGTTGGTCTCCCATACATGTACTAAGCAGGCCCAAGTCTGCATTACTTCTGAGATTTGACAAGATCAGGCACTTTCAGACTGGTATAGTCAGAGGCAAAATTAGCAGAAAGTGATCTCGCTGATATTGGTATAATATCAAACACTGGTTGCAACAAAAGACAAGACGCTTCTGACTAGGGAAAAAAGTGATCTGATTATGACATCATAATCTAAAAAAGAAATAAACAAAAGCTTTCGGCACCTGAGGTTCCTAGTTGGTCTCCCATACAAGCACAAAACAGGCACAAGTCTCCATGACTTCTGAGATCTGACGAGATCAGGCACTTTCAGACTGGTATGGCCGTCAGCAAAATTAGCAGAAAGTGATCTCGCTGATGTTGGTATAATATCAAACACTGGTTGCGACAAAAGACAAGACGCTTCTGACTAGGGACAAAAGTGATCTGATTATGACATCATAATCTAAAAAAGAAATAAACATAAGCTTACGGCACTTGAGGTTCCTAGTTGGTCTCCCATACATGTACTAAACAGGCACAAGTCTGCATGACTTCTGAGATCTGACAAGATCAGGCACTTTCAGACTGGTATGGCTGTAGGCGAAATTAGCAGAAAGTGATATCGCTGATGTTGGTATAATATCAAACACTGGGTGCGACAAAAGACAAGACGCTTCTGACTAGGGAAAATGTGATCTGATTATGACATCATAATCTAAAAAAGAAATAAACAAAAGCTTACGGCACCTGAGGTTCCTAGTTGGTCTCCCATACAAGCACAAAGCAAGCACAAGTCTCCATGACTTCTGAGATCTGACGAGATCAGGCACTTTCAGACTGGTATGGCCGTCAGCAAAATTAGCAGAAAGTGATCTCGCTGATGTTGGTATAATATCAAACACTGGTTGCGACAAAAGACAAGACACTTCTGACTAGGGACAAAAGTGATCTGATTATGACATCATAATCTAAAAAAGAAATAAACAGAAGCTTACGGCACCTGAGGTTCCTGGTTGGTCTCCCAAACAAGTACTAAGCAGGCCCAAGTCTGCATGACTTCTGAGATCTGACGAGATCAGGCACTTTCAGACTGGTATGACCGTACGCAAAATTAGCAGAAAGTGATCTCGCTGATGTTGGTATAATATCAAACACTGGTTGCGACAAAAGACAAGACGCTTCTGACTAGGGAAAAAAGTGATCTGATTATGACATCATAATCTAAAAAATAAATAAGCAAAAGTTACGGGACATGAGGTTCATACTCGGTCTCCCATCCAAGTACTAAACAGGCCGAAGTCTGCATGACTTCTGAAATCTGACGAGATCAGGCACTTTCAGACTGGTATGGCCGTAGGGAAAATTAGCAAAAAGTGATATCGCTGATGTTGGTATAATATCAAACACTGGTTGTGACAAAAGACAAGACGCTTCTGACTAGGAGAAAAAAGTGATCTGATTATGACATCATAATCTAAAAAAGAAAAAAACAAAAGCTTACGGCACCTGAGGTTCCTAGTTGGTCTCCCATACAAGTACTAAGCAGGCCCAAGTTTGCATGACTTCTGAGATCTGACGAGATCAGGCACTTTCAGACTGGTATGGCCGTAGGCAAAATTAGCAAAAAGTGATATCGCTGATGTTGGTATAGTATCAAACACTGGTTGCGACAAAATACAAGATGCTTCTGACTAGGGAAAAAGTGATCTGATTATGACATCATAATCTAAAAAAGAAAAAAACAAAAGCTTACGGCACCTGAGGTTCCTAGTTGGTCTCCCATACAAGTACTAAGCAGGCCCAAGTTTGCATGACTTCTGAGATCTGACGAGATCAGGCACTTTCAGACTGGTATGGCCGTAGGCAAAATTAGCAAAAAGTGATATCGCTGATGTTGGTATAGTATCAAACACTGGTTGCGACAAAATACAAGATGCTTCTGACTAGGGAAAAAGTGATCTGATTATGACATCATAATCTAAAAAAGAAATAAACAAAAGCTTACGGCACCTGAGGTTCCTAGTTGGTCTCCCATACAATTACTAAGCAGGCCCAAGTCTGCATGACTTCTGAGATCTGACGAGATCAGGCACTTTCAGACTGGTATGGCCGTAGGCAAAATTAGCAGAAACTGATCTCGCTGATGTTTGTATAATATCAAACACTGGTTGCGACAAAAGACAAGACGCTTCTGACTAGGGAAAAAAGTGATCTGATTATGACATCATAATCTAAAAAATAAATAAACAAAAGCTTACGGCACCTGAGGTTCCTAGTTGGTGTCCCATACAAGTACTAAGCAGGGCCAAGTCTACATGACTTCTGAGGTCGGACGAGATCAGGCACTTTCAGACTGGTATGGCCATAGACAAAATTAGCAGAAAGTGATCTCGCTGATGTTGGTATAGTATCAAACACCGTTTGCGACAAAAGACAAGACGCTTCTGACTAGGGAAAAAGTGATCTGATTATGACATCATAATCTAAAAAAGAAATAAACAAAAGCTTATGGCACCTGAGGTTCCTAGTTGGTCTCCCATACAAGTACTAATCAGGCCCAAGTCTGCATCACTTCTGAGATCTGACAAGATCAGGAACTTTCAGACTGGTATGGCCATAGGTGAAATTAGTAGAAAGTGATCTCGCTGATGTTGTTAAATATCAAACACTGGTTGCGTCAAAAGACAAGACGCTTCTGACTAGGGAAAAAGTGATCTGATTATGATATCATAATCTAAAAAAGAAATAAACAAAAGCGTACGGCACCTGAGGTTCCTAGTTGGTCTTCCATACAAGTACTAAACAGGCCCAAATCTGCATGACTTCTGAGATCTGACGAGATCAGGCACTTTCAGACTTGTATGGCCATAGGCGAAATTAGTAGAAAGTGATCTCGCTGATGTTGGTATATTATCAAACACTGGTTGCGACAAAAGACAAGACGCTTCTGACTAGGGAAAAAAGTGATCTGATTATGACATCATAATCTAAAAAAGAAATAAACAAAAGCTTACAGCACCTGAGGTTCCTGGTTGGTCTCCCATACAAGTACTAAGCAGGCCCAAGTCTGCATGACTTCGGAGATCTGACGAGAATAGGCACTTTCAGACTGGTATGGCCTTGGCAAAATTAGCAAAAAGTGATATCGCTGATGTTTGTATAATATCAAACACTGGTTGCGACAAAAGACAAGACGCTTCTGACTAGGGAAAAAAGTGATCTGATTATGACATCATAATCTAAAAAAGAAATAAACAAAAGCTTACGGCACCTGAGGTTCCTAGTTAGTCTCCCAAACATGTACTAAGCAGGCCCAAGTCTGCATGACTTCTGAGATCTGACGAGATCAGGCACTTTCAGACTGGTATGGACGTAGGCGAAATTAGCATAAAGTGATCTCGCTGATGTTGGTATAATATAAAACACTGGTTGCGACAAAAGACAAGACGCTTCTGACTAGGGAAAAAAGTGATCTGATTATGACATCATAATCTAAAAAAGAAATAAACAAAAGCTTACGGCACCTGAGGTTCCTAGTTGGTCTACCATACAAGTACTAAACATGCCGAAGTCTGCATGACTTCTGAGATCTGACAAGATTAGGCACTTTCAGACTGGTATGGCCGTAGGCGAAATTAGCTGAAAGTGATCTCGCTGATGTTTGTATAATATCAAACACTGGTTGCGACAAAAGACAAGACGCTTCTGACTAGGGAAAAAAGTGATCTGATTATGACATTATAATCTAAAAAATAAATAAACAAAAGCTTACGGCACCTGAGGTTCCTAGTTGGTCTCCCATACAAGTAGTAAGCAGGCCCAAGTCTGCATGACTTCTGAGATCTGACGAGATCAGGCACTTTCAGACTGGTATGGCCGTAGGCAAAATTAGCAAAAAGTGATATCGCTGATGTCGGTATAGTATCAAACACTGGTTGCGACAAAAGACAAGACGCTTCTGACTAGGGAAAAAGTGATCTGATTATGACATCATAATCTAAAAAAGAAATAAACAAAAGCTTACGGCA
>OW240923.1:64659450-64678564 GCA_933207985.1 Pelobates cultripes
CAACACCACAAACAGTACAACCACCAAACGCACACTGGACAACAGTTATTAAAATATGCACAAAGACAAAACCCGCCACAAAAATAATCTCCACAATAAATGCTTCAGAACACACACGACTACTGACCAAACCACCATCCTTTATAAAAGCATGGGAACAAGACATAGGTCACCAGCTGACTGCAGAACAATGGCAAGCCATCTACTGTGCGAATAAACGAATGACTCTATCTACGACACATGTGGAGCTATCCCGCAAGATACTGTACAGATGGTACCTGGTACCCACAAGACTCAAACATAGCTTCCCGGATACCTCAGACTAATGTTGGAGATGCGCAACGGACAGAGGAACCATGATACATATCTGGTGGCACTGCCCAACACTTCGACCATTCTGGTCCCAAGTCAGAGCAATAACGACACACTGCACAGGTGTGTGCCTACCAAACACACCAGAAACGCTCCTACTTCTCCTACTCCCACAGATACAACACACGCACATACGCTATTTAGTGTATCACATTGTAATAGCAGCCCTCACCCTTATCAGCAGACAATGGAAACAAACTACCTCCCCCACAATCAGCCAATGCATAGAAGCAATAGAATATACCAAAACTTACGAACTCATGGCAAGGAAAACAAAACGAGGAAAGCCCTACTGGCTCGAAGCATGGAACCTATGGGACGAACAAAAGCACAAATATATGAACCTGACAGACAATCAAAACATATAAAATAAAATTACAATTAGCTAGATACTCCCCTGAAAGGAGGCATCTCACAACAGACAACACGCTCACAGGGAACCAAGTGAGAAACTCATACACGCATTCACTGTAGCAACTGCCACACCCGCAGCACATCCCTTTACCCTGCTCTCACATATCCTGACCCTTCCTCCCCCCATCCACCACAACCTACTCAGACCATACCCACCCCAACACCCACCATATCCACCACTGCCGCGCCTACATAGATAGCACTCACTGAAGAATTCCAAAGATTGAGAGCATTAGGTCTAGACCACTACTGTCGAACAGTTAAACATACAAATGCGGACCTACACCGTCACAAATGTGAGATACCCAATGTAAGGCAACTGAATGTATTGTAAAACCTTGTAACGTACTGCGAAACTTGTACCGTATTGTACCAGGCAACTTCTCCCCCCCCCCTCTTCTCTTCTGTACCCCACCCTCCACCCCTTTTGGAAGAAGAATAAAAATTGTCAAATTCAAAAAAGAAAATAAAAGTTAGGATGCAACAACAAAAGCCAAAAATAAAATTAAGTCCAAGTATAAAAGATGGCATGCCTTTTATAAGGTAGCCTTACACCGAAAAAAAGTTTTTTATTTGGGTATAGCAGCACAGCAAGTTCCTTAGGTCTGGAGATATGTCATGGTTGTACTGCAGCAAAGTGAAGGCCAAGGAACTTTAAAGTTGTTGTTTGAACTTGGATATGTGCCTAGTTGTTTATACATCTGTATCCCAGGTAAGGCTTTGTTTTTAGTGTATTCTGGGATATTGTGTTTGAACCACTGGGCTAATAAGGCTGCTGTCATATGTAGAAATATTTACATATGCATATTTGTCTACTGTGGTAGTATACCCTCCAGAAGATGGGTTACTACCACCTAGAACTCCCCTGCCAAGTTGTAAATAGTTCCAGAGCGATTATACCCTCTTGTCCAGGTTACCACTGTCTCACCCAAACACTAGTCAAGACTCAGGTAAGGGTGAAGAATAACTGTTTTATTAGGTTCAAGCACACTGATTTTATACACAGACCCCCAACATGGGGTCTCCGTTCAAAGTAACATAAGCCCGCTCAGGAGTCTCTGTGTCGGGGAGATAAAAGTGCCAGCTCTCAGTTAAACTAATTATCTCCCAGATACAGAAAGCTGAATACTTAAAACTCTGCAATCATAAAAATATACAGTAAAGCACCCCAATCTGTCCAAAAAGAGCTCTGATCGGATAGGTCTGGCTCGAATTAGACAGAAGTCCAAAGTTCAAACGCGGCTAGCCTCAGATCCAACACAGGGCTCCACAGTGCTTTCTGTGGGTATCTGGATCTCCCCCAAGTTCTTGGTGTCAGATGCCTCATTACACCCGCTATCAGCCCTCCAAAAAGTGCCCTGTTTGCTGGTTCAGGGGCCGAGAGGGCTCTGATTGAAGTTTCAGCAGACCGTGGCGAGATGCTCAGAGCTACTCCCTGTCTGGCATACTGTGTCTTCCTGGCCGGTGAGACGGAGCTCCAGTACTCTGACCGAGTACCTCTACCAAGTCCACTTCCACGTAGCTATCAGGGACCCTGAGCACATCAGACTCAGTCGCAGGGGCTTGACTGGGATCTCTAAGGGTCTTGTCCACCCTAGTCCAGGCTACTAGGATTACAGCCCTGAACACCCTTTTCATCAGCAGAGCAGTAATCAGAGCTCGCTCCCTAAACACCAGACGACACTTGGTGAAGGTTAAAACTACAACTAACTTTAATACACATAGCACAAATATTTATGTCCCCAACAGCTTAAATTACATACAATAGGGTGAATAGAGTACTATAGTACAAGGAAGGGTGGGCCAGACAAAAGCAAGGGCTTATGGAAGATTGAGGAGGGACAGGGCAGCTAGTTTAAACTGGTCTGGCAGTGTCAATGGGACAGCGCCCTAGTGGGGAAACAATAGGACAGGAAAAAGGGGGAGGAGAAAGGCACAGACAATCAATACATTAAACATACACTGCACCAATACTGGGCACAGAGTGCCAAAGCACTAGAAGTATCTGGGGACCCACATGTAGTATCTGTCTTCCATCCCCAGTGATGGTGACTACGTCACATATCTTCCCTCCAAAGGTAGACTAACCGGGTACCAGACCTCTAATCAGTCGGTGCCTGAGTTAGTCAGGTAACTAGTCGGAAAAAGTTAATCTGTCCTGACAGTCACATGGACAAAGTCCCACATTATAGCTGTAATCTGTCGCAAGGGGGTCTGAGCTACATCAGTTTCAGTGGATTGTGCCAAAGTTCCTTTCCACTTAGCAGTTCCACACAGTGTATAAGTTTGTCCCGGTCAGGCACATGAAACCCTCATAGCTGATCAATCCATGGAAGTCTGGTTTGGGCAGGCCAGACTGAGCTTCTCGGTCACCCCGTGCCCCTAATAAGCACAGGGTGTCTTAGACATAAGAGGTAATATGGATGCAAAGAAAGGCAGTTCCCCATGAATGTGCCATGGTTTCCCCCCCAAACTCAAACCGATCCCTATATGAACTCACTCTCAGGGGGCCAACGTGACACCCACACACCCCAATAGCAAATCTGGAACCCTGTGTTTTAGCCCAGTATAGTTTCCTGCATTTTTCTCACCGTTCGGAAGGAGACCAATACAGGAGACCCCAGACTAGTTGACCCTGAAGTTAGTCAATACATCCAACCCAACAAGGCATCCAACCCACCAAATCGGTACCCCAAACAAATTGGTCATGCAAGAGCAGCACTCATCCAACTGACCTCTGCATCTCCTGAGGCATATACCTGCTGCTGGGTATGCATGCTCACTTTCCCGTCTCCCTGGATTTCTCTCAGCCGCTGGAGGGAAGACAGATTGTCTGTGCCCCCTCTCACATGAGGTTGGGAATTGGAGCTCTCTGTCCAGCCTCCCTGGGGACCACATGTAGAGACCGTAGTCCCATCTACCTGTACCGGAGAGAGATCCCCCAGTGCTTGTGGAAAAGGGCTGAGGTGAGTGGTGCTTTGCCCTGGGATCCGCTTTTCCGCGGGGCAGCTTTATCTGATGCCTCTGGCTCATGGGTTACCAGTGGGGTTGGGCAGAGGCCCCAATGTCTGTGCTTCAGGTGGGGAAGTTGTGCTCTCCTCGAACTCCACCTTCACTAGAAGGTTGATTTCCCTGCTTTCCAGCTCTGGCGTCTCTAAGTTGGGGGCAGATGCCAGCAGTGCTCTGTCCCGATACCAGCACTTCAGCTGGTGCAGTGGTGTAACACCGCCAGCTCCACCATGACCAAAAGGCTGTCTTCCCCACTCTCAATTTCCAGCATCGCTGCGTGTTAAGGGCAGAAGCCATCAGCGCTCTGTCCCGATGCCAGTGCTTCAACTGGGGGGGTTCCACCACCCTCCCCACTCTCAAATTCTGGGTCAGTTAAGTTGCTGGTGCAGTGGTGTACTCCTCAAGGTCAACCATCCTCCCCACTCTTAAATTCTGGCATTGCTTCAAGTTGGGGGCAAAGGCCACCAGCGCTCTGTCCCGATGCCAGCGCTTCCGCTGGGGAAGTAACATGCATTTTTTGTTTTGCTTGCAGGGAACACGGCTGCACAGTCTTCAGTAGCCTCCTATAATCCTTTTCCAGACTCCACTCTTGTTTGACCAGATAATCCAGGTCGAAGATCAGGGCTGGCCACTGATCAAGCATTGGCGCCCTATCTTTGTGTATCGTCCACAGCGAAAGGTATCCCCTTTCTATAAACAGGTCAGCATCCTGGAGATTATCCCATGATATTCCCGCCAAAGCCATAACCCTTCAGGGACTAGACCGTCTCCAACCCTAAATATTCCTGCTCTGACTGCCACTATAGAGCACCGTACTGGTTGTCCAGCTCCACTTCCTCCTGTACCAGCATTTTCAATTTGTATACCCATTCTTCCTGGGGCTGCTTTCCCAGTAATGGTATCCTCAGCTGGTGCCACGAACAAGTATGGTTGGCTCAGGAGACACGGGATGGAGGGTCAGTATGAAGTGAACACTTCTCCTTTTGAAGAGGGTGAGAGTTGGGGAGACCAGTACCTGGATTAGGTGACTTGAAGGTCTGTCACATCTAGTTATCTATATTAGTGGTTAGCATTTATCAGTATTCATTGCTTTATTTATCAACTTAAGAGTTGTTTTATTGCACTCTTATCTTCTTATTTATACGCAATGGTGGAAAAAAGCAGAAGGGATCTCTCTGCCCCCCCCCACCCCTCCCCTAATGTGTATGAGTTTGGTGGTTAGGAATTTCACCAGAACTGTACATTTAAATACATGCTATTGTAGAATAGAGATAAGTAAACCTTAAAAAAATAAAAGTAAATGACCCGTGTAATTTGAGTTTCTAAATTATTCAATTCTGTTAGAATTACGGAAAGCGTGAGAAAAAATAGCTCACATATTGTTTCAATAACATAAATCTACATAAAGAAAGAAAATGTGGTAAGTGAGTCATAGAGGAATGTTTTGATAAACATTAGGACTTGTTTGATCCTGAATAGCTAGTCTGTGCATGTACATTGCTGCCACCTAGTGTAAAAATTGAAGTTCACTATTAACTACATGCTTCTTGACAGTACAGGGTAAGTCAAAATTCAGTAATTATCAAAAACCTTAAATATACATTGATATCTACAAATATAAAAATAAAAACTCCAAATACCATAATACAGTTTAAAATGAAGGGAATGGGAATTACGTATATATATATATATATATATATATATATATATATTGCACTCACAAACACAAAAATTATAGAATTAATAGAGGTACTCTTCGGTCTTCTTAGTTCTCAATCAACACCAAATCATATAGGGAAATAGAGTGATTCATTTATGGTCTTCTATCAATGTTGTGTTTGTGATGTTGTATTTAAATCCCATTGCCTACATGTTAAACTGTATTATGCTATTTGGAGATTTTATTTTTAGATTTGTAGATATTGACGTATAGTTATTGTTTGCAGAAGGCTTAGAGGAGTCTTCCTGTATCTACATTGAAAGAAAGAACAGGGTAATTTTTAATACTTCTTATCCCTTTATGTTTTCTTTCACTTGTGTTGCTACTGTATGGGCACTTTTGTGTGTGTATTATCAAAAGCCACTTGAAATTAAAATAAAAACTAATGTTCCAATGACTACATCTGGGATAAATGGCTATATTTTTGCTTTGTTTATTAAAAGTGATTTGTCCCTGCCCAAATCATTACAAATGAGACATCATATGAGTGTAAGCTCACCTGTGGAATATGGTGTCTGTCTATATCTATTTATATATGTTTGTCTGTCTTTCTGTTATTTTTTTCGTTTTGTTTTTTATATTTCACCTACAGAATAGCCTTTGAAAATATAAGATTTTCAGTAACTGTTTAAACCATGTCATGTTTGGTCCCTAGCAATAGGTTGTTATGCAGTGACACCTTACAGTGGGGACATTATTATGGAAGGGTGTGATGATGAAATCAGGTTTTCCTTACGGTTAAAGATGTGCTAAACTCAAAAGAACCTTTGTTGGGTTACAGAGGATGCTGTTTCAACGAGATTCATGGTGTCGGGGGTACTGGAGATATTTTGATACACAGACCACCAAAGTGTAATTCTACAATAAGAGTGGAGAAGATTGCATTAGGTCTCAATGAGACATAAACTGAAATAATCATATTAGATAAAGAGGCATATCTATTTTAAAGAATGTTTATAGTTATGCTGGCTTTTGTTTTTTTTTTTAAATACCCTTAATAGTTTTACATTATCCCCTTCTGAACGAATGCCCGAGTGCACATACACTCTGTAGATGCCAAGTAGTTGTTGCTATGTCTGTGGCTTCATGAGGCAGTGAAGTTGTCCAGAATACATTAAAGGAACACTCCAAGCACCATATTCATTACCGCTGCTGCATGTTGCCAGCAGTGCCCTGGTGCCCCACCATTATGAGCAGACAAACAATTTTTCAAAGCTTTGAATTCTTACCTGGTGTCCTCCTGGCGCCAATCCCTGCCTCCAATTTCCTTTAGATCTAAGCTGGTCGGTCTCAGCTAATGAACTAAGCCCATAACTGCAGAGCTTAAAGTATAAAAAGGTTTGGCACCCCAAGGTTCAGAAACAGTATTTTATTGAAGCCAATATCACACAACGTTTTGACCAACATGGTCTTTGTCAAGCTGGTCTGGTTGCACCCCAGCACAGAGTGATGGGATTAGGTGCAGTTCCTTATTTGTGTTTTAGACAGAACTGCAGAGCTAACATAAGTTTCTGATTAGACACTGTTAGCTCTCTGGTGTTAGTGGTGAGCAGTACCTGCCACTCCTGGCACTATAACCACTATTACATAGTTACATAGCTGAAAAGAGTCTTGCGTCCATCAAGTTCAGCCTGCCTCAAATGCAAAAAGCCCAGTGTGAAGCACTTCCAATTTTGCAACAAACTAAGAAAGAAATCCTTCTTGACCCCAAAATGGCAGTCAGATATCTCCTTGGATCAAGCAGCTATTACCCCACTAATTAGAAATTATATCCCTGTTTTTGGAAGTATTTATCCAATTGCTGTTTAATTATCTGATAAAACCACCTCTTCAGGCAGAGAATTCCATATCCTTATAGTTCTTACTGTAAAAAAAACTTTTCTTTGCCTTAGATTAAATCTCCCTTCTTCCAGCCTAAATGCATGACCTCATGTCCTATGTATAGCCCTGTTTATGAATAGATTTCCAGATAATGGTTTGTACTGGCCCCGAATATATTTGTATAATGTTATCATATTCACTCTGAGGTGCCGTTTTTCCAAACTAAAGAGATTTAAATTTTTTAACGTTTCTTCATAACAAAAATGCGCCACTCCTTTTATCAAATTTTGTAGCTCGTCTTTGCACTTTTTCTAGTGCCATGATATCCTTCTTTACAACAGGCACCCAAAATTTCACAGCATATTCAAGGTGTGGTCTTACCAGCGATTTATAAAGAGGCAAAATTATATTTTCATTCCGAGAATTTATGCCCCTATTTATACATGACAAAACCTTCCTGGCCTTAGCAACTGCAGATTGACATTGCATACTGCTGCCTAATTTGTTGTCTATAACAATTCGCAAATCCTTCTTGTGTGTGGTTACTCCTAACTCACGACCATTTAGGGTGTAAGTTGTTATATAAATCCTTCTGCAGCAAAGCAATATCCTGCTCACATTTTTATTACTTTACAAAGTTATGTTTCATCTGCAAACACTAAAACATGACTTTCAATGCCTATTTAAAGATCATTTATAAATATGTTAAATAGAAGCGGTCCCAAAACAGAACCCTGAGGGACACCACTTACCACTTTTGTCCTGCTTGAAAATTTACCATTAATGACAACTCGTTGTACTCTATCCTTAAGCCAATGTTCTACCCAAGAACAAGAATATTCAGCTAGACCAATTTATTTTAGTTTGAAGACTAACCTATTGTGAGGAACTGTATCAAATGCCTTGGCAAAGTCCAAGTAGATCACATCCACTGCAACACCCTGATCTATACTTCTACTTACTTCTTCGTAGAATGCAATTAGGTTAGTTTGACATGACCTATGTTTCATAAAACCATGCTGATACTTGCTAATAACAAATCTCTTCCCAATAAATTCCTGAATATTATCCCTTAATAGCCCTTCAAATATTTTCCCAGTCACAGAAGTTAAGGTCTATAATTTCAAGGCAAGCATTTTGAACCCTTTTTAATATAGGAACGACATCTGCCTTCCTCCAATCCTCTGGTACAATACCTGAAACAAAAGAATCTTGAAAGATTAAATACAGAGGTTCACTTATTTCCCCACTTAGCTCCTTAAGTACTCGTGGGTGAATACCGTCAGGCTTCAGAGCTTTATTCACATTCATTTTCTTTAACTGCTATAGCACCTTGTCTCGAGTCATCCAATCACAAGTTATCTGCAAGTTTTTTGCAGCAATTATTTGCATATCTCTTGCCATAGTATCCTCATTAATATATACTGAAGAAAAAAAGTATTTTAAAATGTCTGCCTTTTCCTGGTCTTTATTAACTAACAGAGTGTACCAACACTTTCATTTTTGTTTTGTTTTTAATTGATGTACTTGAAAAAATATTTGGGGTTGGTTTTGGATTCTTTGGCTATCAATGTCTCATTTTCCAGTTTAGACACTTTAATTGCCTTTTTGCAAGCATTATTGGCTTCCTTATATCTTATATAGGATGCCTCTGATTTGTCAGATTTAAATGCTTTAAATTCCCTTTTCTTATTTTTAATCTCTCGTTTTACTTCTCTACTAAGCCACATTGGTTGCAATTTGTTTCTTTTATATGTATTACCCAATGGTATATACTGAGAAATGTACCTTTCTAATATTTGTTTGAAGAGTTTCCATTTATACTCAGTGTTTTTTTTACTAAGGAGTTTATGCCAGTCGATATGTTGTAGAGCTGCCTTAATCTTATTGAAATTGGCTTTATTAAAATATACCTTTTAGTATACCCCACGTGCTTTTGCTTTTTTGAGTTTATTTTAAAAATTACCATATTGTGATCATTATTTCCCAAATGCTCCCCTACTTGAATGTTGGCCAAAAGATCAACATTGTTTGTTATAACGAGATCCAGACAAGCATCCTTTCTAGTAGGTGCTTGTACCAGTTGTGACATAAAGGTGTCATTTAACACATTCAAAAACCTGATTCCCCTTGCTGAAGAACTAGTCCCTCTATCCCAATTTATGCTGGAGTAAATAAAATCTCCAATAATTAACGTGTTACCCAGATTTGCAGCATTCCCAATTTGCTCTAACAGCTGTTCTTCCTCATTAATATTTACATTAGGTGGTTTATAACATATCTCAACCAATAATTGATTTCCCTTCTTTTGCCCCAAGCAGATATCTACCATAAAGCTTCCACATTTTCCTCGTCACACTCCATATGCCTAAGATTTGACTTTAACTCATGGTTGACATACAAACATACCCCACCACCTTTCTTGTTTAATAACGTGTACCCATTTAAGTTAACTGTCCAGTCATGTGTCCCATCCCACCATGTTTCTGTTATGCCTATTATATCATATTGTTTAGTGTATGCTGTTGCCTCTAGTTCCCCCATTTTGTTATATAGGCTCCTTGCATTAGTAAGCATACATTTGATATTTTTGTAAATTTTTATCAATAATACATACCTCCTCTGTTCTGAGCTTGCCCCTCCCCATCTCCTCCCCCCTTATACTGAGCTAAAGCCCATCTCCTTTCTATCCTGTCTACATTTTCTAGATTGCTATGACCCTCCCCCCTACTACTAGTTTAAAATCTCCTTCAACCTTCTAGCCATCCTATCCCCCAGCAGAGCAGACCCTCTTCCGTTTAGGTGCTATACAGGTTGTACCCAAGTGCAAAATCGGCGCAGTGCTCTAAAAACCCAAACCCCTCTTTCCTGCACAAAGACTTCAGCCACGCATTGACCTCTAATCTCCCGCTGCCTTTCTGCTGTAGCGCACGGCACAGGTAATATTTCTGAAAATATTACCTTGGAGGTCCTTTTCTTTAGCTTACTTCCTAGTTACCTGAACTCATTCTTTAGGACCTTCCACTTTCCTCTGACTTTGTCATTGGTGCCAATATTGACCATTGACAGCTGGGTCATCCCCAGCCCCTCCCAATAATCCCTCCAGTCTGTCAGCAACATGCTGGACCCGAGCACCAGGGAGACGGCAAACTGTCCGGTTGAGACGATCAGAGTGGCAGATTAACCTATCTATTCTTTTAATAATAGAGTCCCCTACCACCACAACCTGTCTAGCCTTCCTTACACTCTAAGCCCCACCCGTACTAGAGGGGCTGTTTCCCACGGCTATTTGAAGGAACAGCTTCCTGCAGTACAGCTACTCCTGAGCTGATACGCCCCCAACATCTTCACTTAAACTGGCAAATCTGTTGAGCTGCACAAGATCAGAACTAGCTAAACCTTTCCGCTTCCCTCCCCCCCTGCTTCCTTGCCCCACTGGTACCCAGTTTTGTGCCCGTTCACCACCTGTCTCATCTCCTCCCACTCCACTACCTGCCCCCACTAAACTCTGTTCAGTGAGCAGCAGACTCCGCTCAAGATTGTCAGTCTCCCTCAGTGTTGCAATTTGCCTCTCCAGATCTCCAATCTGAGCTTCCAGAAAAGCCACTCGCTCACACCCGCCACAGAGGTTTGGACCCTGGACAGATTCATCCTGGCATGCATACATGCAGCAGGATGTGCAATCTTGCTAGCACTCATCCCCAGTTACCAAAAACATAAGTGAGTAAAACAATATTTACCCTCTTGGTTTAAACTCGCTTATAGTTTAAAAACTCCTGTTGTTTCAACTCCTACTTAAAAGAGACTTCTTGAAATAGCCTACGTTCAAGCAAACTCTGTGAGTCAGTAGTGGGATTATAGTGGCAATACAAATCTCACACAGGTGGAAATTAAGGGGCACTCCCCCTAATGAGCTCAGCAGCAGCACACCCAAGGAGGGGGAATAAAAACAGCAAGAGAAAAAAAAAAAGAGGAACAAAGTTGTAAATAAAAACAGCAAAGAATAAAAATATTTATATATAAGAAAAAGGTCAAAAGGTTTTTAAATTAAAAGAGAAAGGAGAAAAATATAAATAAAAAAGGGACAAAGTTTTAAATAAAATCTGCAAAGACTAAACATATCTATAATAATACTAATAAAATAATTTAAAAAAAATTTAAACCTGCTTTTTTCACTTTTAGCAGAGTCACTTGATATTAACTAATACCACAGTCCACCAGTTCTCCAAGAAACTCCTGTTTCGACTCCTACTTAAAAGAGACTACTTTAAATAGCCTACTTTCAAGCAAACTCCAGTGAGCTGTAGTAGTTATGGTGCTTGGTGTGTTCCTTTAAAGGACCACTATAGGCACCCAGACCACTTCAGCTCAATGAAGTGGTCTGGGTGCCAAGTCCATCTAGTGTTAACCCTGCAGCTGTAAACATAGCAGTTTCAGAGAATTTGCTATGTTTACACTAGGGTTAATCCAGCCTCTAGTGGCTGTCTCACTTACAGCCGCTAGAGGCGCTTCCGCGCTTTTCACTGTGAAAATCACATTGAGAAAATGTTGGCCGTCCATAGGAAAGCACTGAGAAATGCTTTCCTATGGACTGTTTGAATGTGCGCGTGGCTCTTGCCGCCCATGCGCATTCGGCGCGGACGTCGGCAGAGGGAGGAGTGTTCCCCAGCACCGAGGGAGACCGGCGCTGGAGAAAGGTAAGTGTTTAACCCCTTCAGCCCAGTGGCAATAGGACCCTGAGGGTGGGGGGGACCTAAAGACCCTATAGTGCCAGGAAAACGAGATTATTTTACTGGCACTATAGTGGTCCTTTAAGTAGACATACAATTACTTCAGACATTATCAATCTAAAATGTATTCTTTTAACATAATACTAATGGTACAAACATTAAAAGTAACACTAATGGACATTCCAATGAAGAGAATAGTCATATGTTGAGAATTTCCTCTAAATAACTTTAGTTTCCTGCATAATTGTTACATGCTTAATCATAATTACATTTTTGTTATTTAATTTGACATAGTTCTTTTGATAAATCACTTGGCTGTATTCCCTGTTCAGACCTTGCAAACTTGGAGTTCTATCAGGGTCAACTAAGCCATTCGCCTAACCTAAAGGACCACTAACGACACAAAGACCCCTTGACCTCAAAGAAATGGTCTGGGTGCAGTGGCCCTGTAGTTTTTTTTTTATTCTTTATTTGTGGTTCATTTTGTTTTATACAGTTCGATATACAGGGTATGGGTTACAGAAAAGAAATTGTGGCGGGGTAGAGAAAGGTAATGCACAATTGTACAGTCCCAATTTTCCCTTTCATTTCTTGTTCCTTGTTTTTACAATCACACAATTACCCGTTACATATGCGGGGATGACATAGGCTGGAATTGGGCCCTGTAGTTTTAACCTTGCAATGTAGAAAACTTCAGTTTTGTCATCCAAACAGCCACTTGGGGCACCTCTACAGTTAGAACTGAGTTTCACTTAGTTATGTATTAAAAAACCTAGAGTGCGTTTTCTGTGCATGCACACTACCCTCCTGTTTAATTATAGGGAAAAACTGGATTAGCTGACATCATCAATCTTGATGTTCTCAGCCAAGGAGACAGAGCAGCAGAAAGGAGACTGGCAACTATAGTGCTGAAAGGCAATTGAATCTCACCTTTTGTCAGTATGATTTTTATTTGAGGCATAGAAAGTATATTACAGAAATAAGAAATATGAGTCATGTTATAAATTTTATTTATAAAATATTTTTTTAATAAAATATTTTACCAGGAAAGACACATTGAGATTTCTCTTGTTTTCAAGTATGTCCTGGGTCCACAAAACATTGCATTGATGCAATAAAATACAAAAATAATATTAATACACAGTGTATATACAAAATTTAACAGATAGGAAATATATAATCAACCATGACACGTGCATTCTGTTTTGAGGTATGAAGAGAGGAATCTTTTAAAGGACTTTAGGCTTGGGGAAGATTTGAAAGTGTGCGGGAGGTCGTTTCATAATTGCGGTGCTCTGTAGAAAAAGGAGGATCGGGCTGCTTTCTTTTTGTATTGAGGTAGACTAAATAAAGTGCTGGTACTGGATCGGAGGTTATAGGAGGTGGGAACAACCAAGGAGAGCTCAGGTAGGGTTGGAGCTTCCCAGAAAAGCTCTTAAACACAAGGCTGGAAAGATAAAGGGTGCGTCTGGATTCAAACGACAACCAGTTTAGTTTTTTTAGCATGTCACAATGGTGGGTCCTGTAATTACATTGTAGCACAAATCGGCAGAACGATTGCGGTTCAGGTGCATATACTACATCCCCATAATCAATGATTGGCATCAGCATTTGCTGTACAATATTTTCCTTTACAACATACCCAAGTATTTGAAAGAGTGGACTGCGGTCAGTGTGCTATTTGAATTAGTTTTGATGGATAAGTGGGAATTGTGTAATTTAGGTACTGTTAAATATCATTGTGACAGTTTTGTCAGTGTACAGGAAGAGTTTGTTTTGGAGCACAGCCGCAAGCTGCGGTAGATCGGATTTGCTTGCATAGATTACTGTGAAGTCTGCGTACATGTGTACATTTGATGATTTGCAGACATTAGGCAGATCATTTATAAATAATGTGAATAGTAGGGGGCCGAGAATGGAACCTTGGGGAACACCACACGTGACTGGGAGAGGGAGGGAGTCGCTGTAAGAAATGGACACATATTGTGAGCGATCCGATACATATGATCGAAACCAGGTTAGCGGACAATCACCTGCGTTTTTGAGTTTGTGCAGTAGAATGTTGTGGTCTACCGTGTCAAAGGCCTTTGCAAAATAAAGGAAAATAGCTCCAGTTAGGTCTCCTTGTTCCATGCCAGTTTGGATGTCATTGCAAACTTTTAAGAGGGCAGTTGTAGTGGAGTGATTCGGGCGAAAACCTACTTGATCAGGGGTCAGATCGTTTGATTGTTGGTGATACTCACATAGTTGCGTATGGACGCATTTTTCTAAGATTTTTGACAATACTGGGAGCAATAATATTGGGCGATAGTTAGAAACCAAAGTAGTGTAACTACTTTTATGGATAGGCACAACTCTTGCAGTCTTCCAAAGTTTGGGTATGTATCCAGACACCAAGGATTCGTTAATTAGGGTTGCGACAGGTTTAGCAATTGCTGGCGCACTGAGCTTCAACAGCATTGCTGGGATTTGAGCAAGTCCAGATTGGTTTTTCATTTTTAGATTATTAAGGTGTTTTTTAATGACACTAATAGGTACAGGTCTAAAAATGAACGTGTCTATATTGGGTCTTTGCAAATTTAGTGGGGCCTGATCCACATTTGGCTTGGCAATCAGGGTTAGTGGAGCATCCGCCAAAATAATTGTTAAAGGCATTTGCTACATCTAAGGGAAGTTGCAGGGTTTGGTTATCCACTTTGACAGTGGAGGGTTGGGAGTGGATTGGGGGAGTTTGTAATTTATTTATGATATAATAAAATGCAAAAATGGTGAGAGCACTCAAGAATAATATAAATTTTACCCAAACTCTGTCAAACAATCTGAAACATCAAAACAGAAGAGAAAGACATAGGGTAATATAGTTAAAACAAAATATGTGTGTAACAATTAATGGTCTCACTCACATATACATAGCCACTTAATAGCTGGCTCAAACTTCAGGCTTGAAAAACAATGGAAAACAGGACTTCACATGGGAACTTCCAAAGATTCTTTAGTTGGTACCCTCAATTTCATTCAGGACGCCAGAATGAAGGTGGTTACAAATAAAATGTATTAAATAAATAAACAGAATATGATGCTTCGGAAAATAAGTCCCTTTAAAAAGTAAGTCCAGTCTCTCAACGCGTTTCGGCTCTCGCCTTCATCTGGAGTATTTCCACTGTTGTAAATCTCCGCTTTATATACCGGATATGTTAGGCGCCTTTTTCAATTTTGATTGCCGTTCTTCCGCTTCCTGTTGCGTCCTATGCGTCGTGACGTCAGCCGGCGTCCTTACGTTACGACGTTGTTTGCTTCCGGATTTTTTTCCTCCGGAACACAGACGTCATTCTATTCAGACCGGCATCAACCGGCACATGCGTATTTGTACTCTCAAGTACTGAATTTACACATTTAATTTAAAAAAGCATTATATAAACAAAATAGTACATAAAAAAATAAAATTACAATTGCTAATGTTAAAAACAAAATAGGAGACCAGGGAAGACATTAAATAGTGCATATTTAAAGGAATGAATAATATCCATATACAGACTCTAAAGATAAAAAACTCTTCTTAATAAAACTATCAAGACCCTATATATAAAAAATATAGTCTAATAAAACAATAAGATATAAATAGTAACAAAAAGAGAAAAAAAGGGGGGGGTGGGGAAAGGCATTATTAAATAAATGAATTTATTTCAAAATCAACATTCAATCCTTTTGGGACTAATGTGTCCAGTTCAAACATCCACTTCATTTCTGTTAGACTTAAAGTGCGATCTTTATCCCCACCTCTCCAGTGGATATAAATTTTATCAATGCCCAAAAAATCAATGCCTTGAGGATCCCCATTATGAAAATCTAAAAAATGTTTGGATACACTGTGGTTAATAAACTTTCTTTGAATATTATAAATATGTTCTCTTATCCTTATTTTTAGGGGGCGTGAAGTCTTTCCTATATATTGATACCCACATTTGCACGTTAATAAATAAATTACATCCTTCATTTGACATGTAATAAAAGAGTGTATAGGGTATTCTTTTTTTGTACCAAAGGAAGTGAATTTCTCTATTTTCTTTTTACTATTGGACCTAAAACTACAACCCCTACAGTTACCACAGTAATAAAAACCTTTGCTAGTCTGTAAAAAATTATTTTCAGGTTTAATTTTATCCTTATCTAAAACACTTTTGGTTAAGATTTGTTTAAAATTTCTAGCCCCTCTAAAAATGAACCTTGGTTTTTGGTCTAAGAATGGAAGTATTTCATAATCTTCTTTTAGCAAGTCCCAATGTTTATTAATTATTTTCCTCAATGCATAATTATAAGAGCTGAAATTAAAAATTAACGGGATTTTTTCTTCTTTATTTTCTTCTTTTACATTTTTTATTTTATATTGTAGAAGAGACTCTCTGTTTTTTTCTCCAATCTCCTTCTTAATATCTTCTAATTGGTTGCCATCATATCCTTTCTCGATAAATTTACTTTTTAATATATTAGTCTGTTTTAAATATTCTTCCTTATCCGTACAGTTCCGTTTTACTCTTAAAAATTGGCCTTTTGGAATATTACTGAGCCACGGTTAAAAATTACAGCTTTTTAGATGTATAAAACTATTTACATCAACTTTTTAAAAAAATGTTTTACTTTTAATCTTATTATCTTCTATATAAATAGTCAAATCTAAAAAATTAATTTGCTCGGAACGGATATCATACGATAATTTAATATTATATGAATTTTGATTAAGAGAAAAGATAACATTTTCCAGAGTTTCTTTACTTCCCCTCCAAATAATAAAAATGTCATCGATATAACGTCTATAGAGGACCAGATTTGCCCCAATATTCTCTCTAGAGAAGATATGGCTCTCCTCCCAAAACGACATAAAAAGATTAGCATAACTTGGGGCAAATCTGGTCCCCATAGCAGTGCCTTGGACTTGCAAATAAAATTTATCCTCAAACCAAAAAAAGTTATTGGTAAAAATGAATAAAATACCCTGGATTAAAAACTCCAATTGCATTTCATCAATTTCTCCAAACTTCTTTAGAAAAAAACGAGTGGCTTCGCAGCCCTGATCGTGTCGAATTATTGTATACAGGCTGCTTACATCGCATGTTGCCATAATAAAATCTTGTTCCCATTTAAAATCTTCTAAAGTCGGGGGACGTGGCCGACCACGGAGCTGAACAGTCGCATGTCTGTGGAGCTCTGCATCGGCCCCACAGACTAAGAGCCTTACAGAGCAGAAATCAGCTCCAAAAACGCGCAGCTTACCTGCCACCCGACAGCCGACAACATGGGGCGCAAACATAAAAAACAAATCCACACGGAGCGACCCGTGGCACCCGATATCAGGCTGGCATTTCAGAGGCCTACACAAGCGCGACCCGCCAAGATGGCGCCGGAACCGCAGAGTGAGTTAGAGACCTCTGACGACTCCCAGGAAGAGAGGGACTCCCAAGCTTCCCTCCCAGGCCCCACTCCCAGGTGTGACTCGGAGGAGGATGACTCCCTATCATTAAAAGGGGACATCAGAAGGCTGCTGACTGACCTAAGGCAGGTCCGGAAGGCCAACTTAAAGGAGACACATGCAGAAATAGGGGTCTTGCAGCAGAGAGTCCAGGAGGTGGAGAACAGAGAAAGCTCAAGAGATCACCAGCTCCAAGACACCAAACTGCAACTGGATGGTCTTACTGAGCAGGTCCGACGCCTACAAGGAGCGGTGGTAACACTTGAAACCAGACACCGTCGCCGCAACGTACGCCTCAGAGGTATCCCTGAAACGGTGAGCGGTGAAGATTTACTGCCCTTTGTCCGGAGACTCACCTCCTCCATGGGCCTTAGGTGTAATTCAGACACCCCACTGATATTGTCCACCTTCAGGGTGCGCAAATCGCCAGCGGCACCCGCTGGTGCCCCCAGAGACACCATAGCCACCACCAGAGACATAGCGGCGAGAGCTGCCATCATGGCCGGATCCAGATCATTGGGGTCGGTAAAATTTGAGGGATGCGAGGTGGCCATATACAGTGACCTCCCGTTTGCAGTGCTCGCAGCAAGGAGACTACTAGCACCGGTCACTAAGAGACTGAGAGAACAATCGGTCCGGTACCGATGGGGCACAGAGGGATCGCTAACGGTACAAAAGGGCGCCGATATACTCACCCTGACCTCGGGAGACGACCCAGAGACATTCCTCAAAAAATTAGGCATATTAGCCAATGGACACAGAAAGCAGCATGAGAAACGCAACACTTAACTATAATAATAATAATGTTCTTTTTTATATGCATATAAGCTTATAAGGTCAAGGAAAGTTTCTCACTATTCTTGCTACCCCTAACCCAGCACGCCATGCTATTAACCTATTGCCCTAGGTATCTGACCCCACATATATATATATATATATATATATATATATATATATATATATATAGGATCTATAGGTTACGCCGGAAGATTGTTGAAACCAAGCAACCTCGAATATTAAGCAACCTCTTTAAGTAGAGATCTACGTAGAAAAGAAGAAATGTACAAATTGTCCCCTCAACATGCCACAGCAAGAGTTTCTCTGATATTGTGATTGTTGCTCTGCTTGTAGCCCAACGAATTGTTATTTGATCCTGTTCTAACTTATATAATAACACATATAATGGAAAATTGTATACTGTGTGTATAAAACCTAATAAAATATAAATGTAAAAAAAAAGAAAAATCTTCTAAAGTCTGTAACAAACTCATAGTATCTTTAAGGTACGCTGGGCATTTTACTACAAGTTTTTGTAAAAACTGATCTATATATTGGGATAAGGGAGATAAAAGTGCTTTTTTAAAATGCTTTTTTAAATTAAATGTGTAAATTCAGTACTTGAGAGTACAAATACGCATGTGCCGGTTGACGCCGGTCTGAATAGAATGACGTCTGTGTTCCGGAGGAAAAAAATCCGGAAGCAAACGACGTCGTAACGTAAGGACGCCGGCTGACGTCACGACGCATAGGACGCAACAGGAAGCGGAAGAACGGCAATCAAAATTGAAAAAGGCGCCAAACATC
>OW240923.1:64682961-64727671 GCA_933207985.1 Pelobates cultripes
AAAAGTGTTTCTTTCAACTTGCTGCTGTCCTATGACCTTTTGGCTTTACACAAGAAGCGGATAAAGTTAGAGCAGACTTCTCTGCTCTCCACTTGTGAGTTTAACACTATTCATTGTTCTAATAACATAATTTATAATACTGTATTACACTATGTTTTTTTATTTATTTTTTATACATATGTATGCAAAACTGGAGTAACCAGACCTAAGGTACATATAGCGGGGTATTGTAAGTGCTCCGTTTTTTTTTTTTACTAATTTTTCACCAATACACTGATAGAAAAGTGGTATTTAAAAATTACCAACTCTCACCAATACATTGGTATAAAAGTGTTATTTGCACACTTGCACTTTTTTTGCACTATTGTAGAGTGTGTAATAGTAACACATTTATTGAATAGAGTTTTGTGTGTTTTTTTGAAGCACTGGAGTGTTTTTTTAAAGGTACATTGCACTTTTCTTGTCTTAAAGACACAGCGCACCCTTTTTTTGTATTATTGTATTTTTAGTGTTTTATGGGCTATTGCACTTTATAAGGGAGCTGCTTCATAGGTTTTAAGGTTGTTATTATTTTAGACGTGTATTGAGCGCCTTTTTTTACTTGTCTTCTCTCTTGACTTCCTGTACTGGGGTTTGTCAGCCCCAGGTCTAGAGCACTTAGGTCTTTATATAAGAGTGTGGCTTAATTTTCATGTGTAGATCATCAAAAGGGATAGTCTAAGCGCCATAAACACTACATCCTGTATTAGCTATGCGTCTGTCCTCTCATGGGCATCCGCAGGGGTGGCGCTGTGAAAAGCATGGATAGGAAGCTACAGCTTATCCCTGCTTCTTTCTCCTGACTGCATCTGCAGGGGAGCAGCACAGAGTGTAGCCAGCAAGCATGGGGGAGGGGGGGAAACCTACAGATCAGGTAAGTGAGGGATGGGGGGAAGACAGCCTACAGGATTGTAAAGTAGAAGGAGCAGAAACGAGCAGAAAGGTTCTGCAAGGGGCAGGAGGGGTCAGCAAGGAGCAGAAAGCAAGGAGTAGGAAGACGCAGCAAGGAGCAGGAGGGGTCAGCAAGGAGTATGAATGGTCTGCTAGGAGCAGAAAGGGTCTGCAGGGAGCAGGAAGGGGCAGCAAGAAGCAGGAAGGGGCAGCAAGGAGCAGGAAGGGTCTGCAAAGAGCAGGAGAGGTCAGCAAGGAGTAGGAAGGATCTGCAAGGAGCAGGAGGGGTCAGCAAGGGGCAGGAAGTGTCTGCAAGTAGTAGAAAGGGTCTGCAAGGTGCAGAAAGGGTCTGCAAGGAGCAGGAAGGGGTAGTAAGGAGCTGGAGGGGTCAGAAAGGAGTAGGAAGGGGCAGCAAGGAGCAGGAGGGGTCAGCAAGGAGTTGGAAGAGGCAGCAAGGAGTAGGAAGGGTCTGCAATGAGCAGGAAGGGTCAGCAAGGAGCAGGAAGGGTCTGCAATGAGCAGGAAGGGAAATCAAGGAGCAGAAAGGGTTAACAATTATCTGGAATGGGCAGAAGGAGCACAAAGGTAAAGTATGAAAAGGAACATAAATAAGTAGGAAGTGTCTGCAAGGAGTAGAAAGGGTCTGCAAGGAGCAGGAAGGGGCAGTAATGAGCAGGATGGGGCAGCAAGGAGCAGGAGGGGTCAGAAGGAGTAGGAAGGGGCAGCAGGAGCAGGAGGGGTCAGCAAGGAGTCGGAAGAGGCAGCAAGGAGTAGGAAGGGTCTTCAAGGGGCAAGAGTGGTCAGCAAGGAGTAGGAAGGGACAGCAAGGAGCAGGAGGGGTAAGCAAGGAGTCGGAAGGGTCAGCAAGGAGCAGGAAGGGTCTGCAATGAGCAGGAAAGGTCAGCAAGTAGCAGGAAGGGTCTGCAATGAGCAGGAAGGGAAATCAAGGAGCAGAAAGGGTCAACAACTATCTGGAAGGGGCAGAAGGAGCACAAAGGTAAAGTAGGAAAAGGAACATAAATAAGCAGGAAGTGGCAGCAAGGAGCAGGAAGGGTCTGCAAGAAGCAGGTAGGGGCAGCAAGGAGCAGGAAGGGTCTGCAAGAAGCAGGAAGGGGCAGCAAGGGGCAGGAAGGGCCTGCAAGGAGCAGGAAGGGTCTGCAAGAAGCAGGTAGGGGCAGCAAGGAGCAGGAAGGGTCTGCAAGGAGCAGGAAGGGATCAGAAAGAGAAAGGAGCAGAAGGGCGCAAAATAAGCAGAAAGGTAAAGGAGCAGAAGGAGCCAAGGAGGAGAGAAGACAGTGTCAGAAGAAAAAGAAGACTGTGTCAAATGGAGAAGAAAATTAGATTGGAAGAACAAGTGAAGTAATCCCTCCACTTCATTCTGGACACCACATCATAGGGCTTTGGTACCTGGGCCTGGCAGGAAGCTTTGGACCTTCTCATCTCCCCAGGTAAAAAAACATATCAGTGTTATTGTGCTCAATTTGATTTACTGATTGTCAGGAAACACAGAGGGCTGCTAAGTAGGGGTGCTGCTGATTGGCTACAACGGTCAGCTGGCACTCTAAGCCAATCAGTAGCTCCCCATTCATAAAAACTTTTAAAAAATGTATGAATCGGGAACTAGTGATTGGCTTAGAGCGTCAGCTAACCACACTAGCCATTAAGCGGCACCCATGCCTGACATCAATCTGCACTTCCTGACACTCCGTTTCAGAAGCCGAATACCACTGAGTGACCTGGAGATCAGAAAATGAAGGAAGCCTTTGGGGTTAAACCATTTGAGGGTGGTTTAACCCCTTAAAGGAAAGAGAGCACCCAGGGGACTCCTGGCATCACAGCATTTTCATTTAGATGAATGTGTTATGGTGACCAGAATGTTCCTTTAATTTGCTTAAAGGAACACTATAGTGTCAGGAATACAAACATGCATTCTTGACACCATAGTTGTGAAAACACTATTCACCCTGGCTTTATGTGATAATGACTATGCTTCTCTCCTACATGACACTGTCAAAAAGGGGCCAAGCATGGATGCCATTACAATTATGCCCCCCCAACCCCCATCCCCTGGGAAAATGTCTGCGGACGCCCATGTGTCCTCTATAATAGTTTTTGAATGCTTTGACCAAAAATGAGTGTCACTGAGGCTACTGCAGCCAGGCTGCTGTTTTATATATTTCTAATGAGCATGTTCTACTTCTACATTAGCAAAATCAGGTTTACCCATATTTGGACAACACTGATAGACTGTCCCTTTATTACCTTTTGTCTCTGTTAATATTTGCTATGTAACTTACTTGTCAAATATCTCCCATTCTATAATTGTAAAGTGCTGTGGAATATGTTGGTACTATATGATTGCTAATAATAATAATGCTAATAAATAATAATAATGCTAATAATAATAATTAGTACAGCCAGACCCCCCTCACCAAGACAAACCTGTACAATTCTATTACAGTACCTAATTGCCTCCCACAACATTGTGCCTCCCTCAGCAACCACATTTCCAGTAAATCATTTAGGCTTTCTTCTTAATTCTACCCTCCTCCCCACCCAGATATTGTCAGTATCTGTCCCATAACAATGTTTCTTATTCCTGTAAAATACTTCACCTCTAATATTCCAGCCTCTTATGAAAGTAAAATTGAAAGTGTAATAGTTGTTGTAGCCAAACTCTCTAACCAGACTAAAGCCTCCTGGCATGTCACACTGAACTCCTCATCACAGTTAATATATATATACATACACACACACACACACACACACACAAACACAGTGAGAGAGATTGTCATTAAAAAAATGAAAAAAATATTGTAGTGTTGTACAGCCTCGGTGCTCAGTGGTATAAGTTTAACCAGGTACCTGCAAGATGTACATGAAGGACCTTTCTTGATATATGTACATATAATATTATGATAAATAATATAAAATAATGCACAATATAAAAATGTTCTGGATCAAAATATAATTGTATTTTACACGCAACAGCATGTTCAGAGCTGTGATTGGCTACTTTGAGAGGTTAATCACAAAATAGTTAAATTGACACTACAGGCACCCAGACCACTTCATCTCATTGAAGTGGTCTGGATGCAGTGTCCCTGTCCCCTTAAAGGAACACTTTAGTGTTGGAAAAACAAAAATGTATTTCCAACACTATAGTGGCCCCACACTTCTGTCCATGAAAGGGTTAAAAGAAACCCTTTTTTTTCACTTACCTGATTGGCACTCCTCTACCACCATCAGCTGATTTGAGGAACCTGATGCGCATGCCCGTTGAGCGCTGTATGCTCATTAGGACTTCCCCATTGGAAAGCATTGACCCAATTTTTTCTCTGGGGTTTTGCTTGATGCTCGATGTTCTTATGCAAAGCGTGACGATGACCAGCGTCATTGTTCTACGGAGTCAAACTCCGTGAATCAGCAGGAAGCACCTCTAGCAGCTGTCTGATAGCAACTAGGAGCCGTCTTAACACTACAATGTAAACATTGCAGTGACTCTAGAAATGCAATGTTTCAGCTGCAGCGTTAAGAGGACAGAGAAAGTGCACCTACACCACTTCAATGAGATGAAGTGGTCTGGGTGCCAGTATTGTCCCTTTAACTCTGCAATGTAAAACAGTGTTGTTTTAGAGAAATTGCAATGTTTATATTGCAGTGTTAATACTGCTATAAGTGGCTTTCTACCAGACAGTCACTAGTGGCATTTCCTGCAGTTTCATGGAGTTTAACCCTTTGAAACAACACTGGACATCCTCACGTTTTGTATGAGTATGTCCAGCATCTTTTCATCACAGGAAAGGTTGCGTATTAGATTCCCTCTCATGCTGAATCGCGTAAGTAGATAAAGGATTTTAACCCTTTGAGTGCCACAGTGGGGTCGCAGGGGTAGAGAGACAGTATAGTGTTAGGAATACAGCTTTTTATTCCTAACTCTATAGTGTTCCTTTATCAGTAAATTGGCAAATACCTTGCAAAATACAGGCCGACATTGCAGGGTTAAAGGGACACTCCAGATGCCAAAACAACTTTATCTAAAATACGTTTTTATGGTGCAAGGAGGCCCCCAGAGGCACTTTTACCCCATAGGGTTAAACCAATCTTGAACGGTTTAACTCTAAAGTTGCCTCCAACAGTGATGTCCACTCTACTCCAGACGGAAGACGGCATCCGGCTTCAGCAATTTCAGATTCAGGAATTGGGACGTGCAGACGGGCTGGAGTACCACTGCTTGGCTGAGAGTGGTCAGCTCTCAGCGGCATCCCTGTCCGGCGGCACTCTGCACTTCCTGAAACTGAAATTGCTGAAGCCAGGTGGGGCCTAGGGGGAGTGGACATAGCCCTGATCTGCCCCCTTGACACTCTCAAGCAATCCAATGCTTTTCTATGGGAAAGCCTTGTGATTGGCTTTGAATAACACTTCTGATGATGTCAGCCAACAAGGAAGAACAGGGACAGAGCCAGCACGAGCAGACTAGAACAAAGGTAAGATTCTGCTATATTCAGGGATAAGGGGGAGGGCCACAGGGGGCTAGATGGTGTTTTTAATACTATAGTATCAGTATCATGTTTGTGGTTTTTTTTTATTATTTTTAGACAAAGCCACAGAACAATGTATAGATAACCTATATTATTATATAAAGCAATGCATTCTTTGTGATTGCAGAATGAGTCATATTAAAGAACTGTGTGTTCCCAGCATGCAAATGAGGGGTGTTACATAGGACAGTGCAGTCATTATAACTTTTTCTAATAAAAAGAAACTGAAATTAATGACTTGTAGTGAAAGTAAGTAAATGTGAATAGTTTTCAGCTGACATTCCAAATTCTTCTTAAATGGTATAACAGTAACAAGTTTGCTTTGTAATCCCACTGAACAACATTAAGATCCAGATTGTGACTTACAAATATGACAAAAACAATGAAGTGAAAAATACTAAGATCTTCTTATATAGTTGATCAATATATGTTTGTGCCATTGTGATAGATGCAGCAATGTCCAGGTCTCGAGATCCATAAAAGTTCTTGGTTTGGTTTGAAGTTGAGAGGTGATTTTGAGAACCTATGTTGTATAGCTTTCTTTTAATTTATTGATATAGCCTCTATGGGGTGCATTGTTACTGAAAGGAGGCATAGCTAGAGAATGTATAGCAACCCCCATTCAAGATGCAATACAATACCATGAAAATATCAGCTGTAAATCCATAGGAGAATTTATTCACCAAATGATGAATTGTAGTGAATTGAAAACTGCATGGCAAAATGTAGGCTATAATAGCCTAGAACTGACTATAGCATTCTTAGAGAATTTTTTTCCATATCAGTTATTTTGGCCTATATTCTGCAATTATTTAGTAAATTCACCACCACTGGCTTGCAGTTCTTGCCAAGGGGAGATTTTCCTAGCCTGTGAAGTTTAAAAAGGGAAAATTGTTCCTTCAATAGGCCATCAGAGTGCATGCATCTGCAACCTCTGTGAACAGTGCAGGAATTCACATATCTGCACATCAAACCTTCATGAAGCCATGTGTTGGCACGAACGCACTGCATAAAGTCACGTGCTGGCACACAAACCTGTCATGAAATTGAATCATTACACAACAACCTGGTGACCCATTGAGCACTTGCAAGGTTTCCTTTAAAGGCCGGCCAGGTCTGAAACTGACTCTACAGGCTACTAAAAAATAACAGAGGGCCCAGAGAGACAAAAAGACCATAAAGTATTCTGTAACCACAATCCCTCAAAATTGCACTTCGTAATTAGAAAATCATATAATTGAAAAAAAAAAAACATTTATGTTCTATTGCATTCTAGTGGTTATGTGAAATAATTAATTGTCATTTTGTTGCTACATTAACATTTCCGTAGCTTTTAAGTTATGTTTATTATGTATATTATTATTTTGAGTTTCTCTGTAATTTAAAGAGCAGCCAATTGCTTTGACTTGGTGCCAAAGATGAATCTAGCAATTACAGGGTACTTCTGCCCCTCCCTTCTCCCCCCAAATACCCGCCTAATAAGAATCAAAATAATTTAAAGAATAAATTGTTCTTTTTATCAGTGGTATTATCTATATTGATCTATATTAAACAACTTATTTCAATGTAGAAGTGCAGGGAGTGAATGATCAGCAGATATTGACCCATAAGGATATTGTTACATAAGGAGGTCAAATGTTGGAGCATTACCATATCATTGCTCTATCGGACTGTTACGGTGATTTGTTTTGCAGGTTTAATAGAAACACAATTTTCTTTAGAATTTTGTTTTTTCAGATTTCCCAATTAATACTGTCCTCGACTAGCTAACACAGTGACAGGAGTGTGAACTCTATTGAAATGGTTAATGAAGCCTTGTGTACCAGATTCCTGCCCAATGTGGGGGTTAATGTTGCAGTTCATTACTTCCCTATGGGCAGGGGAAAGATAGGGGAAAACCTGCCAGTTTTAGAATTTGTCCCCCCCACCCCCTCCCAGGGAGGCCACTGGCAGGGAGCATGTTAATTGGGTCTGGTGACGCTTTCTTTTTTTATTATACATATGTGAATAGTGTGAGTGCTCTATGACAAGATTACCAGATTGTGTGATATTTTGCCTATAAAGTGGATTTTCCTAAATGATTATAAGTAAAGTTGTATGTGACGAGTAACAGGTTAAGTTTTTTTTTTTTTTTGCTGAGTGACGCTGCATTGATAACTCTTAGGAAGTGAAGTACTTGTACAATTTGTACTACATATATGCACTGTCATCAGTGAGTCATAATGTACGTTAGCTATTACCTAAGGCTATAAGGTCACTAAGTCCTAGTAAGAGGACATTCTACTATTTCTTTATTTATGTAGGTCCCTGCAGCACTCTTTTATTTATAAATACTGTAAGGAAAGACTGGCATCTAAAATTGTTTCAAGGCTTTTATTTTTTTTGCAAACTGAAAAAGACAGGAAATATTTTGCATTTTATATTTATAGAGCACGCTGGACTATGTGGGTAGTTTACTAAAAGAATAATAATAATCATCACATAATTTTTCTTAGAATGTGGGTACTTTTTGCCTAAATTATTGCAAGTTCATTGAGAACTCAACATAATGCTGTGCTGTGAAAATATATTCATATGAACATATAATTATATACCTATGTTTCTTTAACTGATGTCAATTAATTATTAATATAACTTAATTATAATGCTGAGTTTTAAATTGGGTTGACAAAGCATTCAAAATATTATAACAATTTAAGACCTACATAAACATCAGAGGAAGATGGTTCTGCTAACAGGAGTTTACAAATAGTAAAATTTACAAGTTGGTGCATCACTAATAAAAAGTGTGGCTATATTTTTCTACAAGAATGTAAAGAAAAAATCACATATTAACAATACTTCAAACTGGTATCAATTAATTCCAGATACCCATCTGTCATACCAATTTATTCCAGGTGAAGATTCGCATTTTAGAGCGTTTGTGAATTTCCTAGCACAGCTGTGTCATTTGCACTGCCCATGTATAAATGTCTTTATTATGCATTGTTTAACTATTATGTTTGTATAAATTATAAAGCAACTCCAGAGTATAGTCACTGTTGTCTAACTTGTTATATAGGGTGATTCATTCTGAAACACTTTGAACTCAAGAGTGATGTACAACAGTGTCATGCATAGAAAAGTTATGCTATTGTGGGGCAATGTTCTAAAAGTGGGGTAGTCACCATGGAAATCATGGTACCAGCAGAAACATTCCATTGGTTTGCAAGGTGATTACTTCACTTTCAGAATATTGCAGAATGGTCACATTGTATAGATATTTCCTCCCTTCTATTCTGTTTCAATAATTCTAAAATATATGCTTTTAGAGAGAGAGAGAGAGAGAGAGAGAGAGAGAGAGAGATGTCCAACAACCAACCACTTTAAGCACTTCCTCTTTAAGATCTTTTTAAATTGAAGGTCTTCAGCACAGCATGATGTCACCAATTACAGCTAATGCTTCACACAGAGAAGCACTGGATTCATTGCTTCTCTATAATTAGAATCTAATAGTCGAGCATTACTGTAGGTGTATAATGCCCATCTATGAGAAGCATCCTTGACCTTAGTGTAGGAGGATTGTGCTGCTGTGAGGAGTCTGTCCCAGAGGAGGTATAAAGGTGCGCCCAGTATTCTAATATAATAAAGTACTAAAATTCAAAATAAATATATTTATTTAGATTGTTGTTCATCACTATTTGGGAAACCACAGCAGTAGATTATACGAAGTGGTTCTGTAACACAATACGTTCATTGGATAAACATGACATCATAAATTTATTTTAAATTTGATTTTTGATTTTTTTAATGAGTATACATATACAAAATTAAGTGTTTTATTAGCACACATCATTCAATTCTACAAAAGTGTTTATTGCAGTGAGGAGTGCAATCTACATACATATGAAACACACTTATACTGCAGCACCTAACACCCACATCTTCCAGAGAAGCTCAAGAGCACCTGGGTGCCATATGCAGTCATGTGCCCACATGGCACCTGTTTGAATAGCATCATGAGGGTCAAGGCCATATGTATCCTATTCTCTAACAGCCCGGAATAGGAGGCAGACCAAAAACAACCTAACCCATATTGCAATACAATTGAAATTAAATTGTATACATCTATATACCTATACATAAATAAATAAATAAATAAACGAAAAATATATACAGACACACATTATATATATTTATAAACATACACACACATATGTACATGTATATATAAAATATATAGATGTTTGTGTTTTAGAAATGTTGAATATTACAGTATTATATATAATGTCATATAAATCCAAAATATGTAATGTGTATACCAATATCAAGCTAATATTATTAGCTCAATATTGGTATATTATATTAAACAAGTATATCCATTAACACATGTCGGTGTTCTTACCTGTTGTGCATCGGTGAGATGACCTGATCTCATACCGTGTCCCATATCTATCGCTCCTAAATGTGTTCCAGTGTCTGAAGTCCGGGGGCTGTGACTGCTTGTGCTGCACCCTAGATCCTGATGAGGGTAGGTCCCAGAAAAGTCTCTGTACATTGTCTGAGTCCTTACTCCTTCTAAGTCTCACTCACACTGACTCACACACCTCTGTGCCTGCTTCATTTTATGAATGGGGATTCCTAAGCATCAACTCTTTACAAGTAACAGGGAACATATCATAATTGCAAACTTTACGATGCGTTTTTCAATAGACCATTTGGCATCTAAAATAATCACATGTAAATCTATACGCTATAAAAATGTATAATTGATTATTATAAAATCCAACAGTTAATAATAATAACAGTTAATCAATAAAATAGAAATCGTCTTCCCCTATGCACAGATGGTACGGTCTACGACGCTTGAGGCTGTGACGTAGATACCCATATATGGCTTACTTCCTTTAGTGAAAGGAATCCCCTTGCTGTTGTTTAAGTCTTGCTATTTCCAGAATGGAAAGGAAATTGTAGGTAACATTCTATAGCTACAGATACACAGACAAAAATACTTCTGGGAAATGATGCTTGTTTATAAATGTAACGTTCCTATTTATTTGTTATCTACATATTTTACCATTAGTATTATTATTTTTTGTTTTGTTAAAGAGTTTATGGGAAATGGCTTTTGTTCCAAATTTTATTCACGCAGAATTTATGGGAAATCATTGATATGCTTTGTAATTCATGGCTAATTGTACTTCACTGAAAGGAAATATCAGTCAATAAATCTATTTATAATATGATGGTATGTGGTGAGCTTAGATGCTATTTATTTTATTTTAATTAAAATGCGAACTATATGAAATGTTCTATTGCATTCTAGTGGTTATGTGAAATAATTAATTGTTATTTTGTTGCTACATTAACATTCCCGTAGCTTTTAAGTTATGTATATTATGTATATTATTATTTTGAGTTTCTCTGTAATTTAAAGAGCAGCCAATTGCTTTGACTTGGTGCCAAAGATGAATCTAGCAATTACAGGGTACTTCTGTCTCCCCTCTCCCCCCCTCCCCCATTCTCCCCGCCTAATAAGAATAAAACTAATTTAAAGAATAAATTGTTCTTTTTATCAGTGGTATTAACATTGATCTTTATTAAACAACTTATTTCAATGTAGAAGTGCAGGGAGTGAATGATCAGCAGATATTGACCCATAAGGATATTGTTACATAAGGAGGTCAAATGTTGGAGCATTACCATATCATTGCTCTATCGGACTCTTAAGGTGATTTGTTTTTGCAGGTTTAATAGAAACATAGTATAGTTTTTTTCAGATTTCCCAATTAATACTGTCCTCGACTAGCTAACACAGTGACAGGAGTGTGAACTCTATTGAAATGGTTAATGAAGCCTTTTGTACCAGATTCCTGCCCAATGTGGGGGTTAATGTCGCAGTTCATTACTTCCCTCTGGGCAGGGGAAAGATAGGGGAAAACCTGCCAGTTTTAGAATTTGTCCCCCCCACCCCCTCCCAGGGAGGCCACTGGCAGGGAGCAGGTTAATAGGGTCTGGTGACGCTTTCTTTTTTATCATACTAAGTTCTTTCTTTCCCTGAAAACACTAATCCAACCCCCCCTCCCTAGTTTCCCTCTGTCACACTCTCAGGACCCCAAAGTTCCCAGCTGTCTCTCTGCGCTGTCTCACCCTCACGTGCGTCTGTCTAATTTCCCGTAAGTTGTGACTCAGCCCCCTGTCACCGCTAGGGGCGGGGCTCTATGGGCAATGAGGGAGAGCAAGGCCTGCTTGCGTGTAGCCTCGCCTCGCCTCACGTTATGTACGGTAATAGGACATCGAGAGAGAGTTAGCAGTGTTCTATTCTAAAAAGTGGTCTGAAATACTGAAAGCGGGCAATCACCATGGAAACCAGTGTAAGCACCACATACGTTCCATTGATGATGACTTCTCCCTTTTTAACTGTTTTCACCACTTTTTTTTTTTTCATTAGGAAAGAACAATATGCTAAATCTTCTCTACGATGTTAGCAGTCACTGTATGAAAGTCATTTATTGAAATCTGTATTTACACAGAGTAATATGATTTGATAGGTAAAAGCAGTGGTTTTAGTTGTTAAGCTAAGGTCAGCTTATTTCTAAATTAGGGGTTCATTATATGGTTTTGCAGTTTATTCATATGCTTTTGTGGGCCATAAACATGCATACGCAGATTTTTTTATTTTAAAATATGATTTACTAATAAAATGTGTATTATTATTTACGAATGCATTTTGTTTTCTAAATTTCCAGTTTCATTTTACTTGCTGGAACAAAGTAGTGCCTTTTTGAAATATAAATTTTAAGTTACATGTAATACAGGTTATTCAAATTTGAATTAAATTATATCTCGTTGTCTATGGGAAAGGGCTCAGTTGAGGTAAGATAAAAGTTTTATTTCAGAGGTGCACAGTCACTTGAGCCCTTTTCTGAATGTTTACATGGTGTGTTCAATAAAAACATGGCAACATTTCATTCTTTGTCTGTTATTAGTTTTAGCAGACTGTGATTGTCTATTGTTGTGACTTAGATGATGATCAGATCACATTTTATGACCAATTTGTTCAGAAATCCATATCATTCCAAAGGGTTCACATACTTTTTCTTGCAACTGTAATGTAATGAAGCTCTTGGAATCAATGTTGGTTGAATACAGATTCTGCACAAGATGAGTTAATTGTTACGAATTCTCTAGTGAATAGGGTTAAATCAGCCTGTTTCAAATAAATTAAATTGTGAAGTGTCTGGAATTCCAAGGAAATTCCTAATTTTGGGACAAAATAACCAACGTGGAAAAAAAGTCTCTGAAAGGGACACTGTAGACACTGTAATTGCTTCATCTTATTGAAGTGGTTAAGGTATGGAGACCCTGGCACAATCCTTCCATTCAGTTTAAACCCCTTTATTGCTATACAAGAGCATATCTCCCAAGTGCCCTTATGTAGGAGGGAAAATACATATTTTGGGCCTAATTCACTCCGTTCCTCTCTTCTATCCTAACGCAACTCTTTTCTAGGAGCTCTGTATTGTTGCTGTATTTAAATGTGTAAATGGAGCTCCACAGTAATAATAATCATAATAGTGTTTCTGTAAACTGCAATGACTGTGTTTAGAAATCAGTCTGGGTAAATACGACATATTGTTATTAATCTAAATGACATTATATTTGCATACATCGTTTCTACGAAGTCACCTATAATTTCAAGAACAGGTGACTTCCCAGCCCCTCCCCATCCCAAAACAGAAAAAAATGTAAGTGTTCCCTTTCTGCATTTGAAATATTGTGTGATATGTGAGAGTCCGTCCCCACTATGCTGCTTGGGCTAATGAGGAAGCATTTGCCTGCGCAGCAATTGGCACCTGTGATTGGTTGAGGGTGTCAGCTGACTGCTTTCAGTTAATGTCAGTGCACATTCAAGTATGAATCGATATGGCTAGAAAAACACTTGGGCCCCTCATTCAGTGTTGAATTGCTCGTAAATGGTTTAACACTGAATAGGCACTATAACCAATTTATTGAGATGAAATTAAATGTTTATAGTGCCTACAGTGTCCATTTAAGTCAGCAATGTTTCAGTTTGGCCATTTTTGTCTAAAATGTGAAATACACTTTAGTTTCTTAACATTTCACACTTCAGGGGTTTATTCATTAAACTCAGAATTATAGCAAATTGACATCTAAGTGGAAAAGTTGGGCTGAAAAAGTAAAATGTGACTATACTATAGTATAGTTATAATATAGTTATAGTCACATTTTGCTATACTATACAATACTTAGCTACATTGCTGCGCAGCTATGTCATTGACGCAGTACATCACTGGCTCCACCCCCAAAACGAATGCGGCTGGCGAAAACGGAGAATGCTGCCATCTGTGAGGGGACCAGTGTGGTAAAGGGGCATTTTTGACATACCCGCTGTTTTTAATAAGAAGTGAACTAAAATAAAGTTGTTATCTGATATCTCGGCTGTCCATCACTTTGTAGAAGAAGCTGCAAGTCTGAGACACCAAGGAGTCAAGCAAAAGCGCAAAATATATTTTTTACAGTATTACACTATGTGTTTGTTTTTTTGTTACTTTTGCATATTGTGATGCCGGTTGGTCAAGTATTGTAAGTGAACTATTTCAATTTACACTACATTGGTACTTTGCACAATTCTTGCTTGCACAAATAATTATTTGATGCACAACAATTAGTAAGAACTTTCACTCGCTTTTAAAGGAATGCTATAGGGTCAGGAACACAAACATGTATTACTGACCCTATAGTGTTAAAAACCACCATTTAGGTGGCTTCCCCCCCCCTGTCCGGCTTAGAAGGGGTTAAAACATACCTGCCATGCAGGTCCCCCGATCCCTCTCCTTGGTGATATCATCAATATTTACAGGTTTGACGAATCAGCACTCTATGAGGAAAATTCAGCGTCTCCATGCAGAACATGGAAACGCTGAACGGCAATGCTGCCTACTGTGCAGCTCTGCCCCAGGAAGCACCTTCAGTAGCCACGTTCTCTGAAAAAGACAGTGCTTACATGAAAATGCCCATATTGAATGATTATACTCACCAGAACAAATACTTTAGGCTGTAGTTGTTCTGGTGACTATAGTGTCCCTTTAAGTCTAATGCACTTTATTGTAAATAAGCACCCTTTTTTTTCTTTGAAATTAATTTTGTATTGCATAAAATTTCTGTTGGCACACTTTGTAAAGGCACAGCACACTTTAATATTAGGATAATATTATTCGAGTGTTATTTTGAGTTAGGATACTTTTAAGGTGCTGTTAATTAAATTAATTATTTGTTGCTCTTTAAAAAAATAAAAATAAATAAATATATATATATATATATATATATATATATATATATACATATATATATATATATATATATTATAGTGCCATCTATACTTCTTTATGAGGTGTATCAAAATATGACTATAGCTGAGATTCTTCCAAATCCTTCAAGTTTGTTTCCAGATATTTTAGACTACATTTTGCAATTGGGATTTCAGCTTGTTGCAGTCAGCAGTTTAGTGAATAGCCCTGAAAACATCTGAATTATAATTCTGGGTGGAACTTGTTGCAGAGATGCAAACTGCCCAGTGAGAAAAGTCACTGTCTTAAAGGAACAGTTTAGGCACCATAACAACGTCAGCCCGATGCTCTCAAACGGTTTAACCTCAAAGTCTGTGTTCCATTTCCAAATCTCCCTGTCTCTCTTAATCTACCTGCTTCCTGAAAAGACTCTAAGCGGAAGGCTCTTGCAGAATTGGGCATCAGTGTCTCTGATTAGCTGAGACTGGTTAGCTGACATTCTCACTTTATCTTTTTCAATTCAGTTTTATGAATGGGCATTCACTTCCAGTTTAGAGTTTTTTAGAAAACGGGAGGGCAGAGCATCAGGGAGATTCGGCACTGGAACACTGACTTTGGGGTTAAATCATTTGAGAACATTTTAACCTGTTAATTTGTGCCAGCACCAGGGACCTCCTGAAACCATGACAACTTCATGTATTACACTATAACACGTTATTATAGTGTCCAGAGTGTTCCTTTAAAATCTCAGGTAGTTGGCAGTACCAGCAACACTTTATTGGAGTTTTTTTTTATTAGCTTGTATTATGAGTACTGGTCATGAGAGTATATAAAGGGAGCCAAAGATTATATTACAAAGGAATGGCACATTCAACAGTGTAACAGTTAGTTATAAGTAGCTGCCAAAAGTGTCATAGGAGGAGCTGAAGAAACAATTTCATGGCGGTCTTTACAAATACTGCAGATATATTTATTTTGTCAATGATGAAAAGTAAACTCAATACATTTACACTAAACCTAGAATTCATTTGTGGTTTGATGTTAACTTTGTTACCTCGCTTTGTGGTCTGTTTCAAATTCCAGTGGTGTGTTTTATAGCCCAATGTAAAATTCCCCTTTTTACTCCTGGACAAGGATTACATTCCAATAGGATGAGGGTCTCACTTCCCTCACGGGAGAGGAATCCTCTGTATCCTCTTGCTTTTCTCATCTAGTGCCAAAGTTGATGAGTAAAGTGAAGGAAAGTAGTGGAAAGGAAGGGTAATCTGGCAAGAAGAACTCAAGTGAGCCTGTCATCTTAACGGCAGCCTCTCGTGTGGCACGGACTATGGTCACACTAAGCTTTCTTTGTGCTTTTAACAGCCAGTTCTCTAGTCCTGATGAGATTGCAGGGTGGGATTGTTAGACATGATCTAATGGACTTTTTGCTGTTCGTGTAAGGAAAATTTAATTTTTAAAACAAGACCAACTGCTAAAGTAGTGCAGCACTGGTTTTAATGTCTGTCTACGGAACTATTTATCCTGTGTTTTGGGCAATATTATGCGTTCCAATATAATTTGTGCCAAAAGCAATGTGTCACATCACAGAGACAGATATAACATTTCCAGTTACCTAAGTTTAACTGTTACCACAATGTAGGAGAAATAGAGATCTCTCTTTTCTTGATCGGGCATGATGATCTCTTGATGCACCAATAAATTTATACTCCAGAAACCATTGCAACTAATTTTGACCTCATTCTATATTTATTGCATGTTCAAATCTTTTAGTTTATAGTTTTGGAACAAAAAAAAATATATAGTTTGCAGAATGCTGCACCATAAACCTGCCTCCTTAGCCACATCCCCTCTTGCCAGAAAGACTTCCTTATGGCTGTATGCACACAGCTTAGACCCCAACAGCATTGAATGAGCTGTATATGACTGCAGACAGTTAGAGAAAATACAGTCTCCTTGGGTGTCCCCTTCTAATGTAGGTTGCTTTGCAGTTCAGATCACTCAGTGCAGACAGTGACTGAACTGTGCGTATGTATTTGATAAGGATGCCCTTTTCTGGAGTGAAGGCTGTATGGCTAAGAAGGCAAGCTTATGATGCAGCATTCTGTAAAAACATTTTTTTTTGTGCAAAAAATATAAAGATTTGAGAATGCAAAAAATACAGCATATTAATGAGATCAAAACCTAATAAATGCGTTAAAGCTGTGTTGGTGCCGGGAGTGTCACTTTAAGTAAAACATTGACAATGATCTAAAAATGTGTGTTAACCTTTTTCATGTGATGTTCCATTTTCTTTTAAGTATATTAAATATTTAGCAAATTGCATCCCCTTTCAGTTCAGTTCAGACACAGCCAAGCCACATGTTTCAATAAAAGAGGAGAAACAGAAACTTAATTTCTATTTCTTTTTCTTTCCTCTCCCTATGCTGACAAGTACAAAGTACAGAGCGTATGATAATCATTGATAAGGACCCATTATAGAGGCCGTACATTTCAGAATACAGAGGTGTGAATTTCCAAGTTTCATTTTATTTATAGGAGCTTACAAACATACCTTTATAGATATAATATGAGTTTAAATGAACATATTGAAAATTCTGTGATGTGACGGTAGGGGTTATTCTTTACTCTACCAGAGATTTCACTGACGTAATCCAAGGATCCTTATTGAGAGGGACTCAGTTTACATACATGCATAAATTATGCCATGAATAGATGAAACTAACATCTGCAAAAATATTAAAGGGACACTATAATCAGCCAGATGACCACTTCATCTCAATGAAGTAGTCTGGCTGCAGTGTCCCTGTCCTTTTGTCATTTTTTTTAGAAACTGCAATGTTTACATTGCAGGGTTAAGTCTTAGTCTAGTGGCAATCAGTATGACAACCACTAGAGGCACTTGCACTGCACTTACTGAGTAAAACTCATTCACGTGATGCAGAAGCCCCCACAGGAAAGCATTGATTCAATGCTTTCCTAAAGGTAAATTTTAATTGGAACAGAGACACTATAGTGTTAGACGTATAGCTTTGTATTAAAAAAAAACCAAACAGTTTAAAGGAACACTATAGAGTTAGTTCCTTTGAACTGTTTTTTTTTTGTGTGTGCTATGAACGTGTTAATTCCTATATATGCATTTTATTAGACTAACAATGATATTTTACCACTAGTAACATATTTGTCTATGGAAGTACACGCAGTACTCATATTAACAGTAACTTCCAAACTAAAAAAATGCTCTTAATTTCTCCTGCTTTTCAGGTGCATCCCAAACAGGATCTCATTCTCGGAAGGAGACTGTTGTGCATGTTATGCAATGACTCAACTGCGTGATAACATTTGCATTTTTAGTTCTGTGCTTCAAATATTTTATGATAAGGAGGGCCTGGAAGGCAGGTGTCTCAAGGTGGCCGAGGGAGAAGTTTTGGCAGTATTCTTGATGGGTACTGCTACTCATCTGGTAGGGATCTGCATGTGATCCTAGGTTATACCTAACTGTCCTGGGTTTGGCGGGACTGTCCAGACTTCACTCTCTTCCAACTTCCTGGGTCTGTTTCCTGGTGGATTGCATCTGTCCCCTATCATCGTAGTGTGAGTGCATCTTTCGACATGCTTGCATTGTGCTGAATATTCTCAGGGCATTCAGCTCATACTTACAGAGCTTCAGGAATGCCCTGTACATTGGCAATACGGAGTGAGGCTTTCACTCCCTTTTTCTGGAAACTCCACATATTGTCACTGGTACTTCTGGCCCACTCACCCTTTCAATGTTGGGAGGTATGTTCTACCTCAAAAAAAAGACTGGGTCTTATATTAATTTGTCCCCCGAAAAATGCACTAGAGCTTATTTTCGGGGGAAAACGTATGCTAGAAAGCAGGTTTATGGTTGGGGGAATACCCTGAACATAGACCAGTTCACTAGGGCATGGAATCCTGCAAATCTAGGTTCGGGGAAACTTTCTCGAACATAGATCAGTTTACTTGCTAATAGAATGCTGCAAATCTATGTTCCGGGACACTTCCCGAAACTTAGATTAGTTTACTCGCAAGTGGAATATTGCGTATCTATATTTGGGGAAAATTCCCCGATCATAGATTAGCAAACTACTAGGGCTTATTTTTGGCGTAGGTCTTATATTAGGAGCATCCGCTGAAAATAAACTAGGGCTTATTTTCAGGGGATGTCTTATTTTCGGGAAACACTGTTGAAATTTCAATTTAAGGTGATGGAGACTCTGAAACACAGACAAGGTTATTTATAAAATATTAGGCCAAAATTGACAAACTTTAAATATAGCTGACAGCTGACATAGAATTTTTCAAATGTAGCAGTTTCCAGACCCTACAGCCCAAGTGTGTCCAATTGTTTTCCTTTTTTTTTTTTAAAAGTGTAGTTTTCAATATAATTTAATGTTTTCTCCTGTGACTCTCTGCAGGTCAAGGTTAAATAGAACCCTTAAATGAGGCACCTGTGACAGAGCTATAAACAGAAACCACCAGCCCCCCCGTGTTTCATCCCTCTTCCTCCATGTGACTCATCCTCTCAGCCCCTCCATGTGCCTAATCCACTTTTAACCTCTCCATGTGTCTTATTCTCCCCCCAGCCCACTTCATGTGTCTCATTCTCCCCCAAGCCCCTTTATGTGTCTCATCCTCCCTCTCCCCAGTACCTCCATGTGTCTCATCCCCCCCAGTCCCTCCATGTGTCTCACTACCCCAGCCACTCCATGTGTCTCATCCTCCACCCAGCTCCTCCATGTGCCTCATTCTCCACAAACCCCTCCATGTGCCTCATTCCCCCCCAGCCCCTCCATGTGTTTCATCTTCCCCCAAGGCCCTCCATGTGTCTGTACCTGCTCACCTCCATGTAGCATGGTCTTGCAGACTGGAAGTGCTGATTGCTGTGCGCTCCCCTCCTGCTGATCACTCGATCAGTGCGTGCCCCAAGCTGGTGCAGCCATGCACCAGCCTAAAGTTATGCTGACCCACCATGACATTTCCAGTGTGCCAGTCCAGCCTATCAGCACAGGGTCACAGGGCAGCTGGGCCCCCTGGAGTGAAGGGTCTGTTCGCAGTTGTGACCCCTGTGACCGCTGTTATTAGTCTAATAAAATGCATATATAGGAATTAACACGCTGTGACTCCACTGAATGCATACATGTTTTAATTGGGAGGAAGAATGGATTACCCTCCTTACTGCCTCAAGGGCAATTTACTCAGTGCACACCTTGCTGCTTGTCAGGTTGTGTATGTATTGGAAACTGCTTGTAGGGTTTCATGTATGGGAGAGAAGCTGCTTGTGTAGTTGTGGGTTCTGTGTGTGGATGGGGTTCTTAGCTTTGTAGTATGTGTGTGTGCGCAAGTAAATAGGGACTGTTTGCAGATAGCACTGCAGTGGTGATGTTAAGAAGGATTGGGTTATTACTGTGTGTGTGTTGGGGAAGATAGGGGCTGTACTTTGTCTATTGGGAGGATAGGGCATGTTTTGTGTGTTTGTGTGAGTAGGGGCTATAGTGTGAGAGGAAAAATGGGGTTGCAGAGTGTGGTGGGGAATTGAAGTTGTTGGGGAAATTGGTGTTGTAGATAATAAATAGGTGTACTAGGTCTGTAGGTTATGTGTGTAATTTGGGGTTGTAATTTGCATTTTGGGGTGATAGGGACTGTAGTGTGTGTTGGGGTAGAAGAGCTTTGGTTGGGTAAAGGGGGTATATGGGCTGTAGTGGGGAGATAATTGGCTGAAGTGGTGACGGGGCAGGTGCTGTGATGAGGTTGGGGCTGGGGTTGAGGGATAGGGACAGTAGTGTTGGGATAAGGACTGTAGTGGTGAGACTGGGGCTGTGGGGGGATAAAGGCTTTAGTGGGGTGGATAGTGGCTGCAGCAGGATGACAAGGGCTGTCGTGTGATCTACCCTAAAAGACACAGACGCCTGGAAGTTTAGAGCCCTAAAACTAGAAAAGGCTGAAGAAAATGTGAGTTTATATACATTTGTAACTCACAAATCCTCTTGCCACATTACTTATTATACTGCACAATTATTTGTATATATTTTTTCTGTTTTTTCTATATGTACATTATACTAAAGTGAGACATAGAGGGTAGGTGTTTTTGAGCACTTTAAAAAAAAATTCACTTACCTCACATGTAAATATAGCGCTGCACTCTTAAAAACTGAAAGCTTGGAAGGTGGAAACACCTGTAAAGCCTAAAGTTTTTATTGTTTCTTAGTGATTATCTATGTGCGGTGGGTTTTAAGGAGTACCCACAGAGTGTATACAGCAGCTAAAACCTATTTTCCAACTTATACGTTCAAACTATATAGCGCCACCAATTCCACACCTTTTGTGTGTATATCTTATAGCAAATCCGATCATGATTGTGGGGTATATGTGCTAAACAGTAAATATGTGTGTATATATATTTTAAAATGTATTTATTTTTAATATGGGACGTTGAGTGCCCCTTTACTAAGAATTTACTTTCAATTCCTGGCAATGCAAACTTTAGTGAATGTGTTGCAGCTGTGCTTATTATATAGTCCCGTGGAAATTGAAACTACTACAGAAATACCACGCAGGCCCAGTCACTTTCATTGTTGTCAGAGTTATGGTTTTTGCCAGGCCTACTGTTAGTGTAAGATCCTGCTATGGTTCCACCTGTTGGGTACTAAAAATGTTACTGTGGATAGGATGTGTGACATTGTAACATTCTTATCTGCTCATTTACATTTTTGAACTTTGAGTCATCATACAAGCCAATGTCATGAATCACTTCCAGAAGTGAAAGTTTGAAATTACTAAGTGAAAGATAGAGAGGAAAGACATAGTGTCAATATTGTCTGTATATCCATTTATACAGCTTTCTGTAAACTTTGTAACATTCTAATATTTTCATGTCTAGGCATGTTCTTGTACCAGTAATCAGCATCTTAAAGAAATGTAAAGAACCCGAGTGTTCTGTATATACTCACACTTCTTTGGATTGGTGTTGACTCCATTAGAGCAAATTCACAGGTTAATCTGTTAGCACTAGGAATCTGTAATTAATAACTGGTAGATTGGCTTAAAGGGATGGACTGGGACAAAAATTCAGCCCGGGCATTTAAAGGCAGAGCAGCTCTCGGAGGGGTGTTGCCCAAGGGGGTGCATGTTGTGTCATCACCAATGACATTCATGCCTCTCCAAAGTGGGCACATTTGTTTAATACCCCTCAGGGCAGTCCACATGAGGCGTGGGGCTGATAGGCGATGTGTGTGTGAGACACTAGGGGATGTAGTGTCAGTTCAGAAAAGAGATCTAGAGTGTGGCAGGAGGAAACGGGGCTGTAGAGTGTGAGACTGGACATAGGGCTGCATGGTGTGAGAGGAGAAATGGGGCTGCAGAGTGTGAGAAGGGGACATGGGGCTGCATGGTGTGAGAGGGGACATGGGGCTGCAGGGTATTGAATGGGACATGGGGCTGCAGGGTATGGGAAGGGGACATGGGGCTGCAGGGTGAGAGATGGTGTCATGGGGCTTCTGGGTGTGAAGGAGAAATGGGCTGAAAGGTCTGAGAGAGGACATGGGGCTGCTGTGTGAGAGGGGGGCAGAGGCTGCTGGGTGAGAGGTGGGACATTAGGCTGCTGGGTGTGAGAGGGGACATGGGGCTGCTGTGTGTGAGGGGGCAGGGGCTGCTGGGTGAGGGGGGCAGTGGCTGCTGGGTGAGAGGTGGCACAAGGGCTGCTGGGTGAGAGGTGTGGACAGTGACTGCTAGGTGAGAGGTGGAGACACTTGTTGCGGATGTGGGGCATGGGCTGCTGGGTGATAGGTAGGGCAGGGTGCGAGAGGGGACATGGGGCTGCTCGGTGAGAGGGGAGAGACAGGGGCTGCAGTGTATGGGGACATGGGGTTGCAAGGTGAAGGGTAGGGCAGCGGCTGCTGGGTGACAGGTGAAGAGGGGAGTCCTGGTGGGAGTGCTTGGTGGCGGGACAGAAGCATCTGGGTTAGAGGGGGGAAATAGAGCATGCAGGGTATGATAGGAGAAGACAGGGGATGCAGGGTATGAGAGGAGAAGACAGAGGCTGCAGGGTATGAGCAGGGGAAAAGGGATGCTAGATGAGAGGGGAAGACAGGGGATGCTGGGTAAGACGCAGTGGTGTATCCTGGTTTTGTGCCTCCCTTTTTTTAAAATTCAATCCCCTTTCCATGGGGTCCAGTGAGGCTGCTGGGCGGGCGGCAACACTCTCCGACGCACGAGGAAGCTGAGCAGAGAGCTCAGGGGAAAATGCTCCCTCGCCTGCGCTGCTTTTTTTGCCGCCCCCTACAAAATTCCGCCCAAGGCAAATACCTTGTTTGCCTCACGGCTAATACGTCCCTGGTGAGAGGGGAAGACAGGGGATGCTGGGTTGGAGGGGAAGACAGGGGCTGCAGCGTATGAGAGGGGACATGTTGCTGCAGAATAAGAGTGGGGCAGGGGCTGCGGGGTAAGAGCGAGACAGGGACTGCAGAGTAAGAGCGAGACGGGCTGCAGGGTAAGAGCGAGACGGGCTGCAGGGTAAGAGCGAGACAGGGGCTGCAGGGTAAGAGCGAGACGGGGCTGCAGGGTGAGGGGGAGGCAGGGGCTGCAGGGTGAGAGCGGGTAGGGGCTGCAGGGTGAGGGGGACAAGAGGTGCAGGGAAAGAGGGGGGCAGGGGCTGCAGGATGAGAGGGGAACAGGGGCTGCAGGGTGTGAAAGGGGACATGGGCTTCTGGGTGAGAGAGGAGCAGGGGCTGCAGGGTGTAAAAAGATGGAGGGGCAGGGACTGCAAGGTGAGAGGGGGCAGGGACTGCAAGGTGAGAGGGGGAGGGGGCTGCAGAGTAATAGGGGGGGCAGGGGCTGCAGGATGAGAGGGGAACAGGGGCTGCAGGGTGAGAGGGAAAGACAGGGCCTGCAGGGTGTAAAAGGGGACATGGGGCTTCTGGGTGAGAGAGGAGCAGGGGCTGCAGGGTGTAAAAGAGGGAGAGGCAGGGACTGCAAGGTGAGAGGGTGAAGGGGCATCAGGGTAATAGGGGGCAGGGGCTGCAGGGTGAGAGGGGGACAGGGTCCAGTGGAGCACAGGGCCTGTGTGCATCAGTGTGCAGGCTGGTGAGAGAGATCTTTGATCTCCCCACCGCACAGAGCTCCCTCAATGGGCTGGAGGTCAGCCTCGGCCCATGGCCATCCGGCCCACCGGGCATTTGCCCGGTTTGCCTGATGGCCAGTCCGAGCCTGTTATAGTGTTAGAATCACATGTGTATTCCTGACACTATAGTGGTAAAATCCCTATTTAGGTATCTGGCTTCCTTGCCTCCCATTGAAAAGGTATTTTACTTCCATTTTTTACAGCGCCACTCCAATCTTGCCGCAGATAGCCCTCCTTGGGTGAGATCATACTTGATTATCACATCAAATCCAATACTTTCCCATAGGGAAGCATTGAGAGGCTATTGCGCATACACGGTAAGATGCTGCACTGCGTCAATCCGCATGTCCTCATAGAGATACATTGAATCAATGTATCTCTATTGGGAATATTCATGCAGAGCGTGCAGACGCTGAATGCCAGTGCAGCACTGACACACAAAGCTCCTCTAGTGGCCGTCTGATTGACTGCCCGTAGAGGGGTTTCTAGACTGAAAATGCAGTGTTTACATTAAAAGGTCTGCATGGACTGTAGTTGTTCATTGTACATTAAGCTGTAGTTGTTCTGATGACTATCGTGTCTCTTTAAGGAAACAACTTGTCAATACTGATCATACTAAGGTTATACTGAGTACAGTTACACTTTGGTTACATAATATGCATAAATACTCATACAGTTTAAAATGACTAAGGAGACTAAGGATAGAGGGCAGACTAGACTTGTGCATTTGGTTTCAAACAGATTTGAGTCATCTAAATTTTGGGCAATCAACAGTTTAGTTTGTTTCATGAATTGTAGTTCTATTCTTGGCAGCAAACCAAGTATGGTTAGGAGACAGCCACAAAATGATGATTTTATTCACAGATCATGTGAAAAGTGGCCATCGGAGGGAAAAACCAGAGGAGCAGTAAAAAAAAATGAAAAAACTATATTTATATACAATAGATATAAATGTATAATATATATATATTTACTGATTCTCCTCTTTTTCCCTCTGTTGGTTATTTATATTGACCAGTCACAATATTTAAGCCACCTGATGAATATCGTGTAGGTCCCCTTATGATGCCAAAGGCACGAATGCCACAACTATGTACGTGTCCTGTTGTATCTGGCACCAAGACATAAGCAGCAGAGCCTTTAAGTCCTGCTAGTTGCAAGGTGTGGTCTGCATGGATCAGATTTGTTTTTCCAGCTCATCTCACAGATAAATAATTGGATTGAGATATGGTGAATTTTTGATGCAAAAACCTTGAACTCTTATGTTCCTCAAACAATTCCTGAATAATTTTTGCAGTGTGGCAGGATGCATTATCCTGCTGAAAGGGGCTACTGCCATCAGGGAACACCATTGCCATGAAGAGGGTGTATGTGGTCTGCAGCAGTCGTTAGGTAGGTGATTCATGTGAAAGTAACATCCACATTAAGGCCATGACCAAAAGGTTTCAGCAGAACATTACCCAGAGCATAACACTGCCTCCACCTCCTGCCCAATTGCCTAGCCATTAATATTTGGCCCTTGTAGAAGTCACTAAGATCTAATGCCCCCACCCCTCCCTTCTTATCTGAGGCCTGGGAGGGGGAACAGTGTTTTCATTACTTGGTGGTCCTAGTGGTGAGAGTGAACTCAGGCTAAAGTTCACTCTCATGAGAACTAAACATTGCAATGGTAACCGCGGAAAAGCTCAGTGCTTGCGAGAGGAGAACCCAGCGGAGCTGCAGGTAAGAGCTCCCCCGGGTTCCCTCTCCCTCCCCTGCCGGCTGCCAGCAATGTGCTTCTGGGCCAGGGAGGGAGATCATTGATCTCCCCTCAGTTCCATGAAGGCAAACAGCAGGGCCGGCGCTTGGAAAGCACTCAGCCAGCACTATTCTCTCGGGGGTGATCCGCCACTTGCAGTATCCTGTGCAGGAGGGTATAATAACTCTGGAGCTATTCACAACTGGAAGGGACAACCTAGGCGGTATTAACCCATATTCTCAAGGGTATACCTACCACACCATGCATTCCAGATATACACATACAAGGTTATTCACTAAAGTGAGAATTTAATGTTAATTCAAAGTGAATTTAAAATATAACGTAAAAATAGCTGAACTGGAAAAATGCTCTAAACCAGCTATGCTTTCAGTTCGGCTACTCTGGCCGTAAATTTTAAATTCTTTTTGAATTCATCTTCCATTCTCACTTTAGTGAATAACCCTGATACACATTTATACACTCACAGACAAATGTCTTACACATGTACACACACAGATAGAGAGGTCATATCAGACACACACACAGGGGCCGGCGCTACCATAAGGCAGCACAGGTAGCAGTACAGGATTCGTTTGACTGGCAGAAGGGGGGGGGGTGCACAGCACTGTGCTTCCCTCCTGCCGGTCACAGCATGTAGCATGCCCAAACCAAGGACTGTGGTAGAGGACCTTCTCTAACCTCTACCTGGCCTGACAGGAGGTGTTTACTGAATGCACCGATTAGCTTCCTGTCAGACCGGGTCGAGGTCACAGAAGCTCCTCTAACGCGGTCCGTGGCTTAGTCATGCTACAAGAGGGAGGTGAGCAGGCATGTGGGGGGGAGACCTCAAAGGGGATTTGGGGGGTCAAAAGAGACAGCCAGGGGCTTGAGGGGGGGGGGCAGAAGAGACAGACAGGGGTTGGGGGGCAAAAGAGACAGGCAATTGCTGGGTGGACAAAAGAAACAGACAGGGGCTTGGGAGGCAAAATAGACAGTTGGTACAAGGGAAACACAAAGAGACAAAAAGGGGAGAAAGAGACACACAAAAGGGGCTGGGAGAGAAAGAGACATAGAGATAGGCTGGGAGACAATTAGACACAGAGGAGCTGGGGAAGGGGCAAAAGAGACAGCCAGTTGGAAGGTAGACCCTCAGATGGGCTGGGGGGAGAAAAAGACAGCCTAGGCACTTCTTCCCCAGGTGCTGGGGGAAGAGACACCACGGGGGATGAGATGGGGAGAAAGAGACATGCAGAGGGGCTGTAAAAGGGGCACAAGAGACAGAGGGGTGGCGGGGAACAAAGAGACAGAGGTGCTAAGGGGGGACAAAGAGGCACAGAGGGGCTGGGGGAACAAAGCAACACAGAGGATCTAGGGAATGGGCAAAAGAGACAGACGGGCTGAGGAAGGACAAAAGAGACAGAAATGGGTTGGGGTTGAGACACCCAGAGGGGTTGGAGTGGAGACAAAGAGGATCTGGGGAGGGGGCAAAAGAGACAGACAGGGGTCTGCGAGTAGATACCCAGAGGGGGGCAAAAGAGACAGCTAGGGGCTTGAGGGGGGGGGGCAATAATGGCTGGGCGAGCAAAAGAAACGGACAGGGACTTGGGAGACAAAATAGACAGATGGGGCAGGGGGGACATAAAGAGACAAATAGGGGCGAAAGAAACACACACAAGAGGGGTTGGGGAAGAAAGAGACATATAGATAGGCTGGGGGAAAAAAGAGACACAGAGGAGCTGGGGAAGGGGCAAAAGAGACAGACAGGGGTTGGCAGGTAGATCTTCAGAGGGGCTAGTGGGGAGACAAAGAGACACAGAGGGGCTGGGGGGAGAAAGAGACAGCCTAGGCAGTTCTCCCCCCTGGTGCTGTGGGAAGAGACACACATGGGGGATAGAAAGGGGAGAAAGAGACAGAGGGGCTGCGGGGGACAAAGAGACAGAGGTGCTAAGGAGGGACAAAGAGACAGAGAGGGGCTGGGGGGGGGGAAAGAGACACAAAGGGCCCAGGGAAGGGGCAAAAGAGACAGACATGGCTTGGGGGTAAGACACTCAGAGGGGTTGGGGTGGAGACAAAGAGGATCTGGGGAGGGGGCAAAAGAGATAGACAGAGGTTGGGGAGTAGATACCCAGAGGGGCTGGGGGTTGGGGACACAAAGAGACACTGTGGGGTTGGGGAAAGAAAGAGCTAATGTGCTGGGGGGAGAGACACACAGAGGGATTAGGAAGGGGAGAAAGAGACACAAAAGTAGCTGGAAGGAGAAAGAGATACACAGGCTGGGGAAAAACAAAGAGACACAGAAGGGCTGGGGAAGGGGAAAAAGAGACAGAGGGGCTGAGCAGGACAAAGAGACAGAGGGGCTGAGGGGGAACAAAGAGACAAAGAGTCTGGGAAGGGGAAAAATAGACAGACATGGGTTGAGGATGAGATACCCAGAGGTGTTGGAGTGGAGACACAGAGGATATGGGGAGAGAAAAAGATACTCAGAGAGGTTGGGGGGTGGGGTAACAAAGACACACAGAGGGGCATGAAATACATGGTTCTGAGAAGTACAAAATGCAATGTTGATTGAAGCAGTCTTATGAGGTAAGTAAATACAGTTAAATGTTCTCATAGTTTGTAATTTATAGTTTTCTTAACTGCTGACAATATTCTCCCCTTTCACATCATGATTTTTGTATCGATAATGGGTCACCCTGACGAGAAACAGACACACTACTGAGAGCCAGATTAGGGCTTCATTGGCCTGTTGCTGAGGATTTTGGTGAGCCTTTTTAAGGAAAAGCATTAAATGGAAGACACAATCTAAAAATGTTTATTACCCATGAAGTGCCATAATAACATAAAAGAAAAAGGTTTTAGTTCAGAATAGAAAACTGATTGTGGTAGATGCAGTGGTATAGGGGCATTCATAAATTTTTTAATACTTTACAGGTGCATATTGAGCTTGAAGTTCCCTCCTGACCATGGCAATTCTCTGATACACTTGTGGGAAAAACACTATGTCTGGGCTGGTCAGTGAAAGAGATCTCTGATTTTCCCACTGGTCAGGGAATGTCAGAGGAGAGCCTTTGATCTCTCCAGGTTGGCCTCAGCCTTTGACCATTGTGGTTCATCAGACAATAAACGGTGGGACTGTTGTTGGATATTGGCCACCACCCTGACACCACCAGACAAAATACATTACCAGACACACTCACATTGGCAGACACATAAACACTCATATTGCTAGGCATGCATACTTACAGAAATGTATGTTATAGTCAACCCTACTCTTTCCCTATATTTTTACCTTTCCAGGAATGGGCCTACAGCAATGGAGATCTGCAATGCTTTTTGGTTACGGAAGATATTTATATCTCCCAAAATGGACCACACATCATTACACCCCTTGGCGCTCAGCCAGACAATTATCATAGTATTGACTGTAATTTCTTGATAGATACTGGCTACAACACTAACTACCAAATGCAGCAGTTGTGTTTGGATCAAAAGAAACTATTTCCACTTCCATACATTTCATCTGTTCATTAGACATTATTTGTCCTGTAAACCAACAATCTGCTGTGCACTTTTCAACATACTGTAAATGATCATAAGGCTTGCTAGTGGTTTGCATCATGTGGTAAGCAATCTGAGCAATGCTGAGTTATGTTCTCTCTCTGGTACTATGTGACATTTCCGTGCACAAAGCCTGACAGTTTATTTTTTCACAACCGCAAGCAGTCTTTTTATCCAATAGTATTGTTCTATTTTGCCTCACGCTCAATAGTTGAGCTTGCTGATGGGCTGTTTTACCTTTGCAATCACCTCTACACTTACTGTCAGTTTTGTTGCACATAAAGTAACCATGGAACAGCATGCGATTGGAAAATAACTGCTACTTCATCAATCTTCATTTTCATTCATATTTACATTGCCCACAGTTCACAGATTCAACTGTCTTTCAAACAAAATGTGATGTTTGTATGAAATCCGTTTTGTTGTCCAATTCAAATTGATTGCATTGTATTACAATCCAAAATCAAAAAACTAAATATAAATAAATGTGTGTAGACAGACAGATATATATACACGTGTTACTTAGCTAATTGCTCTGATATATTAATAATATAGATGTGAGAAAATGACATTTTCAGCCATGTAACTGTAATATCTCAATTTCTATTACTCGATTAGTATAAATGTATATTGCAGAATGACTTTGCAAATATTCTTGGCATTTTAATAGGGGAAACCCCACCCAGGCTTCCATTGTAATAGATTAAATATGAGTCACACCTAATGATGTAACTTAGATCACGTTCTCATACACCCTTCTAATAGAACCACATTGTTAATGAAGAAATTATGGTAATAGCTCCTGTCAGAGTTACTTTGAGAGACTCCCTACGTTTGTACGTCATGATAATTTGTATCAGTGTAACAGCTGCAGGAAACATAGCATGCTAAAAGAGTTTCTCCAACCACCATGACCACTTCTGCTTTTAGAAGTGATCATGGTGGTAGGAGTCTGTATGTGTAACATTTCTGCTTGAAAAGCTGCACATACTAAGATATATTAACTAGTTACACCCCCGGCACTCCCTGTGTTGACTTTACAACACAGTCAATGTAAGTATTTCATGGAGATCTTATTTTTATTAAATACTGATTTTAGACATTTTGGAGCCATAATTTGGTATCCTTAAATATGGAAACCCACACAGATGGCACCAATTTAGCAAATTTTCTACTAAACAGTTGGAAGATCAACTGGGGTAAACCCCAATTACTAAGTGAAAAATTGCAATAAAATCCAGGCACTCAAGATAGATAAGGTGGCATATTTATTGAAGATTCAGTGCATCAAGTAACTGCAGCAACATTTTGACATTAAATGAGTTCTAGATATAACCACAGACAAACATACATTCACAGACCCATACACACACACACACACACAGACATACACACAATCATTCATACACAAACACATTTTATTTTATTAATTAAGAGAAGTGTTCCACCCAGTGTCCCTATTTTGCTCTACCAGCTGCGGGTGCACGTGGGAGCTGTGCAGGATGAGCACAGTAAGTAAACGCCTCCCTCACAGGGCCAGCGCAATCAGTTGTAAGAGACGCGCAAGAGGATGTAAGACATAGTAAAGGGGGGATAAAATACACTAAAAAGGGAAGAAGTTCAAGAGCGGGGTTACGAGACACACAGGTGAAGACGCATTTTTTTTTAAGTGGGTGGTGTCAAAATGCTAAGGTGAAGATACATTTTAAAAAAATGCATCTTCACCTGTATGTCTCATAACCCCACTTTTAAATTTCTTCCCTCTTTAGTGTATTTTATCCCCTCTATACTATGTCTTACATCTGCTTTTGTGTCTCTCCTTTCTGAATCTCATTCTTTTCCTTAGCTTCTTTCTGTGGCTCTCTCCCCCCAGCCCGTTTTGTGTGTCCCTCCTCCACAGGGCTCTTTATGTGTAATTTTCCCTATAGACATAGATATATAGCAACACATAACCATACAGACACACAAAATAATTCAGGCACACATTCACAGAGCTATGCAGGCACACATTCACAGAGATATGCAGGCACACAATCAAACAAACACAGTCATACAATACAATCTACACATACAGGTACAATATCATACACACAGACATTCAGACACTGTCATATAGAGATATACAGACACAGGAATACAAATACATACACAGTCATATAGTCATACAGATACAGGCATACAGAGCAGGGGCGGTTCCAGAACCTAATCTCTGGAAGGGCACAGGTAGTGGGATGTAGTGGCTGTAATTGGAAAGTAAGGGGCTGTAGTAGGCGGCTAGGGGCTGTAGTGTAGCGTATAGGCTGTAATTGGAGGGTTAGGAAATGTAGTGAGGGGATTGGGACTGAAGTATGTCGAATTTGGGAAAGGCTGGGTGATATGGGCTATAGTGGGGATGATATATACCAGTGATGGCGAACCTTTTTGAGCCCGAGTGCCCAAACCGTAATACATGCCAATTTTTTTTCCTCAAAGTGCCAAAACGGCAATTAAACCTGAATACTGAGCTTTAAGTTTAGAAAAAACAACTCATACAGTTGTCCGAACTAATTAACATCTCTGTGTGTGTATTAAGCAGTTTGTGTGTGTGCTCAGCAGTCTGTCTGCATGTGTATTAAGCAGTCTGTCTGTATGTGTATTTAGCAGTCTGTCTGTATGTGTATTTAGCAGTCTGTCTGTGTGTACTTAGCAGTCTGTCTGTGTGTACTTAGCAGTCTGTCTGCATGTGTATTTAGCGTTCTGTCTGTATGTGTATTTAGCAGTCTGTCTGTGTGTACTTAGCAGCCTGTCTGTGTGTACTTAGCAGCCTGTCTGTATTTAGCAGACTGCTGAATACACACACAGACTGCTAAATACACACACACACACACACACACTGCTTAGTACACACACACACACACAGACTGCTAAATACACACACACACACACACACAGACTCCTAAATACACACACACAGACTGCTGAGTACACACTCGCTGCTGAGTACACAAACACACACAGACTGCTAAATACACACACACACAGACTGCTGAGCACACACACATACTGCTAAGTACACACACACACAGACTGCTGAGTACACACACAGACTGCTGAGTACACACACAGACTGCTGAGAACACACACACACACAGACAGACTGATGAGTGTACATATACACAGACTGCTGAGTGTACATACACTGCATTGAGGGGTACAGTGTATGTGTTTGTGTGTGGGGTGGTGTGTGTGTCGGGGGTGGTGTGTGTGGGTGGGGTGGTGTGTGTGTGGGGTGATGTGTGTGTTTTTGTGTGGGGTGATGTGTGTGTGTTTGTGTGGGGTGATATGTGTAGGGCAGGGGTGCTGTGTGTATGTTGTCCCCCCTCCCCCCTCTGTTTTCTTTCCCCCATCCCTCCATCAGTTTTTTCCCCCATCCCACCCTCAGTTTTCTCCCCCATACCTCCCTCAGTTCCCCCCATCTCTCCCTCAGTTTTCTTCCCCCCTCCCATCCCTCCCTCAGTTTTCTTTCCTCATCCCTCCCTCAGTTTTCTTTCCCCATCCCTCCCTCAGTTTTCTTTTCCCATCCCTCCCTCAGTTTTCTTTCCCCATCCCACCTTCAGTTTTTTCCCCATCCCACACTCAGTTTCCCCCCTCCCATCTCTCCCTCAGTTTTCTTCCCCCCCCAATCTCCTACCTTATAGCGGGTACAGGAAACATAAGTTCCTGTACCGCGGTGCGCTCTGCCACGCTACACAGAGTGCCTGGCAGGAGGGAGCGCTGTGTGCTATGCGCTCACCTCCTGCCGGTCACTCCGGTTTTGCGCCCGCCGGCCGGTGCACCCTAAGGCGGCCACTTGCGCCGCCTTATGGATGCGCCAGCGGAGCGCACCCTCCCTCCCTCCGGCGAACTGTGGCCGCGTGCCCACAGAGGGGGCTCGGCGTGGCACGCGTGCCATAGGTTCGCCATCACTGAAATATACTGTAGTAGTGGTATGGGGTGTAAAAGTGTGGTTAGGGCTGCACATGGGGGAATAAAGGCTGTAGTAGTGTGAGGGATATGTAGTATGGTGAGTTAGGGGCTGTGGTGGAGGGGACAGGGGCTGTGGTGGAGGGGACAGGGGCTTTGGTGGGGAGGACATGGGCTGAGAAAGGGTCTGTAGAGGGGGGAACAAGGGCTGAGGGGGGGACACATGAGATAAAAGGGGAGACACAGGGGCTTAAAGGAAGGGACACAGGGTCTGAAAAGGGGGACACAGAGGCTTAAAGGGGTGGACATAGGGGCTGAAAGAGCTGGACACAGGGGCTGAAAGAGGGGGCACAGGGGCTGAGAGGGAAAGCAGGAGCTGTAGGGGGACACATGAACTGTAGAGGTGTTTAAAATAATTTAAAAAAAAAACGTATTAGTGTTTGTTTGCTGTTCTCCTTGATGCCCTTCTATTATGTTGTAATAGTCCACTCACCTAGACTGCTTGAGCAGAGTCCTCATCTACCTACTGTTCCTGTATTATTTTGTAATTGTCTCATTTATTGTTAAATTTCCCTCTTTCTTAATATTGTAAAGCGCTGTGGAATAAGCTGGCGCTATATGAATACCTATAATAATGTGGGTAGGCAGGTGCCTATCCTGTCCAGTTTAGTTAGCGGCAGGTGTGGCGAAACCAACCTCGCCACTGTGAACTGGAGAAGCCTGGTTGCTCGCCTGCTCCCTTTGGACTATGGCCCTGCAGGTTAAACCGTTTATTTCCCCTGCAGAAAGGCTTATTTGTGTGATCTGAGTGCCATTCATCTAATAATGTGCACTCAGATCCCAGCTATCTAGGGATATGTGAAATGTCTGTGTGTTATGTGTAAAGGTGACTTTATGTATTTTAAAGTGTTTTGTGTCTTTTTGCAACCATGTGCTTAATGGAGTCTGTGTCTGTCCTGGGAGATAATTGAATTACTTATCTCCAGGATAGAAGGCTCTGAAACTGGTTTAGGCCAGAAAGCCATGCTTCATTTAGTCACAAAGGACTTTTTACTAACTTTTGAACCCCTTGTCTGATTTGTGCCATTTTTGAATATGTTGTTCCCCTGAATGGATTGATTGTGAATATGTAATTTTATGTGAATGTGATGTATGGTTTTGGAGTTATGAAAGTTGGGTAGAAGGTATGTTTTAACTGTATGTATAATTGAGTTTCCTCTCAGGATAAGGGGAGGGAATATGTGGGATGTAACTATGATGTGATTGGTTGTTTTGTAACGCCCTGTGGGCTGTACTATGTTTTGTGGATTGTAATAAAAACCAGGCTGGGTGTGCCAGCACTGGAGTTCCTGTTTTAACCCTCAAAGTGAAGTTTCGTCTCATTATTGGGGGAAGGATTAATTGTATGCTGTTCCAGTTTGACTGCTAGGAGAGTAAACCTATTCGTATGGTTCCTATTCAACTGTCTACAGCATTCATATGCTTGAGAGAAGGTATATGCTTCTCTGGTTCGGTGATTGTGGTGTCTGCTGCAGTGCTTGGAGTCCTCAGGAAGCGCTAGGAGCATCCTTCAACGGAGGTACCCAGTCGGGGTGCCAGGTGATCCGTTACATTGGTGGCAAGTGGTGGGATGGCGTCCTAGTGCGAGGTAAAGCAGCTTGGAGACACAGTTCGTGGATTTACAAATTGAGGGCAACGCTAGTACCCGTACAGCGACCCTATCTACAAAAGAACTAACTTCAGCAGCGCAAGCATGGCACCCAGCTACACTCAGGAGCAGTATGACAGAGAGTTTACCATGCGGCTGGCTTTCTTTGGACCCAACCCCCCGGAGAAATACGTGCAGTTCGTAAGGAGCCAGGTAGACGAGTACCTGGAGTTCATGGCAGATCCAGCCAAAGGTATCAGCCGCCCTATCCGGAGGCAGAGTGCGTTACGGGGACTCATAGGTGTACCCAGGGAGCAGAAGGTGCCGTCCTTCCTCCCCAGCGGCAGTGTGTATCCCAGGGAGCTGAAGGTGCCGTCCTTCCTCCCCAGCGGCAGTGTGTACCCCAGGGAGCAGAAGGTACCGTCCTTCCTCCCCAGCGGCAGTATGTACCCCAGGGAGCAGAAGGTACCGTCCTTCCTCCCCAGCGGCAGTATGTACCCCAGGGAGCAGAAGGTACCGTCCTTCCTCCCCAGCGGCAGTGTGTATCCCAGGGAGCTGAAGGTACCGTCCTTCCTCCCCAGCGGCAGTGTGTATCCCAGGGAGCTGAAGGTACCATCCTTCCTCCCCAGCGGCAGTGTGTGTGTCCCAGGAGCAGAAGGTGTCGTCCTTCCTCCCCAGCGGCAATGTGTGTCCCAGGGAGCTGAAGGTGCGTCCTTCCTCCCCAGCGGCAGTGTGTTTCCCAGGGAGCTGAAGGTGTAGTCCTTCCTCCCCAGCGGCAGTGTGTGTCCCAGGGAGCTGAAGGTGCCGTCCTTCCTCCCCAGCGGCAGTGTGTGTCCCAGGGAGCAGAAGGTGCCGTCCTTCCTCCCCAGCGGCAGTGTGTATCCCAGGAGCTGAAGGTACCGTCCTTCCTCCCCAGCGGCAGTGTGTACCCCAGGGAGCAGAAGGTCAGTCTCGCACCCCAACCACAGGACAAAATAATGAAAGGGGAGACAGCTGGTCCCCCTCTCCACCAGCAGAGAGAGTGTCAGGGAGAGGAGCCTGATACCCCTTCTCCCCAGCGGCAGTTTACAGTTCAGAGAGAGGAGCTTGTTACACCCTCTCTCCAGCGGCAGCCTAACCCAGCAAGGGGAGATGTTACACCCCCCAACAGTGCACTTACAGCACAAGGGGTAGGGACAGTCGGTCCTGTTCCCCAGCCACAGAGCGGTGTATCCAGAGGGGAGACAGTCGGTCTCTCCCTCCCACAACCAGGCTCCCACCAGGCTACTTCCGTGGTAGCACTGGCATCAGGGCAGAGTACCGCTGGTCTCTGCCCACTCAGCAACCCACCAAGGCAGCCTAACAGTTGCCCACACAGTCGTGGTGAGGCACCTGGACATGGACAAAGTTCTCCTCTACCCAGGTGTAGTAACCAGTTATTGTGGGTGGGCTGTACTGCTGTTTCTGTTTTGTGGGTGGGTTGCTGGACTAACCAGGGCACTGACCGGCAGGAGGTCAGATACCCTGTTAGTCTAGTTGGTAAAGGGGAGAAGTGTGGCGAAACCAACCTCGCCACTGTGAACTGGAGAAGCCTGGTTGCTCGCCTGCTCCCTTTGGACTATGGCCCTGCAGGTTAAACCGTTTATTTCCCCTGCAGAAAGGCTTATTTGTGTGATCTGAGTGCCATTCATCTAATAATGTGCACTCAGATCCCAGCTATCTGGGGATATGTGAAATGTCTGTGTGTTATGTGTAAAGGTGACTTTATGTATTTTAAAGTGTTTTGTGTCTTTTTGCAACCATGTGCTTAATGGAGTCTTGTGTCTGTCCTGGGAGATAATTGAATTACTTATCTCCAGGATAGAAGACTCTGAAACTGGTTTGGGCCAGAAAGCCATGCTTCATTTAGTCACAAAGGACTTTTTACTAACTTTTGAACCCCTTGTCTGATTTGTGCCATTTTTGAATATGTTGTTCCCCTGAATGGATTGATTGTGAATATGTAATTTTATGTGAATGTGATGTATGGTTTTGGAGTTATGAAAGTGGGTAGAAAGTATGTTTTAACTGTATGTATAATTGAGTTTCCTCTCAGGATAAGGGGAGGGAATATGTGGGATGTAACTATGATGTGATTGGTTGTTTTGTAACGCCCTGTGGGCTGTACTATGTTTTGTGGATTGTAATAAAAACCAGGCTGGGTGTGCCAGCACTGGAGTTCCTGTTTTAACCCTCAAAGTGAAGTGTCGTCTCATTATTGGGGGAAGGATTAATTGTATGCTGTTCCAGTTTGACTGCTAGGAGAGTAAACCTATTCGTATGGTTCCTATTCAACTGTCTACAGCATTCATATGCTTGAGAGAAGGTATATGCTTCTCTGGTTCGGTGATTGTGGTGTCTGCTGCAGTGCTTGGAGTCCTCAGGAAGCGCTAGGAGCATCCTTCAACGGAGGTACCCAGTCGGGGTGCCAGGCGATCCGTTACAGCAGGCACCCCCGAGAACTGGTGGTCTAGGCAGGTGAAACCTGGGTGGGCAAGGAATAAAATGCCCCCTATTACACCCCGGTAACGACACTATAGTTAATATTTACCAGAGAGACAAATCAATAAATCTCAAAAAAATTATAAAACGATACACAGACCCCTATAATAGTAGTAGGAAACAACACTGTGACAGGGTAAACACAATGAAAAAACATATTACCCCTATACGCTTCAAAATCTGTAGAATATATAGGACCTTACCAAGCTGGAGATGCATGAATATGTAATCTCCTTTGGAAATTCCTCTTGTCAGAAAAAGGCATCCTTAAGCCATATGAAAAACGCTCATTCCCGCGTACGTTTTCCACGAACTTAAGGAGGAGTGTGGAGGCTGGCCTCCTGCCCACTGACTATGGTCTGGGACACCATTTGGGAGTTGCCCTGCCCGGCCGCCATTGGTAGCTTTCCCTGGGTGCCCCTGGTTTGGCACTTTCCCTTTGTGCCAATGGAGAAGAAACACTGACTCCGCGGCGGCCGATTGCATGAACTAGGCCCATGGATGGTCCTCAGCGGTGCTTGGCTGCTACAGCTATAAAACTAGCTTCGGCATGAAGACTTTGTGGGTTCCCGGTCACCTCAGCGGGACTTGGCCGCGAGTGTTATGGAACTCTTTTCGGCATGAGGTGACCGCGTGGTTCCCGGACAACTTAGTACGGGGTTTTGAGATCCGCCGGAGAGTGCTTTTTGGAGGGAGGGTGTCTGAGACTAGGGGAAGAAGCGCTGCCAGAAAGCCAGGCGGAGCACCCCGTATTGCATCTGCGGGAGCTCCCAAGGGTTGACCGGCAAAGGCATCAAACGCCCTGGAACTGTTTTGGGTGTGGTACCGCGTGTGCGGCCGGTCTGAACTTTGACACAGTGGCGTTTCCCCTACACTGCATTGATCTGAGCACTATTTGGAGAACTTGGGTGCTCGGATCGGGGCTGTTTGATGATGTATTATTTGTTGGGTTATTTTGTGTTTTCATTGTGTTTTGGGGAACTTTTAAGTTTTTATATTTTGTGTTGGGCTCTCTGTTCCTGGGGGCTAGTTGGCTTGCCGGTCTTTGGCACAATTGTCTCCCAGGCCCAGGGATTACTGGGAGGGGCTTGTGTTGAATACAATGGAAGCCCCCTGCTGGAGGGCCGAGGTAAGTTACTGAAGGGGTTTTAACCCCTTCAGCACTGTGGGAGGGGGGCACGAGGGAGTGGGGCACCGTAGAAACCTATAGCTGTTTTCCTAGCATTATAGAATCCCTTTATTGTACACATATTTGCATGTTGCCGACTGGATAAATAAACAAGAGTAATAAACTATACATAAATTTAAGCCATAACATATATAAAAATCCTTGCTGTTGCCTATTGCTTTGGATTTCTACTGTCTTTACCATTTTAAATTGAAGACAGATACTGGAGATGTAGATAATATTGTTTGCATGTATGTTGTCCAGATGATTGGAGTACTCCTTATGTGTACATTGAAATAATGTAGTATATGAATGCAGACTAAAGGTCCATGTTGCAGTCATATGTAACATAAAGGGCAAGAGGCTTTTATTGAGCATGACAACTGAAATCTGAAAGAGAAGGATTGCTGCTATTTTTACTGAAGCCTTTAAATCAGGGGTTCTCAAACTTCATCCCATGGGCCGCATACGGCCCCCCAGGGTCCAGAACCCGGCCCAAGCACTCACTTGATGGGCCCTATATCTCCAGGGGCCTGGTCAGCGCTATGGCCGTGAAATAGCGCAAACGGGCCCCTTTAAATAAAATTGCAGCCGCAAGTAGTGCTGGGAGGAAGTGACGGCCGGTGTTCACTTCCTCCCAGATCCCTCCGCACAGGAGGGAAGCGAGCCAGGCCGAGGGAGCAACGCCGACTCCCATCAGCCACAGCCACCCTCCTGCAAAAAAAAAAGGTAAGCAAAATTAGCTATGTATGTGTGTGTATGTCAGTATGTGTGCGTGTGTGTGTATGTCAGTATGTGTGTGTGTGTATGTCAGTATAATGTATGTCAGTATGTATGTATGTCAATATGTGTGTGTATGTATTTCAGTATGTCAGTATGTGTGTGTGTATGTATGTATGTCAGTGTGTGTGTGTATGTATGTATGCTAGTATGTATTTATGTCAGTATGTGTCTGTGTGTATGTATGTATGTGAATGTGGATGTATTTCAGTCTGTGTGTGTGTATGTATGTATGTCTTTGTCTATGTATGTATCTGTGTGTCAGTATGTATGTATGTGTGTGTGTGTGTATGTATCTGTATGTCAGTATGTATGTCTGTGTGTGTGTGTATGTATCTGTATGTCAGTATGTATGTCAGTATGTATGTCTGTGTGTGTGTCTGTATGTGTATTGTGTATGTATGTAGGTTAGTATGTATGTGTGTATGTATGTCTGTCTGTTTATGTATGTATGTCAGTATGTGTGTGTGTATTTATGTCCTCATGCGTGTGTGCAATGTGCATAGGAATTCGTTAATATTTTTCATAGTCTGGCCCCCAACAGTGTCTGAGGGGCCGTGAACTGGCCCCCTGTTTAAAAAGTTTGAGGAACCCTGCTTTAAATGAACACTATAGGGTTAGGAAAAATAACCTATATTCCTGACAACAGTGTTAAAACCACCATTTAGGTGGCTTGCCCTCCCTTAGCCTCTTTAAAAGGTAATAAAAGTTACCTTATTTCCAGCGCCGCATGAGTCCGCCGGCATTGGCCCTACACCCGATCTGAACCCTTGCTGACATCAAAATTTATGATTTCAGACAATCCAATGCTTTTCCATAGGATTGGCTTAAATCAGCAAGGAGGCGAGAAAGGGGCGGGGCCAAACACTGGCTTGGCCAATCAGCACCTCCTCATAGAGATGCATTGAACCAATGCATCTCTATGAGGAAAATTCAGTGTCTCCACACTGGGCAGCATGTCACCAGGAAGCACCCCCAGTGGCCTTCTAAGGAGTGGCCACTGGAGGTGTCCCTAGGGGGCAATGTAAAGACTGCCGTTTCTCTGAATGGATTGGCCTTTCTCTGAAAAGGCAGTGTTTACATGACTGAAGGGAATGATTGTACTCGCCAGAACAACTACATTAAGCTGTAGTTGTTCTGGTGACTATTGTGTCCCTTTAAAGCTTCCATTTTTATTGTTAGACATTTTAGCAACTTTTAGTATGATTACTCAGTTTTCTTCCCTGTGTAGTTGCTTTCCAACTTCTGTAGTTACCACATAGAAGCTCTGACTGTCTGGAGGGTGCTGAGAGAAATTGTGCAGTCCAAGATAACCTAGATAGACATCGATTGCACAATCAGTTCATGGGAATGAAAGTTGCAGTTATGGATTTAAACACATTTTGTACTACATGTCATTACAATTAAAATGAAACTTTGATTTATCGTTTCAGATCAATCAAGGCTTCCATATGAGAATTACAAGTACAAAAAATGTTCACTGACTCATGCTTACCAATAACTGCTGACTTCACAAACCTGCATGTTCTCTCTAGGCATCAAATCAGGTTGCTTGATTGACTAAATAGAATCAGTTTGGCAAACATGAAGCATCTATATATGTAATTGAAAAGGTTAGATTTAGCAAATTGTGGCACCGCCTTTAGCAGTAAGATTTTCAATTGTGCATTTCCTGTTGCTGGTGAGTAATCAAATTCAATGGCTCAGAGGCTTTTTGGCCTGATCCCTTAACAGAACTGCTTCCAATCATTGATAATTCTGGCCTGTCTTGAAAAAGCTGCTTGAGTCAGGTTAAACCACAAAGATTCAGTTGAGTAAAGATCAGGACCCTGACTCAGCAATTACAAAACAAATGTTTTGCTGCAAAAATGCTTGTTTAGGTAAACTGCGTAATCCAGATTATGTTAAAAGGACATTCTAAACACCAGAACTACTATAGCATACAGTAGCAGGCTTCTCAACAGTCCTGAAATTGACAGAACAGTTCTGATTTCAGCAGGACAGTCCTTATTTCTGGTCCTATCACACAGTCCCCAACACAGTTTCCTGGTGTTACACTTTTGGGGATACCAGGAACTATCCCCAACAATCATAGCGCGAGAGCATCACTAGTGCTCTTGCACTATGTCCAGGACACTAGGACCCTGCAGGGAGCACTTTAACAATGTATTTATACGAGGCTGACCTGCAAGTAAGATTCGCCCCCTTTACCTCCTTACACCAGCGTCCCAATTCCTGGACTACCGAAGTCGGGAGGTATGATGTAGTGGTTCTGCTGCAAAGAGACTGTCCCTGCAATCTGTCAATTGTAAACAGCCTTTTCTAGGAAAATGTCTGTGACGGAGCTCCTGTACTCCGACAAAGTTCCCAGTCCACTTCCTAGTCGCTAGCCTGGACCCTGAAATGCTTCAACCCCAGTCGCCAAAACTTGACTGAGATAACTCTGGAGTTTTTTCACCCAACCAAGCAGGCAGGTATCGTCCCCTCTGCCTATTTCTCTGCCGCTTTCCTTCCAGACAGGAGGGCACCTCAGCTTATAATGTGATTGCTCTTGTCTTTATAAAGACACTTGCTCTCAGGCCTAGCTCCCTTTGATTTATCCCAGAACTAGAAGGATCATGCAACCAGCCAACAGGTATAACAACTCTGTGGCTGTGACCCCTAAAAATCCACACAGTTCCAAAAGGAACTAACCTACAAAGCTTTATATTTACTTGAGAGACTAACCCATATGATAATTACATAAATCATACGGTGACACACTTAAATAAATACATAAAACCAAAGCATATCAGACAACATACAGTGACTTATAATAACACAATTACATATTTATACAGGGGTGGTGAAGACAATAATTAACGCAAAATATCTTGCCTGCCTGCAGAATTTGTAATATGCAACTTTACATGATTATGCAAATTAAGAAGTCTTGCTATCAGGGGACACGCTTCTCTCCCTGGACTGCACACTGCCGCTGGGAACTGAGACCGACTGTCTCTTCTCCCTGGCCCCCACACTGCCACTGGGGAGTGGGAACGGTTGTCTCCACTTCCACTGCCACTCTGCTTTGCACTGCAGGTGCCTGGCCACTGTATTCCTTGTGTCCTGTATGTATTCCTCAGTGGGGTTGGGTCCATAGAAAGCCAGCAGCCTCGTCAGCAGATTGTCAAACTCTGCCTTACTGTAGCTGGGCACCATGCTTGTTTGATTAATGAACGCTGGTTCCGTTTGGCAGGAATGTACTATCCCACTACTTCCTTGAGCCACTGTGGAACCCTTAAAACAAGCAGACATCCATTTCCCCCAGTAACTGGATGACACACAGTTCTGGAGTCAACTAACCTTTATTTTGTCACACATGGTTTCTTAGGCACACACATGGGGTCTCCAACACAATACAACAGAGGTTTCAATCCCAAGATCCTGATGGGTGATTGTGGAGGGACAAAACAGCTAGTTTAAACTGGTTTGGCAGTGTCCCTGGGACAACGCCCTGCTAGGACAGCAAAAGGAAGCGGGAGAGGCACAGACAAGCAATACATTCAGAAAAGGAAGGGGGACGGGGAGAGGCACAGACAAGCAATACATTGTTAAATAGCCGTGACCTGAAAACAATAAGCAGACAAGCATGTGTGGGCATGGTACTCAGTGACAGCGTTCGACCACAGCCACCTCTAGAGGGTGTCACTCAGACAGCCAAGAGAGGCCCTTCCTGGTGCGGTCCAGCAATCTTTGTAGTGCTGCTGTTTCCTTTTCTTCATGCAGAGCTGCATAATCCCCATAGAGATGATCTAATGATGGTTGATCTGATGCATCTCTATGATAAAATACTGATTGTCGCAGTGCAGAGATTGTCGCACATGCACACTAGCTCGTCCCCTATGGGGAAGTATTGGATTCATGGGCATCCGCAGGGGGGGCAGCCTACAGATCAGATAAGTGTGGGATGGGGCGGGCAGCCTACAGATCAGGTAAGTGAGGCATGGGGGGTGTGCAGCCTACAGATCAGATAAGTATGGGATGGGGGGCAGCCTACAGATTAGGTAAGTGAGGTATGGGGGCAGCCTACAGATCCAGGTAAGTGAGGTATGGGGGCAGCCTACAGATCCAGTGAAGTGAGGTATGGGGGCAGCCTTCATTATCAGGTAAGTGTAAGGATGGGAGCAGCCTACAGATCCAGGTAAGTATGAGGCATGGGAGGGCAGCCTACAGATCAGGTAAGTGAAGGATTGGGGGCAGCCTACAGATTAGTAGAGTGAGGCATGGGGGCAGCCTACAGATCCAGGTAAATGAGGATGGGGGCAGCCTACAGATTAGGTAAAGAGTGAGGCATGGGGGGCAGCCTACAGGTAATGTAAGTGAGGGATGGGGGGCAGCAGATCAGGCAAGTGAGGCATGGGGAGTGGCAGCCTACAGATCAGCTAAGTGATGAGGCAGCCTACAGATCAGGTAAGTGAGGCATGGGGGGCAGCCTACAGATCAGGTAAGTCAGGGATGGGGAGACAGCCTATGGATCAGGTAAGTGAGGAATGGGGGGCAGCAGATCAGGCATGGGGAGTGGCAGCCTACAGATCAGCTAAGTGAGGAGGCAGCCTACAGATCAGGTAAGTGAGGCATGGGGGCAGCCTACAGATCAGGTAAGTCAGGGATGGGGAGACAGCCTATGGATCAGGTAAGTGAGGCATGGGGGGCAACCTACAGATCAGATAAGTGAGAGATGGGGGGCAGCCTACAGATCATGGAAATGAGGGATTGGGGGCAGCTTTCAGATCAGGTAAGTAAGGTAGCATGAGGCAGCCTACAGATCAGGTAAGGGAGGGATAGGGGGCAGCCTGCACAGATCAGGTAAGTGAGGCATGGGGGCAGCCTACAGATCAGGTAAGTGAGGATGGGGGCATCCTACAGATGAGCATGAGGCAGCCTACAGGTCAGGTAAGTGAGGCATGGGGGGCAGCAGGTCAGGCAGAAGTGAGGGAATGAGGGAGTGGCAGCCTACAGATCAGCAGGCTGAGGCAGCCTACAGATTGGGTAAGTGAGGCATGGGGGCAGCCTACAGGTAATGTAAGTGAGGGATGGGGGGCAGCAGATCAGGCAAGTGAGGCATGGGGAGTGGCAGCATACAGATCAGCTAAGTGAGGAGGCAGCCTACAGATCAGGTAAGTCAGGGATGGGGAGATAGCCTACAGATCAGATAAGTGAGGGATGGGGGCAGCATAGAGATCAGGTAAGTGAGGCATGGGTAGTGGGGGGAAGCCTACAGATCAGGTAATTGAGGCATGGGGGTGCAGCCTACAGATTAGATAAGAGAGGCATGGGATGGGTGGGCAGCATACAGGAAGGGTCATCAAGGAGCAGGAAGGTAAAGTAGGAGAAGGAGCAGAAAGGAGAAGGAACAGAAATGAGCAGGAAGGGACATCAATGAGCAGAAAGGTTAAGTAGGAGAAGGAGCAGAAAGG
>OW240923.1:64734123-64750650 GCA_933207985.1 Pelobates cultripes
TGCATGGTGGCCTGGCTCAGCAAGACCGACATTGTCAATGCCTTTAAGTTATTGTCCATTCACCCGTCATTATGGCACCTGCACGGCATTAAATGGAAAGGCCTGTATTATTTTTTCACTAGACACACCTTCGTGTCAAAGACTAGTCCTAGAACTTTTGATACTTTTGCGGAGACATTGTGTTGGCTCCTCCTGAATACGTGTCGGTGCCATACCGTCATCCACAATCTAGATGATTTTTATTAATTCAGAACAATTCTTCCCCCTTGAGCAGCCTGGGGAAAGCAGTCACGTTATGCAACACACTGGGGGTACCAGTCTCACCAAAGAAAACAGAGGGTCCTGACACCTGTATTAATTTCTTAGGGATACGCCTAGATTCAGTGGCCATCGAGGCTAGCCTTCCACAGGAGAATGTCACTAGCATCCGCTATGATATCAACCATTACATGCTTACCGGCTCCTGTAAGCGGAAGGAATTGCAGTCACTGTTAGGCTCCCTGAACTTCGCTATGAGGGTCATCCCACAGAGTGGAGCCTTCATCTCCAGACTCCTTAGCCTACTCCCCACATTCCCTGACAACCTAAGCCGTATCTCCCTTAACGCCCTAGCTAGCCACAGCGGACCTAGTCATGTGGAACAGGTTTCTCTCTAACTGGAACGGGAGAAGCATGTTTCTCCTGCAGGTTTCAGTACACTCCCCGGTCATTTGGACGGAAGCAGCAGCTACCATGGGCTTTGCAGTCATATTTGGTGACAAATGGCTCTGGGGTAATTGGCCAGTGGAGGTACTAGAAATAGAAGGGTTCTACAGGAACTCAGCTCTTTTTGAGGTATATCCTAATGTGGCAGCAGCGGTGGCTTGGGGCCATTTGTGGTCTAGCGATTTGCCATATTATCAACAAAGTCCGCTCATCTTCGTTGATGATTATGAGGTTCATTAGGAAACGGACGTGGCTAGCGGCCTGTAATCAGTTTTACTTGGTGTGCTGCCGTGTCCCAGGAGTTTTAAACACTGCAGCTGATCGCTTGTCTTGCTTTCAATTTCAGGGTTTCAGAGAATACCTATACACTGCTTCACATCTGGCCAAAGCAGCCTGTAACGAAATCCCTTATTAAACAGACTATGCAAACCAGCCTGTTCGGTTATTTAGACATGTGTGGGGTGATTTTGTGCAAATAGCAATAAAACAAATAAACTGCCGAATCATCCTACTGAGGTCGTGTGGCGCCCATTAACCACCCAGACTTTGCTGTTAACCACAGAGTAATTGGGGAAGAGCTTGGTGGTCTGCGTTTGTCTGCCGAACACGTGGCAGTCGCCATTTTAAATTGTCGAACGCCCAGCGGTAAATGGTGGCGATGCCCTGGAACTCTTCTTTGGATACTTATTCTGCTGAACACCGCTGATACCTACCAAGGTCCTCGTTCATACGGTTGAAAACACACGAACGCTGAAGACATTACACCGTTCGGGACTTGGATTTATGCGAAAGAGACCGACCCCAGATAGCTAAGGTGTGGAACTCTTTGTCGGATTCAAACACGCGAACGGCCGGTGAAGTCCAAACTTCATTCGACGTTATTGAGAACTGTGTTCGTGGGATCTGAGCGCTATTTGCCTAGAATATGCACTCAGATCCAAGCTATCTGGGGGTATGTGGGACTTAAAGTTTATGTTCAGTAAAATATAAGTTATAGATTTTTATGCTGTTTTGTGAATATGGGAAAAGCCATGTTTCTTTCTACCTGGAGATAATTAAGGCTCTCTTTACTAGCTTAAGTTAATTATCTCCAGGATGGAAAGGAGGGAGTGACCCGTGTAAAAGGGGAGTGCTTATGTTATAGCCACTGCGATTGGCTACTGTAATTCTTTTGTCCCAGTCTTCCATCTGGTCCCCTAGGGGAGTGTCCACCAGGTGGGAGACCTGCATAAATACAGGGCAGGTAGCCCCCATTAAATCAGATCATTTTACCACTTCATGAAGTCTCGACTCATGTTTGGGGGATTGGAAGCTATAATCACTCTATTTCAGCGGGATTTCGGGAGAAGCTACAAGGATCAGTACTGCACGAATGGAAGGATCCTTTACACAGCCCCCTTGTTTCGGGAACTAATCATGGACTGTCAAATTACTACAACATAGCCAGACCTTAACAAAACTGGCCCTCTCCTCTAACACTCGTACCGCATATGACAGGGCATTTTTCTTATACAGGAAATTAATGGCAGAACATCACCTGGTTAGCATGTTTGAAAAAACATCCCTGGTGGCGTTTGCCACTTCTTGCCACCTCAAGTTAAATCTATCCCACAACACAATTAAATTACACCTGACAGGCATCCAGCATCATATATACTACACCTTCCCCAACAACTCTAGTTTCCTCTCCTCATACCCTATTAGGACCATACTTAAAGGCATATCCAAGGCTAATGGTCCTACACCACAACAAAGGCTACCCATCAACAAACAGTTGTTCAAAGATATATCTGATCTAATAGATTCAGTCCCTTTCAAACCCCTCACCAACTCAGTCATAAAAACCGCCATGTATCTGGCTTTTTACGGATTCCTGAGGCCAAGGGAATTCACCATCAGTGGGCAACATAACGCACAAATCTGCTTCTGGGTCTCCTACCTTGGAAAACATCTAGATCATTACACACTTACGCTACCTGTAACCAAGTCGAGCCAACTGGGTCAACCTGTCCACATACCATATTACCCCACGAACAATAGCTGGTGGCCGGTGAAGGTCTTCGATTCCTACCTCCTCACCATACCATATGTCGCCTCTCGTCCGCTTTTGTCACTTCACGGTGTTATCCTCACTACGTCCAAATTCATGTTATACATACGCTTATTGTTATCAAGGCTAGGCTTGAACCCTAGCAAGAATTCAGGACATTCATTCAGGATAGGGGCCTGCCTCTATGGCATCGAGCCAGGACATTCCAGTCCATATCATTATATCACTAGGTCGCTGGAAGTCCTCAGCATACACAACGTACATACCCCAACCAGTACAGGAAATGCAAAAGGCATTCATAAAAATGTCTTCTTAATTGTGACTACGTTGTATTATGTTATTTTTCAATAAATGTATTTTGAGCATGTTATGTTTCCTTTTTGCCTACTTTAATTACTGGCCTACAGCATACGTTGGTTTCGGCACACCTCAACCGACTTGTTCCTATCTCAGGTTCTGTAACACCAAACTTACTTCAGTCACAACCGATGTTGCCCTGAACACAAATTGGAAGGCTTGGCCTGAAGTTGTGGGAGGGACGTAATGGACATTCAAAAGGGACTCCCCCCCGCCCCCCCTTTCCTAACTTACCGTGATTGGTCCGATGATCAGCTGCCCCACCCCCCACTCCCTTTATTTAACATACTCTACTAGTGTAGGCCCACTTTTTTTACTGGCCTACAGCATACGTTGGTTTCGGCACATCTCAACCGACTTGTTCCTATTTCAAGTTCTGTAACACCAATCTTACTTCCGTCACAATCGATGTAGCCCTGAATAGAAATTGGAAGGCTTGACCTGAAGTTGTAGGAGGGACGTATTGGACATTTAAAACGGACTCCCCCCTTTCCTAACTTACTGTTATTGGTCGGACAATCAGCTGCCCCACCCTCCACTGCCTTTATTCAACATACTCTACTAGTGTAGGCCCACTTTTATTAATACAGGAACTCTTTTCGAGGTATACCCTATTCTCTTTCACCCCCCAGCCCTCTTTGTGCCTCTCCTCCTCCAAGTCCCTCTGTTTGTCACTCTCCTCCCCAGCCCCAGAAAGCGCCTGACTGGGAGCTACCCACGAATTTCAGTTTTGCAATCGGTAATTAGAGGCTTTCCTAGGTGGCCGTTGTTCGGCTACCGACCACGCGGCAGTCGGCCATCTTGGATCCTTTGTCTCACCAGCGGGGTTTGGTCGTCGAGCGCGTGGAACTAAAAATGGCTACTCGACGGCGCGAACCCTGCTGGACTTCCAGGCCGTTCGGGAGTTCTGTTATTCCCCTATTACAGTTCCCCATCGGTGTACGGTACTTTCAGACGAACTCATGGGCAAAGTGTATTTCGTGCGGCGTTTTAGCTGGGATCTGAGCGGTATTCTTACGAAAGGTGCGCTCAGACCCCAGCTATCTACTGAACGTCCATTCGTTTAAATCACTCAAGTATTATGAAAGTTATACATTTTAATGTGAAATGCCGGTTCTGCTGCACAGAGGGATAATCCACTTAACGGTGTATTCCAGTGGGAGTGTCCCTCTCGTGCAGCAGTGCCTGATGGGAGAAAAGGTCTGAATGTTAAGTCCCCCATGTAGTCCCCTACTGTACAACCCCTGCCATGTCAGTAAGGAAACCCCTTGCATGGGGACTTGCATAAATACTGGATGCTGTGAATAAAAACCTCAGTTGACTCCCAGAACTGTGTCTCGCCCGGTTACTGGGGGATTTGGGATATTGCATTACTTTTCAGCGCTGACTGTGGATTACCTTCTGTACCAGCGGAGATCGTTGGATTTAATATTGCCGCTCCGCTACAAGAACCATTCGGCCCACCTTGTATGCCCACATTTTCTAAATACTTTTTTAAGTTCCTGGCCTTATCTTAAGTCTAGGATAAGCTTATGCCTATCCCACGCATACTTAAATTCCCTCACTATGTTAACCTCTACCACTTCAGCAGGAAGGCAATTCTATGTATCCACTACCCTCTCTGTACATTTTATCTTGCAATCTACGAACCAGTTTAGTAGCTCTTCTCTAAACTCTTTCCACAGTATCAATATCCTTCTGACTATACGGTCTCCAGTACTGCATACAATACTCCAAGTGAGGACTCATCAGTGTTCTGTACAATGGCATGAGCACTTTTTCTACTGCTAATACCGCTCCCTATACATCCAAGCATCCTGCTAGCATTTCCTGCTGCTCTATTACATTGTCCTCCTACCTTTAAGTCATCTTAAATAATTACTCCTAAATCCCTTTCCTCAGATGTTGAGGTCAGTACTGTATCAAATAATCTATACACTGCCCTTGGGTTTTTATGCCCAAAATACATTACCTTGCACTTATCCACATTAAATGTCAGTTGCCACAGCTCTGACCGTTCTTCTAGTTTACCTAAATCATTTGCCATTTGGTTTATCCCTCCTGGAGCATTAACCCTGTACAAATCTTTGTATTATCAGCAAAAAGACATATCTTACCATCAAGACCTTCTGCAATATCACAAATAAAAATATGAAATAGAATGGGTCCAAGTATAGATCCATGAGGTATCCTTCTGATAAATATACCTTGCTTTGAAAATACTACATTGACTACAACCCTCTGTTGCCTGTCACTCAGCCACTGCCTAACCCATTCAACAATATTGGAGTCCACACTGTAGTTTATTGATGAGCAACAGAGTCAAAAGGCTTGCTGAAATCTAGGTAGGCAATGTCTACTGCACCACCCTGATCTATTATTTTTGTAACCCAATAAAAAAAAAATCAATAAGATTAGTTTGACATGATCTCCCTAAAGTAAATCCATGGTGTCTCTGATCTTAAAATCTGTGTGATTTTAGATGTTCAGCAATCCTATCCTTTAACATGGTTTCCATCACTTTTCACACTACTGAAGTAGTAACTCTTGTATTGGAGAATAGCCGCAACCCAGTAAAACTTTACTATTTTATAACTCGGACATGATTCTCTGTTCACATTGCTTTTTGGACAGTATGGGTGCTCAGTCACCAGCTTTAAAATGTTGTATAGATGTGAGAATATGTTAGATGAACGCCATCCAAGGGGCGCATTCGTGGATTGCTTCCCACCTTGTTCGGTTTGTGACGAGGACTTCCCCAGTGCCCCTTGGAATGTTCGCACCAATCAATTAGAACGTTGGCAACTCGCAACATGTGTGAAACCGCAAGGGATGTAATTAATGAGTGCTTCCCTGGGTGGCCGCTGTTCGTACAAACGAGCGCCAAACGAGCGCCGGCCAGGGGGAGCGTTTGTATCCCGAATGAGACGCTTCTCTTGCCTGGTTTCACCCAGGGACCTTGCGAACGGAGGCTGTTTGTGGCAGTTACTGACTTGGGGGTCCCTGAGATTGTTGGTGACACTTTTTGGGGACAATGGTGGTTTGGCAGGCTTTCTGTAGCTGGGAGCCAAAGAGGCGGGAAGCTTTCCTGCGCTGGGACTCCCAGGTACAGAGGCTCATTGGATGAAGACCCCATGTCACCGGAGATGGAAAGCCCTGAGGTTGGGTGGTGGGAACAGGGGACAAAGGGACTGGAGTTCTGTTTCCATCAGGAGACCCCTGGAAGGGGACATTGTCTGTATGTGTGATCCACCCCTTGCATGGGGAAAAGTATAAAGCCAAGTGTGGACAATAAAGTTGTTGTTATACCCCTGGAACTGTGTCATCCAGTTACTGGGGGGGAAATGGGTCTCTTCATTTATTATTAGTGGAGGGAGCCAGTCGGGTTACCCAGGGTCTGCTACACCAGGGCTGTGAATCAAGAACTGAAACAAGCATGTTTCGCTTTGTGCAAGTCGGTTCTCCCGAGATTCTGACACATGCGACTTGCAAATCAGAATTTCGTCCAATTACTAGATCTGCCCAAATTCTGCAGAACTGTAGATCAGCCCAAAACAAACCTCTAGTGGGAATCTACCTACAGGAACATGCTTGATGGGGGTGCCAACTGCCTGGTAAAAGCCTCCTTCTGCGTGGCAATTGCAGACCAAAACAGAGGCTGCTGGGCTCTGGGATTGCTGTATTCAGTATGATCTAAACATAGGAATCTCCTGGAGGAATAGAGAAAGGACAGGCTGGGAAAAGAGAGAGCACTGGGTCGAAAATGGTCAGCTGATAAATTATAGAAGATATTTCTACCACCACTGTATACACACACTGTTACACATATTACTACCCACACTGTTACAAGCACATACTGCTACACATACTCCTACCCACACTGTTGCACATAAACACACAGTGTTGAACATACAAATTGCTACCCACACTGTCCACCAACACACTGCTATGCACGTTTTTACATATACTGCTACCACACTGTTACACAAACTTACACTAACAGACATGCACTTCGACATATACATAAATATAAAAATATAAACACACACATGTTAAATATGATAACAATGGAAAAAAAACAAAGTCAAGTTTATGTATTGTTTTAATTTGAAAAGGGGGGAAAGGTTGTGACGGAACGCTGGTACGCCGTCACTTGGGCATCAAGGGCTCCTTTGTTTGGGCTCTGGTGGGGAGCGGCCATTTAGACCGCACAGACTTAGACCTAGCCACAACATGGAAAGACAAGATGGCGCCAAACCAGAGACTCTGTGACCATGTGGGTGGGGGTTGTGACTTTCCCCTTTGTGACTCAGGGAGCTGAGTCACCTATTGTTGACTGTGTGTTAATCCCTTTACCTAATGCATTATGTTTTCCTGTGTATACAAAGTAGGTGTCCTGTGATGGTCTGTCCTATTGGTTATTAATGGGCTTAGTGTGATTGGCTGTTTGTTTAGGCCCACTTTGACTGGTTGCTGTTCCAAACCTTTGTGTGTTTACTGAGTTTACTAGTATACAAATACCTATGTGTGTATAATAAACCCATTAGTTCCTGTTCTACCCTTAAACTGTGTATGTCTGCTGTTCTTGGGGGAGAGGTGTTAGCTGACTGAATCTTCATGAATGGGCTGACATATGTGGTTTGACTGGCGGGAAAAAGCTGTTCGGACGGGTGTCCTCAGCCGGGGCAAAGGGGACCCGTTACAGGGGTACTGTGGGGTGCTTGAGATTTCCCTGTCTATAGGTGCCATTCAAACCCTGTTACAGGCAAATGGTAACTCCCTGTCAACACTGGTGACATTTTGCAGTTGGCAAATAACTGCACTCTAATAGTAGGCAAGGCACTTTACTGATTAGCAGCTGGTTGTTAAAAAGTAGCAACAAGATTGGAAATGAGCCCTAAGACTTTCACTTTCATTTTATGCTTTCACAGTGAACCATGATATTTTATTTCATTGGCTACCAAATGACCTGTAGACCACTTACAAAACAGACCAAAGTCATGATGTGCATCATTAACCTCAATCAAGTTTACTCTTTCACTTATCATTCTCAAGATCAAACCCTTCTTCTTTCTTCTTGTATTTTATGTACGTGAATAAAAACAATAAAATATATTGAAAAATAAATTGGTATTTTTTATGACATGCACAATCCCCTCTTGTCACTGAATTCCAAATAAATGGCATCTATAGCATCTTATATTAGGTATATGCTGACAATTAACTTTCTGTTCTGTAATTAAGATCTGTTATTGAGCATACTTTATTTTCTAATAATACAAAATAGCTAAACAAGGGCAGTGAATAGGTTGTCCTTTCTATAAATTTTGTGTGTATATTTACACTGACAAAGAAAATTGTGCATATGACAATAATGCCAAGTAAAATATAGTTTATAAAGATCAAAGTGCGTATCATAACGATACTAAGGATATATTACTAAATTAATAATCTCTCTATCAAGTAATAAGATTATATATGTGAACTCTAGTACACTCCTTAATTTGTTCATGCCAACAAAGAAATCACATACCAGCCTGACCCAGTCACGCTACATTTACACCTAGATTTCTAATTACAGAAGATTCTTGGATGACGTATGTATCAGGGAGTATTGGGTAACAGAAACTTAGTTGACCTTATATATTACACAAGCTAATAAAAATTCACCCTATATAATCATTTTATATAAAACTGCTTATACAATCAGTACATAACTAGGCATAAACACGCACATATACATGTAGGCATACACAAAACATGTACAAATTTATTATTTAAGGGATGTTTGCAGTACTTACTTTGAACGCCGCACACAGCATATCGTTAAGCAAAGGGTTACTGATTCTGACCCCAGTTGACAGATGGGAGCCCCAGGTATTGAATGGGTTCCCAGCAGGGAAACTGTCCATGCTTAAAAAATGATGGAATTATTTGATCATGGGTCCTTAAAGGGACACTCCAGGCACCAAAACAACTTTATCTAAATTAAGTTGTTATGGTGCAATGAGTCCCCTGGAGGCACTCTTACCTTAAGGAGGTAAACCTTCTCTAACGGTTTAACCCCAAAGTTGCCTCCAGCACTGATGTCTACTTCCCACCAGGTGGCATTCGGCTTCTGAATTTTAAGATTCAGGAAGCCCGGAGTGCCGCTGATTGGCTGAGAGCAGTCAGCTGACACTCTCAGCAAATCAGTGGCACCCCTGCCTGGCTGCACTCCACGCTTCCTGAACCTAAAAATACAGATACCATTTGGGAGAGTGGAGATCGCCATTGGAGGCAACTTTAGGGTTAAGCCATTTGAAAATGTTTGTAACACCGATCCTTCTACCCCGGCTAGGTACCACCACCAAGCTTGCTTCCTAGCTGTAACCAGGCCACCAGGAGCAATTCAGCCCCAGTGGCCGCTGCTTGACTGGGGTCCACCTGGAACTCTCTTACCCGAGAGCAGGGTATTATACCAAAGTGATCAGACTCTCCTGCACAGGGTATAGCTGTTTATATACACAGACCACCAGCATGGGGTCTTTATTGAAATCACAATTAGCCATGCCCTGGTGCATCTGGGTCTGGGACATAATTGAGTTGTCTCTCGTTAAGCTAATTAACTCCCAGACACATAGGTATTAACTTAATTATTCCCTGCACAAGAAAAACCTTAAAAACAAATAGAAAACAGTAATGCATCCCTAATTAGTTTCTTCACAATGTTTTAACCCTTGAGGTAAGAGTGCCTATGGGGACCTCCAGGCACCATAACCATTTAATTTAGATAAAGTTGTTTTGGTGCCTGGAGTGCCCCTTTATGAGCGACATCCATGAAGGAATAATTTAATCATGCATTTTTAAGCGGTTAAATGTTTGGCAATATACACTATATTGATTCCAAGATTTTGGAGTGTTTCTGTGGGAATTTGTGCCCATTAATACAGTACAGCATTTGTGAGGTCAGGCACTGATGTTGGACAAGAAGGCCTATCTCGCAATCTCCTTTCCAGAAGGTGTATGATGGGGGTTGAGGTCAGGGCTCTGTGCGCCCCAGATAAGCTCTGCCACACCAAACTCATCCAACCATGTCTTCATGGACCTTGCTTTATGCACTGGGACACAGTCATGCTGGAACATAAAAGGGCCTTCCCCAAGGTGTTACCACAAACTGATAAGCATAGCATTGTCCAAAATGTCCTGAAAAACAGCCCCATACCGTTAGCCCTCCTCCAAACTTTATAGTTGGCACAATGCAGTCAGGCAGGTAACATTATTCTGGCATCTGCCAAACCCACACTTGCCCATCAGCCTGCCAAACAGAGGAGCGTGATTCATCACTCCATAGAACATGTTTCCACTGCTCCAGAGTCCAGTAGCGGCATTATTATTATTATTATGATATTTATAGAACGCCGTCAAATTCTGCAGCGCTTTACAATGGGTGGACGAACAGACATGTAGTTGTAACCAGACAAGTTGGACACACAGGAACAGAGGGGATGAGGGCCCTGCTCAATGAGCTTACATGCCAGAGGGAGTGAGGTAAAATGACACAAAAAGGTAAGGATAGTATTAGACTAATGACAGTTACAGAAGAGCAATCAGTCAGGAACTATTAACAGTTTAATTGATACGCTTTTATGAAGAAGTGGGTTTTTAACGATTTTTTGAAGGAGTGGAGACTGGGTGAGCATCTAACGGAGGAAGGAAGCGAGTTCCGCAGGAACCGTGCAGCCTTCGAGAAATCTTGAAGGCGAGCATCAGAGGTGGGAGTACGGACAGAAGATAGACGTAAGTCTTCAGCAGATCGTAAGGGCCTAGATGGGACATACTTGTGTATAAGGGAGGATAGATAGGTGGGAGCAGCATTATGTAGAGATTTGAAAGCAAGAACCAGAAATTTAAATTGAGCTCTATATTTTATAGGAAGCCAATGTAGGGACTGACAGAAGGGTGAGGCATGGCAGGTGCGGGCGGACAGGAAGATGAGCCTCGTCGCCGCATTCATTATGGACTGTAACGGCGCTAGTTGGGAGCACATAAGACCACTGAGAAGCGGATTACAGTAGTCAAGGCGAGAAAGGACAGTGGAATGGACCAACACCTTAGTCGCATCTGGCGTTAAGTAGGGGCGGATGCGCGCAATGTTTTTGAGATGGAAATGACAGGATTTGGCGATAGATTGAACATGAGGCTTGAAGGAGAGGTCGGAGTCAAAGAGAACACCTAGGCAGCGAGCCTGTGTGGTGGAGCTGATTGTAGCACTGTTGACTTGGAGGGAGACAGACACAGGAGTAACAACATTTGAGGGAGGAAAGACCAGAATTTCAGTTTTGGTCAAATTTAGTTTAAGGAAGTGGGCAGCCATCCAGTTAGAAACAGCAGAGAGGCAGTCAGAGACACTAGTCAAGAGGGATGGGGAGAGATCAGGAGAGGACAGGTAGATTTGAGTGTCATCTGCATAGAAATTATATTGGAAGCCAAAGGAGCTAATGAGTTTACCAAGGGAGGCAGTATAGATGGAGAACAGTAGGGGACCAAGGACTGAACCTTGGGGGACACCAACAGAGAGGAGTTGGGGAGAAGAAGCAGAGCCAGAGAAAGAAACACTGAAAGAGCGCTAGGAGAGGTAGGAGGAGCACCAGGAGAGAGCAGTATCTTGTAGACCGATATTGCGGAGGATGAGAAGAAGCTGTCGATGATCAACAGTGTCAAAAGCCGCAGACAGGTCAAGGAGAATTAGGATAGAGTAGTGACCACGAGATTTTGCAGCGAGTAGATCATTGGATACTTTGGTCAGTGCCGTTTCCACAGAATGCTTAGCGCGGAAACCAGACTGAAGCGGGTCTAGCAGAGAGTTGGACTCGAGGAAGTCTGTCAATCTCGCATACACAATTTTTTCAAGGATCTTGGATGCAAAAGGTAGAAGCGAGAGGACGATAATTGGATGGGGAATTAGGGTCAAGATTGGGCTTCTTTAGAATTGGGGTTACAGTTGCATGTTTGAAGGGCAATGGAAATATACCAGAGGAGAGAGAGAGATTGAGAATTTTAGTGAGAGGTGGAGAAAGAGAAGAAGACAGAGTACGGATGAGGTGCGAGGGAGCAGGTGGTGGGCGGGAGGACTGGAGCAGAGCAGAAACCTCCTCCAATGTAGAGGGTGCGAATGAACATAGAACAGCAGAGGGCGTGAAGTTAGGGGAAGTATTGTAAGGGGAAGAAGAAAGATGAGATATCTCTTCTCTGATCGTAGAGAATGCTTTACACCACTCAGTCCAATGCTTGACATTGTACTTGGTGATGTGAGGCTTGCATGCATCTGCTTGGCCATGGAAAACCATACCTTGAAGCTCCAGATGCACAGTTTTTGTGTTAATATTAATACCAATGGAAGTGTGGAGCTCTTCGGCTATGGAATCAGCAGAATGTTGTCAACTTCTTCGTACCATGCACTTTAGTCATCCTGAGATTGGAAAGTTTTGCGTAATAATTGCAAATTCATCTGCAATTAGTTTGGGATTTATTATATCAGACATTTTTGAGGAATAGATGTAGGCTGATAATGGAAAATATTTCCCATTACATTTGTCTTTCTTGAGCTTTTTATGGCATAGATCTTAGAATTATGTAAAGACAAATCGCTTAAACAACTAAACAAAAATAGATGTAAAAATGCAGCACATCTGAAAAGTAGGGGAAATCCTCCAAACCCCCTCAGAACAAGTAAAAACTAAAAAACCAAAAGACAATATATATTAAAACCATATAATATCAACAATAAATGAGAAAAAAAGAAAAATCACAATAAAACCTGATAATGTCCCTTGAAAATAAAAGTTAGGAGTAGTGTGTGAAGGGGGCGTGGCTAACCGCCGAACGAGATGGCCGCTCAGTAAACTCGCTCCGGCACATGGGCTCCCTATAACCCACTCCAAACATCGCTGAAACCGTTCAGAAACCTACAAAAACGATGGCAAACGCTAAAGCAAAGAAATCTGCTGCTAAAGCAGAAAAAATGAGCTTCTTCTGACAAAAATCGCAACCTGTGAGTGAAACTACACGGGTGGCTGCACAAGATGGCGCGGAAGACTCCGACACCACGTTGCCGCACACAGACCCAGAAACACCCCAACCTGCAGAATACCTCACAAAAGGCTTCTTTGAAAAAGCCATAGAAGGCATGGCAACAAAATTGATAACCACATGGCAAACGACCGCGGAACAGATTAAGCGAGAGGTGAGGGATCTCTCTATAAGGACCACCTCTGTGGAGCAACATTGCGCAGAGCTATCAACGGCGCAAGGGGACCTGTCTCAACAACTAAAGGCCCTGCAATATCAAATGGAACACATGGAAGCCCGAGTAGCGGACCAAGAAGACAGAGCTCGGCGCAATAATCTGAGACTGCGAGGCGTGCCGGAGACTGTCCTCACGGATGAACTGCAAATCTATGTACAGGGCCTACTCCTCGCATATGCTCCGGACATACCGACGGATATGCTCCTCGTGGACAGAGTCCATCGGGTGACCAAGCCAAAGCAACTACCTGACTCTGTACCCCGCGACGTCCTCCTGAGGGTCCACTTCTACCACATAAAAGAGCTTATCCCCCGGACGCACCATAGCAGGGCTGACCCCCCTGAAGACTACTCTACAATACGCATCATGGCGGACATCTCCGCAGCCACCCTCAGGCGCAGACGGGAATTTCTCCACACCACCACGGAGCTACGCACCCACGGTATAAGATACAGGTGGGGTTTCCCTACGAAAATTATACTCACCAAAAACGGGAAAACCGTGCAGATCTCGACTCCGGATGAAGGAAAGAAACTGCTCGCCAGCTGGGGCCTAGACCATAACCCCACCACGGAAGCAAGGTCTGACTCCCCCAGGGCAAGCCGCAGCACGAATATGGACTAAACAACCCATTCAGGGTCTTACGGACTACCCAGCTATATGAGGCATGCTCACTGCAAGTATACTCGAACTGTATATCATTGTTATATAAATGTACATGTAATATCACATATATAGGGCCTGTACACAGGCCAAAGCAGCACCAGGGGCCAACAGAGGCGTAGATACAATGTCAATATCTAATGTACCTCACACATAACATGCTATGCTAAAAGGCCTGCACTCGAACACATAGGTACCTCTAAAGCCCCCCCCATCCAGGGCTGATGTGGCTCAAACACTCGCCAGTGAATTACATCGCACGCACCCATGTTACCACCGCTAACGTAATCACCACCCCTGACACCACCTGCCCATTTAGGCGGACACCCCCACGGCGGGTGACGTTTGGCGACCCTGGACTAGAACTTGGCACCTTCGCCAAAAGTCGCCAACCGCCCCACAGTTAAAAAAAATAAAAAACCCCTGCCTATCCCCTAGTTTCCCCCTTCACCCCCCTGCTCCTTTTCAGCTGATAAACAACACCTGCAGACCAATTCTGCCTATACCGACGGAACGACACCCCCACCAACGTAACACACCACACACGCTACCTACACCATGATCATCTACTCACACAACACTAAAGGTCTAAACACCCCACATAAGAGGCGACTACTCCTGGACGATCTCAAACGAACCAAAGCAGACATAGTATGTGTGCAAGAAACCCACTTTGTCACCAACCGCATCCCTACGTTTGCTGCAAGAGACTACCCCCTGCAATGTCATGCAACACATACTTCGAAATCCAAAGGAGTTTCTATTCTCCTACACAACTCCCTCACAGTAGAGACACTAAGGGTCAAGAAGGACAGCCAAGGCAGATACGTGATCCTGCAATGTATAATTAATAATAACCCAATCATATTAGTGTGCCTTTATAGTCCAAACGACCAACAGCGCAACTTTCTGCACAAAGTCCTTAGGAATATACCCACAGAGGCGACAACCCCATTGGTTATATGTGGGGACCTCAACCACACCATGGACTCACGTATAGACTCAACGACGCCTAGCGACTCCATCAGGCATGTTAAATTGAAAAATGCAAACAAAGCGCTAGTAAAGCTCATTCAAGAATATGGTTTATATTACGTATGGAGAACAACACACCCCTCAACAAGGGAATACACATTCCTATCGCAGACACATAAAACCTACTCCAGAATTGACCATATACTCGTATCGGGCACTTTGCTCCCACAGGTGGAAGACTGTACCATCGGAAACATAGTGTGGTCAGACCACGCGCCGGTGACCTTATCAATACACAACCACTACCAGCACAGAGGAAAACCACCGTGGCGTCTTAATGACACACTTCTATACGACGAATCATACGTAACAAAACTGGAGGAGGATTTAGGAAATTACTTTCAACTAAACGACAACCAAGAAGCATCAATACTTTCTATTTGGCAGGCTCATAAAACGGTCCTACGGGGCCAGTTGATTAGCTGAGCCTCATATCTCCACCGCCAACGCAACAAACCATTTATAGACCTACTCAGAAGACTGAGAGACACAACAACGGCTCACCTCTTGAACCCGACAGATGCATACGCGAAAGCCATCAAGGACCTCACCAACCAACTCAACACCAAGGCGCTTGAAAAAACGGCCTACATCCTCACAAAACTGAAATTGAACTCCTATACCCAAGGTAATAAGGCAGGAAAACACTTAGCTAACGTACTCAGGCAGAAACAGGCAAACTCCAAAATCCCATTCCTGATTACCAATGCGGGAGACAAAATCCACAACCCACAAGACATAAATGACTGTATGGCATACTTCTATCACTCTTTCTACAACCTCAACATGGACCAGACACTTCATCAACCCAAAACACAAGAGATAGATGAATTTCTTACCTCTGTCCAACTACCCACACTTACGAATGACCAACAAACGACTCTCACGAATCCCATCACAATAGATGAAATAACAGACACCATCAACTCCCTCCCGAAAGGGAAGTCACCAGGCCCGGACGGACTGACTAACCTATACTATAAATGCTTTGCCCCTAACATAGCCCCCTATCTACAAAGAGTTTTCCAACACACGATACAAACAGGGACACTACCGACAGAGATGCTTATGGCACATGTCGCCACTCTTCCCAAACCAGGGAAACCACTGAACAAATGTCAGAATTTACGGCCCATCTCCCTTTTGAACACAGACATAAAGATATTGGCAAAAATCTTCTCTAATAGACTAACGCACATAATCCCCACAATTATAGGAAGAGATCAGGTAGGGTTCGTAGGGGGAAGACAGGGAGCAGATGGCACAAGAAAGACCCTAAACCTGCTTTACGAGATGCAAAATAAAAAGAACCCTGGGGTTCTGTTATCATTGGACGCAGAAAAGGCCTTTGATAGGCTACACTGGCCCTTCTTACTAGCAGTCCTACAGAAATTCGGCTTCCCTGACCAATTCCTATCGTTAGTCAAAG
>OW240923.1:64752020-64771661 GCA_933207985.1 Pelobates cultripes
AATAACCAAGGAGTTACGAGTTTCCCTGAAGAAGTCTGTATTAACAGATGAAATGTGAAAGACATTTATATTAAATACTTTGACTTTATCTTTTTATTTATTTGCAGTTTTGTTTGGTGTTAGTTGTGGCCATCCAATTCAGCAAAATTAAGTAGGATTTCACTTTGTCCCCGTGCTTTCTGTATTTACACTAAACAAGAGCACATGCGTTTTCCAGTTTCTGATGTGAGATGCATGGGTTTTATCTGAATATTGTAAGCTCTCTACTTTTATTAAGTTTGTTGTCACATGGTCCTGCACTAATTAGTTTTTTCTTTTATTTATTTAAGTCCAAACTAAAGAATTGTATGTTAGTTCTCCTTTTGGAACTTTGTGTCCTGTGTGGATTTCTTCAGGGATCCCAGTAACAGAGTCTTCTGGCCTGTTGTCTGGCTGCATGTTCCTGTAACTTGGGGAACAAGTGCAACAACTGCCTCTATGAAGGCAATAGCTAAAGGAGCTGTAATTACTATAAGCAGAGTTGTTGATACCCACTTGGGAAGAACAGCCTGAAGAGGAATAGGCAAGGGGTGATTCCTGCCTGGAAGGAGGTAGCTACAGCCTGGTCCAGGGTGGAAGAGACACAAGTCAAGCTTCAGTGACTGGGTTTGAAGCGCTCCAGGGTCCCTGATAGTGGCACGGAAACAGACTTGGCAGACGTACTCAGTCAAAGTATGGGAGCTCTGTCACACTTGTCATTTTGATGATGCCCTCCCCAACTATCAATATCTCTCTTTTGAGAGATGTGTGCAAAGCTTTTGGGCGATTGACCTAGATCAGAGTGTCTCTATAAAAAGAGTTCACAGTAAGTGTTCCTATCACTTCAAAGGGACACGATAGTCACCAAAACTACTTTATCTTAATCAAGCAGCTTTCGTTTATAGGTCATGCACCTGCAGTCTAACTGCTCAATTGTCTGTAATTTAAGAGTTAAATCACTTTTGTTTCTGTTTATGCAGCCCTTGCCATGCCTTTCCTGGCTGTGACTGCATGAAAAAAAATCGTTTAATTTTTAATCAGATGTTAACTTGCTTCAGAAGTTTTTATCTTCTGCTGTTTGAAATGAGCTTTAACCACACACGGGAGGATCCTGCAAGGTCTAGAAAGCTATTGACAGTGCAGGAAACAAGAAATATGAAATTAACCCCTTAAGGACACATGACATGTGTGACATGTCATGATTCCCTTTTAGTCCAGAAGTTTGGTCCTTAAGGGGTTAAATGGCAGTGAATTGAGCAGTAAAACTTCAGAGGCATGAACTATACACAAAAACAGCTCTATTAAGCTAAAGTTGTTTTGGTGACTATAGCGTCCCTTTAACATTTTATTTTCTAGTTTAGCACCTTCACTGAGGTCAACAAACACAATTTAATGGAATAAAATGGAATGTGGTGATAAGCAGTATATTGCCACATATGTTTTACAAAATTACCACAAAACTTTAAGTATTAATTGTGCATTGCCAAAAAAATGTATCACCAACAAAGAGCATGTCAAAATGAGTATAGTTACATATGCATTTTAAATAAAATAAACAATTGGCACTGGCTGTTCAAATACACACAAGCATTCTAATGAAGAAAGTCTGGAAAAATACTCTCCTTTTCTCCTTTTATTTCAAGAATATGCACACACCCAATATTCCCAATTTAAATAAAAATCAAAAAAGCATGTCCAAAACATTTCATTTGCCCGCAAATTTCCCATTCTGACTAGTACCATTTGGCTATACTTAATGTAACTTAATTATCTATGTCACACAGACATGCCTGTGTAAACATCTGGGAAATGTTGGGGGGAGAGGGACAAAAAACACTAAATAAAAAGGGGTAAAAAATAATATATCTATAAAATAGCACAATTATTGAAAAGTGTGACAGGCCGAATGAAAGATCCATAGTGGGAGAAGAGAATTATACAAAACAATGAGGTGGCATACAATATGTTGACCTAGTTTCCATGTGACCCCACATCTTTGGATCGTACTGGTGGCTACCATGAAAAAACGATGGTGTTTTACATAGAGCTCTGCTGAAAAGTATGTGCCAGGAATAATGCAGTGATGTCTCTGGATTCATTTCCAAAATTACTCGATGAGTTTCTTTGCTTTGAAGAATCGTCTGAGGTAGAATACTTGCCAGGTTGCAAGAGCAACAAGGCAGAACATAGAAAACACACTAAAGTAGAGGACTCGTAGACTGGTAGACTCTGAGGAGACAGTAAAAAAAAAAAAAGTGATACAGGTAAAAAAGTAATATTGTAATACAAAATTAATATCCACGTCTCATTTGATATAGATATATATCTATCTTCCATTCAACCTTATTCTCTAGCCTTCTGTGCCCCCATTGTTTTTTATCAAGCCACAGCAACAAAGTTTTACCGTACGCTTCTTTTTTTTGTGACAAACATTTAACAGTGTTGCAATGCCTTTTTAGCTTTTTTTCAAAAGCTATACAACGAAAGGAAAGCGGTCAGGTCCCCCAGTGTTTTCTCCCTGCATAACTATAAATCACTATCGCCTGGGCAAGTGCAACATTTGGTAGGATAACAACATGATAAGAAAATGGTTTGTGCTTAGAGTGTCCAGAGTGCATTCATCACTAAGATTAGAATACTGTAACGGATCCCAGAGCAGTGATTATAGCTCTTTGCTACCCAAACATCAGCCGAGACTTGATGAAGGGTACAACATGTATATTTAAAGCCAGATACACAGTATTAATGCACAGACCCCACAGAGTGTCTCCATCTACAGTAATGTAAAACATAAGCCCGCCCCGGCGTCGCTGTGTCTGGGAGATACACACACGAAATCCCCAAAATACACAGTCATGCATCCCCACATGCCTTACATCAGTGGATAGCTCCTGGTCCGAGCGAGCTATGCTCCCTGCAAATGACTGAGTGATCGGATGTACAGAGCCCGAGAAATCATTGTGTAAAGTCTGGGCTCGAGGCTCTGTACATATCCGAAAACAATTCCACAAGATCACTTGGTTTAGGCCAATGAAAACAGCGGCCAATCAGCATTCAGGGATGGGAGGTGTTTTGCCGACCAATCAGGAGAAAGGGCGTGAAACCAATTTGAATGGTAGCGCTTCTCCCATTGGTCGGCACAGCCCTTGCAGTTGTGAAGCAGCCTGCTAGTTGCAGAGTGTTGGCTAGGGCTCGCACCTCTCCCTGGTGTTACCTACACTGAGAAGGCTCTTTGGGGGGACACAGTTCATTACAAATACTATGGCAGCGACTTGTAAAAATGGCTGCCAGTACAAGACAGGCTATAAAGGCTGTCAATCAGGCAACTCTATGTCATCATTAGTATGGTGAAAGTGCACACAAGTATGTCAAATAGGAGTGCAATGTTTATACGACCATGTGCCTTAAGAAATCAACAGGACATAAAAGATTTCTAAATGTTGGGTTAAATGTGGAGTAGTTACTACTCACACATTGAATTTACTTTGTTTGGAGATTTATTTAAAGACATATGAAATACAACTCCTTTTTTAAAAGACTTAAACCGGTATGAATGAAGTAACAAATGATGTGCAAATAAGGAGTCTCTCAGCTGCTCATTTTGTGGGGACAAACCACACGCAATAAAAATTAAAGCTCTTTAATTAAAAAGAAATATGAAAATATGTTAAGAAGTAAATAACATTGTTATAAGATCTACAGAGACGTGAGTCTTTTTCTTTATAAATGTGAAACCACTAAGCCTTACGCAAAGTAAGCGTAAATTTAAATTAGTATGAGACAACACTGTGGAATAAATTGCTATTTACACTAATAAATTAGGAGAGTTATTATCTTATCTATAATGATTTAAACGTCTATTACAGCTGTACTCTATACGAATGAAAACTAACCCTGAATATGTGTCTTATAGCTCATGTCTTCCCAAACTAATATGAAAAATAATTTTCAACAGTTGTACTTGTGGACATAAGACTGCATCTCAAGCTTTAAAAAGGAACTGCCCGTTCCAAAAAAGATGAGAAAAACAAAATAGACAGCACTCACCATAGGGGGAGGAATTGTGTTGCTTGTGGTGTTTGAAGAAGATCCAGAGTGGCAAACTCAGAGATACCAAGACAGCCAACAAAAACAAATCCAGCACACGTGAAGTCCCAAAAGTCCAGATTTATTAACTTTTCATGTGCTGGATTCGTTTTTGTTCACTTCACCCCAGTCTGTGCTTTTACAGCATTAACTGAGGTGAATAGAGAAGCGGTGGTATGTAAAAACCTTACTGCAATTTAGAGGCTACACGAGATCTCTGACTTATGATACCTCAGACATGGGCTCAGACACCTAACCGTATATCCTGTACACTTGCATGCATGACCTGTATTCTCTCTTACAATGACGTAGGTATGCACTGCTACATTTAACATATTTATACACATTTCCAGGCCTCTGCCAGCAAAGCATGTAACTTAAAATATGAAGAAGAGAATTTTAGTCAACTTCAAGTCAGCTATTTGTGTTAAAAGACAGGAAGTGACAGTTCCGCTATAAGGATGTAGTAAAGATCCAAGATTGTTTTAGATATATAGTCTGTGCTGCAGTTTACCTGCATATTTTTAACATATTTTGTGAAAGAGATTATTTTTAATTGATGTTATGTCTTTGACTGTCTGGAACACAGCCAAAGTCAAATAGCACAATTTTAGTGCTTTGTCCATGTATTTAAAGGACCACTATAGTGCCAGGAAAACAAACTCGTTTTCCTGGCACTATAGTATTAATAGGTCCCCCCCACCCTCATGGCCCCCCTCCCGCCGGGCTGAAGGGGTTAAACGCTTACCTTTCTCCAGCGCCGGGCCCCCTTCGGCGCTGGAAACTCTTCTCCTCCTTCGGACATCATTGGCTGAATGGGCATGCACGGCAAGCACCGCACACGCATTCAGTCAGTCCATAGGAAAGCATTCTCAATGCTATGTTTATAGCAGATAGGGTTAACCCTACATGGACCTGGCACCCAGACCACTTCATTAAGCTGAAGTGGTCTGGGTGCCTATAGTGGTCCTTTAAGGAAACAAATATATGAATTACAAGAATATAACAGAGAATGTTTGAGTATATCAGGGGATTTTTTTTACATAATAAAACTTAATCTTTATTGACTGTATTTAAAGTACCAATAGAGACCAAAAGAGTGCTGTTGATACTCAAGCAAAATATATGAATTTATATAATGTAGTGAATAATATACTGTAATATTGAGAAATGCCTTTGAGTGGCAGCAGAGTTATACCGACATTCGTCAATAGTAACTTCTAATAAAAGAAATGGATAGGAATAAAAACATAATATGCAAAAATGGGATAAAAATAAAAATGATATACTTATCTGGTTATATGTGGTTGTGGTCAAGGGAATGGACATACAACCCTCCACCTATTGTTACCTACCACCTTTATTTCTATTAACAATTATTACTCTTATTAGAAGCTAGTGTAGACGAAAGTAGGCAGAGGCCTTTTCTTAAAATGAGTATATTACTCACAACATTGTAGCATTTCATTCAGGGTTATTCACTAAAATAACTAAAGTTTTTCAGCAATTTGAGTTACAGTAGCTCTTCTGTGTGATTGGACCAGATGGGCTAGCCTTTGTTCCTAATGTGCATCAATGAGCCTTGGGCGCCCATGGCCCTAAAAACCTGTTTAACAGTTGTCTTTCCTTACACCACTATTGGTAGTTACTGACCACTGCATACTGAGAACATCTCACAATACTTGCCGTTTTAAAGATGCTCTGACGCATGCAGACACTTAACTTTACTCATAGAGATTCACTGATTCAATTCATCTCTATGAGGAGATGCTGATTGGCCAGCGCTGTGTTTGACTTATGCTGACTCTGCCCCTGATCTGCCTCTGTCATTTTCAGCCAATCCTATGGGGAAGCATTGTGATTGGATCAGGCTACCACTTCTGCTGATGTCAGCAGGCAGTGGGCAGGTCTAAAGGAAACAGAGCCAGAGCTAGCAGTTCCAGACTTGAAAACAAGTATTATTTTGCTATTTGTAGGGAGGCATGAGGGGACCAGGGATGCTAGATGGTGGTTTTAACATTATAGGGTAAGGAATACGTTTGTGTTCCTGACCCTATAGTGATCCTTTAAAGAAGTGGCAGGCATGTCTGATAATCCCTCTCAATGAGCTGTGCAACAGCTCAATGATAGGTCTATCAATGTACAGGCACGTGCACACTTACTCCTGACTTAACCACAGAGGCTTCACATTGAGAAGCTTCAGACTGGTCAATTCGCAGGCACAGACAAAGTATAAAGGTATAAAGGGGAGGAGCAGAAATGCAGTTTTTGCATGCAGCATATTCATAAACCACCAAAGAAAACATGCAGAAAAAAAAAATACATGCATTGTTTCTTATGTAACATCTATTAAATAGTGAAATATTTGTTTTGTTTTTTTTATATCGGTGGAGAGTCTCTTTAACCGATTTAATGTTTAGAAAATATTGGAAATAAAGAAAGTATAGAATATTTCAAGGTGCAGAAATTTTTCAAGAGCGTAATGTACCACAATGGGCAAATTACTTAATACAATTTAACTGCAGAAATTGGTGGCTGCATAACAAAAGATATAATTTGAGATTCAACAAAATCCAATAGCATTTTACACTAGCTGAAAAGGGAACCAAATAAAATAAAAATAAAAAACCCTAACTATATGTGACTTGACATGTTTTTGCTTTCAATGCCACCAACAGAAGGTGAAATGATAGGATACACTTAAAAGGAACATTCCAAACCCCTAAAGCCATTTAGTTTGCTGAAGTGCTTTATGCATGACAAGTGGTTTTTTTTCTCCATTTTACAAAAAGTTCAGATTTTAATAGAAATGACCACTTTTATAATTTAACCCGGTTACAACCCCTGGCTGTCAGACAACTAGTCCTGTTACTTCCTGATTGTTTAGCTCAGTGGAGCTAAACTCAAGAGCATTTGCCTTGTAAAGACGTCTCACTGAGCTGCATTGCATTTGCTTCCCATATAGTTACCATTTGTATCCCTCATCTCCTCTTCTCTCTTTTTCATGTATGTGAAGTCCTTTACAATTGAGTCTGACAAATCCTCTAGCCGTCTCAGTTCTACTTCCAGAGGTTTCAGCTTCTCAGCTTTGGCCAGCTATAGTTCAGAAACAAAGCAGTCTCTATTAAGTTTTTGGCAAAGGTTTAATTAGACACAGGGTACAAAACTCAGGAATGTTTTACATGGAATAAAAAATGTTAAATTAATGTGAGAACAAAAAGAGGCATAGGGAAGTCGAAAGAAGTCTTTGAAGGCTAGTGCATTTCAGACGTGATATATGAATACAAAATTGATCGCAAAATACAGAAGTGAAGATGGAGAGGATTTCCTTTGTGCATCAGATATTGCAATAAAGTTCATATGATAGAATGTGTGTTGTACTTACATCTTCATAATTCTTGGCTTCTACACCATGCTTGACATCAAGGATAATGAGCTGGTCTGGAAATCTAAGGTTACCTGGAGCAAAAATGAGAAGAAAGTTTTGGTTAGTCAAATCTATGGAATATCAAAAAACATAACTCCTCACCATGTTTAAAAAAAAAAAAAAAAAAATGCTTAAAAGGACCAAAACATACTTGTTTTCCTGGCACTATAGTGCCCTGAGGGTGCTCCCACCCTCAGGGTCTCCCTCCCGCCAGGCTCTCCAGCGCCGGGCGGGGAGCTCTCCTCCTCCATAGCGATGTCATCGGCTGAATGCACATGCACGGCAGGAGCCGCGCGCACATTCAGACAGTTGATTTTCACAGTGAGAAGCACGCAAGCGCCTCTAACGGCTGTCGAGAGACAGCCACTCTTGAAAAAAAAAAAGGGTTAATCCTAGATGGACCTGGCACCCAGACCACTTCATTAAGCTAAAGGGGTCTGAGTGCCTATAGTGGTCCTTTAATAAATATATTATTTACAATGTTAAAGACCCACCCTTTTAGGTAGTGTATTGTGCTTATATTAATATAATAGTTACATCTACCAAATTGGTGTTTTGTTTTTTTGTTTTTTTAAAGAATGCATGAGCTAATTATTGCAGGTTTTTTTTTTGTTTTTTTGTTTTTTAAATGAGAAAAATTATGAAAGAACAGCCATTTATGCTGTAAATGTTGGTATGCACAAAACAACAGAGTCCCTCAAAACTATGTGATACTTAAGGAAAACAAACCTGTTTGACTCTTGCTCTCGAAACAGATTTCATACACATCAAAATCATCAGTAGTAAAGGCAAATTTTCCTTTCTTTGCATCCTCTTTAGAATAAAGAATGTGATTTGAAGAATCAGTCACCTGAATAAAAGAAAAAAGAAATTGAACTATGAAAGCCACACTTATCGGTTGATATACTTAAGTTCCAACACACAGGCCAACAATACATTTATTTACAAATGAAATAGGAATATGGATTTTTGCTTATGGGCCTAACAAACTAAATGGGCTATCCACTAAAGTGGAAGTTGTTCGGAATTTAAAGTGAATTCACTAGTCAATGGTCTAAAACAGTGGTGCCCAAACCAGTCCTCATGCCCCACCCCTACCAGTCCAAGATAAGCATCACCCAGTTGTGTCTTAACTTAAGTGTTTTTAAAAAGACAACTGGTTAGTCTCTAAATCCTGGACTGATGTGGGGGGGAGGTGTGAGGACTGGTTTAGAAAACCATTAAGCTAAAGGAACAGTATATATTTATTTTTAACCTTAGAGTGTTCAGCAGCAGCTCCTCCGCCTCTTCTGAGATCATTATGACAGAAGATCTTGATCCAATCCAAGGCTTCGTATACAGAAAAGCATTAAATCTTAAATCTAATGTGTCTCATGAACAAGCATCGGCTGCATTCAGTGTCATCATACTGTGCACGATGATGTAAAAAGAAAACCAAGGTGACAGCACACATCATACCACACCAAATACACAAAAGTAAGTATATACTGATATACTCCAAATTTGAGTACACTCTGCAAATACAAGAACAAAACAGAGGAAAAAAACCTTCCATATGGTGGTATGCAATTCACCAGCATAGGTTACTGAAGGCAAAAGAAAATTCACTCACATACTGTAGAGCCTTATACAACAGGCTCAAACTCCAATCGCTTGATATATATCCTCCATTGTGGCAAATGTTCATCTCAACTTTCTCCTCAATACTGCAGCTCCTCAATAGCTATAAATAATATTGCCCTTAATAAATTATATTGGTAAATTGCATACTACTCTATGAGAAGTCTTAGTTCTTGCAGATTGTACCCAGACTTGGAAACATACCTGTATACGTGTATACTCTCTTCACTTGTGTATTTTGGTGTTGTATAAGATGTGCTGTCACCTTTATTTTCTTTTTACATGTTTTATGCCTTATAAGTGACATGGGCACTGGTAATAGCAGCACTTGTATCACCAGCAGCACCAATCACACCCTGGTGTGTATGTGTATATTGTTTTCCCCTCATCTTGTGCATGATGATACTGAACAGGAAGGTTTTAAAAAGGAAGTGCCTATAAAATCAGAAATATCACCGATGTACTCTACACACACACTTTGCACATATTATACATACATATTTAAAATCCAATGCAATAATAAATAATACAAAATATATGTGAAGAGAACTGTGATGTGAAAATAAAAAAAGAAACCCACACTCATCTATATAATCGTCTTCTATGCGCCCAACACATAACCATGCTTTTATTGCACAAAGAAAAAAAAAATTATGTGAGTGTGCTGTGCAAATATCATGCACATCTGCAGTGCACCAGCGATGTCAAGGTATAAGGTGGACTAAAACCTGGACGAGGCTGACGATTTTCAAAACATACACTGTAAATAATAAAAGATAAAGCTGCATGACTTTATTAATGAACGGGGGCTATCAGAGTATGCATGGTTGGAATTTTACATACGACTAGAACCAGAATTGTGTGCAAATTCCTGTAAAGCACTCAACAAGCTAGTATGGCATGTTTGGTCTTAGATGTCAGTGAATGGGTAAAAGGACCATGGCTTGTGGGTAAGGAACTTTCAGCAAGAATTGCATTAAGGTCTTAATCTCCTCCTTGTACGTTTTACTTACTTGCAATTTTCTTGTGATTAACAACAAAAATACTTAAGTGTACTTTTTGCAGCAAAGAAGAAAATGTTTTGGGGGTTTTCCCCCCACTATCACAAGGAAAGGCAGGTTCCTGTTTAAGACTCATGTGGCTACATACTAATATACAGAATTGTGGAGAACTGACAATGGAAATTTCAAATCCCAAGCCAAACAGCTAATCTCGTATCAATTCAATATAAACAATTATTTTCCTTGCACAATATTCCGTGGACCTGAATCAATGTTGAGAGGATATATTTTTTCCCTGTTTGATATATTATTTTCATTTTTGCAGTGCTGCAACAGACTTTGCCACACTTTGTTAGATCACTATAAGGACTAGATTCAAGGATTCATGTCAGGTAAAATACATTTACATGGCATACTGAATCTAAAATAAATATTTTAATAAACTCATGCAACAACAGAGAGATCATGGGTGTTAAGCCAATTTGTATATTCAGATCTTGAATTTCCATTGCCCTTTAAAATAGTGCATAAAACATGGTAAATTGTGCTGTTAAAATGTGTCAATAAATGTAAAAAAAAAAAAAAAAAAAAAGCATCAAAATTCTGTTTTAATATATTATTCGACAATAAAAATAGTCAATTATGTTCCCAAATGATGTATTTATTTCCTATCCTTGCAATACATATTGCAGATGTATAAATACAAGATCCCAGGAACACAGTATTCTGATTCCATATATACAGAAACTTTACACTGGGGTGATGAGGGATGAATAATAGCATGGCAATAAACCTACCTCATGTTAATATTTCTGCCCCTACTCGTCATCAAACGTTTCCTAGGACAAGAGATTAACTCCATGACGATTGAATACATACCTTAAGGTTTGACGAAACCCCTGGTTGTTCAGACACTTCATATTCGCCAGTCACAAGCACATCTTTATGAATTTCCTCCTTCAAGCACTTCTTGCCATAAGGAGGCACATAAAAGGATATTGCCCCCGTCCCAGGGAGGAGAAGACATGGACTAAGAAGCAGCAGGAGTGGTATCATGGCGTTTAAGGACGAGAAAGGCAGTCAGAGTACCTGCTGCAGTGACTAGGAGTTCAGCTGAGGATTCTCACTTCCGCTGTCGTGTAACACATGCGTTCCAAAACACAGCCATCGTGTTCCCAAGGAGCCATCCTATTGGTCTAATGTGCGTTTCAGAATACACTTCCGCGTTCCAAAATCCAACTTGCGCATTGCCATACCTCTCAATGGTTTCATTGTCTGTGTGAAAGATCCTCTTTGTTTGAATTACATAAAAGCATATTAAAATTGTATGATACTGAGATTTGTACACGGGTAGGGAGCTTTAGTTGTTTGTGGATGACCACCACAATATAACACAGGGAATAAAGTAGTCAAGTTTATATGGTGTAGCAATACCTCCCAAGTGTCCCTATTTAGGGTCCTATACCATCTGTAATTTTCTCTCCGTATGCCCCTCTTTTCTCAGTGCCAAATACACTCAGATATACACACATGCTGAAACTCATTCACAGGCAAACATACGCACACCCGCTGCCAAGGACACTGACAGATTATGGTGGCCTTGCTGCTGTCACTGGCAGGGTGCCTGGCGTAGGGGGGAAAGGCCATGCGGAATTCCCTCACTTAGCACCAGGTGAAAATTGCCTCCCTCTGGCCTAATTTTGTTGCTACGTCTCAGTTTACAGCCAGTGTTAAGGTCCTAACCAGACCTAACAAGAGAGGGTTGGCCAAAAGGTAGATCCTAAACCTCATAAAACTCCTCTGAACTCTCCCGATTTTGGCGGGTTAGTCTAAATTTTTGTGTCCTGTCCCGCCTTATTCCCTTTGTGTTCCGCTTTTGGGGACACAAGGGAATTGTCCTCAACAATCATAGCAGACATGCTCGGACTATGAAAAAGGGCACTAGGACCCTGCAGAGAGCACTGCTCCTTGCAGGGTCAACTCTCAGTGGGCTGGCTAAAATGATTGGCAGGTAGAATTTGGTAAATACACACCTTTTCAGGTGGTACACTTTCTGTGCAGGTACCCCCATGGCCAGAACTAGTGATGCAATCTGGGACTTACCGATGTTAGGAGGTACCGTATGTAAAACTGCCCCAATGCTTTGTCAGTTGAGGATACACAATTTGTCCATCCTTGAATGTATTTGTAGACAGCCACTAGAGGTGGAGTTAACCCTGCAAGGTAATTATTGCAGTTTATAAAAAACTGCAATAATTACACTTGCAGGGTTAAGAGTAGTGGGAGTTGGCACCCAGACCACTCCAATGGGCAGAAGTGGTCTGGGTGCCTACAGTGTCCCTTGAAGTAAGGCTTACTGGCCTATAGTTGCACGACTCCTACCTTTCTTGTGAATGGGCACAACATTCGCCAATTTCCAATCTTCTGGGACTGCTCCTGTTAACAATGATTGGTTAGATAAATCTGTTAATGGTTTTGCTAGTACACCACTAAGCTCTTTTAATAACTTTGGGTGTATCCCATCAGGCCTCCTCGACTTATTTGTCTTTACTTTTGACAGCTGAAATAGCACCTTTTTCTCTATAAACTCACATGTAACAAATGACGCATTTGACTTTTTTCCTAACTGAGGTCCCTTTCCTTAATTTTCAGCTATAAATACCGAACAAAAATATTAATTGAGGCAGTCAGCTAGTCCTTTATCCTCTTCTACATACCTTCCTTCTTTTGTTTTTAATCTAACTAATCCTTGTTTTACTTTCCTTTTTTCATTTATGTATCTAAAAAATGTTTTGTCCCCCTTTTTTACTGACTGTGCTATTTTCTCGTGTGTGTGTGTGATTCGGAAGCTCTTATAACTTGCTTAGACTCTTTCTGCCTAATCTTATAGATCTGTCTGTCTTCCTCACTCTGGGTTTTTTATAATTACTAAATGCTAACTTTTGTTTTTACTATTTTGGCCACTTCTGCAGAGTATCACAGTGGTTTCTTAATTGTTCTGCTCTTACTGACAAGCCTAACGGAATTTTCTTTTGCTTTACGTGACTGTCTGCTCACTTGCTGCCTAAAATATCCCACCCCTTGATAGGTGCTATTGCAACAATATAATCAATGTTACTAATTTCACCTGTCAGTGGTTTCAATGTTTTGGTAGATGAGTGCACTCACACACTCTCTCTCTCTCTCTCACTCTCTCTCTTTCTCTTTCTCTCTCTTTCTCTCTCTTTCTCTTGTTTAGCCACCCTCCTTTTCCCATACCTTCCTGGTGCAGGATTTTCTGGGGTCCTCTGGGATTGTGGTTAAATGTTTACATTATTTCTCAATATGAAGTACTACACTTGTATGGGTTCAAAAATAAACAAAAGAACTGTTTAATTTTAGATAGATAGTGTGTCCTTATTTAGGGCCCTATTCCATCTGTCCTTTTTTTTCCCTACCTGTTCCCAGTGCCAGACACACTCAGATGTGTATCAGAATACACTCGGTCTTAATACCTTGACATTTAGTGAAACGTCTGGTAATGGTACTCAAACATAGACTGTATGATAACACTGCATACATCTAAAGAACTTAAAATTGCTGAAGAGCATTATGTGTGAAAATAATTCCTTTTTTCCCCATTTTACAAAAAGTGCAGTTTCAATAAAAATTGGCAAATTTGTAAGTTAACTACTCGTTACACCCCCATGGTAAGCAATGAGATCTGTTACTTCCTAGCTGAGCTAAACTCATTTGTCCAGAGCATTTGCCTTGCAAAGACTTCTCATTCAGCTGCATTGAAAAGTTTTTGATTGGACAGCAACAGAAAGTCTTGGCTAAGGAATAAAGGGATAACATGCAAATGTTGCAAACAGGAGCTTTTGCGACTTTTCCAAGCTAATTGTAGGTATATACCCCAATAAAAAAAGAAAGCATTGTTACATCCATGCTTGTTTTCATTGAAGAAATTCGTACATCCATCTGGGCCCAAAGCTAGTTGTTCCGGTGATATTGTCGGGATATTAGAATTGTTTAGATAATTATCTATTTGTAGAGATGTTGAATTTTACCAAATGACAGGAGGCTTCCTATTTGCATAACTCTCTTTACTGAAAATCTCCAGCAGCACAGAAACAGTAACAACCAACCAGAAAAAAGTCAGATGGCACATAAAAGGCCCTGACAGTGACATCATTTCCTCTTTCTTTGCTGTTCCAGCCTGCACAGGTCAGAGTATTTTGCCTCTCCTGATTACTTTCATTTAATTGATTGCTTGTAATTGTTTTCCTATTCTACCATCTACTACTATAGTCCCTGGCTCTCCTATACCTGTCCCTGTTTGGATTTATGTTGTCTTATAGTTTTTTCACTAACTCTGTCCCCTTGTTATTATTGTGCATTGCCTGAGGCGTTTTTTCTTTTTTTTCTCTCCTCGGTCCGTGGGCATCACGCACCGCGGACCTTGTGGTAGTGCTTTTGCTTGTATTTGCTGGGACTGTGTGGGGATGGGGTGGAGGAGGGCCGGGACGCTTTCGCCGCGCATAGCAGCAGGCCCGCGACGAGCAAGAGCGTTTCTGACATGCGAACGGCGGCCATCTTGGACCTCGCGGGTATCGCGAGATTCACGGCGGCCATTTTTTCCTACTACTTTTACAGATCGGAAATCACCCGATCTGCACCTTTACCACTGTATTCTTTCAGGATTGCATTCACTGTAAAACAGCCCAGATCAACTAGATCTCCACATACATATAATGGATGTTTAAACACTGCCTGTCAGTTTTTTACATTAAAGTAACAGTACCACTCCATTGCTGGAGATGTTTTGCATGCAGAATCATTGAGGAAACTGAGTGTATTGCAGAGTACCCTTCACAGGGGTACATTTATATTTACTGTACCTAGTGCACATATTGCACGTGGGTGCCCTCTGGGTATTTTTTTCATGGTACACCACCTGTCCTACACCTTAACACTGGTTTTTCCTTTCTCAGGATTACCTCCACAGTAAATCAGGTCAGCTCAAACTGATCTCCACATACATATACGGATGTTTAAACACTGCCTGTCAGTTTTACATTAAGGCAACAGTACCACTCCACTTACTGGATCAGAGTTTCATGCAGGATCATTAAGAAAATTGAGTGTATTGCAAAGTACCCTTCACAGGGATATATATATATATTTACTGTACCTAGTGTACGTATTGAATGTGGGTGTCCTCTGGGTATTTTTTGTCATGGCACACCATGTGGGGTGACCCCCAGATATGCATGCAATGCTTGTAATGTGACATCACCCTTTTTCTCAAGGAATCGGAGTGTATATATTATATTGCCTGAGTGCAAGGGTATCCCCCTGTTCTGTCAGGTGAGAGGGCCCTTCCGCATTGGCACACATTACTACTATACACTCATGAGCATTAATAAATACATATTTTTTGGGTCACTATACTCTGGGCTCACCCCAGTTGTACGAGGAGGCTGATAACTCTAGGTGATTACCCTGCCACTATTGCATTTCACGGTCTGTCACTGTTTCACACACAGTACAGTTCCAGACATGGAAGACGCACTGCAACAGACCCAAGACTTCCAGGCGATGATTAACGCCGTGGTTGCGGCCTCAGTAGAGAAGGCTCTGTTACAAGCACTACCCCTACCCCAGGGAGACACAGGCCCACCTAATATGACTGAGGCCTCGGGCTCAGAACTGTAGAAGTCCAAACGTCACTGGAAGAGTACAAGCCCCCCAGCCTCTAGAACCAGAAGGTAAGGCACCGGTTAAACGGCCCAAACATGTGGAACAGCGGGATCTTGCTTCCCTCCACCACCGTTCTCAGATGAGGAGGACTATGCCCCACAAGGCGACCTTAACGTTGTGGATGAGTGGCGTGAAGACGCCTCACTTTTGGATGAGGAGGACTGACAGGACCTACCGCAGTCATCCTAAAAATATGTCAAAGAGACCGTTCTTGGGGAGATGGATGGACACAAGCATGCCCGGAGGGTCACAAAAGCTAAGACGGCTGAAGATGGTACCTTCTTGAACGAGCAGGAGTACCACTCTTCGACCCTCGGAATATTCGACACAAAGAACATGGGCCATAAGCCAAAGGCCTACTGTTTGGAGAAGCCTTCATAACCGAACTCAAGAGACCCTTAAACCTGTTCACCGCTTTAAACAAGGCACAAGCTTCCTTGAAACAGGTCTTCCGAGCCAAACCCGGACCAGGTGTTTGTGGGCGGGCTGGTTGGCAACAGAGCCGAGCCACCAGCCGCTCCTTGTCGATGGGCCCCAGAACATACCCAAGGGCGCAGTGAGGACGGCGCTTTTCTTAAGCAATATCTTACTAGTCAAGAAGAAGACAGGTGATTACCGACCGGTTATCAATCTGCGACACCTGAATTACTACGCGGTATACAGACATTTCAAAATGAAAGGTATTCATCTCCTACAAGATCTTCTCATCACGAACGACTGGTTCACGCGTACCTGTCAGTCCACATCGCCCTAGATTGACGTTGTTTCCTCCGGTTCAGTTGGAGAGGAAGTACATGCCAGTTCACATGTCTGCCTTTCGGTCTCAGCTCCGCTCCATGGGGCTTTACGAAGCTGCTGAAGCTGGTGATGGCTCACAACCGAACCTCGGGCGTGCGATGTCTTGTTTATTTGGACGATCTGCTGATTTCCTGCGAATCCGCATCCAGAATACGATTGCAGACGAAGTTTGTTGTTCACTTTCTGAAATCCTTGAAGGGTTTTGTGGTGAACAGACAAAAATCGTCTCTCTCTTCCGCCCAGTCAATTCAGTTCCTCGGATTCAAGATCGACCGGAAGAACTGTATGCTATGCCTCCCCACGGCAAAGATCGCCTCAATCCGGAAAGAGATCAGACAGGTCCTCTGGATGGAGACTTTTCCCCGCTGGATGCTTGCGCGGATTGTGGGCAATAATCTCGTCCTCAATCCAAGCAATAGTCCCTGGACCTCTACACTACAGAGCAATGCAATGTCTGAAAGTGCGATGCCTGCGCTCGGGTCACTCATACAATCATTGGATCCAGCTCTCGGACGACGTTCGGACAGAACTTCAATGGTGGCTGCTACACATGCAAGCCTGGAATGACAAAGCAATCTTTGGTTCATCCCCAGACTTCATTGTGGAATCAGACGCCAGCCTATGGGGCTGGTGCACACACTTCGCGGACTCCTCCACAGGGGGACCTTGGCAGGGCAAAGAGACCGACCTCCACATCAACTGCCTGGAATTGATAGCTGGGTCCTTTGCCATTCGCAGCCTAGCCAAAGACATGTCAGACTGCTGCATTCTGCTCCGCATGGACAATATTTCGGCGGTACAATACATCAACCTCCTGGGCGGAGCAAGATCACAAGCCCTCACGGAGGCCACCAAGGACATGTACCCGTTCTACCTATCATGCTGCGGGCGGAATATCTACCAGGAACTTCCAACCTGACGGCGGACTGGTTCTCTCGACATTGGAGAGACATCAGTGACTGGAAACTCAACATCTCAATATTCCAACAATTGAGGCTTAGGAAACACCCGTTGAGTCTGGATCTATTTGCGTCCTGGACCAACCACCAACTACCGAACTACTGCAGTTGGCTTCCAGACCCGAATTGCAAGGCAGTGGATGCGTTCCTGCAAACATGGCCAAACAGGGGGCATATGCCTTTCCCCCGTTTTCCATGATTGCGAGGGTGATCCGACATGTATGGATCCACAAGATATCCCTACTGCTTATCACTCCCCTTTGGCAGAGCCAGGCCTGGTTCCCGGACCTATTAGAGATGTCCTATGACACACCGATCCTGCTACCATCCTTCCCTCTACTTCTGACAGGACCATGAGGGGAACATCACCCCCTCGTTCTAGATCAGAAGCTGGACCTGGTAGCCTGGACGATTTCAAGGGTTCCTGGTCAGTCCAGGGCCTATCGCAATCTACCAAAGACCTCCTTTGGAATTCATGGGTTTCCGGCACCAGAAGATGTTACATTTCCGCATGGACAGCCTGGAATAGTTGGTGTATGGAGAGGGACTCCGATCCCTTTACAGCACCTATTCCTGTGATAGTAAACTATCTATCTCCTCTGTTCTCACAAGGGTGGTCATACCGATCCCTTAATGTGATTAAATCTGCCATATCGGCAGCGCACGTACCGATACAGGGCATTCCGGTGGGTCAAGACCCGTTAGTTTGCTGCTTGTTTCGGGGTACCAAGCTGTCGAGACCTCCAGCGCCAAAATATTCACGCCTATGGCATGTGGATGTGATGCTACACTTCCTGAGGGAGTGGCCGGATAACCCGTACCTTTCGCTGAAATACATTTCAGCCAAACTCACCCTTTTACCATGTCTCGTTTCGTTTTGTTGCGTATCAGATGTACGGGCATTTGCTGTCGACGGTTTCACCTTCACTCCAGAAGGGGTTACCTTCCAGATATCACGTCGGACTAAATCAGACTCCTCGTCGTTTTTTGTTTGTTTTTTTTCCCGTTTTTTTGTATCGGATCCCAGACTGTGTTGGCCAGGACATTAATGCGTTATATAGAAGTCTCAGCTCCCCCCCGAACATCGTCATATGTGAAACCCCACGGCCCGGGGTCTACAACGACCTTGGCCAGAAGGATTCGCTGGCTTCTAGCGTTAGCCGGCGTTGAACCATGTTTTTGGGGCTCACTCAGTCAGGGGTGTGGCCGCTTCACAGGCATTGTCGGCAGGAGCTTCCCTGGCCGATATTATGCGTTGTGCAGATTGGACACGTGAGAGCACATTTAGAACGTTCTACTTTAGGCAGACTTTGCATGCCTCTTTAACTTTGGTTAATTCATAGCGTTAAAAATACAAATAGGAAACCTCCTATCATGTGGTAAAATTGAAGATAATGCTAGCTTTAGTGTACTAATAATCTTAATTTTAGTAATGACAGAAGGCGAGTATTTCCCTCCCTTTTTGATGTTATTTTGTAAACGTTCTAAGTGGTATCTGGTTTATATCATCTATGATATTGATGTAACATAGGTATATAGCATTGACTTTGTTATTGTAGCAGTACTTACCCTATCCACGGGCCGGCCGAGGTCCTCTGTTCCCGCTGCACGCGGTCCTGCACGCGGCTCGTCCGGAGTTTACAGGAAGACGCGGTCACGTGCCCCGCCTGGCTCTAAGAGCGCGCCGCACATCTCGGGCGTGCTCTTAAAGGGACAGTGGGAGCTGAAATGTGAAACGGTTTCCCATTGGCCCATGTCATTCCACATTCCCCATACACTCACATTTTGGGGGCGTGGATATGACAGGGCCCAATCAAATTGAACACTAGGGTATTTATACTCACCTTTCCCTTAGCTCCCTGCCCTATCGTGGTTTCTGATTCAGTTCCCTTTAGTGCTTGTATCGTTCAGTAGTGCTTTTTTTTCGTGCTTGACCTTGGCTTTGTATCTGACTCCCTTTTTTTCTCCTTATCCCTGCTTTGTCTTGTTT
>OW240923.1:64779138-64805369 GCA_933207985.1 Pelobates cultripes
CACCCCACATGGTGTGCCATGACAAAAAATACCCAGAGGACACCCACATTCAATACGTACACTAGGTACAGTAAATATATATATATATCCCTGTGAAGGGTACTTTGCAATACACTCAATTTTCTTAATGATCCTGCATGAAACTCTGATGCAGTAAGTGGAGTGGTACTGTTGCCTTAATGTAAAACTGACAGGCAGTGTTTAAACATCCGTATATGTATGTGGAGATCAGTTTGAGCTGACCTGATTTACTGTGGAGGTAATCCTGAGAAAGGAAAAAGCCAGTGTTAAGGTGTAGGACGGGTGGTGTACCATGAAAAAAATACCCAGAGGGCACCCACGTGCAATATGTGCACTAGGTACAGTAAATATAAATGTACCCCTGTGAAGGGTACTCTGCAATATACTCAGTTTCCTCAATGATTCTGCATGCAAAACATCTCCAGCAATGGAGTGGTACTGTTACTTTAATGTAAAAAACTGACAGGCAGTGTTTAAACATCCATTATATGTATGTGGAGATCTAGTTGATCTGGGCTGTTTTACAGTGAATGCAATCCTGAAAGAATACAGTGGTAAAGGTGCAGATCGGGTGATTTCCGATCTGTAAAAGTAGTAGGAAAAAATGGCCGCCGTGAATCTCGCGATACCCGCGAGGTCCAAGATGGCCGCCGTTCGCATGTCAGAAACGCTCTTGCTCGTCGCGGGCCTGCTGCTATGCGCGGCGAAAGCGTCCCGGCCCTCCTCCACCCCATCCCCACACAGTCCCAGCAAATACAAGCAAAAGCACTACAAGGTCCGCGGTGCGTGATGCCCACGGGCCGAGGAGAGAAAAAAAAGAAAAAACGCCTCAGGCAATGCACAATAATAACAAGGGGACAGAGTTAGTGAAAAAACTATAAGACAACATAAATCCAAACAGGGACAGGTATAGGATTGCCAGGGACTATAGTAGTAGATGGTAGAATAGGAAAACAATTACAAGCAATCAATTAAATGAAAGTAATCAGGAGAGGCAAAATACTCTGACCTGTGCAGGCTGGAACAGCAAAGAAAGAGGAAATGATGTCACTGTCAGGGCCTTTTATGTGCCATCTGACTTTTTTCTGGTTGGTTGTTACTGTTTCTGTGCTGCTGGAGATTTTCAGTAAAGAGAGTTATGCAAATAGGAAGCCTCCTGTCATTTGGTAAAATTCAACATCTCTACAAATAGATAATTATCTAAACAATTCTAATATCCCGACAATATCACCGGAACAACTAGCTTTGGGCCCAGATGGATGTACGAATTTCTTCAATGAAAACAAGCATGGATGTAACAACGCTTTTTTTTTTTATTGGGGTATATACCTACAATTAGCTTGGAAAAGTCACAAAAGCTCCTGTTTGCCACATTTGCATGTTATCCCTTTATTCCTTAGCCAAGACTTTCTGTTGCTGTCCAATCAAAAACTTTTCAATGCAGCTGAATGAGAAGTCTTTGCAAGGCAAATGCTCTGGACAAATGAGTTTAGCTCAGCTAGGAAGTAACAGATCTCATTGCTTACCATGGGGGTGTAACGAGTAGTTAACTTACAAATTTGCCAATTTTTATTGAAACTGCACTTTTTGTAAAATGGGGAAAAAAGGAATTATTTTCACACATAATGCTCTTCAGCAATTTTAAGTTCTTTAGATGTATGCAGTGTTATCATACAGTCTATGTTTGAGTACCATTACCAGACGTTTCACTAAATGTCAAGGTATTAAGACCGAGTGTATTCTGATACACATCTGAGTGTGTCTGGCACTGGGAACAGGTAGGAAAAAAAAGGACAGATGGAATAGGGCCCTAAATAAGGACACACTATCTATCTAAAATTAAACAGTTCTTTTGTTTATTTTTGAACCCATACAAGTGTAGTACTTCATATTGAGAAATAATGTAAACATTTAACCACAATCCCAGAGGACCCCAGAAAATCCTGCACCAGGAAGGTATGGGAAAAGGAGGGTGGCTAAACAAGAGAAAGAGAGAGAAAGAGAGAGAAAGAGAAAGAGAGAGAGTGAGAGAGAGAGAGAGAGTGTGTGAGTGCACTCATCTACCAAAACATTGAAACCACTGACAGGTGAAATTAGTAACATTGATTATATTGTTGCAATAGCACCTATCAAGGGGTGGGATATTTTAGGCAGCAAGTGAGCAGACAGTCACGTAAAGCAAAAGAAAATTCCGTTAGGCTTGTCAGTAAGAGCAGAACAATTAAGAAACCACTGTGATACTCTGCAGAAGTGGCCAAAATAGTAAAAACAAAAGTTAGCATTTAGTAATTATAAAAAACCCAGAGTGAGGAAGACAGACAGATCTATAAGATTAGGCAGAAAGAGTCTAAGCAAGTTATAAGAGCTTCCGAATCACACACACACACGAGAAAATAGCACAGTCAGTAAAAAAGGGGGACAAAACATTTTTTAGATACATAAATGAAAAAAGGAAAGTAAAACAAGGATTAGTTAGATTAAAAACAAAAGAAGGAAGGTATGTAGAAGAGGATAAAGGACTAGCTGACTGCCTCAATTAATATTTTTGTTCGGTATTTATAGCTGAAAATTAAGGAAAGGGACCTCAGTTAGGAAAAAAGTCAAATGCGTCATTTGTTACATGTGAGTTTATAGAGAAAAAGGTGCTATTTCAGCTGTCAAAAGTAAAGACAAATAAGTCGAGGAGGCCTGATGGGATACACCCAAAGTTATTAAAAGAGCTTAGTGGTGTACTAGCAAAACCATTAACAGATTTATCTAACCAATCATTGTTAACAGGAGCAGTCCCAGAAGATTGGAAATTGGCGAATGTTGTGCCCATTCACAAGAAAGGTAGGAGTCGTGCAACTATAGGCCAGTAAGCCTTACTTCAAGGGACACTGTAGGCACCCAGACCACTTCTGCCCATTGGAGTGGTCTGGGTGCCAACTCCCACTACTCTTAACCCTGCAAGTGTAATTATTGCAGTTTTTTATAAACTGCAATAATTACCTTGCAGGGTTAACTCCACCTCTAGTGGCTGTCTACAAATACATTCAAGGATGGACAAATTGTGTATCCTCAACTGACAAAGCATTGGGGCAGTTTTACATACCTCCTAACATCGGTAAGTCCCAGATTGCATCACTAGTTCTGGCCATGGGGGTACCTGCACAGAAAGTGTACCACCTGAAAAGGTGTGTATTTACCAAATTCTACCTGCCAATCATTTTAGCCAGCCCACTGAGAGTTGACCCTGCAAGGAGCAGTGCTCTCTGCAGGGTCCTAGTGCCCTTTTTCATAGTCCGAGCATGTCTGCTATGATTGTTGAGGACAATTCCCTTGTGTCCCCAAAAGCGGAACACAAAGGGAATAAGGCGGGACAGGACACAAAAATTTAGACTAACCCGCCAAAATCGGGAGAGTTCAGAGGACTGGTTTTATGAGGTTTAGGATCTACCTTTTGGCCAACCCTCTCTTGTTAGGTCTGGTTAGGACCTTAACACTGGCTGTAAACTGAGACGTAGCAACAAAATTAGGCCAGAGGGAGGCAATTTTCACCTGGTGCTAAGTGAGGGAATTCCGCATGGCCTTTCCCCCCTACGCCAGGCACCCTGCCAGTGACAGCAGCAAGGCCACCATAATCTGTCAGTGTCCTTGGCAGCGGGTGTGCGTATGTTTGCCTGTGAATGAGTTTCAGCATGTGTGTATATCTGAGTGTATTTGGCACTGAGAAAAGAGGGGCATACGGAGAGAAAATTACAGATGGTATAGGACCCTAAATAGGGACACTTGGGAGGTATTGCTACACCATATAAACTTGACTACTTTATTCCCTGTGTTATATTGTGGTGGTCATCCACAAACAACTAAAGCTCCCTACCCGTGTACAAATCTCAGTATCATACAATTTTAATATGCTTTTATGTAATTCAAACAAAGAGGATCTTTCACACAGACAATGAAACCATTGAGAGGTATGGCAATGCGCAAGTTGGATTTTGGAACGCGGAAGTGTATTCTGAAACGCACATTAGACCAATAGGATGGCTCCTTGGGAACACGATGGCTGTGTTTTGGAACGCATGTGTTACACGACAGCGGAAGTGAGAATCCTCAGCTGAACTCCTAGTCACTGCAGCAGGTACTCTGACTGCCTTTCTCGTCCTTAAACGCCATGATACCACTCCTGCTGCTTCTTAGTCCATGTCTTCTCCTCCCTGGGACGGGGGCAATATCCTTTTATGTGCCTCCTTATGGCAAGAAGTGCTTGAAGGAGGAAATTCATAAAGATGTGCTTGTGACTGGCGAATATGAAGTGTCTGAACAACCAGGGGTTTCGTCAAACCTTAAGGTATGTATTCAATCGTCATGGAGTTAATCTCTTGTCCTAGGAAACGTTTGATGACGAGTAGGGGCAGAAATATTAACATGAGGTAGGTTTATTGCCATGCTATTATTCATCCCTCATCACCCCAGTGTAAAGTTTCTGTATATATGGAATCAGAATACTGTGTTCCTGGGATCTTGTATTTATACATCTGCAATATGTATTGCAAGGATAGGAAATAAATACATCATTTGGGAACATAATTGACTATTTTTATTGTCGAATAATATATTAAAACAGAATTTTGATGCTTTTTTTTTTTTTTTTTTTTTACATTTTTTGACACATTTTAACAGCACAATTTACCATGTTTTATGCACTATTTTAAAGGGCAATGGAAATTCAAGATCTGAATATACAAATTGGCTTAACACCCATGATCTCTCTGTTGTTGCATGAGTTTATTGAAATAATTATTTTAGATTCAGTATGCCATGTAAATGTATTTTACCTGACATGAATCCTTGAATCTAGTCCTTATAGTGATCTAACAAAGTGTGGCAAAGTCTGTTGCAGCACTGCAAAAATGAAAATAATATATCAAACAGGGAAAAAATATATCCTCTCAACATTGATTCAGGTCCACGGAATATTGTGCAAGGAAAATAATTGTTTATATTGAATTGATACGAGATTAGCTGTTTGGCTTGGGATTTGAAATTTCCATTGTCAGTTCTCCACAATTCTGTATATTAGTATGTAGCCACATGAGTCTTAAACAGGAACCTGCCTTTCCTTGTGATAGTGGGGGGAAAACCCCCAAAACATTTTCTTCTTTGCTGCAAAAAGTACACTTAAGTATTTTTGTTGTTAATCACAAGAAAATTGCAAGTAAGTAAAACGTACAAGGAGGAGATTAAGACCTTAATGCAATTCTTGCTGAAAGTTCCTTACCCACAAGCCATGGTCCTTTTACCCATTCACTGACATCTAAGACCAAACATGCCATACTAGCTTGTTGAGTGCTTTACAGGAATTTGCACACAATTCTGGTTCTAGTCGTATGTAAAATTCCAACCATGCATACTCTGATAGCCCCCGTTCATTAATAAAGTCATGCAGCTTTATCTTTTGTTATTTACAGTGTATGTTTTGAAAATCGTCAGCCTCGTCCAGGTTTTAGTCCACCTTATACCTTGACATCGCTGGTGCACTGCAGATGTGCATGATATTTGCACAGCACACTCACATAATTTTTTTTTCTTTGTGCAATAAAAGCATGGTTATGTGTTGGGCGCATAGAAGACGATTATATAGATGAGTGTGGGTTTCTTTTTTTATTTTCACATCACAGTTCTCTTCACATATATTTTGTATTATTTATTATTGCATTGGATTTTAAATATGTATGTATAATATGTGCAAAGTGTGTGTGTAGAGTACATCGGTGATATTTCTGATTTTATAGGCACTTCCTTTTTAAAACCTTCCTGTTCAGTATCATCATGCACAAGATGAGGGGAAAACAATATACACATACACACCAGGGTGTGATTGGTGCTGCTGGTGATACAAGTGCTGCTATTACCAGTGCCCATGTCACTTATAAGGCATAAAACATGTAAAAAGAAAATAAAGGTGACAGCACATCTTATACAACACCAAAATACACAAGTGAAGAGAGTATACACGTATACAGGTATGTTTCCAAGTCTGGGTACAATCTGCAAGAACTAAGACTTCTCATAGAGTAGTATGCAATTTACCAATATAATTTATTAAGGGCAATATTATTTACAGCTATTGAGGAGCTGCAGTATTGAGGAGAAAGTTGAGATGAACATTTGCCACAATGGAGGATATATATCAAGCGATTGGAGTTTGAGCCTGTTGTATAAGGCTCTACAGTATGTGAGTGAATTTTCTTTTGCCTTCAGTAACCTATGCTGGTGAATTGCATACCACCATATGGAAGGTTTTTTTCCTCTGTTTTGTTCTTGTATTTGCAGAGTGTACTCAAATTTGGAGTATATCAGTATATACTTACATTTGTGTATTTGGTGTGGTATGATGTGTGCTGTCACCTTGGTTTTCTTTTTACATCATCGTGCACAGTATGATGACACTGAATGCAGCCGATGCTTGTTCATGAGACACATTAGATTTAAGATTTAATGCTTTTCTGTATACGAAGCCTTGGATTGGATCAAGATCTTCTGTCATAATGATCTCAGAAGAGGCGGAGGAGCTGCTGCTGAACACTCTAAGGTTAAAAATAAATATATACTGTTCCTTTAGCTTAATGGTTTTCTAAACCAGTCCTCACACCTCCCCCCCACATCAGTCCAGGATTTAGAGACTAACCAGTTGTCTTTTTAAAAACACTTAAGTTAAGACACAACTGGGTGATGCTTATCTTGGACTGGTAGGGGTGGGGCATGAGGACTGGTTTGGGCACCACTGTTTTAGACCATTGACTAGTGAATTCACTTTAAATTCCGAACAACTTCCACTTTAGTGGATAGCCCATTTAGTTTGTTAGGCCCATAAGCAAAAATCCATATTCCTATTTCATTTGTAAATAAATGTATTGTTGGCCTGTGTGTTGGAACTTAAGTATATCAACCGATAAGTGTGGCTTTCATAGTTCAATTTCTTTTTTCTTTTATTCAGGTGACTGATTCTTCAAATCACATTCTTTATTCTAAAGAGGATGCAAAGAAAGGAAAATTTGCCTTTACTACTGATGATTTTGATGTGTATGAAATCTGTTTCGAGAGCAAGAGTCAAACAGGTTTGTTTTCCTTAAGTATCACATAGTTTTGAGGGACTCTGTTGTTTTGTGCATACCAACATTTACAGCATAAATGGCTGTTCTTTCATAATTTTTCTCATTTAAAAAACAAAAAAACAAAAAAAAAACCTGCAATAATTAGCTCATGCATTCTTTAAAAAAACAAAAAAACAAAACACCAATTTGGTAGATGTAACTATTATATTAATATAAGCACAATACACTACCTAAAAGGGTGGGTCTTTAACATTGTAAATAATATATTTATTAAAGGACCACTATAGGCACTCAGACCCCTTTAGCTTAATGAAGTGGTCTGGGTGCCAGGTCCATCTAGGATTAACCCTTTTTTTTTTTCAAGAGTGGCTGTCTCTCGACAGCCGTTAGAGGCGCTTGCGTGCTTCTCACTGTGAAAATCAACTGTCTGAATGTGCGCGCGGCTCCTGCCGTGCATGTGCATTCAGCCGATGACATCGCTATGGAGGAGGAGAGCTCCCCGCCCGGCGCTGGAGAGCCTGGCGGGAGGGAGACCCTGAGGGTGGGAGCACCCTCAGGGCACTATAGTGCCAGGAAAACAAGTATGTTTTGGTCCTTTTAAGCATTTTTTTTTTTTTTTTTTTAAACATGGTGAGGAGTTATGTTTTTTGATATTCCATAGATTTGACTAACCAAAACTTTCTTCTCATTTTTGCTCCAGGTAACCTTAGATTTCCAGACCAGCTCATTATCCTTGATGTCAAGCATGGTGTAGAAGCCAAGAATTATGAAGATGTAAGTACAACACACATTCTATCATATGAACTTTATTGCAATATCTGATGCACAAAGGAAATCCTCTCCATCTTCACTTCTGTATTTTGCGATCAATTTTGTATTCATATATCACGTCTGAAATGCACTAGCCTTCAAAGACTTCTTTCGACTTCCCTATGCCTCTTTTTGTTCTCACATTAATTTAACATTTTTTATTCCATGTAAAACATTCCTGAGTTTTGTACCCTGTGTCTAATTAAACCTTTGCCAAAAACTTAATAGAGAATGCTTTGTTTCTGAACTATAGCTGGCCAAAGCTGAGAAGCTGAAACCTCTGGAAGTAGAACTGAGACGGCTAGAGGATTTGTCAGACTCAATTGTAAAGGACTTCACATACATGAAAAAGAGAGAAGAGGAGATGAGGGATACAAATGGTAACTATATGGGAAGCAAATGCAATGCAGCTCAGTGAGACGTCTTTACAAGGCAAATGCTCTTGAGTTTAGCTCCACTGAGCTAAACAATCAGGAAGTAACAGGACTAGTTGTCTGACAGCCAGGGGTTGTAACCGGGTTAAATTATAAAAGTGGTCATTTCTATTAAAATCTGAACTTTTTGTAAAATGGAGAAAAAAAACCACTTGTCATGCATAAAGCACTTCAGCAAACTAAATGGCTTTAGGGGTTTGGAATGTTCCTTTTAAGTGTATCCTATCATTTCACCTTCTGTTGGTGGCATTGAAAGCAAAAACATGTCAAGTCACATATAGTTAGGGTTTTTTATTTTTATTTTATTTGGTTCCCTTTTCAGCTAGTGTAAAATGCTATTGGATTTTGTTGAATCTCAAATTATATCTTTTGTTATGCAGCCACCAATTTCTGCAGTTAAATTGTATTAAGTAATTTGCCCATTGTGGTACATTACGCTCTTGAAAAATTTCTGCACCTTGAAATATTCTATACTTTCTTTATTTCCAATATTTTCTAAACATTAAATCGGTTAAAGAGACTCTCCACCGATATAAAAAAAACAAAACAAATATTTCACTATTTAATAGATGTTACATAAGAAACAATGCATGTATTTTTTTTTTCTGCATGTTTTCTTTGGTGGTTTATGAATATGCTGCATGCAAAAACTGCATTTCTGCTCCTCCCCTTTATACCTTTATACTTTGTCTGTGCCTGCGAATTGACCAGTCTGAAGCTTCTCAATGTGAAGCCTCTGTGGTTAAGTCAGGAGTAAGTGTGCACGTGCCTGTACATTGATAGACCTATCATTGAGCTGTTGCACAGCTCATTGAGAGGGATTATCAGACATGCCTGCCACTTCTTTAAAGGATCACTATAGGGTCAGGAACACAAACGTATTCCTTACCCTATAATGTTAAAACCACCATCTAGCATCCCTGGTCCCCTCATGCCTCCCTACAAATAGCAAAATAATACTTGTTTTCAAGTCTGGAACTGCTAGCTCTGGCTCTGTTTCCTTTAGACCTGCCCACTGCCTGCTGACATCAGCAGAAGTGGTAGCCTGATCCAATCACAATGCTTCCCCATAGGATTGGCTGAAAATGACAGAGGCAGATCAGGGGCAGAGTCAGCATAAGTCAAACACAGCGCTGGCCAATCAGCATCTCCTCATAGAGATGAATTGAATCAGTGAATCTCTATGAGTAAAGTTAAGTGTCTGCATGCGTCAGAGCATCTTTAAAACGGCAAGTATTGTGAGATGTTCTCAGTATGCAGTGGTCAGTAACTACCAATAGTGGTGTAAGGAAAGACAACTGTTAAACAGGTTTTTAGGGCCATGGGCGCCCAAGGCTCATTGATGCACATTAGGAACAAAGGCTAGCCCATCTGGTCCAATCACACAGAAGAGCTACTGTAACTCAAATTGCTGAAAAACTTTAGTTATTTTAGTGAATAACCCTGAATGAAATGCTACAATGTTGTGAGTAATATACTCATTTTAAGAAAAGGCCTCTGCCTACTTTCGTCTACACTAGCTTCTAATAAGAGTAATAATTGTTAATAGAAATAAAGGTGGTAGGTAACAATAGGTGGAGGGTTGTATGTCCATTCCCTTGACCACAACCACATATAACCAGATAAGTATATCATTTTTATTTTTATCCCATTTTTGCATATTATGTTTTTATTCCTATCCATTTCTTTTATTAGAAGTTACTATTGACGAATGTCGGTATAACTCTGCTGCCACTCAAAGGCATTTCTCAATATTACAGTATATTATTCACTACATTATATAAATTCATATATTTTGCTTGAGTATCAACAGCACTCTTTTGGTCTCTATTGGTACTTTAAATACAGTCAATAAAGATTAAGTTTTATTATGTAAAAAAAATCCCCTGATATACTCAAACATTCTCTGTTATATTCTTGTAATTCATATATTTGTTTCCTTAAAGGACCACTATAGGCACCCAGACCACTTCAGCTTAATGAAGTGGTCTGGGTGCCAGGTCCATGTAGGGTTAACCCTATCTGCTATAAACATAGCATTGAGAATGCTTTCCTATGGACTGACTGAATGCGTGTGCGGTGCTTGCCGTGCATGCCCATTCAGCCAATGATGTCCGAAGGAGGAGAAGAGTTTCCAGCGCCGAAGGGGGCCCGGCGCTGGAGAAAGGTAAGCGTTTAACCCCTTCAGCCCGGCGGGAGGGGGGCCATGAGGGTGGGGGGGACCTATTAATACTATAGTGCCAGGAAAACGAGTTTGTTTTCCTGGCACTATAGTGGTCCTTTAAATACATGGACAAAGCACTAAAATTGTGCTATTTGACTTTGGCTGTGTTCCAGACAGTCAAAGACATAACATCAATTAAAAATAATCTCTTTCACAAAATATGTTAAAAATATGCAGGTAAACTGCAGCACAGACTATATATCTAAAACAATCTTGGATCTTTACTACATCCTTATAGCGGAACTGTCACTTCCTGTCTTTTAACACAAACAAATAGCTGACTTGAAGTTGACTAAAATTCTCTTCTTCATATTTTAAGTTACATGCTTTGCTGGCAGAGGCCTGGAAATGTGTATAAATATGTTAAATGTAGCAGTGCATACCTACGTCATTGTAAGAGAGAATACAGGTCATGCATGCAAGTGTACAGGATATACGGTTAGGTGTCTGAGCCCATGTCTGAGGTATCATAAGTCAGAGATCTCGTGTAGCCTCTAAATTGCAGTAAGGTTTTTACATACCACCGCTTCTCTATTCACCTCAGTTAATGCTGTAAAAGCACAGACTGGGGTGAAGTGAACAAAAACGAATCCAGCACATGAAAAGTTAATAAATCTGGACTTTTGGGACTTCACGTGTGCTGGATTTGTTTTTGTTGGCTGTCTTGGTATCTCTGAGTTTGCCACTCTGGATCTTCTTCAAACACCACAAGCAACACAATTCCTCCCCCTATGGTGAGTGCTGTCTATTTTGTTTTTCTCATCTTTTTTGGAACGGGCAGTTCCTTTTTAAAGCTTGAGATGCAGTCTTATGTCCACAAGTACAACTGTTGAAAATTATTTTTCATATTAGTTTGGGAAGACATGAGCTATAAGACACATATTCAGGGTTAGTTTTCATTCGTATAGAGTACAGCTGTAATAGACGTTTAAATCATTATAGATAAGATAATAACTCTCCTAATTTATTAGTGTAAATAGCAATTTATTCCACAGTGTTGTCTCATACTAATTTAAATTTACGCTTACTTTGCGTAAGGCTTAGTGGTTTCACATTTATAAAGAAAAAGACTCACGTCTCTGTAGATCTTATAACAATGTTATTTACTTCTTAACATATTTTCATATTTCTTTTTAATGAAAGAGCTTTAATTTTTATTGCGTGTGGTTTGTCCCCACAAAATGAGCAGCTGAGAGACTCCTTATTTGCACATCATTTGTTACTTCATTCATACCGGTTTAAGTCTTTTAAAAAAGGAGTTGTATTTCATATGTCTTTAAATAAATCTCCAAACAAAGTAAATTCAATGTGTGAGTAGTAACTACTCCACATTTAACCCAACATTTAGAAATCTTTTATGTCCTGTTGATTTCGTAAGGCACATGGTCGTATAAACATTGCACTCCTATTTGACATACTTGTGTGCACTTTCACCATACTAATGATGACATAGAGTTGCCTGATTGACAGCCTTTATAGCCTGTCTTGTACTGGCAGCCATTTTTACAAGTCGCTGCCATAGTATTTGTAATGAACTGTGTCCCCCCAAAGAGCCTTCTCAGTGTAGGTAACACCAGGGAGAGGTGCGAGCCCTAGCCAACACTCTGCAACTAGCAGGCTGCTTCACAACTGCAAGGGCTGTGCCGACCAATGGGAGAAGCGCTACCATTCAAATTGGTTTCACGCCCTTTCTGCTGATTGGTCGGCAAAACACCTCCCATCCCTGAATGCTGATTGGCCGCTGTTTTCATTGGCCTAAACCAAGTGATCTTGTGGAACTGTTTTCGGATATGTACAGAGCCTCGAGCCCAGACTTTACACAATGATTTCTCGGGCTCTGTACATCCGATCACTCAGTCATTTGCAGGGAGCATAGCTCGCTCGGACCAGGAGCTATCCACTGATGTAAGGCATGTGGGGATGCATGACTGTGTATTTTGTGGATTTCGTGTGTGTATCTCCCAGACACAGCGACGCCGGGGCGGGCTTATGTTTTACATTACTGTAGATGGAGACACTCTGTGGGGTCTGTGCATTAATACTGTGTATCTGGCTTTAAATATACATGTTGTACCCTTCATCAAGTCTCGGCTGATGTTTGGGTAGCAAAGAGCTATAATCACTGCTCTGGGATCCGTTACAGTATTCTAATCTTAGTGATGAATGCACTCTGGACACTCTAAGCACAAACCATTTTCTTATCATGTTGTTATCCTACCAAATGTTGCACTTGCCCAGGCGATAGTGATTTATAGTTATGCAGGGAGAAAACACTGGGGGACCTGACCGCTTTCCTTTCGTTGTATAGCTTTTGAAAAAAAGCTAAAAAGGCATTGCAACACTGTTAAATGTTTGTCACAAAAAAAAGAAGCGTACGGTAAAACTTTGTTGCTGTGGCTTGATAAAAAACAATGGGGGCACAGAAGGCTAGAGAATAAGGTTGAATGGAAGATAGATATATATCTATATCAAATGAGACGTGGATATTAATTTTGTATTACAATATTACTTTTTTACCTGTATCACTTTTTTTTTTTTTACTGTCTCCTCAGAGTCTACCAGTCTACGAGTCCTCTACTTTAGTGTGTTTTCTATGTTCTGCCTTGTTGCTCTTGCAACCTGGCAAGTATTCTACCTCAGACGATTCTTCAAAGCAAAGAAACTCATCGAGTAATTTTGGAAATGAATCCAGAGACATCACTGCATTATTCCTGGCACATACTTTTCAGCAGAGCTCTATGTAAAACACCATCGTTTTTTCATGGTAGCCACCAGTACGATCCAAAGATGTGGGGTCACATGGAAACTAGGTCAACATATTGTATGCCACCTCATTGTTTTGTATAATTCTCTTCTCCCACTATGGATCTTTCATTCGGCCTGTCACACTTTTCAATAATTGTGCTATTTTATAGATATATTATTTTTTACCCCTTTTTATTTAGTGTTTTTTGTCCCTCTCCCCCCAACATTTCCCAGATGTTTACACAGGCATGTCTGTGTGACATAGATAATTAAGTTACATTAAGTATAGCCAAATGGTACTAGTCAGAATGGGAAATTTGCGGGCAAATGAAATGTTTTGGACATGCTTTTTTGATTTTTATTTAAATTGGGAATATTGGGTGTGTGCATATTCTTGAAATAAAAGGAGAAAAGGAGAGTATTTTTCCAGACTTTCTTCATTAGAATGCTTGTGTGTATTTGAACAGCCAGTGCCAATTGTTTATTTTATTTAAAATGCATATGTAACTATACTCATTTTGACATGCTCTTTGTTGGTGATACATTTTTTTGGCAATGCACAATTAATACTTAAAGTTTTGTGGTAATTTTGTAAAACATATGTGGCAATATACTGCTTATCACCACATTCCATTTTATTCCATTAAATTGTGTTTGTTGACCTCAGTGAAGGTGCTAAACTAGAAAATAAAATGTTAAAGGGACGCTATAGTCACCAAAACAACTTTAGCTTAATAGAGCTGTTTTTGTGTATAGTTCATGCCTCTGAAGTTTTACTGCTCAATTCACTGCCATTTAACCCCTTAAGGACCAAACTTCTGGACTAAAAGGGAATCATGACATGTCACACATGTCATGTGTCCTTAAGGGGTTAATTTCATATTTCTTGTTTCCTGCACTGTCAATAGCTTTCTAGACCTTGCAGGATCCTCCCGTGTGTGGTTAAAGCTCATTTCAAACAGCAGAAGATAAAAACTTCTGAAGCAAGTTAACATCTGATTAAAAATTAAACGATTTTTTTTCATGCAGTCACAGCCAGGAAAGGCATGGCAAGGGCTGCATAAACAGAAACAAAAGTGATTTAACTCTTAAATTACAGACAATTGAGCAGTTAGACTGCAGGTGCATGACCTATAAACGAAAGCTGCTTGATTAAGATAAAGTAGTTTTGGTGACTATCGTGTCCCTTTGAAGTGATAGGAACACTTACTGTGAACTCTTTTTATAGAGACACTCTGATCTAGGTCAATCGCCCAAAAGCTTTGCACACATCTCTCAAAAGAGAGATATTGATAGTTGGGGAGGGCATCATCAAAATGACAAGTGTGACAGAGCTCCCATACTTTGACTGAGTACGTCTGCCAAGTCTGTTTCCGTGCCACTATCAGGGACCCTGGAGCGCTTCAAACCCAGTCACTGAAGCTTGACTTGTGTCTCTTCCACCCTGGACCAGGCTGTAGCTACCTCCTTCCAGGCAGGAATCACCCCTTGCCTATTCCTCTTCAGGCTGTTCTTCCCAAGTGGGTATCAACAACTCTGCTTATAGTAATTACAGCTCCTTTAGCTATTGCCTTCATAGAGGCAGTTGTTGCACTTGTTCCCCAAGTTACAGGAACATGCAGCCAGACAACAGGCCAGAAGACTCTGTTACTGGGATCCCTGAAGAAATCCACACAGGACACAAAGTTCCAAAAGGAGAACTAACATACAATTCTTTAGTTTGGACTTAAATAAATAAAAGAAAAAACTAATTAGTGCAGGACCATGTGACAACAAACTTAATAAAAGTAGAGAGCTTACAATATTCAGATAAAACCCATGCATCTCACATCAGAAACTGGAAAACGCATGTGCTCTTGTTTAGTGTAAATACAGAAAGCACGGGGACAAAGTGAAATCCTACTTAATTTTGCTGAATTGGATGGCCACAACTAACACCAAACAAAACTGCAAATAAATAAAAAGATAAAGTCAAAGTATTTAATATAAATGTCTTTCACATTTCATCTGTTAATACAGACTTCTTCAGGGAAACTCGTAACTCCTTGGTTATTGAAGGTAGATTTATTGTGGTTTTGTTAAAATGTGTTGTCATTAAGTCCTGCACTATTTAGTTTTTTCTTTTATTTATAGGAGTCCAGTATAATTGTGAAGAGACTAAAAAACGTACTAAAAACAAAAAAAGACTAAAAACAAAATAGGAATTCCTGCAATCACCAAAAAAAATATAGATCCCGAGTCACTGTAATGCTATAAACAAATTATTAATAATAGAAAGAAATAGTATAAATAAGTAAATAGAGGGGAGGACTCACAATACAAAATGGTCCCTAAATGAACATGCCTCAATAAAGATTCTCAATTAATCATAAATGTGTACTAAAGTGATCACTATTATGAAAATAATGCTAGTCAAGAAGCTAAAGAAAATAATGGTGAATATAAAGACGACAAAAAATGAAGAATAATAAATAGTATGAAAACAAAAACAAAGGCAAAAGGGAAAAGAGATGAGGAGGGGAGTTTTATTTATTTATTAACTCTCTTTATTGCAGCCAACTCAAATAAATGGGGAGAAAGAAAAACCCTAATTTAAACCTCTTGGATTAAGAGTATTTAGTTTGTAAATCCATCTACATTCTCTTTGGCGAAGGATTTTATCAAAGTCTCCCCGTCTCTGTTCTCGTTTAACCAGTTCCAGGCCGCAAAAACGTATATCTTTGGAAGATCCCCCATGTTGTTCTTTTAGATGTCTCGAAATAGGGGTATCGAGTCGATTTTTCGGGGATCTAACATGTTCTTTGATACGCTCTTTAAATTGCCGGAAGGTTTTACCAACATACATCAATTTGCAGCTGCATATTAGAAGATAAACCACCCCTGTAGAATTGCAATTAAAAAAGTGGGTGATTTGGAAGGAATGCAAGCCTTCACTATCACTCACTTTTTTGGAATCCCTAAGGATAAATTTACAGGCTACACACCTACCACAGCCAAAGGATCCTACAGGCATTCTACGTCCAAGCCAAGTGGTCTTACAAGATTGTTTGGCCACAAAATGGCTAGGAACGAGAATATCTCGTAGGTTCTTTCCCCTCCGGGCTGTAATGGTGACTTGTGGGCCCAGGACTTCTTTCAGGTGAGTATCCTTAAGTAGAATGGGCCAGAATTTTTGGATAGAGTGTTTCACCTCATCCCAGCCAGTATCAAAAGTGCTGATCATCCTAATCGTTTTGTCGGCAACTTTGTTTGGCACAGGAGGGTTGTCCTATCAGTTGTTAATGCTCTAAAGTAGGCCCTTTTAAGACACCTGTTGGGGTAGCCCTTCTCTCTGAATTGTTGTCTTAAGATTCTAGCTTTAATTTGGAAGTCCTTAAGGTCAGTACAATTACGACGTAGTCTAAGGTACTGGCCAGTAGGGATCCCTTGCTTTAGAGGTTTAGGATGAAAACTATTCCATCTTAGAAGAGAGTTGGATGCGGAAGGTTTCCTAAAGAGAGTAGTCTCCAAAGAACCATTCGTTGAGATTGAAATCGTAAGGTCATGGAAGTTTAGAGATGAGCCCCCAAACTCTGCAGTGAACCTAAGATTATCCTCGTTGATGTTCAGAAGGGACACAAAATGGTCAAACTCCTTTTTATTACCCTGCCACACTAAGATGACATCATCGATGTATCTGTACCAAAAAAGAATTTTGGACAGAAAAGGTGACAAATCGATGGATGACTTAATCTGTTCCTCCCACCAGCCTAGATGAAGGTTGGCATATGAGGGTGTGCAAGCCGTACCCATTGCTGTGCCTCGTGTCTGGTGGTAAAATTTATTATGGAACAGAAAATAGCTGTGGGAAAGGATAAATTTCAATAGTTTAAGGGTAAAAGAGGTATGTGCTTGTAATTCAAGACCTCTTTTATCAAGGAAATATTTGACATGTTCAATGCCCCTGTGGTGTGGTTCAATATGCAGATTAGAGAGGAGGGAAAGTGACTGTTTCGTATCCCTAATATACGAAGGTAAAAGTTCGACAAAGGGTATAAGGATCTGGTCAATATAGAAACTCCCATTTTGGGTTAAATTGTCAACACCAGACACTATGGGCCGACCAGGTGGATCCTCAAGGTTTTTATGGACTTTCGGTAGGCAGTAGAAGGTTGCTATCCTCGGGTGACGATTCAAGATGAAGAAATATTCTTCATCAGATAGCAACCCTCCACTGCGACCTTCGTCCAAAATATCCTTATAGCTTACGAGGAAAGTATTGGTTGGGTCGGACGGTAGGATCGTATAAGTGTCTGTGTCTTCTAATACATTTAAGACCATACGTTCATACTTAGCAATGTCCATAACCACTACATTACCCCCTTTATCTGCCTGTTTAATGATCAATTTGTCATTATCCCTAAGTGATTTGAGGGCAGTTTGTTCCTTTTTAGACAGATTATCATTAGGAAAGGCGCAGAAGTGTTTACTCTCAATGCCATCAATTTCACTTTTGACAGCCTCAAGGAAAAGATCAATATTCCTAAACGATGCGAAGTTGGGAGTAAAGCGGCTTTTAGGTTTAAGGTTTGTTTGAGTCGAAAGTGGTTGGACGTCATTCTCATCTAAAAGAGAGACTAAGGTATTGAGACAGTCAATGTCGATGTTAGAAAGACCCAAAGAGCGTGCTCTCTTTTCTTTATTTAGTTCGTGAAACTTATGTAATGCCAGTTTGCGTACAAATAAATGTAAATCCTTAATCCAAGTAAATCTATCAAAGGCTGGAGTAGGTACAAAGGAAAGCCCTTTTTCCAAAATGCCACACTGAGATTGATCAAGTTTACAAGAGGATAGATTAATAACTTGTGATTTGGGAATGTAGGAGGCTTGTGTATCAGAACTAGATTTCAATAACGTCTCCTTCTCCTCCCTTCTCGTCCCCCGGTTCCTGAATTGATAGCGTGTTTGGTAGTTTGGGAACGCTTCCTGCTGATCCACCTCTAAAAAATCAACCCCTTTCTTTTTAAGTGTTTGGGGTTAGGCCCCTATACCTCCTGTAACCTCTATAGGTAGAGGGTGTGATTTTTTTCATCCCCTCTCCCTTTTTCTTTTCTCCACTAAATATAAGCTTAGAACGAGAGAACCAATATACCTACAGCTAATAAAGATGAATTTGGTGATGGCTTCATATGCTTGAAACCACCATCTAAATTTTATTCAACAAATGATAAGGGTGAGAATCTACAGGTCTTCATAGATGTGTTATTACAGGAATTTGAAAATATCACATCTCAGCCACCTAAAAATACACAATTGAAGAATTGCCCACCTAGGAGTCCAGACACCAACGTGCATCCAATTTGAAAAAGAAACTAGTACACCATCATATCAAAAAAAGACCAAAAACGCTGGGAGGAAGAGGTCAGAAAATGGAGACATCACCTCCCAGTGCCCATTGTCTCCCACAGCCTTCTGTGACAGCCTAGATTTTAAACAAACTGCAAGCAGATTTCGCGAAAATGGCAAAAGAAATAAAGGCGGACTTACAGGCCTTAGGGGAACGCACCGACTACTTGGAGAATAAAACAGAGGAGATCATCACAGCTCATAACAACGTGGCTGCGGCCCATGAAACTATGGACGAGAAAATAACATCAATCATCACGAAGCTGGCTGATCACGAAGACAGAGACTGGCGGAATAACATCCGCATACACGGCGTCCCTTACGACATCAGCTCTAACGATCTGGGAACATATGTCAAAAAGATATTCCAACTACTAGTCCCAGAACTCCCAGAAGAGGCACTACTCCTGGACAGGATCCACCGGCTGCCTAGGCCCAAGCACCTCCCGACTTCCATGCTGCGAGATACAATAACCACAATACACTATTATACCACAAAGGAGGCAATAATGCAAGCATCAAGATGGCAACCGACACTCCCTGACTCTTACAGCAAAATCCAACTGTTTACAGATCTTTCAGCTACTACACTGCCTATGTGGAAAACCTTCCAACAAATCACCAGAACCCTTAGAGTGGCTGAAATACTGTACAAGTGGGGTTTCCCGGCGAGGCTCATTGTTCGATGGAGAGCTTGGGATAGACACCCTAAATGTTAAATATTATTTTTCTGTTATATATCATTTATGTGTTGCATATTAATGGGACAAGGATGGAATGTTTGCAACTGAACTCCATGTTGCCATGAAAATCCCTATGAAAAAAATATTGGGCCCTTAGACGAGCTCTAGTTAACACCCATCTCCCTTTCCCTGGTAAAACAGGGGCAACAATATCTGCATCTCCCTACCATTAGATGCATCTTAAGGTTCATGGGAACTATGTGGAAACACCTCCACGGGTCATTTCTGTAATATTTCATTCTTTTTTTTATGTTGTTACATTTATTTTTTACATTGTGTATGATTTAACTGTGGTTGACGTGATACATAATAGTTACAAGGTTTTCATGTGCAAATACTAAATCCAGCACGCCCCTCTTGCTCTTCTAGCAATGATACGGGCAAGACTTTCCATCCTACCCCTCCCCCACTAGCAGGCTCTTAAGGATTCAGAGCAATTAGTGCTGACACCTCGGTGATTCACATTCCGTATATTACCCATATGTGCAGATAAGCTACACACCGATGTCTACATCCCCACTATTCCCAGATATGCAAACTAGGGCTGGGGACCGACGTATCAGCACTGTACATCTAATATGTCATTATATTGTTTTTTGGTTTTTATGGCAGGAAACACTGGTTTTATGTATTAATTATGTTCTTATTAGCAAGACTGCAAGCTGTGCCCAATACGCCCCATGCTACCACGACCGAATATATGGCAACCACTAAACTCACACTAAACCCTAAGCTACGAACCACCCCATACGCTCAACAAAGTTACGGGCAAAGGAACTTACTCCCCCCACTTCAAGGGATCCGAGTCACCCCACCGAGGGATTACAATAGGACTCCTCCCCCCCCACGGGATTGTCGCAATGGCAATTAGGTCCCAATATGGAGACCATACCATTGTATATAGTTTAATCCATGTTGTTTATTTTTCCCTTTACCATGTTTTCTTTCCTACCATGACATCACAAAGTCAACAAGACATGACCTTGCACATTTCACAAGCCCTAAGCGCCAATCTAAATGGGCATTTACTACCGTTACAGAGTGCTATGTCAGCAACAACATGGCTGACACCCAGGCAACCTGCCAGAACGATACATTTCTTTGAAACTCAAGTACACACTGAGACTCCCCTAATCTACCAGCAATATACATATACTTACGTGACCCCTCATCATGTCACTTAATATCTTCTCCCTAAACGCTGAAGGCCTCAACTCTCCCCATAAAAGACGTATGGCCCTTGCGGAGGATAAACAAAATAAAGCACATATAGCGTTCTATCAAGAGACCCATTTCCAAACAGCTCACCAACCTAAGTTCTCGTCCAAATACTTTCCGATAGGATAACATAGCACGTACAGGAAAAAGAAAGAGGAGTTACAATTCTCATAAGTAATAAAGTCTCCTTTCAATTAATTAAGAAATTGAGCGAAAAAAAAGGGCGATATCTCATCTTACAATGCATAATCAACAATGCCCAATATACTTTAGTCAACCTATATGGCCCGCACAACAACCAACACACTTTTTTAGACCACATTCTTACTCTAACAAATGCACATAAATTTGGAAAGGTTCTAATTGGAGGAGATACAAATTTTCACATAGACCCAACCTTAGACACCACCTCATCCTCTAAAATTACACAGACAATGGTACACCGGAGAGAACGCTCAACCACAGTCATTGAAAACACCCTTTTTAACCATGGATACAGTGATATTTGGAGAACTCTCCACCCTCTAGAAAGGGATTACACGCACCACTCTCTGGTGCATGATACATATTCACGGATCAATCGTTTTCTCATCCCTCTTTCACAGACTGCACAGGTTACCAAAGCCGATATAGGCATCATCTCCTGGTCTGATCATGCACCCATCACACTATCAGTCACAACACAACACCCGACCTCTGGAAACAGGACATGGCGACTTAATGATTCATTACTTACAGACCATACCTTGATCGCCCAACTCACTACAGACTTGGAATCATATTTTTCCACTAATGATACAGGAGAAGTGGGTGAGGACACCCTGTGGCAAGCCCATAAAGCAATCCTTCTGGGGCCCATTTATCAAACAAGCCAGCTATAATAAATGCCAACGCATGAAGGCCTATACAGACACACTCACCGAACTCTCTGCGCTTACTCGAATGAACAAACTATCACCCTCACACAACACTACAAAACAAATTCTCAATCTACAAATTAAACTGAGAGATATGGAATTGGCCAAAACGACTTACCTACTAACGAAAATGAAACACAAATTCTTTAAAGAAGCAAAAAGAGCAGGCAAATCGTAGCAGCTCAACTTAAGTCGCGAACATTGACATCTAAGATAGCATATATCCATAACAGAGAAGGGCGCAAACTTACTAACCCTCAAGAAGTAGTGGAAGAATTTGGCAGGTATTATAGCGACCTATATAATTTAGCCAATAATAAAGATTTGCGCTCGCCTAAGCAAGAGAATATAGATACTTTCCTACATGATATCCGCCTACCCAATCTCACGCCAGAAGAATGCCAAACACTGACACAGAAGTTTACTCCCTAGGAGATCTTAGATACAATCAAACAACTACTGAAACATAAATCCCCAGGACCCGATGGATTCACCAACCTCTATTATCACACCTTTAAAAATACCCTGGCGCCCCATATGTCCAACCTATTCAACCACTGCTTTCACACTGGCACTATGCCTGCGGATATGCTGAAGGTGCATATAACCACCCTACCGAAACCGGGAAAACCTCCCACCCACTGCGCAAATTTTAGACCCATCTCCCTCTTGAATTGTGACACTAAAATATATGCCAAATTAATAGCGAATAGATTGGCCCCGATACTACCTCGTATAGTGCATAATGATCAATGTGGATTCATAAAAGGCAGACAAGGTTCGGATAATACCAGAATGATATTAAACATATTGTCCCACATAGAAGATAGAGGCACCGAAAGTCTGCTCTTGGCCCTAAATGTGGAAAAGGCCTTTGATAGGCTAAACTGGACATACATGTCCTCAGTATTAACTAAATATAAATTCCCATCAGAATTAATACGGGGGATCATGTCGTTGTATAGCAACCCCTCAGCCCAAGTATCTCACTACGTCTTACTATCCTTAAGCAACCCGGAGACATCTTTACCACGACTCATGACTCTACTACACGAATATGGGTTGCTTCATACTACAAGCTTAATACTACTAAAACCCAGGCTCAGAGTGTTATGAGTCAAATTACACAGCGTGGGAAAATTCCGAAGAACTTTTCCATGCTGTGTAAAATGACACAGAGCACTCTGATTGGTGGATTTCAAACCAACCAATCAGAGTGCTGTGACAGGTAAATGTAGAGACTTACCTGTCAGTCTCTTCATTTACCTGTCAGAGCACTCTGATTGTATGGCTTAAACCCACCAGAGTGCTCTGAGCCTAAATGCAGACATACCCCACCACCCTTCTTGTTTTTCCTATCCTTCCTAAATAACAAGTACCCATTTAAGTTAACTGCCCAGTCATGTGTCTCATCCCACCATGTTTCAGTTATGCCTATTATATCATATTGTTTAGTGTATTCTACTGCCTCTAGTTCCCCCATTTTGTTATTTAGGCTCCTTGCATTAGTAAGCATACATTTAATATCATGAGTCACTTGTACTTTTTGTGAATTATCAACATTGCATAACTTCTCTGTTCTGAGCTTGAGAATCGGGGGGCCTGGCTTAGCCAGCGACTGTGATGGGTCCTGTGACACTAAGAAATTAAATGTGCTAATTTACCTTAATATATAATTTTAACAAAACAAATTATACTAAATAAAACAACTGATCCAGTAAGGAGATAGAATGAGAGAAAAGATTTTGAAAAAAAATAAAAGGACATGATGCAGAAAGCTAAACGGATGAATCCAGGAGTGAGTCATAGTAAGTCACTAATGAAGTCTACGACCCCTGAAAAAAATTTGACAGGATGAAGCATATTAAAATCACCAGTAACTAACCCTACATTAACTGAAGAAAAATTTACATCATCTTTAAATAAAAAAACTATTAGTTCCCCTAAAAAAAAAAGGAAAAATATGATGACTCTATTAATAAACCATTCTCCCATAGAGATTTAACAGTTGGTGATAAGCTTGCAGGATTCGAACGCACTAACATAACAGAAAAATTAAATCCAATGATGAACATAGGGAAATAATCAATTTAGTGAATAAAGCTTATTTGGGAAAGGAATATAAAAACAATGCAAATGAACATGAAGCTACTACTTCACATTATAATTCTAACAGTAATATAATTAAAGGAACATACTACAAGAGCACAGTACTTTCTGAAGATATGGATACTCTTGAACAGAATTCTTCATCTACTGATTGAGACATAACTAATTTGGATAAAAATATTCAACACTCACCTGAGGCCAATCTAAGCAAGAAACAGAAAATTATTGCAGAACGTAGAACAACATTGGATCTACCGGGATTTAAATCTTCATTACCATCCAACAAACTGCAAGGCCCTCCAGCATCGCCTGCAAGACTTCATAGATGATCTACAACAAGACCTGACTTTCAGAAAAACAAAAAGTAACCACATTAGAGTCTAAAACAAAGCAAATTGAATCAACACTTCTTCAACATGCAGATATTCATGATGATTTAGTTGAAAAGATGAGACCATTAAAAATGCACTATAAATCAGAAAAACAAAAACTAATTGCTAAAGTAGCAGATTTGGAAGACTACAATAGAAGGAACAATATCAGAAAAAAAGGTATACCTGATAACATACAACCTAATGAATTAGAAGACCATATGAAGGCAATCATGAAATCGATTAAACCTTCATTTACAGGCGCAGAATTACAAATAGATCGTATTCATAGGCTACCAATACCTCTCCGCTCCTAAAGATGCTCCAAAGGATGTTATCGCTAGAATTCACGTCTTTAAAAAAAAAAGGAGGAATTTCTATGGGCACTAAGATCCACAAGCTTTCCAAACAAATGTAAATACATTAACATTTTCCAAGACTTCTCTCCTATGACCATACAAATAAGAAAGGAGTTTGGTCAGTTTTCAGCTGAATTACGAAGGAGGAACATCAAATAGAGATGTGGTTTTCCTGTCAAAATACTTTTTCGTTTGGATTGACAACAGTATGTATCATATCACCAGAGGAAGGTATGGAAATCCTTCAAAGTTTGCCAAATCCAGAATCTGTTTCTCCTGAAACCCCTGCTCCACTTACTCCAAGGCCTCCTGGAAAAGTTAGAAGAAAGTACAATAATTAAAATTACAAAAATGTATTTATTGTTACTCATAAGTATTTCTTAACTATTCTATATGGTTTATGATTAAAGTCACCATAATTTTTTTAATTCTTTTAATTCTTATTATTGTTTTTCCTTATTTTCTTGATTAATTGATTTTCTCTCAACGATAATTGCTCATCCATGTCATGGACTTAATTTCAACTGTTATTGTATCCTTTTTCTTTTATATTTTTATTTTGCTGAGTAACTTTTGATTATCATTTTATAAGATGTTTTTCTTTTTATTAGTAAGGTTACTATACTCATTATTTGCTTATTTCTCCAGTTTCCCTTCTTCATTTTATTTTTTTTATACCATATATTTTGACTAGTGATGTACCGAACGGTTCGCCGGCGAACGGTTCCCGGCGAACATAGCATGTTCGCGTTCGCCACGGCGGGCGAACATATGCGCGGTTCGACCCGCCCCCTATTCGTCATCATTGAGTAAACTTTGACCCTGTACCTCACAGTCAGCAGACACATTCCAGCCAATTAGCAGCACAGCCTCCCTAGCAGACCCTCCCACCTACTGGACAGCATCCATTTTAGATTCATTCTCAAGCTGCATGCTTAGTAAGAGGAGGGAAAGTGTAGCTGCTGTTCATAAGATAGGGAAAAGCATAGCTAGGTTAGGGATAAGGGTATGCTTTTTTTTTATTTATTTTTTCTATGTAATGTAAATGCACTTAGTTGTCTGCCACTGCTGCCAGCTTCTGTGTCAGGCTCACAGTGCCCATTTCCCCAGTCAGTGCCACCAATTACATCTGGTGTCACAATAGCTTGGATTTAAAAACAAAAAACTTTTTTCACTGTTATAGATTGAATAGCAGTCAGTTGTCTGCCACTGCTGCCAGCTTCTGTGTCAGGCTCACAGTGCATACTGTGCCAATTTCCCCAGTCAGTGCCACCAATTACATCTGGTGTCACAATAGCTTGGATTTAAAAACAAAAAACTTTTTTTACTGTTATAGATTGAATAGCAGTCAGTGTCCTTAAAGCGGGTGTGTTACGCTAACAGTGGATACGCTGACAAGTGCCACTAATTAGATCCTGTGTCACAATAGCTTGGATTTAAAAACAAAAAACTTTTTTTACTGTTATAGATTGAATAGCAGTCAGTGTCCTTAAAGCGGGTGTGTTACGCTAACAGTGGATACGCTGACAAGTGCCACTAATTAGATCTGGTGTCACAATAGCTTGCAATAGTTTGGATTTAAAAAAAAAATAATCTTTTTACACTGTTATAGATTGAATAGCAGTCAGTGTCCTTAAAGCGGGTGTGTTACGCTAACAGTGGATACGCTGACCAGTGCCACTAATTAGATCTGGTGTCACAATAGCTTGGATTTGAAAAAAAAAACCTCTTTTTTCACGGTTATAGATTGAATAGCAGTCAGTGTCCTTAAAGCGGGTGTGTTACGCTAACAGTG
>OW240923.1:64806888-64967334 GCA_933207985.1 Pelobates cultripes
CAAATATTACTCAACAAACTAATATGTGTAAATATGCTGGATCATAAAGACTTATAGTGGAAAGACTATGTGTTGTGAGGTAGAAAAATGTACTGGTCTAAGACAGGTGTAGTGTGTGGTGAAAGCTAAAAACTGGAGCTATAATACATATGAAAGATGAAATATGAAAAATAAAAATACAACGAAAAATTATAATGTATGCAGGTGAAAAAAGGGGATGTAATGAATAAATAAGCACGTTATAGTAAATTATGTTAGGTCCAAAATGACCTAAATGATCTAATAAGCAGAACAAAAAAAGGTGATTATGACAACATAAGTGTCATGTTAACATGCAGTGTTAAACCAAAATGAAGATGATGTAACATGAACCAGACTGCTGCCGAAATCACAAACCACCGCCTCAATATAAACGAATATGGAATCACAATCTATAGACACAAATAAAGATTTTATCCAAATTATACACGACCATCATGCGAGCTAACATCCCGTGAGTGAATCTAATTCATCTAGAAACTATGAGTCCCACAGTATACATTATCAGCGAATGTTCAAAAAACAGCCAAAGGAATTATATTCATTTAGTCCTTTCGGTTGAACTGTGTCCAAATGTTTAATCCAGAAAGTCTCTCTCTGTAATAATAGCTTCGATCTATCGCCCCCTCTGATCAGCGGTGGAATATGATCTATCACAATAAATTTCAAGGTGGGTAAGTGATGTTGAAGTTCAAGGAAATGCTTCGCCACAGGCTTGTCGGTTTTCCATCCCGATATGCTGTCATGATTCCTGATCTGTGGCCTCGGATACGATCTCTCACTGTTAGATCCGTCTTTCCTACATAATATTTGCCACAAGGGCATGAAATGAGATACACCACATGATCACTCATACAGGTTAAGATGATGTTTTATCTGGATTCTTTTACCTGTATGTGGGTGTGCGAAAGAGGATCCTGTCAGCATGTGCCCACAGGTGACACAACCTGAGCACTTGAAGCAACCTTTCTTTACATTGTGTGTCTGGAAATTATAACAACTAGGAGTGTCTGTTTTTACCAAGATGTCCTTCAAATTTCTATTGCGTGAAAATGCAATTCGTGGTTTTTGTGAAAAGACCTGATTAAGTGTCCTATCTGCAGAAAGGATGTCCCATCTTTTTTTGATCCTTTGAGAAAACCTCTGGCTTTCTGAATGAAATAATAAAGGAATTGTGATCTTTGGGATACTTTGTAACTGTTTAGTTGATGTTCCTTTAAAAATATTTTCAGCCTTTAACCAGCAACTCTGTAACACGTTGTGTTTGTATCCCCGTTCCAAAAAAGATCTAGTCATATCTTCTAGTTGAATCCTGCAGGTGTTGTCGTCTGAGTTATTTCTAAATACCCTGAGATATTGAGAGATGGGTAATGAATCTTTCAAGGCCTTAGGATGAGAACTGTTCGCATGCAAAAGTGTATTGCGATCCGATGGCTTTCTGTATAACCGATATCCAATGTTCGGGCCATTCCGGTATATCTCAACATCCAAAAACTGGATTTTGTCTGTACTATGAGTCAGACTTAGTTTGATAGTGGAATCCAGATTGTTCAATTCATCAATCATGGTCTCCAGTTCTACTACCGTGCCTTTCCACAATATGAAAATGTCGTCCACAAACCTGTGATACCGTATCAAGTGTTTCTTGTATTTAGGTAAAATATGCATATTTTCATATGCGTACATGAAACTATTGGCATATGTTGGAGCTATTGCAGATCCCATCGCTGTCCCCGTCTCTTGAATATAAAAACTTTTTTCAAAACGAAAATAATTATTGGACAGTGTGAGTTGTAGACCTTCCAACAAAAATTCGATGGGAGGTCCTTCATAGACGTCTGACTGTGAAAGAAGTGTTCGCATTGCTTCTATGCCCATGGCATGTGGGATCACAGTATACAAATTCTTGACATCTGCTGTAGCAAAAATATACTGGGTGTCGATTTGCTCACAATTTGTAATTTTGTTAAGGAAATCTTGAGTGTCCCCTAAACATGTGTGTAATCTGGTAACTGTAGGTTTGCAGAAGAAATCTACATATTTGGCTACCGGTTCCAACAATCCTCCACGAGCGGATACAATCGGTCTCCCAGGTGGCTTTTTTGCATCCTTGTGTATCTTAGGTCTTCATGTGTCCGTTTCACATACATCTCCAGCAGCAAACATTTTTTATTTTTGTTACATATTTAGTCTATTTAGATCACATAGACTTTTTTGATATAGTTCTTCTTTTTTCCATTTCATACACTATCGTACATCTCACACATTTGACTTCTTTGCAATTCTCCACACATTCACTGAGCTTTTTTTCATTTTTTTTTTTTTTCTTTATTCAGCATGCATACACACATTAACCTGTTCTGGTTAACCTTTGGTTAACCCATTTTCATTCATACTGCTGTCTTTAACATTCCACACTCATATACATTTAAGACCATGTAATCTAACTTTATTTCTTCCTCCTCCATACATGCTTTTAATTTTACTCCGATTGTTTTCTCTTTTAAAACAACTTTGCCGTTTCTAGGCAACACTTGGTGGCTGTGCTTTATGTCACTTTTCGGCAGTATGCTTGACAGTCCTCGGTTTGCGGCTCTATTCACAGAGCAGACCGGACAAACAAGGTGCACTTGGTGATTGGGTAAGTTTAACACATTAGATTGTATATATTTGAGATTTTCACATGTCATAGCATCTTGATAAAGACCGCTAGACGGTCGAAACGTTGATTTATATGCGTTTGATTTAATATATTTTTTTTGTTTACTAAATCCAATGAGTGCTCTCAATTTGTTCCATTTATATATATATATATATATATATATATATATATATGTGGGGTCAGATACCTAGGGCAATAGGTTAATAGCATGGCGTGCTGGGTTAGGGGTAGCAAGAATAGTGAGAAACTTTCCTTGACCTTATAAGCTTATATGCATATAAAAAAGAACATTATTATTATTATAGTTAAGTGTTGCGTTTCTCATGCTGCTTTCTGTGTCCATTGGCTAATATGCCTAATTTTTTTAGGAATGTCTCTGGGTCGTCTCCCGAGGTCAGGGTGAGTATATCGGCGCCCTTTTGTACCGTTAGCGATCCCTCTGTGCCCCATCGGTACCGGACCGATTGTTCTCTCAGTCTCTTAGTGACCGGTGCTAGTAGTCTCCTTGCTGCGAGCACTGCAAACGGGAGGTCACTGTATATGGCCACCTCGCATCCCTCAAATTTTACCGACCCCAATGATCTGGATCCGGCCATGATGGCAGCTCTCACCGCTATGTCTCTGGTGGTGGCTATGGTGTCTCTGGGGGCACCAGCGGGTGCCGCTGGCGATTTGCGCACCCTGAAGGTGGACAATATCAGTGGGGTGTCTGAATTACACCTAAGGCCCATGGAGGAGGTGAGTCTCCGGACAAAGGGCAGTAAATCTTCACCGCTCACCGTTTCAGGGATACCTCTGAGGCGTACGTTGCGGCGACGGTGTCTGGTTTCAAGTGTTACCACCGCTCCTTGTAGGCGTCGGACCTGCTCAGTAAGACCATCCAGTTGCAGTTTGGTGTCTTGGAGCTGGTGATCTCTTGAGCTTTCTCTGTTCTCCACCTCCTGGACTCTCTGCTGCAAGACCCCTATTTCTGCATGTGTCTCCTTTAAGTTGGCCTTCCGGACCTGCCTTAGGTCAGTCAGCAGCCTTCTGATGTCCCCTTTTAATGATAGGGAGTCATCCTCCTCCGAGTCACACCTGGGAGTGGGGCCTGGGAGGGAAGCTTGGGAGTCCCTCTCTTCCTGGGAGTCGTCAGAGGTCTCTAACTCACTCTGCGGTTCCGGCGCCATCTTGGCGGGTCGCGCTTGTGTAGGCCTCTGAAATGCCAGCCTGATATCGGGTGCCACGGGTCGCTCCGTGTGGATTTGTTTTTTATGTTTGCGCCCCATGTTGTCGGCTGTCGGGTGGCAGGTAAGCTGCGCGTTTTTGGAGCTGATTTCTGCTCTGTAAGGCTCTTAGTCTGTGGGGCCGATGCAGAGCTCCACAGACATGCGACTGTTCAGCTCCGTGGTCGGCCACGTCCCCCGACTTTAGAAGATTTTAAATGGGAACAAGATTTTATTATGGCAACATGCGATGTAAGCAGCCTGTATACAATAATTCGACACGATCAGGGCTGCGAAGCCACTCGTTTTTTTCTAAAGAAGTTTGGAGAAATTGATGAAATGCAATTGGAGTTTTTAATCCAGGGTATTTTATTCATTTTAACCAATAACTTTTTTTGGTTTGAGGATAAATTTTATTTGCAAGTCCAAGGCACTGCTATGGGGACCAGATTTGCCCCAAGTTATGCTAATCTTTTTATGTCGTTTTGGGAGGAGAGCCATATCTTCTCTAGAGAGAATATTGGGGCAAATCTGGTCCTCTATAGACGTTATATCGATGACATTTTTATTATTTGGAGGGGAAGTAAAGAAACTCTGGAAAATGTTATCTTTTCTCTTAATCAAAATTCATATAATATTAAATTATCGTATGATATCCGTTCCGAGCAAATTAATTTTTTAGATTTGACTATTTATATAGAAGATAATAAGATTAAAAGTAAAACATTTTTTTAAAAAGTTGATGTAAATAGTTTTATACATCTAAAAAGCTGTAATTTTTAACCGTGGCTCAGTAATATTCCAAAAGGCCAATTTTTAAGAGTAAAACGGAACTGTACGGATAAGGAAGAATATTTAAAACAGACTAATATATTAAAAAGTAAATTTATCGAGAAAGGATATGATGGCAACCAATTAGAAGATATTAAGAAGGAGATTGGAGAAAAAAACAGAGAGTTTCTTCTACAATATAAAATAAAAAATGTAAAAGAAGAAAATAAAGAAGAAAAAATCCCGTTAATTTTTAATTTCAGCTCTTATAATTATGCATTGAGGAAAATAATTAATAAACATTGGGACTTGCTAAAAGAAGATTATGAAATACTTCCATTCTTAGACCAAAAACCAAGGTTCATTTTTAGAGGGGCTAGAAATTTTAAACAAATCTTAACCAAAAGTGTTTTAGATAAGGATAAAATTAAACCTGAAAATAATTTTTTACAGACTAGCAAAGGTTTTTATTACTGTGGTAACTGTAGGGGTTGTAGTTTTAGGTCCAATAGTAAAAAGAAAATAGAGAAATTCACTTCCTTTGGTACAAAAAAAGAATACCCTATACACTCTTTTATTACATGTCAAATGAAGGATGTAATTTATTTATTAACGTGCAAATGTGGGTATCAATATATAGGAAAGACTTCACGCCCCCTAAAAATAAGGATAAGAGAACATATTTATAATATTCAAAGAAAGTTTATTAACCACATTTTTTAGATTTTCATAATGGGGATCCTCAAGGCATTGATTTTTTGGGCATTGATAAAATTTATATCCACTGGAGAGGTGGGGATAAAGATCGCACTTTAAGTCTAACAGAAATGAAGTGGATGTTTGAACTGGACACATTAGTCCCAAAAGGATTGAATGTTGATTTTGAAATAAATTCATTTATTTAATAATGCCTTTCCCCACCCCCCCTTTTTTTCTCTTTTTGTTACTATTTATATCTTATTGTTTTATTAGACTATATTTTTTATATATAGGGTCTTGATAGTTTTATTAAGAAGAGTTTTTTATCTTTAGAGTCTGTATATGGATATTATTCATTCCTTTGATTATGCACTATTTAATGTCTTCCCTGGTCTCCTATTTTGTTTTTAACATTAGCAATTGTAATTTTATTTTTTTATGTACTATTTTGTTTATATAATGCTTTTTTAAATTAAATGTGTAAATTCAGTACTTGAGAGTACAAATACGCATGTGCCGGTTGATGCCGGTCTGAATAGAATGACGTCTGTGTTCCGGAGGAAAAAAATCCCGAAGCAAACAACGTCGTAACGTAAGGACGCCGGCTGACGTCACGACGCATAGGACGCAACAGGAAGCGGAAGAACGGCAATCAAAATTGAAAAAGGCGCCTAACATATCCGGTATATAAAGCGGAGATTTACAACAGTGGAAATACTCCAGATGAAGGGGAGAGCCGAAACGCGTTGAGAGACTGGACTTACTTTTAAAGGGACTTATTTTCCGAAGCATCATATTCTGTTTATTTATTTAATAAATTTTATTTGTAACCACCTTCATTCTGGCGTCCTGAATGAAATTGAGGGTACCAACTAAAGAATCTTTGGAAGTTCCCATGTGAAGTCCTGTTTTCCATTGTTTTTCAAGCCTGAAGTTTGAGCCAGCTTTTAAGTGGCTATGTATATGTGAGTGAGACCATTAATTGTTACACACATATTTTGTTTTAACTATATTACCCTATGTCTTTCTCTTCTGTTTTGATGTTTCAGATTGTTTGACAGAGTTTGGGTAAAATTTATATTATTCTTGAGTGCTCTCACCATTTTTGCATTTTATTATATCATAAATAAATTACAAACTCCCCCAATCCACTCCCAACCCTCCACTGTCAAAGTGGATAACCAAACCCTGCAACTTCCCTTAGATGTAGCAAATGCCTTTAACAATTATTTTGGCGGATGCTCCACTAACCCTGATTGCCAAGCCAAATGTGGATCAGGCCCCACTAAATTTGCAAAGACCCAATATAGACACGTTCATTTTTAGACCTGTACCTATTAGTGTCATTAAAAAACACCTTAATAATCTAAAAATGAAAAACCAATCTGGACTTGCTCAAATCCCAGCAATGCTGTTGAAGCTCAGTGCGCCAGCAATTTCTAAACCTGTCGCAACCCTAATTAACGAATCCTTGGTGTCTGGATACATACCCAAACTTTGGAAGACTGCAAGAGTTGTGCCTATCCATAAAAGTAGTTACACTACTTTGGTTTCTAACTATCGCCCAATATTATTGCTCCCAGTATTGTCAAAAATCTTAGAAAAATGCGTCCATACGCAACTATGTGAGTATCACCAACAATCAAACGATCTGACCCCTGATCAAGTAGGTTTTCGCCCGAATCACTCCACTACAACTGCCCTCTTAAAAGTTTGCAATGACATCCAAACTGGCATGGAACAAGGAGACCTAACTGGAGCTATTTTCCTTTATTTTGCAAAGGCCTTTGACACGGTAGACCACAACATTCTACTGCACAAACTCAAAAACGCAGGTGATTGTCCGCTAACCTGGTTTCGATCATATGTATCGGATCGCTCACAATATGTGTCCATTTCTTACAGCGACTCCCTCCCTCTCCCAGTCACGTGTGGTGTTCCCCAAGGTTCCATTCTCGGCCCCCTACTATTCACATTATTTATAAATGATCTGCCTAATGTCAGTAAATCATCAAATGTACACATGTACGCAGACTTCACAGTAATCTATGCAAGCAAATCCGATCTACCGCAGCTTGCGGCTGTGCTCCAAAACAAACTCTTCCTGTACACTGACAAAACTGTCACAATGATATTTAACAGTACCTAAATTACACAATTCCCACTTATCCATCAAAACTAATTCAAATAGCACACTGACCGCAGTCCACTCTTTCAAATACTTGGGTATGTTGTAAAGGAAAATATTGTACAGCAAATGCTGATGCCAATCATTGATTATGGGGATGTAGTATATACACCTGAACCGCAATCGTTCTGCCGATTTGTGCTACAATGTAATTACAGGACCCACCATTGTGACATGCTAAAAAAACTAAACTGGTTGTCGTTTGAATCCAGACGCACCCTTTATCTTTCCAGCCTTGTGTTTAAGAGCTTTTCTGGGAAGCTCCAACCCTACCTGAGCTCTCCTTGGTTGTTCCCACCTCCTATAACCTCCGATCCAGTACCAGCACTTTATTTAGTCTACCTCAATACAAAAAGAAAGCAGCCCGATCCTCCTTTTTCTACAGAGCACCGCAATTATGAAACGACCTCCCGCACACTTTCAAATCTTCCCCAAGCCTAAAGTCCTTTAAAAGATTCCTCTCTTCATACCTCAAAACAGAATGCACGTGTCATGGTTGATTATATATTTCCTATCCGTTAAATTTTGTATATACACTGTGTATTAATATTATTTTTGTATTTTATTGCATCAATGCAATGTTTTGTGGACCCAGGACATACTTGAAAACAAGAGAAATCTCAATGTGTCTTTCCTGGTAAAATATTTTATTAAAAAAATATTTTATAAATAAAATTTATAACATGACTCATATTTCTTATTTCTGTAATATACTTTCTATGCCTCAAATAAAAATCATACTGACAAAAGGTGAGATTCAATTGCCTTTCAGCACTATAGTTGCCAGTCTCCTTTCTGCTGCTCTGTCTCCTTGGCTGAGAACATCAAGATTGATGATCTCAGCTAATCCAGTTTTTCCCTATAATTAAACAGGAGGGTAGTGTGCATGCACGGAAAACGCACTCTAGGTTTTTTAATACATAACTAAGTGAAACTCAGTTCTAACTGTAGAGGTGCCCCAAGTGGCTGTTTGGATGACAAAACTGAAGTTTTCTACATTGCAAGGTTAAAACTACAGGGCCCAATTCCAGCCTATGTCATCCCCGCATATGTAACGGGTAATTGTGTGATTGTAAAAACAAGGAACAAGAAATGAAAGGGAAAATTGGGACTGTACAATTGTGCATTACCTTTCTCTACCCCGCCACAATTTCTTTTCTGTAACCCATACCCTGTATATCGAACTGTATAAAACAAAATGAACCACAAATAAAGAATAAAAAAAAAAAAAAACTACAGGGCCACTGCACCCAGACCATTTCTTTGAGGTCAAGGGGTCTTTGTGTCGTTAGTGGTCCTTTAGGTTAGGCGAAAGGCTTAGTTGACCCTGATAGAACTCCAAGTTTGCAAGGTCTGAACAGGGAATACAGCCAAGTGATTTATCAAAAGAACTATGTCAAATTAAATAACAAAAATGTAATTATGATTAAGCATGTAACAATTATGCAGGAAACTAAAGTTATTTAGAGGAAATTCTCAACATATGACTATTCTCTTCATTGGAATGTCCATTAGTGTTACTTTTAATGTTTGTACCATTAGTATTATGTTAAAAGAATACATTTTAGATTGATAATGTCTGAAGTAATTGTATGTCTACTTAAAGGACCACTATAATGCCAGTAAAATAATCTCGTTTTCCTGGCACTATAGGGTCTTTAGGTCCCCCCCACCCTCTCAGGGTCCTATTGCCACTGGGCTGAAGGGGTTAAACACTTACCTTTCTCCAGCGCCGGTCTCCCTCGGTGCTGGGGAACACTCCTCCCTCTGCCGACGTCCGCGCCGAATGCGCATGGGCGGCAAGAGCCACGCGCACATTCAAACAGTCCATAGGAAAGCATTTCTCAGTGCTTTCCTATGGACGGCCAACATTTTCTCAATGTGATTTTCACAGTGAAAAGCGCGGAAGCGCCTCTAGCGGCTGTAAGTGAGACAGCCACTAGAGGCTGGATTAACCCTAGTGTAAACATAGCAAATTCTCTGAAACTGCTATGTTTACAGCTGCAGGGTTAACACTAGATGGACTTGGCACCCAGACCACTTCATTGAGCTGAAGTGGTCTGGGTGCCTATAGTGGTCCTTTAAAGGAACACACCAAGCACCATAACTACTACAGCTCACTGGAGTTTGCTTGAAAGTAGGCTATTTAAAGTAGTCTCTTTTAAGTAGGAGTCGAAACAGGAGTTTCTTGGAGAACTGGTGGACTGTGGTATTAGTTAATATCAAGTGACTCTGCTAAAAGTGAAAAAAGCAGGTTTAAATTTTTTTTAAATTATTTTATTAGTATTATTATAGATATGTTTAGTCTTTGCAGATTTTATTTAAAACTTTGTCCCTTTTTTATTTATATTTTTCTCCTTTCTCTTTTAATTTAAAAACCTTTTGACCTTTTTCTTATATATAAATATTTTTATTCTTTGCTGTTTTTATTTACAACTTTGTTCCTCTTTTTTTTTTTCTCTTGCTGTTTTTATTCCCCCTCCTTGGGTGTGCTGCTGCTGAGCTCATTAGGGGGAGTGCCCCTTAATTTCCACCTGTGTGAGATTTGTATTGCCACTATAATCCCACTACTGACTCACAGAGTTTGCTTAAACGTAGGCTATTTCAAGAAGTCTCTTTTAAGTAGGAGTTGAAACAACAGGAGTTTTTAAACTATAAGCGAGTTTAAACCAAGAGGGTAAATATTGTTTTACTCACTTATGTTTTTGGTAACTGGGGATGAGTGCTAGCAAGATTGCACATCCTGCTGCATGTATGCATGCCAGGATGAATCTGTCCAGGGTCCAAACCTCTGTGGCAGGTGTGAGCGAGTGGCTTTTCTGGAAGCTCAGATTGGAGATCTGGAGAGGCAAATTGCAACACTGAGGGAGACTGACAATCTTGAGCGGAGTCTGCTGCTCACTGAACAGAGTTTAGTGGGGGCAGGTAGTGGAGTGGGAGGAGATGAGACAGGTGGTGAATGGGCACCAAACTGGTTACCAGTGGGGCAAGGAAGCAGGGGGGGAGGGAAGCGGAAAGGTTTAGCTAGTTCTGATCTTGTGCAGCTCAACAGATTTGCCAGTTTAAGTGAAGATGTTGGGGGCGTATCAGCTCAGGAGTAGCTGTACTGCAGGAAGCTGTTCCTTCAAATAGCCGTGGGAAACAGCCCCTCTAGTACGGGTGGGGCTTAGAGTGTAAGGAAGGCTAGACAGGTTGTGGTGGTAGGGGACTCTATTATTAAAAGAATAGATAGGTTAATCTGCCACTCTGATCGTCTCAACCGGACAGTTTGCCGTCTCCCTGGTGCTCGGGTCCAGCATGTTGCTGACAGACTGGAGGGATTATTGGGAGGGGCTGGGGATGACCCAGCTGTCAATGGTCAATATTGGCACCAATGACAAAGTCAGAGGAAAGTGGAAGGTCCTAAAGAATGAGTTCAGGTAACTAGGAAGTAAGCTAAAGAAAAGGACCTCCAAGGTAATATTTTCAGAAATATTACCTGTGCCGTGCGCTACAGCAGAAAGGCAGCGGGAGATTAGAGGTCAATGCGTGGCTGAAGTCTTTGTGCAGGAAAGAGGGGTTTGGGTTTTTAGAGCACTGCGCCGATTTTGCACTTGGGTACAACCTGTATAGCACCTAAACGGAAGAGGGTCTGCTCTGCTGGGGGATAGGATGGCTAGAAGGTTGAAGGAGATTTTAAACTAGTAGTAGGGGGGAGGGTCATAGCAATCTAGAAAATGTAGACAGGATAGAAAGGAGATGGGCTTTAGCTCAGTATAAGGGGGGAGGAGATGGGGAGGGGCAAGCTCAGAACAGAGGAGGTATGTATTATTGATAAAAATTTACAAAAATATCAAATGTATGCTTACTAATGCAAGGAGCCTATATAACAAAATGGGGGAACTAGAGGCAACAGCATACACTAAACAATATGATATAATAGGCATAACAGAAACATGGTGGGATGGGACACATGACTGGACAGTTAACTTAAATGGGTACACGTTATTAAACAAGAAAGGTGGTGGGGTATGTTTGTATGTCAACCATGAGTTAAAGTCAAATCTTAGGCATATGGAGTGTGACGAGGAAAATGTGGAAGCTTTATGGTAGATATCTGCTTGGGGCAAAAGAAGGGAAATCAATTATTGGTTGAGATATGTTATAAACCACCTAATGTAAATATTAATGAGGAAGAACAGCTGTTAGAGCAAATTGGGAATGCTGCAAATCTGGGTAACACGTTAATTATTGGAGATTTTATTTACTCCAGCATAAATTGGGATAGAGGGACTAGTTCTTCAGCAAGGGGAATCAGGTTTTTGAATGTGTTAAATGACACCTTTATGTCACAACTGGTACAAGCACCTACTAGAAAGGATGCTTGTCCGGATCTCGTTATAACAAACAATGTTGATCTTTTGACCAACATTCAAGTAGGGGAGCATTTGGGAAATAATGATCACAATATGGTAATTTTTAAAATAAACTCAAAAAAGCAAAAGCACGTGGGGTATACTAAAAGGTATATTTTAATAAAGCCAATTTCAATAAGATTAAGGCAGCTCTACAACATATCGACTGGCATAAACTCCTTAGTAAAAAAAACACTGAGTATAAATGGAAACTCTTCAAACAAATATTAGAAAGGTACATTTCTCAGTATATACCATTGGGTAATAAATATAAAAGAAACAAATTGCAACCAATGTGGCTTAGTAGAGAAGTAAAACGAGAGATTAAAAATAAGAAAAGGGAATTTAAAACATTTAAATCTGACAAATCAGAGGCATCCTATATAAGATATAAGGAAGCCAATAATGCTTGCAAAAAGGCAATTAAAGTGTCTAAACTGGAAAATGAGACATTGATAGCCAAAGAATCCAAAACCAACCCCAAATATTTTTTCAAGTACATCAATTAAAAACAAAACAAAAATGAAAGTGTTGGTACACTCTGTTAGTTAATAAAGACCAGGAAAAGGCAGACATTTTAAAATACTTTTTTTCTTCAGTATATATTAATGAGGATACTATGGCAAGAGATATGCAAATAATTGCTGCAAAAAACTTGCAGATAACTTGTGATTGGATGACTTGAGACAAGGTGCTATAGCAGTTAAAGAAAATTAATGTGAATAAAGCTCTGAAGCCTGACGGTATTCACCCACGAGTACTTAAGGAGCTAAGTGGGGAAATAAGTGAACCTCTGTATTTAATCTTTCAAGATTCTTTTGTTTCAGGTATTGTACCAGAGGATTGGAGGAAGGCAGATGTCGTTCCTATATTAAAAAGGGTTCAAAATGCTTGTCTTGAAATTATAGACCTTAACTTCTGTGACTGGGAAAATATTTGAAGGGCTATTAAGGGATAATATTCAGGAATTTATTGGAAAGAGATTTGTTATTAGCAAGTATCAGCATGGTTTTATGAAACATAGGTCATGTCAAACTAACCTAATTGCATTCTACGAAGAAGTAAGTAGAAGTATAGATCAGGGTGTTGCAGTGGATGTGATCTACTTGGATTTTGCCAAGGCATTTGATATGGTTCCTCACAATAGGTTAGTCTTCAAACTAAAATAAATTGGTCTAGATGAATATTCTTGTTCTTAGGTAGAACATTGGCTTAAGGATAGAGTACAATGAGTTAATGGTAAATTTTCAAGCTGGACAAAAGTGGTAAGTGGTGTCCCTCAGGGTTCTGTTTTGGGACCGCTTCTATTTAACATATTTATAAATGATCTTTAAATAGGCATTGAAAGTCATGTTTTAGTGTTTGCAGATGAAACATAACTTTGTAAAGTAATAAAAATGTGAGCAGGATATTGCTTTGCTGCAGAAGGATTTATATAACAACTTACACCCTAAATGGTCGTGAGTTAGGAGTAACCACACACAAGAAGGATTTGCGAATTGTTATAGACAACAAATTAGGCAGCAGTATGCAATGTCAATCTGCAGTTGCTAAGGCCAGGAAGGTTTTGTCATGTATAAATAGGGGCATAAATTCTCGGAATGAAAATATAATTTTGCCTCTTTATAAATCGCTGGTAAGACCACACCTTGAATATGCTGTGAAATTTTGGGTGCCTGTTGTAAAGAAGGATATCATGGCACTAGAAAAAGTGCAAAGACGAGCTACAAAATTTGATAAAAGGAGTGGCGCATTTTTGTTATGAAGAAACGTTAAAAAATTTAAATCTCTTTAGTTCGGAAAAACGGCACCTCAGAGTGAATATGATAACATTATACAAATATATTCGGGGCCAGTACAAACCATTATCTGGAAATCTATTCATAAACAGGGCTATACATAGGACATGAGGTCATGCATTTAGGCTGGAAGAAGGGAGATTTAATCTAAGGCAAAGAAAAGTTTTTTTTACAGTAAGAACTATAAGGATATGGAATTCTCTGCCTGAAGAGGTGGTTTTATCAGATGATTAAACAGCAATTGGATAAATACTTCCAAAAACAGGGATATAATTTCTAATTAGTGGGGTAATAGCTGCTTGATCCAAGGAGATATCTGACTGCCATTTTGGGGTCAAGAAGGATTTCTTTCTTAGTTTGTTGCAAAATTGGAAGTGCTTCACACTGGGCTTTTTGCATTTGAGGCAGGCTGAACTTGATGGACGCAAGACTCTTTTCAGCTATGTAACTATGTAATAGTGGTTATAGTGCCAGGAGTGGCAGGTACTGCTCACCACTAACACCAGAGAGCTAACAGTGTCTAATCAGAAACTTATGTTAGCTCTGCAGTTCTGTCTAAAACACAAATAAGGAACTGCACCTAATCCCATCACTCTGTGCTGGGGTGCAACCAGACCAGCTTGACAAAGACCATGTTGGTCAAAACGTTGTGTGATATTGGCTTCAATAAAATACTGTTTCTGAACCTTGGGGTGCCAAACCTTTTTATACTTTAAGCTCTGCAGTTATGGGCTTAGTTCATTAGCTGAGACCGACCAGCTTAGATCTAAAGGAAATTGGAGGCAGGGATTGGCGCCAGGAGGACACCAGGTAAGAATTCAAAGCTTTGAAAAATTGTTTGTCTGCTCATAATGGTGGGGCACCAGGGCACTGCTGGCAACATGCAGCAGCGGTAATGAATATGGTGCTTGGAGTGTTCCTTTAATATATTCTGGACAACTTCACTGCCTCATGAAGCCACAGACATAGCAACAACTACTTGGCATCTACAGAGTGTATGTGCACTCGGGCATTCGTTCAGAAGGGGATAATGTAAAACTATTAAGGGTATTTAAAAAAAAAAACAAAAGCCAGCATAACTATAAACATTCTTTAAAATAGATATGCCTCTTTATCTAATATGATTATTTCAGTTTATGTCTCATTGAGACCTAATGCAATCTTCTCCACTCTTATTGTAGAATTACACTTTGGTGGTCTGTGTATCAAAATATCTCCAGTACCCCCGACACCATGAATCTCGTTGAAACAGCATCCTCTGTAACCCAACAAAGGTTCTTTTGAGTTTAGCACATCTTTAACCGTAAGGAAAACCTGATTTCATCATCACACCCTTCCATAATAATGTCCCCACTGTAAGGTGTCACTGCATAACAACCTATTGCTAGGGACCAAACATGACATGGTTTAAACAGTTACTGAAAATCTTATATTTTCAAAGGCTATTCTGTAGGTGAAATATAAAAAACAAAACGAAAAAAATAACAGAAAGACAGACAAACATATATAAATAGATATAGACAGACACCATATTCCACAGGTGAGCTTACACTCATATGATGTCTCATTTGTAATGATTTGGGCAGGGACAAATCACTTTTAATAAACAAAGCAAAAATATAGCCATTTATCCCAGATGTAGTCATTGGAACATTAGTTTTTATTTTAATTTCAAGTGGCTTTTGATAATACACACACAAAAGTGCCCATACAGTAGCAACACAAGTGAAAGAAAACATAAAGGGATAAGAAGTATTAAAAATTACCCTGTTCTTTCTTTCAATGTAGATACAGGAAGACTCCTCTAAGCCTTCTGCAAACAATAACTATACGTCAATATCTACAAATCTAAAAATAAAATCTCCAAATAGCATAATACAGTTTAACATGTAGGCAATGGGATTTAAATACAACATCACAAACACAACATTGATAGAAGACCATAAATGAATCACTCTATTTCCCTATATGATTTGGTGTTGATTGAGAACTAAGAAGACCGAAGAGTACCTCTATTAATTCTATAATTTTTGTGTTTGTGAGTGCAATATATATATATATATATATATATATATATATATACGTAATTCCCATTCCCTTCATTTTAAACTGTATTATGGTATTTGGAGTTTTTATTTTTATATTTGTAGATATCAATGTATATTTAAGGTTTTTGATAATTACTGAATTTTGACTTACCCAGTACTGTCAAGAAACATGTAGTTAATAGTGAACTTCAATTTTTACACTAGGTGGCAGCAATGTACATGCACAGACTAGCTATTCAGGATCAAACAAGTCCTAATGTTTATCAAAACATTCCTCTATGACTCACTTACCACATTTTCTTTCTTTATGTAGATTTATGTTATTGAAACAATATGTGAGCTATTTTTTCTCACGCTTTCCGTAATTCTAACAGAATTGAATAATTTAGAAACTCAAATTACACAGGTCATTTACTTTTATTTTTTTAAGGTTTACTTATCTCGATTCTACAATTGCATGTATTTAAAGGTACAGTTCTGGTGAAATTCCTAACCACCAAACTCATACACATTAGGGGAGGGGTGGGGGGGCAGAGAGATCCCTTCTGCTTTTTTCCACCATTGCGTATAGATAAGAAGATAAGAGTGCAATAAAACAATTCTTAAGTTGATAAATAAAGCAATGAATACTGATAAATGCTAACCACTAATATAGATAACTAGATGTGACAGACCTTCAAGTCACCTAATCCAGGTACTGGTCTCCCCAACTCTCACCCTCTTCAAAAGGAGAAGTGTTCACTTCATACTGACCCTCCATCCCGTGTCTCCTGAGCCAACCATACTTGTTCGCGGCACCAGCTGAGGATACCATTACTGGGAAAGCAGCCCCAGGAAGAATGGGTATACAAATTGAAAATGCTGGTACAGGAGGAAGTGGAGCTGGACAACCAGTACGGTGCTCTATAGTGGCAGTCAGAGCAGGAATATTTAGGGTTGGAGATGGTCTAGTCCCTGAAGGGTTATGGCTTTGGCGGGAATATCATGGGATAATCTCCAGGATGCTGACCTGTTTATAGAAAGGGGATACCTTTCACTGTGGACGATACACAAAGATAGGGCGCCAATGCTTGATCAGGGGCCAGCCCTGATCTTCGACCTGGATTATCTGGTCAAACAAGAGTGGAGTCTGGAAAAGGATTATAGGAGGCTACTGAAGACTGTGCAGCCGTGTTCCCTGCAAGCAAAACAAAAAATGCATGTTACTTCCCCAGCGGAAGCGCTGGCATCGGGACAGAGCACTGGTGGCCTTTGCCCCCAACTTGAAGCAATGCCAGAATTTAAGAGTGGGGAGGATGGTTGACCTTGAGGAGTACACCACTGCACCAGCAACTTAACTGACCCAGAATTTGAGAGTGGGGAGGGTGGTGGAACCCCCCCAGTTGAAGCACTGGCATCGGGACAGAGCGCTGATGGCTTCTGCCCTTAACACGCAGCGATGCTGGAAATTGAGAGTGGGGAAGACAGCCTTTTGGTCATGGTGGAGCTGGCGGTGTTACACCACTGCACCAGCTGAAGTGCTGGTATCGGGACAGAGCACCGCTGGCATCTGCCCCCAACTTAGAGACGCCAGAGCTGGAAAGCAGGGAAATCAACCTTCTAGTGAAGGTGGAGTTCGAGGAGAGCACAACTTCCCCACCTGAAGCACAGACATTGGGGCCTCTGCCCAACCCCACTGGTAACCCATGAGCCAGAGGCATCAGATAAAGCTGCCCCGCGGAAAAGCGGATCCCAGGGCAAAGCACCGCTCACCTCAGCCCTTTTCCACAAGCACTGGGGGATCTCTCTCCGGTACAGGTAGATGGGACTACGGTCTCTACATGTGGTCCCCAGGGAGGCTGGACAGAGAGCTCCAATTCCCAACCTCATGTGAGAGGGGGCACAGACAATCTGTCTTCCCTCCAGCGGCTGAGAGAAATCCAGGGAGACAGGAAAGTGAGCATACATACCCAGCAGCAGGTATATGCCTCAGGAGATGCAGAGGTCAGTTGGGTGAGTGCTGCTCTTGCATGACCAATTTGTTTGGGGTACCGATTTGGTGAGGGCCTTGGTGGGTTGGATGTATTGACTAACTTCGGGGTCAACTTGTCTGGGGTCTCCTGTATTGGTCTCCTTCTGAACGGTGAGAAAAATGCCGGAAACTATATTGGGCTAAAACACAGGGTTCCAGATTTGCTATTGGGGTGTGTGGGTGTCACGTTGGCCCCCTGAGAGTGAGTTCATATGGGTTTGAGTTTGGGGGGGAAACCATGGCAGATTCATGGGGAACTGCCTTTCTTTGCATCCATATTACCTCTTATGTCTAAGACACCCTGTGCTTATTAGGGGCACGGGGTGACCGAGAAGCTCAGTCTGGCCTGCCCAAACCAGACTTCCATGGATTGATCAGCTATGAGGGTTTCATGTGCCTGACCGGGACAAACTTATACACGGTGTGGAACTGCTAAGTGGAAAGGAAATTTGGGACAGTATTTCCCAATACTGGGAAATTTGTGCCCAGTATTGGTGCAGTGTATGTTTAATGTATTGATTGTCTGTGCATTTCTCCTCCCCCTTTTTCCTGTCCTATTGTTTCCCCACTAGGGCGCTGTCCCATTGACACTGCCAGACCAGTTTAAACTAGCTGCCCTGTCCCTCCTCAATCTTCCATAAGCCCTTGCTTTTGTCTGGCCCACCCTTCTTTGTACTATAGTACTCTATTCACCCTATTGTATGTAATTTAAGCTGTTGGGGACATAAATATTTGTGCTATGTGTATTAAAGTTAGTTGTAGTTTTAACCTTCACCAAGTGTCGTCTGGTGTTTAGGGAGCGAGCTCTGATTACTGCTCTGCTGATGAAAAGGGTGTTCAGGGCTGAAATCCTAGTAGCCTGGACCAGGGTGGACAAGACCCTTAGAGATCCCAGTCAAGCCCCTGCGACTGAGTCTGATGTGCTCAGGGTCCCTGATAGCTACATGGAAGTGGACTTGGTAGAGGTACTCGGTCAGAGTACTGGAGCTCCGTCTCACCGGCCAGGAAGACACAGTATGCCAGACAGGGAGTAGCTCTGAGCATCTCGCCACGGTCTGCTGAAACTTCAATCAGAGCCCTCTCGGCCCTGAACCAGCAAACAGGGCACTTTCTGGAGGGCTGATAGAGGGTGTAATGAGGCATCTGACACCAAGAACTTGGGGGAGATCCAGATACCCACAGAAAGCACTGTGGAGCCCTGTGTTGGATCTGAGGCTAGCCGCGTTTGAACTTTGGACTTCTGTCTAATTCGAGCCAGACCTATCCGATCAGAGCTCTTTTTTGACAGATTGGGGTGCTTTACTGTATTTTTTTATGATTGCAAAGTTTTAAGTATTCAGCTTTCTGTATCTGGGAGATAATTAGTTTAACTGAGAGCTGGCACTTTTATCTCCCCGACACAGAGACGCCTGGGCGGGCTTATGTTACTTTGAATGGAGACCCCATGTTGGGGGTCTGTGTATAAAATCAGTGTGCTTGAACCTAATAAAACAGTTATTCTTCACCCTTCCCTGAGTCTCGACTAGTGTTTGGGTGAGACAGTGGTAACCTGGACAAGAGGGTATAATCGCTCTGGAGCTATTTACAACTTGGCAGGGGAGTTCTAGGTGGTAGTAACCCATCTTCTGGAGGGTATACTGCCACAGTAGACAAATATGCATATGTAAATATTTCTACATATGACAGCAGCCTTATTAGCCCAGTGGTTCAAACACAATATCCCAGAATACACTAAAGACAAAGCCTTACCTGGGATACAGATGTATAAACAACTAGGCACATATCCAAGTTCAAACAACAACTTTAAAGTTCCTTGGCCTTCACTTTGCTGCAGTACAACCATGACATATCTCCAGACCTAAGGAACTTGCTGTGCTGCTATACCCAAATAAAAAACTTTTTACCTTATAAAAGGCATGCCATCTTTTATACTTCGACTTAATTTTATTTTTGGCTTTTGTTGTTGCATCCTAACTTTTATTTTCAAGGGACATTATCAGGTCTTATTGTGATTTTTCTTTTTTCTCATTTATTGTTGATATTATATGGTTTTAATATATATTGTCTTTTGGTTTTTTAGTTTTTACTTGTTCTGAGGGGGTTTGGAGGATTTCCCCTACTTTTCAGATGTGCTGCATTTTTACATCTATTTTTGTTTAGTTGTTTAAGCGATTTGTCTTTACATAATTCTAAGATCTATGCCATAAAAAGCTCAAGAAAGACAAATTTAATGGGAAATATTTTCCATTATCAGCATCCCAACTTAAAAGTATAACCTACATCTATTCCTCAAAAATGTCTGATATAATAAATCCCAAACTAATTGCAGATGAATTTGCAATTATTACGCAAAACTTTCCAATCTCAGGATGACTAAAGTGCATGGTACGAAGAAGTTGACAACATTCTGCTGATTCCATAGCCGAAGAGCTCCACACTTCCATTGGTATTAATATTAACACAAAAACTGTGCATCTGGAGCTCCAAGGTATGGTTTTCCATGGCCAAGCAGATGCATGCAAGCCTCACATCACCAAGTACAATGTCAAGCATTGGACTGAGTGGTGTAAAGCATTCTCTACAATCAGAGAAGAGATATCTCATCTTTCTTCTTCCCCTTACAATACTTCCCCTAACTTCACTCCCTCTGCTGTTCTATGTTCATTCGCACCCGCTACATTGGAGGAGGTTTCTGCTCTGCTCCAGTCCTCCCGCCCCACCACCTGCTCCCTAGATCCAATTCCCTCGCATCTCATCCGTACTCTGTCTTCTTCTTTCTCCACATCTCACTAAAATTCTCAATCTCTCTCTCTCCTCTGGTATATTTCCATTGCCCTTCAAACATGCAACTGTAACCCCAATTCTAAAGAAGCCCAATCTTGACCCTTACTCCCCATCCAACTATCGTCCTATCTCGCTACTGCCTTTTGCATCCAAGATCCTTGAAAAATTGTGTATGCGAGATTGACAGACTTCCTCGAGTCCAACTCTCTGCTAGACCAGCTTCAGTCTGGTTTCCGCGCTAAGCACTCTGTGGAAACGGCACTGACCAAAGTATCCAATGATCTACTCGCTGCAAAATCTCGTGGTCACTACTCTATCCTAATTCTCCTTGACCTGTCTGCGGCTTTAGACACTGTTGATCATCAACAGCTTCTTCTCATCCTCCACAATATCGGTCTACAAGATATTGCTCTCTCCTGGTGCTCCTCCTACCTCTCCCAGTGCTCTTTCAGTGTTTCTTTCTCTGGCTCTGCTTCTTCTCCCCAACTCCTCTCTGTTGGTGTCCCCCAAGGTTCAGTCCTTGGTCCCCTACTGTTCTCCATCTATACTGCCTCCCTTGGTAAACTCATTAGCTCCTTTGGCATCCAATATCATTTCTATGCAGATGACACGCAAATCTACCTGTCCTCTCCTGATCTCTCCCCGTCCCTCTTGACTAGTGTCTCTGACTGCCTCTCTGCTGTTTCTAACTGGATGGCTGCCCACTTCTTTAAACTAAATTTGACCAAAACTGAAATTCTGGTGCTTTCCTCCCTCAAGTGTTGTTACTCCCTGTATCTGTCTCCGTCCAAGTCAGCGGTGCTACCATCCAGCTCCACTGCAGGCTGCTGCCTAGATGTTCTCTTTGACTCCGGCCTCTCCCCTTCAAGCCTCATGTTCAATCTATCCTGCAAATCCTGTCATTTCCATCTCTCCACCACTACAAAAACATTAGCGCATCAGCCCCTACTTAGCATGAATGCGACTAAAGGTGTTGGTCCATTTCCACTGTCCTTTCGCCTTGACTACTGTAATCTGCTTCTCCAGTGATTAACTACGTTAACTCCCAATAAGCGCCCCAGTCCATAATGAATCACGTGAGGCTCATCTTCCTGTCATACGCACCTCCCATGCCTTACTCACCGTTCTGTCAGTCCCTACATTGGCTTCCTATAAAATATAGAGCTCAATTTAAAATTCTGGTTCTTGCTTTCAAATCTCTACATAATGCTGCTCCCACCCATCTATCCTCCCTTATACACAAGTATGTCCCGTCTAGGCCCTTACGATCTGCTGAAGACTTACGTCTATCTTCTGTCCGTACTCCCACCTCTGATGCTCGCCTTCAAGATTTCTCGAGGGCTGCACCGTTCCTGTGGAACTCGCTTCCCTCCTCCGTTAGATGCTCACCCAGTCTCCACTCCTTCAAAAAATCGTTAAAAACCCACTTCTTCATAAAAGCGTATCAATTAAACTGTTAATAGCTCCTGACTGATTCCTCTTCTGCAACTGTAATTAGTCTAATACTATCCTTACCTTTTTGTGTCATTTTACCTCACTCCCTCTGGCATGTAAGCTCATTGAGCAGGGCCCTCAACCCCTCTGTTCCTGTGTGTCCAACTTGTCTGGTTACAACTTCATGTCTGTTCATCCACCCATTGTAAAGCGCTGCAGAATTTGACGGCGTTCTATAAATATCATAATAATAATAATGCCACTACTGGACTCTGGAGCAGTGGAAACATGTTCTATGGAGTGATGAATCACGCTTCTCTGTTTGGCAGGCTGATGGGCAAGTCTGGGTTTGGCAGATGCCAGAAGAATGTTACCTGCCTGACTGCATTGTGCCAACTATAAAGTTTGGAGTAGGGCTAACGGTATGGGGCTGTTTTTCAGGACATTTTGGACAATGCTATGCTTATCAGTTTGTGGTAACACCTTGGGGAAGGCCCTTTTATGTTCCAGCATGACTGTGTCCCAGTGCATAAAGCAAGGTCCATGAAGACATGGTTGGATGAGTTTGGTGTGGTAGAGCTTATCTGGGACGCACAGAGCCCTGACCTCAACCCCCATCATACACCTTCTGGAAAGGAGATTGCGAGATAGGCCTTCTTGTCCAACATCAGTGCCTGACCTCACAAATGCTGTACTGTATTAATGGGCACAAATTCCGCAAAACTTTCCAATCTCAGGATGACTAAAGTGCATGGTACGAAGAAGTTGACAACATTCTGCTGATTCCATAGCCGAAGAGCTCCACACTTCCATTGGTATTAATATTAACACAAAAACTGTGCATCTGGAGCTCCAAGGTATGGTTTTCCATGGCCAAGCAGATGCATGCAAGCCTCACATCACCAAGTACAATGTCAAGCATTGGACTGAGTGGTGTAAAGCATTCTCTACAATCAGAGAAGAGATATCTCATCTTTCTTCTTCCCCTTACAATACTTCCCCTAACTTCACTCCCTCTGCTGTTCTATGTTCATTCGCACCCGCTACATTGGAAGAGGTTTCTGCTCTGCTCCAGTCCTCCCGCCCCACCACCTGCTTCCTAGATCCAATTCCCTTGCACCTCATCCGTACTCTGTCTTCTTCTCTTTCTCCACCTCTCACTAAAATTCTCAATCTCTCTCTCTCCTCTGGTATATTTCCATTGCCCTTCAAACATGCAACTGTAACCCCAATTCTAAAGAAGCCCAATCTTGACCCTAACTCCCCATCCAACTATCGTCCTATCTCGCTACTGCCTTTTGCATCCAAGATCCTTGAAAAAATTGTGTATGCGAGATTGACAGACTTCCTCGAGTCCAACTCTCTGCTAGACCCGCTTCAGTCTGGTTTCCGCGCTAAGCACTCTGTGGAAACGGCACTGACCAAAGTATCCAATGATCTACTCGCTGCAAAATCTCGTGGTCACTACTCTATCCTAATTCTCCTTGACCTGTCTGCGGCTTTTGACACTGTTGATCATCGACAGCTTCTTCTCATCCTCCGCAATATCGGTCTACAAGATACTGCTCTCTCCTGGTGCTCCTCCTACCTCTCCCAGCGCTCTTTCAGTGTTTCTTTCTCTGGCTCTGCTTCTTCTCCCCAACTCCTCTCTGTTGGTGTCCCCCAAGGTTCAGTCCTTGGTCCCCTACTGTTCTCCATCTATACTGCCTCCCTTGGTAAACTCATTAGCTCCTTTGGCTTCCAATATAATTTCTATGCAGATGACACGCAAATCTACCTGTCCTCTCCTGATCTCTCCCCATCCCTCTTGACTAGTGTCTCTGACAGCCTCTCTGCTGTTTCTAACTGGATGGCTGCCCACTTCCTTAAACTAAATTTGACCAAAACTGAAATTCTGGTCTTTCCTCCCTCAAGTGTTGTTACTCCTGTATCTGTCTCCCTCCAAGTCAACGGTGCTACCATCAGCTCCACCACGCAGGCTCGCTGCCTAGATGTTCTCTTTGACTCTGGCCTCTCCTTCAAGCCTCATGTTCAATCTATCACCAAATCCTGTCATTTCCATCTCAAAAACATTGCGCGCATCCGCCCCAACTTAACGCCAGATGCGACCAAGGTGTTGGTCCATTCCACTGTCCTTTCTCGCCTTGACTACTGTAATCTGCTTCTCAGTGGTCTTACGTGCTCCCAACTAGCGCCGTTACAGTCCATAATGAATGCGGCGGCGAGGCTCATCTTCCTGTCCGCCCGCACCTCCCATGCCTCACCCTTCTGTCAGTCCCTACATTGGCTTCCTATAAAATATAGAGCTCAATTTAAAATTCTGGTTCTTGCTTTCAAATCGCTACATAATGCTGCTCCCACCTATCTATCCTCCCTTATACACAAGTATGTCCCGTCTAGGCCCTTACGATCTGCTGAAGACTTACGCCTATCTTCTGTCCGTACTCCCACCTCTGATGCTCGCCTTCAAGATTTCTCGAGGGCTGCACCGTTCCTGTGGAACTCGCTTCCCTCCTCCGTTAGATGCTCACCCAGTCTCCACTCCTTCAAAAAATCGTTAAAAACCCACTTCTTCATAAAAGCGTATCAATTAAACTGTTAATAGCTCCTGACTGATTCCTCTTCTGCAACTGTAATTAGTCTAATACTATCCTTACCTTTTTGTGTCATTTTACCCCACTCCCTCTAGCATGTAAGCTCATTGAGCAGGGCCCTCAACCCCTCTGTTCCTGTGTGTCCAACTTGTCTGGTTACAACTTCATGTCTGTTCATCCACCCATTGTAAAGCGCTGCAGAATTTGACGGCGTTCTATAAATATCATAATAATAATAATGCCACTACTGGACTCTGGAGCAGTGGAAACATGTTCTATGGAGTGATGAATCACGCTTCTCTGTTTGGCAGGCTGATGGGCAAGTCTGGGTTTGGCAGATGCCAGAAGAATGTTACCTGCCTGACTGCATTGTGCCAACTATAAAGTTTGGAGTAGGGCTAACGGTATGGGGCTGTTTTTCAGGACATTTTGGACAATGCTATGCTTATCAGTTTGTGGTAACACCTTGGGGAAGGCCCTTTTATGTTCCAGCATGACTGTGTCCCAGTGCATAAAGCAAGGTCCATGAAGACATGGTTGGATGAGTTTGGTGTGGTAGAGCTTATCTGGGACGCACAGAGCCCTGACCTCAACCCCCATCATACACCTTCTGGAAAGGAGATTGCGAGATAGGCCTTCTTGTCCAACATCAGTGCCTGACCTCACAAATGCTGTACTGTATTAATGGGCACAAATTCCCACAGAAACACTCCAAAATCTTGGAATCCAAGATCCAAAGAGTGGAAGCAATGGTTGGAACAACAACATATTAATGTCCATGTATTTAGAATGTAATGTCATAAAAGTTCCTCTTGGTGTAATGATCAGGTGTCCCAATATTTTTGTCCATATAGTGTATATTACCAAACATTTAACCGCTTAAAAATGCATGATTAAATTATTCCTTCATGGATGTCTCTCATAAAGGGACACTCCAGGCACCAAAACAACTTTATCTGAATTAAGTGGTTATGGTGCCTGGAGGTCCCCATAGGCACTCTTACCTCAAGGGTTAAAACATTGTGAAGAAACTAATTAGGGATGCATTACTGTTTTCTATTTGTTTTTAAGGTTTTTCTTGTGCAGGGAATAATTAAGTTAATACCTATGTGTCTGGGAGTTAATTAGCTTAACAAGAGACAACTCAATTATGTCCCAGACCCAGATGCACCAGGGCATGGCTAATTGTGATTTCAATAAAGACCCCATGCTGGTGGTCTGTGTATATAAACAGCTATACCCTGTGCAGGAGAGTCTGATCACTTTAGTACTATAGCACAATACCCTGCTCTCGGGTAAGAGAGTTCCAGGTGGACCCCAGTCAAGCAGCGGCCACTGGGGCTGAATTGCTCCTGGTGGCCTGGTTACAGCTAGGAAGCAAGCTTGGTGGTGGTACCTAGCCGGGGTAGAAGGATCGGTGTTACAAACATTTTCAAATGGCTTAACCCTAAAGTTGCCTCCAATGGCGATCTTCACTCTCCCAAATGGTATCTGTATTTTCAGATTCAGGAAGCGTGGAGTGCAGCTAGGCAGGGGTGCCACTGATTTGCTGAGAGTGTCAGCTGACTGCTCTCAGCCAATCAGCGGCACTCCGGGCTTCCTGAATCTTAAAATTCAGAAGCTGAATGCCACCTGGTGGGAAGTAGACATCAGTGCTGGAGGCAACTTTGGGGAGAAGGTTTACCTCCTTAAGGTAAGAGTGCCTCCAGGGGACTCATTGCACCATAACAACTTAATTTAGATAAAGTTGTTTTGGTGCCTGGAGTGTCCCTTTAAGGACCCATGATCAAATAATTCCATCATTTTTTAAGCATGGACAGTTTCCCTGCTAGGAACCCATTCAATACCTGGGGCTCCCATCTGTCAACTGGGGTCAGAATAAGTAACCCTTTGCTTAACGATATGCTGTGTGCGGCGTTCAAAGTAAGTACTGCAAACATCCCTTAAATAATAAATATGTACATGTTTTGTGTATGCCTACATGTATATGTGCGTGTTTATGCCTAGTTATGTACTGATTGTATAAGCAGTTTTATATAAAATGATTATATAGGGTGAATTTTTATTAGCTTGTGTAATATATAAGGTCAACTAAGTTTCTGTTACCCAATACTCCCTGATACGTACGTCATCCAAGAATCTTCTGTAATTAGAAATCTAGGTGTAAATGTAGCGTGACTGGGTCAGGCTGGTATGTGATTTCTTTGTTGGCATGAACAAATTAAGGAGTGTACTAGAGTTCACATATATAATCTTATTACTTGATAGAGAGATTATTAATTTAGTAATATATCCTTAGTATCGTTATGATACGCACTTTGATCTTTATAAACTATATTTTACTTGGCATTATTGTCATATGCAAAATTTTCTTTGCCAGTGTAAATATACACACACAATTTATAGAAAGGACAACCTATTCATTGCCCTTGTTTAGCTATTTTGTATTATTAGAAAATAAAGTATGCTCAATAACAGATCTTAATTACAGAACAGAAAGTTAATTGTCAGCATATACCTAATATAAGATGCTATAGATGCCATTGATTTGGAATTCAGTGACAAGAGGGGATTGTGCATGTCATAAAAAATACCAATTTATTTTTCAATATATTTTATTGTTTTTATTCACGTACATAAAATACAAAAAGAAAGAAGAAGGGAAGTGAAAGAGTAAACTTGATTGAGGTTAATGATGCACATCATGACTATGTTTTGTTTTGTTTTGTAAGTGGTCTACAGGTCATTTGGTAGCCAATGAAATAAAGGATCATGGTTCACTGTGAAAGCATAAAATGAAAGTGAAAGTCTTAGGGCTCATTTCCAATCTTGTTGCTACTTTTTAACAATCAGCTGCTAATCAGTAAAGTGCCTTGCCTACTATTAAAGTGCAGTTATTTGCCAACTGCAAAATGTCACCAGTGTTGACAGGAAGTTACCAGTTGCCTGTACCAGGGTTTGATTGGCACCTATAGACAGGGAAATCTCAAGCACCCCACAGTACCCCTGTAACGGGTCCCCTTTGCCCCGGCAGAGGACACCCGTCCGAACAGCTTTTTCCCGCCAGTCAAACCACAGATGTCAGCCCATTCACGAAGATTCAGTCAGCTAACACGTCTCCCCCAAGAACAGCAGACATGCACAGTTTAAGGGTAGAACAGGAACTAATGTTTATTATACACACGTAGGTATTTGTATACTACTAAACTCATTAGTAAACACACAAAGGTTTGGAATAGCAACCAATCAAAGTGGGCCTAAACAAACAGCCAATCACACTAAGCCCATTAATAACCAATAGGACAGACCATCACAGAACACCTAATTTGTATACACAGGAAAACTTAATGCATTAGGTAAAGGGATTAACACACAGTCAGCAATAGGTGACTCAGCTCCCTGAGTCACAAAGGGGAAAGTCCCAATCCCCACCCACGTGGTCACAGAGTATCTGGTTTGTCGCCATCTTGTCTCTCCATGTTGTGGCTAGGTCTAAGTCTGTGCGGTCTAATTGGCCGCTCCCCACCAGAGCCCAAACAAAGGAGCCCTTGATGCCCAAGTGACGGCGTACCAGCGTTCCGTCACAACCTTTCCCCCCTTTTCAAATTAAAACAATACATAAACTTGACTGTTTGTGTTTTTTTCCATTGTTATCATATTTAACGTGTGTGTTTGTATTTTTATATTTATGTATATGTCGAAGTGCATGCCTGTTTGTGCTAGAGTTTGTGTAACAGTGTGGTAGCAGTATATGTAAAAATGTGCGTAGCAGTGTGTTGGTGGACAGTGTGGGTAGCAGTATGTATGTTCAACACTGTGTGTTTATGTGCAACAGTGCGGGTAGGAGTATGTGTAGCAGTATGTGCTTGTAACAGTGTGAGTAGTAATATGTGTAACAGTGTGTGTATACAATGGTGGTAGAAATATCTTCTATAATTTATCAGCTGACCATTTTCGACCCAGTGCGCTCTCTTTTCCCAGCCTGTCCTTTCTCTATTCCTCCAGGAGATTCCTATGTTTAGATCATACTGAATACAGCAATCCCAGAGCCCAGCAGCCTCTGTTTTGGTCTGCAATTGCCACGCAGAAGGAGGCTTTTACCAGGCAGTTGGCACCCCCATCAGGCATGTTCCTGTAGGTAGATTCCCACTAGAGGTTTGTTTTGGGCTGATCTACAGTTCTGCAGAATTCGGGCAGATCTAGTAATTGGACAAAATTCTGATTTACAAGTCGCATGTGTCAGAATCTCGGGAGAACCGACTTGCACAAACCGAAACATGCTTGTTTCGGTTCTTGATTCACAGCCCTGGTGTAGCAGACCCTGGGAAACCCGGCTGGTTCCCTCCGCTATTAATAAATGAAGAGACCAATTCCCCCCCCCCAGTAACTGTATGACACAGTTCCAGGGGTACAACAACAACTTTATTGTCCACACTTGGCTTTATACTTTTCCCCATGCAAGGGGTGGATCACACATACAGACAATGTCCCCTTCCAGGGGTCTCCTGACGGAAACAGAACTCCAGTCCCTTTGTCCCCTGTTCCTGCCACCCAACCTCAGGGTTTCCCATCTCCGGTGACATGGGGTCTTCATCCAATGAGCCTCTGTACCTGGGAGCACCAGCGCAGGAAAGCTTCCCGCCTCTTTGGCTCCCAGCTACAGAAAGCCCGCCAAACCACCAAAAAGTGTCCCCACCAATCTCAGGGACCCCCAAGTCAGTAACTGCCACAAATAGCCTCCGTTCGCAAGGTCCCTGGGTGAAACCAGGCAAGAGAAGCGTCTCATTCGGGATACAAATGCTCCCCCTGGCCTGTGCTCGTCTGTACGAACAGCGGCCATCCAGGGAAGCACTCATTAATTACATCCCTTGCGGTTTCACACTTATGTTGTGAGTTGCCAACGTTCTAATTGATTGGTGCGAACATTCCAAGGGGCACTGGGGAGGTCCTCATCACAAACCGAACGAGGTGGGAAGCAATCCACGAATGCGCCCCTTGGATGGCGTTCGTCTAACATATTCTCACATCTATACATCATTTTAAAGCTGGTGATTGAGCACCCATACTGTCCAAAAAGCACTGTGATCAGAGAATCATGTCCGAGTTATAAACTAGTAAAGTTACCACTTCAGTAGTGTGAAAAGTGATGGAAACCATGTTAAAGGATAGGATTGCTGAACATCTAAAATCACACAGATTTTAAGATCAGAGACACCATGGATTTACTTTAGGGAGATCATGTCAAACTAATCTTATTGATTTTTTTTTTATTGTGTTACAAAAATAATAGATCAGGGTGGTGCAGTAGACATTGCCTACCTAGATTTCAGCAAGCCTTTTGACTCTGTTGCTCATCAATAAACTACAATCTTTAGGTGTGGACTCCAATATTGTTGAATGGGTTAGGCAGTGGCTGAGTGACAGGCAACAGAGGGTTGTAGTCAATGTAGTATATTCAAAACAAGGTATATTTATCAGAAGGATACCTCATGGATCTATACTTGGTCCCATTCTCTTTCATATTTTTATTTGTGATATTGCAGAAGGTCTTGATGGTAAGATATGTCTTTTTGCTGATGATACAAAGATTTGCAACAGGGTTAATGCTCCAGGAGGGATGAACCAAATGGCAAATGATTTAGGTAAACTAGAAGAACGGTCAGAGCTGTGGCATCTGACATTTAATGTGGATAAGTGCAAGGTAGTGTATCTTGGGTGTAAAAACCCAAGGGCAGAGTATAGATTATTTGATACAGTACTGTCAGGATCGTGACAGGGATCCAATACGCAGAATGCAGACAGAACGAGGTACGTATACCGGACCTTAGAATGGCCGGACTAACGTATAGAGAAGACAAGAATGGTCAAAAGACAAGCCGAGGTCGAGGGAGCCGGAGGACAGGTAAGCGAGAGACAAGCTGGGTTTAAGGTTAGGAGAGAGAAACTAGAACGATAATACAAAGCCAAGTCAAAACCGAATATCACAAGGAAAGGAACGCACTGAGTGACTAGCAAGCTAGAACCACGACAGGGCAATGAGTTGTAGCACATGATTCCTTTTTATACCTTGTCACCTTAATTGATGACCACGCCCCCAAACGGTCCTGAATTGCGGTTTCTGGCGGTCCGCGATGTCAATGACGTCATGATGTTGGCTATTGGCCGTCGTGTCATAAAAGGGGGCGGAGCTAACGCGTCCGGCGTTAAAATGGCCGAAAATGCCGAAATGATTGGACATACAAGCCCCTTTGTGAGAGACCATGTCCTGATGCCTGACCTCCTCAGAGGTGGAAATTACAGGTACCATGACAGTACCCCCTTTCAGATACATCCACCGGGCGGACGGGACTGGGGCGAGAAGGAAATCGAGCATGGAAAGCCCGAAGAAGACGAGGAGCATGAACATCCTCACAAAGAACCCAAGACCTATCTTCAGGGCCATAACCCTTCCAGTCTACAAGATATTGCAACTTCCCCCTGGAAATACGAGAATCAAGAATGGACTTGACAATATATTCCTCCTGACCATCAACTTGGACCAAAGGGGGGGAAGAAGTCTGGGAAGAAAACCTGTTACAGACAAGAGGCTTCAATAAAGATACATGAAAGGAGTTAGGGATGCGCAGAGTAGGAGGCAGTTCCAGCAGATAAGAAACCGGGTTAATCCTCCGTAAAACCTTGTAAGGCCCAACGTAACGAGGAGCAAACTTCATGGAAGGGACTTTCAAGCAGATGTGCCTGGTACTCAACCAGACCCTATCACCCGGAGAAAAGACAGGAGCAGGCCGTCTACGTTTATCAGCTTGCATCTTGAACACCGCGGCACTTCGGGTAAGAATTCGTCGAGTCTGATCCCACAACTTTCTCAGGTTGGCCACTGTGAAGAAATTCCCCTCTTTTGCTTTAAACTGACAATTTGTGTTCCCTTCTTTTATGTTAGCTTTCCGTATGGCATTCGGTAGGTAAAACTACCGAATCGAGACCCCCCTGTTGCCCATTATGCATACCTTACCTCCCTGCTTGCTGGGCATGTTCGACAAAAGTTTTGCACGAACGGTATGCACCGCCGCCATTTCGGGACTTCCACGTGTTCGCGGCCATTTTAGCTCCCGAACAGCGGTGTTTGCCATCGAGTGTCTGGAACTGAAAACGGACACTCAAATAGGCGAACACCGCTGAATCCTCCATACCTTCGGTAAAACCCCATTAAAACTACCGAACGACCGGGCGTTCGGTAGAAAGACACAGTAACAGATGGGGAATCAAGCGAACCAAGGATGGTAGCTGGATGGCCGGCCGTTCGGGAGGTTTTTTCATGCGACCTAAGACCGACTGCAGGGCCAGAATTCATGGAACTGTTTTCGGCTACTTTGCCCGTGCAGTCGGTCAAAACCTCTAAGTCCCATATCTCCCGAACTGCTGAACCGAATGGACTGATTTTTTCATATGTTGGTCCCCCAGAGTACAGCTAAATTTATGTCTGTACCCCAAGTCCTTGGGGTACAACCAGACTTTGGGGAAATTATGTTCCGTTTTAATTATGTTAAATGGTTATCTGAGGGGAGGAGATGTACTGTATGTATATTGTTATGATTGGTTGTACAGTTAATTATATGGGAGGCTACCTTGCATGGGCAGAATCCCATAAAAAAGAGAATGCCTGTCAATAAATCCTTAGTTCATCTTTGTACCCTTCTTCTGACTACGTATGCTGTTTGGGAGTTCGTGTGTTTTACTGAGGGAATTATCCAGGGACACTATTGGAATTACACTGGGATTCGTCTACCATAACTACCGAACGGAGGGCTATATTCACTGGGCTCTGGCGGTTCGGGAGGAAACTACCGATTAAGGTTTTAAATGTACTTGATTTCCTTACAACTGGTGGCAAGCGACGGGATTCGAATCCCAAACGGATGTTTTAAACAAGCAAAGGAATGAATGGCTCAGCAGTACCAACAGTTTAAGAGAACCACGCTAAAGGATTTACTGGAAGCTCGAGGCGTAATAGCAAGCAACAAAACAAAAGCCACGTTAATTGCAGAGCTGTTACAGAGTGACAGAACCAGCACTACAGAAATGGAGCGTGAGGAAGAAACTGAAATGCAAAAAGACATCAGATGGATTCTCAGTTTATTGGGACCTAACCCAGCAACCGAGGCGGTTCTGCAGGTCATGGCACAAGCCAGGTAATCGCAGAAGGAGCGAGATGACCATGACAGACCGTTACAGGGGGATTTTCTGCACTCCCCGGGAAGTACAAATGACATACCAGGGAAGGTAAATTATGCTGCATTTAAAAACTTTAATGACAATGAAATGGAGATTGATAGTTATCTTCAGGACTTTGAAGGGCAATGTGCACTGGAGGGATTAGACTCCACCAAAAGGGCTGCAGTATTGAGCAGCAAGTTGTCAGGCACAGCATCAGAAGCGGTACTAGCAGTACCTGATGAGGATATTCATAATTATGGGAAAATAAAAGACATTTTGTTGGCTAGATATGCAGTTACCCCTGAGGCATACAGGAAGAAATTCAGGGAACTGAGGAAAACAGGGAGGGATACCCATACTGAATGGGCATTCCGGCTACACAGGGCAGCCCAAAATTGGATGAAGGGCTGCCAAGCAACCACTCTGGAGGATACCTTACAACGCCTCCTATTAGAACAATTTTTTAACCATACAGCAGATGACATCAAGGACTGGGTGAAAGACAGGAAGCCTAAAACTGTGGAGGAGGCAGCAAGACTGGCAGATGAATACCAGGATAACCGGAGGCGAGAACAAGGGGTGAGCCGACCTGCATTTAAACAGCCTTATTCAGCCCCAACCACGGCTGCACCACCTAGAGTAATCCCTGAGTAATCCGCCGCACAGCTCAGCAGCAGCACCTCGACAACCTGCAGTGTGTCACTACTGCAAACAGCCGGGACACTATAAAAACCAGTGCCCACATTTAAACCGGGGAAGCTGGGAAAGGCTGCCACCACAGTCACAACCCAGGGCCGCTGCTCATTGTGTACAGCAGGAGAGTACATCATGGTTACCTACCCACGAGGAACAATGGAGTGTGTTGCACGAAGTCAACCCTGTGCAAGCAGGAGGCGACAACCGGGACCACCACCGTCAGTGGATTACAGTAGACGGGGTGGGGGCCCGCGCCTTAAGAGACTCTGGGGCCACTTTAACTGTGGTTCAACCTCACACTGTCAAGGCCCAAACGCACACGGGCCGCACTGTGGCAGTAAGGGTAGCCGGGGGTGCCATTCACAAACTACCTACGGCTAAAGTCCTTGTGGATTGGGGCTCGGGATCTAAACAATTGGAGGTTGGCATTATGCAGGAGCTACCAGCCGAAGTACTGTTGGGGAATGATGTGGGCTGTTTAACTTCCCAACTAGCCCGAGACACCGCGTACGAAGCCTACCCGGTTACCACCCAAGTTCAAGCCAGACTGGAAGCACCACCGCACTCTGAGGAAACCCAGGTAGGAGTTGAAATACCCCCTTTACCCGAGCCCCCTTCCCCGTTCTGGGATACTCCCCAGGGGTTCAAGCAGGAACAAAGGACTGACCCCACTCTAGACGGGTATAGGAAAGCGGTAGGGAATAATAGAGGCGACAACCCACATGAAAGGTTTGAGTGGCACAAGGGACTGTTGTATAGGGTGACAGATGGGGCGGGACACGGGACCGCCCAGGTTACTAAGAGGCAGCTAATAGTACCCCGCAAGTTTCGGGCAGAGTTATTAAGACTTAGCCATGATATTCCCCTAGCCGGACATTTAGGGGTTAAGAAAACTAGAGACCGGCTGACCCAAACCTTCTTCTGGCCCAGGGTCACTCAAGACCTCAAATACTACTGCAGGACCTGTGACGTTTGCCAGAAAATAGGGAAACGGGGTGACCACCAGAAAGCGAAGCTTCACCCGTCACCCATCATAGAGGAGCCGCTCCACCGGGTAGTGGTGGATTTAATAGGACCCCTCAGTCGGCCCAGTCAGTCTGGTAAAAAGTTTATACTCACCGTAGTGGACTATGCCACTCGGTACCCCGAAGCCGTGGCCCTCTCCAATATAGAGGCAGAAACCGTAGCCGAGGCCCTGGTCAAAATATTCTCCCGGGTAGGTTTTCCCCAGGAGATCCTATCCGACAGAGGGACTCAGTTCACAGCTCTCCTGACGCAGCAGCTGTGGCAGAGCTGTGGAGTAAAAGCCCTATTTAGCGCTCCATATCACCCTCAGACCAACGGTCTCTGTGAACGTTTTAATGGCACGCTCAAGCAAATGCTAAAAACGTTTGCAGAGTCCTGCAGGAACTGGGAGAGGTATCTTCCCCATCTTCTGTTTTCCTATCGTGAGGTGCCCCAGGCATCCACGGGGTTCTCCCCCTTCGAACTCCTGTTCGGGAGAAAAGTTCGGGGCCCCCTGGATCTCGTACGGGAGCACTGGGAGGGCAACACGGATGATGGGGGATTCCCTATCGTACAGTACGTACTGGATTTCCGCGACCGGCTGCGGACTCTCACCGAATCAGTTCGGGAGAACCTGCAGGCGGCTCAGGACTGCCAAAAGAAGTGCTACGACAGGGGTGCCCGAGACAGACTCTTAGACTTGGGCCAAAAAGTGCTAGCCTTGAGACCCGCCATGAAAAATAAGCTCCAGGCGGCATGGCAGGGGCCCTTTAATGTGGTGGAGCGAATGAGCGATACCACCTACATTGTAAGTAAATGTTCGGATGAAAGACTGACCAAAGTCTTTCATGTAAACATGTTAAAGCCCTATTACGAGCGAACGGAAGATGTCGGCGCCGTATGTGCCCCCTCTTCCGAAGATAGCGAAGGGCTCCCTCTTCCCGATCTGTTAGATCCCTCACCCTGCAGTATTGACCAGGTCAGCCTTGGTCAGAACCTACAACCTCTAGAGCGAGGGGAGGCGTCCGGACTGCTCCGGGAATACCAGGTCATGTTTTCTGCCATCCCAGGCTATACCTCCGCTGCGGTACACTGGGTAGAAACCCAGGGAGGGACGCCACTGCGGCAGCTACCATACCGTATTCCCAAGGCCGTGCGTGAGAGCATGCTGGCAGAAATTACCGACATGCTCAAGTTAGGGGTAATAGAACCCTCTCAAAGCCCTTGGGCATCTCCGGTAGTACTAGTACCGATGCGTGATGGCACCACACGCTTCTGTGTAGACTACCAGAGGCTCAACGACCGCACCATAACGGATGCATACCCCATGCCCAGAATAGATGAGTTGCTGGACCGTATGGCTGGGGGTAATTACTTGACCACTCTGGATTTGTGCAAAGGATACTGGCAGATCCCCCTGGAGGCTACAGCCATCCCCAAGTCGGCATTCGTCACTCCTTTCGGGCTTTACCAGTTCAAGGTTATGCCCTTTGGAATGAAGAATGCCCCGGCTACCTTTCAGCGGATGGCTGACAGACTCCTGGAGGGACTCCAGGACTTCGCATGTGCGTATTTAGACGATATTGCTGTCTACGGCCGAACATGGGGAGACCACCTAGGCCACGTGTCCAGGGTGCTCAAGAGAATTCACCAAGCAGGGCTTACGTTAAAACCGGACAAATGTCACGTTGGTATGGCGGAGGTACAGTACCTCGGCCACAGGGTAGGGTCAGGTAAACAGCGGCCTGAGCCTGCCAAAATAGAGGCCATAGCTAATTGGCCCCAACCCCGGACTAAGACCCAGGTCTTAGCCTTCTTAGGAACGGCCGGCTATTACCGGAAATTTGTCCCCGACTATAGCGCCCTTGCCAAACCCCTCACTGACCTCACCAAAAAGGCCCTTTCCAAACAGGTTACCTGGACCCCAGAGTGTGCGGCAGCCTTCCAGAAACTGAAAGCAGCATTGAGTGAGGCTCCTGTGTTGGCAGCACCCGACTAGTCTAAACAACTTCTTGTCCACACAGATGCCTCCATGTTTGGGCTGGGAGCCGTGTTAAGCCAGGTGGGAGACGACGGCATGGAACACCCGGTGGCCTATCTCAGCCGTAAACTTTTGCCCCGGGAGGACAGCTATGCCACCGTGGAGAAGGAGTGCCTAGCCCTGGTGTGGGCGCTTAAGAAACTCCAACCTTATTTGTACGGCCGGCCATTTACTCTGATGACCGACCACAACCCATTGGTATGGTTAAACCGGGTGGCTGGTGACAACCCCAGACTCTTACGGTGGAGCCTAGCCCTTCAACGGTACAACTTCACCATGCAGTACCGTCCGGGCAAACAAAATGGTAATGCAGACGGTTTGTCCCGCCAAACGGAATTGGATGTTTAACTTGGACCGTTTCTTTTTTTCCCTCGGACATCCCCAAGCCAACCCGTCAGGGTCTTGGCGGGTATGCCGACCTATGGACTTATAGGGGAGCAGTGTGAAGAAATTCCCCTCTTTTGCTTTAAACTGACGATTTGTGTTCCCTTCTTTTATGTTAGCTTTCCCTATGGCATTCGGTAGGTAAAACTACCGAATCGAGACCCCCCTGTTGCCCATTATGCATACCTTACCTCCCTGCTTGCTGGGCATGTTTGACAAAAGTTCTGCACGAACGGTATGCACCGCCGCCATTTCGGGACTTCCACGTGTTCACGGCCATTTTAGCTCCTGAACAGCGGTGTTTGCCGTCGAGTGTCTGGAACTGAAAACGGACACTCAAATAGGCGAACACCGCTGAATCCTCCATACCTTCGGTAAAACCCCATTAAAACTACCGAATGACCGGGCGTTCAGTAGAAAGACTCACTAACAGATGGGGAATCAAGCGAACCAAGGATGGTAGCTGGATGGCTGCTCCATTGGATTGAGGGTGATAGGCAGAAGAAAAATTCAGCTTGATACCCAACTGGGAACAGAAGGATTTCCAAAAACGGGAAATGAATTGGGAACCTCTGTCAGACACGATCTCATTGGGGATACCATGTAAGCGAAAAATTTCCTTCGCAAATATCTCGGCCAATTCGGGCGAGGAAGGAAGTTTAGGCAAGGGAACGAAATGAGCCATTTTGGTAAACCTGTCGATTACTGTGAGGATAACTGTGCGTTTATTAGAAACCGGTAAATCAACAATAAAATCCATAGCTAAACTGGCCCAAGGTTTGTTGGGAATGTCTAAGGGTTGCAATAAGCCACAAGGGAGTGTATGCGGTAGTTTATTCCTAACACAGACATCGCAGGCCTTGACAAAATCTTTCACATCGCTACGTATATTAGGCCACCAGAAGTCCTTGGAAATCAGTGAGTAAGTTTTGTGAATGCCAGGTTGACCAGCAATCTTGCTTTCATGAAAGCATCGAAGCACGTCCATTTGGAACTTAGGAGAAACGAAATACCGTCCCTCAGGGGTACGTTCTGGAGCAAGAGATTGCTCCTTCACAATATCCGAAAGCAACGGAGAGTGTATTTTGACATTAGTGTTTGCAATAATATATTGTTTAGGAACAATAGGAGACAAGGTGTCTTCCGTAACGGTAATAGGTTCATGTAGGCGGGATAACGCGTCTGCTTTGGTGTTCTTTGAACCAGGTCTGTATGTGAGTAAGTAGTTGAAATGTGTAAGGAACAATGACCAACGGGCTTGTCTGGCGGATAATCTTTTGGCCTCTCCAATGTAGGATACATTTTTGTGGTCTGTCAAAATGGTAACAGGATGTACAGTTCCCTCTAACAAATGCCTCCATTCTTTTAATGCCATAATAATTGCTAATAGTTCTCTATCACCAATATCATATCTCCTTTCCGTATCTGACAATTTTTTGGAAAAGAAACCGCATGGGTGCAAAGGTTTATCCAAACTTTGTCTTTGGGATAAAACTGCCCCTATACCTGTTTCAGACGCATCAACCTCAAGTAATAAAGGTAAAAAGGTATCAGGATGGACCAATATAGGTGCTGAAGCAAAAGTCTTTTTGCGCGTTTCGAAAGCAGATAGAGCCTCAGTAGACCACGTTTTGGTGTTAGCCCCATGTTTAGTCATATTAGTAATAGGAACAATAATAGAAGAGTAACCTTTAATGAAGCGTCTATAATAATTAGAAAACCCAATAAATCTTTGGATGGCTTTGAGTCCTTTAGGTAATGGCCAATCTAGTATCGATTTTAGTTTAGTCCATCATAAACCCGTCCTTGGAAATTACGTAACCTAAAAAAGTTATCTGAGATTGATCAAAGCTACATTTCTCCAATTTACAATACAATCCATGTTGTAAAAGTTTCCGTAATACCCTTCTGACTTTTCTGTGATGAGACTCAAGGTCCCTAGAATGTATTAGTATATCATCCAAATATACTATAACGCACTCGTGTTGAAATTCCCTGAGAACCTCTTTAATCAAGTCTTGGAAGACTGCCAGAGCATTGCATAACCCAAACGGCATTACAGTATACTCATAATGTCCGTACCGGGTATTGAACGGCGTTTTCCATTCGTCTCCCTGTTTAATTCTTACCAAGTTATATGCTCCTCTTAAGTCTAACTTGGTAAAAATCTTGGAGCCCTTCAGTCTATCAAAGCGTTCTGTAATCAAATGAATGGGATAAGCATTCCTGATGGTAATTTTATTCAATCCCCGATAGTCTATGCAAGGCCGCAAGGTACCGTCTTTCTTTTCTACAAAGAAAAAACCTGCCCCAGCCGGAGATGAAGACCTTCTAATAAATCCTTTGTCTAGATTCTCTTTTATGTATTCCTCTAATACTAAATTCTCTTTAGTGGACAGAGGATACACCATACCCCTAGGAGGCATAGTACCAGGCAAGAGTCTAATTGTACAGTCATAATACCGATGAGGAGGTAAAGTGTCAGCCTTCCTCTTGTCAAATACTGACTTGAGATCCAGGTACTGAGAAGGTATCTGTAAATCTGTAGGTTGAGAAGAGTTGATAGGGGAGTTTACTGGGCAAACAGCAAACATCCTTCCCTACAACCCGATCCCCAAGATACTATTTATCCACGTTTCCAATCAATGATAGGGTTATGTCTTTTAAGCCAGGGATACCCTAGGACCACTGGGACTGCAGGGGAGGAGATTAACAAGAGGGATATCATCTCCTCGTGGAGGATACCTATGGTCAACATAACAGGTTTAGTCTCATGAAATATTACCGATTCTGGCAATGGTCTACCATCTATGGCCTCAACGGCCAAGGGTGTATCTCTCAGTTGAGATGGGAGACAATGCTTATTAGCAAAAGCTTGATCTATAAAGCTTTCAGCTGCTCCGGAATCTAACAAAGCCATCGTAGGTATAGCCCCACTCTCCCAAGCTAAAGAGACAGGAATAAGAAGCCTATGGTCTTTATCATTATACATAGAGGACAAAATAGAAACACCCAAGGCCCGTCCGCTAGGGGAACTTAGGTGCGAGCATTTCCCGGACGATTAGGGCAATTTAGACGCAGGTGACCTCTTAGTCCACGATATAAACAGAGACCCTCCCTTCTCCTGTATTGTCTCTCGTCCTCAGATAGGCGAGTATCTGCATGGGTTCTGGAGGAGCTGGGTTAATGGAATCAGGATTCTGGAAGGAAGGAGAAAGTCTTATAGCGGGTATACTGGTTCTTTCCCGAGTATTTTGCCTCTGTCTCATACGTTCATCTATTCGGGAAATAAATGACACTAAATCTTAAAATTTTCCGGATGTTCTCTTGTGGCAATCTCGTCTAAAATCTCATCAGATAACCCATTCAAAAATATATCCATATAAGCCTGTTTGTTCCATTTGACTTCTGCCGCCAAGGATCTGAACTCTAGCGCATAATCTACCAGGGTTCTATTATGTTGTTTAAGGCATAACAGTGATCTGGCTGCATTAGCCTTCCTTCCTGGGGATCAAAAGTCCTCCTGAAAGCTGCGAAAAAAGGCATTATAATTATAGACCAAAGGGTTATCATTCTACCATAGAGGATTAGCCGATCTAAGCGTTTTGTCTATTAGTAGTGTTATTATAAACCCTACCTTAGCTCTGTCAGTAGGGTATGCCCGGGGTTGAAGTTCAAAATGTATGCTTATCTGGTTTAGAAAACCTAGACATGTATCAGGCGACCCCCCCATATCGTAACGGGGAAGTGACATGAGAGGATGCACCCACTGTGGCTACTTCCAAACTTGTACTTACAGGATTGCTAGTGGTGGAACGCATCTCCTCTGCCTGGGTACTGGGACTTGCTAATAAAGATTGCAAAGCTAGAGCCATTTGGTCCATTCTATGGTCCATGGCCTCAAATCTGGAATCAGAGGAACCAATCTGAGAGCTAGCACCTGCAGGATCCATATGGCCCTGTCGTAATGTCAGGATCGTGACAGGGATCCAATACGCAGAATGCAGACAGAACGAGGTACGTATACCGGACCTTAGAATGGCCGGACTAACGTATAGAGAAGACAAGAATGGTCAAAAGATAAGCCGAGGTCGAGGGAGCCAGAGGACAGGTAAGCGAGAGACAAGCCCGGTTTAAGGTTAGGAGAGAGAAACTAGAACGATAATACAAAGCCAAGTCAAAACTGAATATCACAAGGAAAGGAACGCACTGAGTGACTAGCAAGCTAGAACCACGACAAGGCAATGAGTTGTAGCACATGATTCCTTTTTATACCTTGTCACCTTAATTGATGACCACGCCCCCAAAAGGTCCTGAATTGCGGTTTCTGGCGGTCCATGACGTCATGACGTCGACTATTGGCCGTCGCGTCATAAAAGGGGGCAGAGCTAACGCGTCCGGCGTGAAAACGGCCGTAAATGCCGAAATGATTGGACATACAAGCCCCTTTGTAAGAGGCCATGTCCTGATGCCTGACCTCCTCAGAGGTGGAAATTACAGGTACCATGACAAGTACTGACCTCAACATCTGAGGAAAGGGATTTAGGAGTAATTATTTAAGATGACTTAAAGGTAGGAAGACAATGTAATAGAGCAGCAGGAAATTCTAGCAGGATTCTTGTATTTATAGGGAGCGGTATTAGCAGTAGAAAAAGGAAAGTGCTCATGCCATTGTATAGAACACTGATGAGTCCTCACTTGGAGTATTGTATGCAGTACTGGAGACCGTATAATCAGAAGGATATTGATACTTTGGAAAGAGTTTAGAGAAGAGCTACTAAACTGGTTCGTAGATTGCAAGATAAAATGTACCAGGAAAGGTTAAAGGATCTTAACATGTATAGCTTGGAGGAAAGACGAGACAGGAGGGATACAACAGAAACCTTTAAATACATAAAGGTAATCAACATAGTGAAAGAGGAGACTATAGTTAAAAGAAGAAAAACTACCACAACAAGCGGACATAGCCTAAATTAGAGGGGCAAAGGTTTAAAAATAATTTCAGGAAGTATGACTTTACAGAGAGGGTAGTGGATACATGGAATTGCCTTCCAGCTGAAGTGGTAGAGGTTAACATAGTGAGGGAATTTAAGTATGCGTGGGATAGGCATAAGCTTATCCTAGACTTAAGATAAGGCCAGGAACTTAAAAAAGTATTTAGAAAATGTGGGCAGACTAGATGGGCCAAATGGTTCTTATCTGCCGTCACATTTTATTCTTCTATGTAAGAGTTCAACGCAATTCGTGGGTAGCTCCCAGTCAGGCGCTTTCTGCTTTATCGAGACTCTTGTAAGTTCATGGGGCAGTGCGTTCGGCTAACCAAGCTTATGATGGTAAGGGCACAGCATGGAAGGGGCATTTAGAGGGATATTGTCTTTCAGGGAGGAGATGGCTGGGAGTCCTACTCCAGTTATAAGAATAGTAATGTGAGGAAAATAACACAAATCAACAGAAGGGATCTCTGGGGCAGGGCCTATAGTCTGTTGGCAGGAGGCTAGTCTTCAAGCCTCTCCAGGAGGCTGTGACACCGGGGCTTCCGTGATAGAAGTGCTCCGGGGTAAATTAGACATTTGGAAGGGCTGGAGAAGAATGATTAACAGAGGGGCTGGGGAGGAGAGTGACAAACAGAGGGACTTGGAGGGGGAGAGGCACAAAGAGGGCTGGGGGGGTGAAAGAGAATAGGGTATACCTCCAAAAGAGCTGAGATCCTGTATTAATAAAAGTGGGCCTACACTAGTAGAGTATGTTGAATAAAGGGAGTGGAGGGTGGGGCAGCTGATCGTCCAACCAATAACGGTAAGTTAGGAAAGGGGGGGAGTCCCTTTTAAATGTCCAATACGTCCCTCCCACAACTTCAGGCCAAGTCTTCCAATTTCTATTCGGGGCTACATCGGTTGTGACGGAAGTAAGATTGGTGATCAGAGAATCATGTCCGAGTTATAAACTAGTAAAGTTTTACTTGAGATAGGAACAAGTCGGTTGAGGTGTGCCGAAACCAACGTATGCTGTAGGCAGGTAATAAAAGTGGGCCTACACTAGTAGAGTATGTTAAATAAAGGGAGTGGGTGGTGGGGCAGCTGATCGTCGGACCAATTATGGTAAGTTAGGAAAGGGGGATGAGTCCCTTTTAAATGTCCATTACGTCCCTCCCACAACTTTATGCCAAGCCTTCCAATTTGTATTCGGGGCTACATCGGTTGTGACGGAAGTAAAATTGGTGTTACAGAACTTGAGATAGGAATATGCTGTAGGCCAGTAACAAAAGTAGGCAAAAAGGAAACATAACATGCTCAAAATACATTTATTGAAAAAGAACATAATACAACGTAGTCACAATTAAGAAGACATTTTTACGAATGCCTTTTGCATTTCCTGTACTGGTTGGGGTATGTACGTTGTGTATGCTGAGGACTTCCAGCGACCTAGTGATATAATGATATGGACTGGAATGTCCTGGCTCGATGCCACAGAGGCAGGCCCCTATCCTGAATGAGTGTCCTGAATTCTTCCTAGGGTTCAAGCCTAGCCTTGATAACAATAAGCGTATGTATAACATGAATTTGGACGTAGTGAGGATAACACCGTGAAGTGACAAAAGCGGACGAGAGGCGACATATGGTATGGTGAGTAGGTAGGAATCGACCTTCACCGGCCACCAGCTATTGTTCGTGGGCTAATATGGTATGTGGACAGGTTGACCCAGTTGGCTCGGCTTGGTTACAGGTAGCGTAAGTATGTAATGATCTAGATGTTTTCCAAGGTAGGAGACCCAGATGCAGATTTGTGCGTTATGTTGCACACTGATGGTGAATTCCCTTGGCCTCAAGAATCCGTAAAAAGCCAGATACATTGCGGTTTTTATGACTGAGTTGGTGAGGGGTTTGAAAGGGACTGAATCTATTAGATCAGACATATCTTTGAACAACTGTTTGTTGATGGGTAGCCTTTGTTGTGGTGTAGGACCATTAGCCTTGGATATGCCTTAAAGAATGGTCCTAATAGGGTATGAGGAGAGGAAACTAGAGTTGTTGGGGAAGGTGGAGTACATATGATGCTGGATGCCTGTCAGGTGTAATTTAATTGTGTTGTGGGATAGATTTAACTTGAGGTGGCAAAAAGTGGCAAACGCCACCAGGGATGTTTTTTCAAACATGCTAACCAGGTGATGTTCTGCCATGAATTTACTGTATAAGAAAAATGTCCTGTCATATGCGGTACGAATGTTAGAGGAGAGGGACAGTTTTGTTAAGGTCTGGCTATGTTGTAGTAATTTGACAGTCCATGATTAGTTCCCGGAACGGGGGCTGCTGTGGCCAGATGTGAAGCAGTGTATAGGGATTCTCCGAAAGCCTGAAATTGAAAGCAAGACAAGCGATCAGCTGCACTGTTTAAAACTCCTGGGACATGGCAGCACCCCAAGTAAAACTGATTACAGGCCGCTAGCCACGTCAGTTTCCTAATGAACCTCATAATCATCAACGAAGATGAGCGGCCTTTGTTGATAATATGGCAAATCGCTAGATTGTCTGAATGGCACAGAACTGTTCTGCCTGACCACAAATGGCCCCAAGCCACTGCTGCTGCCACAATAGGGTATACTTTAAAAAGAGCTGAGTTCCTGTAGAACCCTTCTATTTCTAGTACCTCCACTGGCCAATTACCCCAGAGCCATTTGTCGCCAAATATGACTGCAAATCCCATGGTAGCTGCTGCGTCTGTCCAAATGACCGGGCAGTGTACTGAAACCTGCAGGAGAAACATGCTTCTCCCGTTCCAGTTAGAGAGAAACCTGTTCCACGTAAGTAGGTCTGCCATGGCTAGGGCGTTAAGGGAGATACGGCTTAGGTCGTCAGGGAATGTGGGGAATAGGCTTAGGAGTCTGGAGATGAAGGCTCTACTCTGCGGCATGACCCACATAGCGAAGTTCAGGGAGCCTAACAGTGACTTCAATTCTTTCCGCTTACAGGAGCCGGTAAGCATGTAATGGTTGATATCGTAGCGGATGCTAGTGACATTCTCCTGTGGAAGGCTAGCCTCCATGGCCACTGAATCTAGGCGTATCCCTAAGAAATTAATAAAGGTGTCAGGACCCTCTGATTTCTTTGGTGAGACTTGTACCCCCAGTGTGTTGAATAACGTGACTGCTTTCCCCAGGCTGCTCAAGGGGGAAGAATTGTTCTGAATTATTAAAAATCATCTAGATAGTGGATGACGGTATGGCACCGACACATATTCAGGAGGAGCCAACACAATGTCTCCACGAAAGTGTCAAAAGTTCTAGGACTAGTCTTTGACACGAAGGTGTGTCTAGTGAAAAAGTAATACAGGCCTTTCCATTTAATGCCGTGCAGGTGCCATAATCACGGGTGAATGGACAATAACTTAAAGGCATTGACAATGTCGGTCTTGCTGAGCCAGGCCGCCACGCCTGCAGTCAAGATAGCGTTTATGGCATTGTCAGTTGTGGTGTACTGTAGGGAGAATTCTTCTGATGGGATCAATGAGTTAAACCTTGGGACCCCTGGTGCTGAGAGATCTACGATCAGTCTTTGTTTGCCCGAGTTTTCCTCTGAGACTAGACCAATAGGATTAGTTCTCCAGTTGGAAAAAGGGGGGGCTCCGTTAAAGGCTCTAGTAAGAACCCTTGCTCAACCTCTATCTGTCAGGGATCCGCGGGCGGCTAGGAGGGGAGGCTGCACGCCACTTGCAGCACTCACCCTCAGTCCGTCGCCGTCCGCGGTCTCCCCTCCTCTTACCTGTCGGCGAGCAGCGTCTCCACTCTGCCGCTCGTCGCTCGCGTCCTCCACGCCCCTCAGCGGCAGCATGTATAACGCTGCACGCTGGGAGGTCACTGAATTATGCAAACGCCGGGGTCACGTGAGTGACCCGGCGTTAAAGAAACAGTACCACAATCACAGTGGGAGGTATAGATATCCCCCACGTGTGATTGTTAATTCTGATTGGAAGTTATCCAATCAGAATTAAACCAAGGGTATTTATACTTACCTTTCCTGTCCCTCAGTGCCCTCTTGTGGTCTTGTGATACCTGTAGTGCTATTCTCGCGTGTTGCTCTCTGGTTTCCGATTATTTGACTCGTTATTCCGATTATCCTGTCTTCTCCACTCCTTTGACCTCGGCTTGTTTCTTGTTCTCCCGTTTTCTGGTTCCCTTTACTTGGCTTGTCTCCTGAACATTCTTAGCGTGCTTAGCCCGGCCACTCTAAGGACCGGTATAGCATCCTTCCTCTCTGTGACCTGTTAGCGTGTTAGGTTCCGGAATCATGACATTACAACAGGGCCACCATGAAACCTGCTGACATTCCACAGCTGTTAGTGAATCAGGAGGCTAGAATGGATGGTTTAGACCACCGTATGGATCAGTTTGCCCAACCAAATTGATATTCATTTGGTGATGAATCCTCGTTCCTACCCCACTGACAGAACCAAAATTGCTTTTTTGATCAACCATTTGTCCGGGAAAGCTCTAGCATGGGCTAATCCCATGTGGGAGAATACGTCCCCAATGTCCTTTGCAGACTTTTTAACAGCTTTTAAATGTACATTTGATCAACCCGGCCGGGTTGCTTCTGCTGGCAAAGCTCTGCTTAGGGTCCGACAGGGTAATAGATCTGTAGCGGATTATACCATTGAATTCCGCACTCTGGAAGCTGAAGTGGTTTGGAATAACGACGCTCTTGTAACAGCTTTTCAGGAGTGTTTGGCCGCTTACATATTAGATGAAATAGCATCCAGGGAAATGCCTGTTCTTCTGGATGATTTAATAGATTATGTCATTCTAATTGACAACCGTATTAAAGAGAGGCGTAGTCAAAGAAGGATGAATACACAGGGGTTACCTGCTTTACCCAGTACTGCATTACTAGCATTACCTCCCCCTAATCAACCACCTCCCGAACCCATGCAATTAGGTGCTGTAGGCTTATCTGAAGCTGAAAGAAAGTACCGCAGAAGGGAGGGTTTGTGCCTTTATTGTGGTAAGAGGGGGCATCTCCGAAGAAACTGTCCTAGTTTGCAGGGAAACTCCAGCACCTAAGGCCTAGAGAGGGGTCGGCCTCAGGTGTTATGGTTTTTCCCCCTCATGTGTCCATCTCCAGACCATTTATTACGGTTACTCTTTTGGTCAATAAAACCACGATAACAACTAAAGCCTTGATCGATTCAGGTGCTGCAGACAACTTTATGGATGAGAACTTTGCTAAAACCGCAGCCTTGAATCTGATCCAAAAGGCCACACCCTTGGCCATTGAGGCCATAGATGGTAGACCACTTGATAAACCTCTGGTGACCCATGAAACATTTGGTTATGGTCGTGGGTGCCTTACACAAAGAAAGAATAACCTTCCAAATAATTGACTCCCCTACAGCTTCCATCATTCTGGGCTTCCCCTGGTTAGTTAAGCATAACCCGGTACTTGATTGGGGTTCTCTAGATATACTCTCCTGGGGGGTATCTTGTCAACAAGACTGTATGGCCCATTTACATCCCGTTTGTTTACTTAATGTGCCTACAGCTAAACCACTTTCTGTTTCTGTCCCTCCTGTGTATGCAGACCTCGCACTGGTCTTTGAAAAGAGCGAAGCTAATAAACTACCCCCACACCGGGATTATGATTGTGCCATAAACCTGTTACCTGGAACGATGCCTCCTAGGGGTAAGGTCTACCCGCTTTCTGAGAAAGAAAACCAGGTCAGGGAGGAGTACATACAGGAATCCTTACGTAAAGGTTTTATCAGAAGGTCCTCCTCTCCGGCTGGTGCTGGGTTCTTTTTTGTTGCCAAGAAAGAGGGCGATTTGAGGCCATGTATAGACTATAGGGGCCTGAATAATATAACAGTTAAAAACGCTTATCCTATCCCTCTCATTACTGAGTTGTTTGACCGTGTTAAAGGTTCTAGATATTTTACTAAACTAGACCTCAGGGGGGCTTACAACTTGGTTCGTATAAAAGAAAATGATGAATGGAAGACAGCGTTCAATACACGCAGTGGGCATTACGAGTATCTAGTCATGCCTTTTGGACTGTGTAATGCTCCTGCTGTCTTTCAGGACCTCATAAATGATGTCCTTAGAGATTTACTGCATGTCTGTGCCGTGGTTTATCTCGATGATATACTTGTATATTCTCCTGATTTGGAGTCACATCATGCCCATGTGAGGAAGGTACTTAAGAGATTGCTACAGAACGGTCTTTATTGTAAATTGGAGAAATGTTTATTTGACCAGAAATCAGTACAATTCCTAGGGTACATCATTTCTGAACAGGGGTTCAGCATGGATCCTTCTAAATTAGAAGCCATATTGTCTTGGCCTCTTCCTCAAGGCCTTAAGGCAATACAGCGATTTATAGGCTTTGCCAATTATTATCGCAGGTTTATTAAAAACTTTTCATCAGTCATTTCTCCTATCACGAAACTAACTAAAAAGGGTTTGCACCCCAGGGTTTGGACTCCTGAAGCCATTAAAGCCTTTGAAACTCTCAAAAAGGCATTTGCCACTGCCCCTGTGCTACACCATCCTGATCCTTCCCTTCCCTTTCTAATGGAAGTAGACGCTTCAGAATCAGGTATAGGAGCTGTATTATCACAAAGATTATCCTATAACGAACCCCTCCATCCCTGTTGTTACTTTTCTAAAAAACTGTCTGATTCGGAAAAGAATTACGACGTCGGGAACAGGGAACTATTAGCTATTGTGATGGCTTTTAAAGAGTGGAGGTACTTATTAGAAGGAGCTAGACACAAAATCCTGGTTATAACTGATCATAAGAATCTCTCCTATATAGCTGATGCTAAAAGGTTGTCCCTCTCGTCAAGCCAGATGGTCCTTATTTCTTTCACGCTTTCAGTTCATTATCACATATAGGCCTGGGTACCGTAATGTCAAGGCTGATGCTATCTCCCGACAATACGAACCTTTGGAGTCTATTGCCCCCGCTCCTGAACCCATTGTACCCACGTCTAAGATAATAGCTGCTACCCGTTTAGTTATTTGTCTCTTTTCCTTGATGGTATCAAGGCATACCAAACCCAAGCACCCTCTGAGACACCTGTTGGTAGATTATACGTGAAAGAAAAAGATAGAAAGAAATTGTTAGCTTTATTTCACACCGCCAAAACGGCTGGTCACCCAGGGGTTACCAAAACATACAAGGGTCTCCTTCAACAGTTTTGGTGGCCTTCACTTAAGCAAGACGTAGTGGATTATGTGCAGGCTTGTCGTGTTTGTGCACAGTGTAAGTCCCCTAATGTCAAACCCCCGGGACTCCTAATGCCTTTATCCGTACCCAAGAAACCATGGACCCACTTATCCATGGACTTTATTGTGGATCTTCCTTCATCCGATGGAATGACAGTAATTTTGACTGTGACTGATAGGATTCTCTAAAATGGCACACTTTATTCCACTTAAGAAACTACCTTCTGCGGTTCAGTTGGCTCAGGTATTTGCCAAAGAGGTTTTCCGCTTGCATGGTATACCACAGGATATCGTATCTGACAGGGGTCCTCAATTTGTCTCTCGGTTTTGGAGGGGCTTTTGTGCTGAGATGGGGATTTCCTTGTCGTTTACTTCCTCCTATCATCCACAATCTAATGGAGCGGCTGAACGAACGACTCAATCTGTGGAGTTATATTTACGTTGCTTCACGAATGCACACCAGGACAACTGGTCTCACCTCCTTCCCTGGGCTGAATTCGCCAGGAACACTGTGACTCATTGGTCCACTGGCTTAAGTCCTTTTATGGTTGCTTGAGGGTTCCAACCCTCTGTCCTTCCCGGCGTGTTCTCCGACAAGGGAATACCCGCTTTGGACGAGCACCTCACCTCCTTACGGAAGATGTGGGATCAGGTCCATGCTACTCTTTCTCATGCGACTTCTACTCAGAAGAGATTTGCTGATCATCGTAGGGGTGCTGCTCCCTCTTATGTCCTGGGTGATAGGGTTTGGTTGTCCTCTAAGAATCTCCGCCTCAGGGTCCCCTCGATGAAATTCGCGCCCAGGTTCCTTGGCCCCTATAAGGTATATAGGGTCAATCCTGTGTCCTACTCCCTGGCTTTGCCTCCTTCCATGCGTATACCTAACACTTTCCACACTTCCCTTTTGAAGCCCCTGCTCTGTAATCGATTCTCTGGTCCTCTCAGGCATCCAGATTACCTCCGCGCTGTCTCTAATGACATGTACGAAGTGGCTGCTCTGCTTGATTATCATTTTTCTCGGGGTCGGTTGCAGTATCTGGTTGATTGGAAGGGTTACAGCCCTGAGGAGCGGTCCTGGGTTTCTGCCTCTGACTTGAATGCGCCCTCTTTGATCCGCTCCTTTCATGCACGGTTCCCTTTGAAGCCTTCGGCTTCCCGCCCATTGGGCGGGCCTCGAGGGGGGGTTATGTCAGGGATCCGCGGGCGGCTAGGAGGGGAGGCTGCACGCCACTTGCAGCACTCACCCTCAGTCCGTCGCCGTCCGCGGTCTCCCCTCCTCTTACCTGTCGGCGAGCGGCGTCTCCTCTCTGCCGCTCGCCACTCGCGTCCTCCACGCCCCCCAGCGGCAGCATGTATAACGCTGCACGCTGGGAGGTCACTGAATTATGCAAACGCCGGGGTCACGTGAGTGACCCGGCGTTAAAGAAACAGTACCACAATCACAGTGGGAGGTATAGATATCCCCCACGTGTGATTGTTAATTCTGATTGGAAGTTATCCAATCAGAATTAAACCAAGGGTATTTATACTTACCTTTCCTGTCCCTCGTGCCCTGTTGTGGTCTTGTGATACCTGTAGTGCTGTTCTCGCGTGTTGCTCTCTGGTTTCCGATTATTTGGCTCGTTATTCCGATTATCCTGTCTTCTCCACTCCTTTGACCTCGGCTTGTTTCTCGTTCTCCCGTTTTCTGGTTCCCTTTACTTGGCTTGTCTCCTGACCATTCTTAGCGTGCTTAGCCCGGCCACTCTAAGGACCGGTATAGCATCCTTCCTCTCTGTGACCTGTTAGCGTGTTAGGTTCTGGAATCATGACACTATCTGTAATAGCCCTTCTACTGCCTCAGTATTGGCCATGGCTGAAAGGAGATTGTTACACTCCAATATCCCTGTTGGCATCTGAATAAGGCCTGTGTGGCTAGCTAACGTACCAACATTAACCGAGGTCAAGTAAGGTTTATAATGCAATTTATTAGGGCACATGGTTTTCGCATGAGCCCTGAAACAGTGAGAGCACACATGCAACAGACGACAGGCACTATATCCACACATGATGGAAATATTCCATCATGATTCCCTTTTATTCGAGAAGTTGTGTCCTTAAGGGGTTAACGTTTGTGGCAAACCTAGCCACTTGGACAAAATACAGAGACTATGGCTTTAAGGGTTGCCAGTATGGTTGTGGTGATGTATATGTTCCTGGGTGTAATGTATGCTGACTGTATAATATTGTATTGCCTGCATTGGCTATCTGCCGAAAGCAGATAGCTGGATTTCCTTTCGTTTCAAAAACAGCGCCTTTGCGGGCTGTTCGTGAACCGAATAGACCAACATGTAATAGCCCACACATTGAGAGACGTGTGGCGCTTGTTAACCGATTGCAACAATGTTGCAATCGGTAATTAGAGGCTCTCCTAGGTGGCCATCGTTCGACTACCGACCACACGGCGGTCGGCCATCTTGGATCCTTTGTTCCTCCAGCGGTGTTCGGTTGTCGAAAACTGAAAACGGCTACTCGACGGCGCAAACACCGCTGGACTTCCAGGCCGTTCGGGAGTTCCGGGACCTTCAGTAATTTACTCCCTGTAGGTCAGGTGAAACTGGACAGAAATTTGTCGAATGTGCAGCAGAAGCTCAAATTGCACAAGCTGGGGTTCTTAGCCCAGCAAAGTGTCTGCAAAAAGCTCTGTGTCCAGCTGGCTTCAATCTGTACTGACGTTGTACTTGGCCAGAGCTGCAGACGCTCAACTGAGCGACCTCGTTGTGAGATTTACTCCCCCCTAACGACCTAAAAAGGAGGCATATGGTGCACACTCAGCCGTGTGAGTCAATATGCCATTAGTAGGCATGGCTGTGATGGCTTATAAGGGCACACAAGTCAAACGCTTGTTGATTGGCTGCCCTGCAGCCTTTCAAAACGTGCCATTAAATCGCCGAACACCGAGCTCCAACACGAACATACACTGACATATCCGTGTTCGGGTCCGGGGTCCAAACACCGTAATGTTCGGTACGAACCCGAACTTTACAGTTGATAGGTTCACACTCCAGCACAATAACATATTCAAAGTGAAGAGCACACTCATAGGACTTCAAAATAAACAAGATTACTTAATTTTTTACAGTTGTACAGCAGCATACATTCACCATTACCAAACTTTCCTTAATATGTCAAGGTAGTTGGACTGAAACATTGATTATATGCAAATACACGTCTGCTTAAAATATTAAAATAAAACCCCTCTTTTGTTTATTTTGTAGCCATTTGAGTGCTTTCTTTTACATTTCAGTAATAGTTTAATTTTAAGTTATCTTTTCCACCTCTATATCTGTACACTATGTTGGTGCAACGCATTACTGGGCTGCTTTTAGATTCTAGTCCAGCCCTGCTGCAACGTAAGTGTCATCTGCTCATAAAATGGGTTGGACACTCTGTAGTTAAAGGACCACTATAGTGCCAGGAAAGCATACTCGTTTTCTTGGCAATATAGTGCCCTGAGGGTGCCCCCACCCTCAGGGTCCCACTCTCGCCGGGCTGGATGGCGAGGAAAGGGTTAAATCTTACCTTTTTTTTTCCAGCGCCGGGCGGGGAGCTCTCCTCCGCCTCCTCTGCTGAATGCGCATGCGCAGCAGGAGCTGCGCGCATTCAGCCAGTCTCATAGGAAAGCATTCATAATGCTTTCCTATGGACACTTGCGTCTTCTCACTGTGATTTTCACAGTGAGAAGCACGCAAACGCCTCTAGCGGCTGTCAGTGAGACTATAGACTCCTATTATTAGGAATCTTATCCACTTTATTAAAAAAAAAAAAAGGGTTAATCCTAGAGGGACCTGGCACCCAGACCACTTCATTAAGCTGAAGTGTCTGGGTGCCTAGAGTGGTCCTTTAAGGTACCTTGAGCGCGCCTTTACATTCAGAGTATATATTTACCACTTTTCCCAGATGACAGCAAATGGAAGATAAACTTACATTTTAAGACCAGGATCAGCAGAATGCAGAAATAGATATGTAGAGATAAAATATTTGAAGTTGAGTGCCTCACTGGCAAATTCTCAGTTATTTTCCCTGTAAAGACAAGAGGAACCTTATTAAGCACCTCTTGTGTGCAAGTTTGATTAAAATAAACCATTATCCAACAAAGGTGCAGCATTTTTCAAACTTAATTCATTTGGCACCATGGCTATTTTGTCAAACAAATACTAAAACAATGTCACTGGTCTGCCCAGCAATACAAATGTTGGAGTATTGTTTTATCCCAAGGAAATCAAGGCAAATATGCATTCCTAATAGTTGAGTATTTTCATTTTCCTGTTTAGATTATTGGACCTCCCTTAAGAAGTAAAATAAATGTTACTTACCTTTAGTCCCCTGGCATGCTGTTTTCAGTGTGGCTGCAACTTCTCCCCTGGCTGAGATTATTAAAGATGATATCAGCCAATCCATTCATGGGTGTCCGCAGGAATTTTTCCAGGGGGAGGCATAATTATAATGACACCTATGTTTGGCCCCTTTTTGACAGTGTAAAGAAGGGGAGTGGCATAGTCATTATCACATAAAGCCAGGATAAATAGCGTTTTTACAACTATGGTGTCAGGAATAAATTTATGTATTCCTGACACTATAGTGTTCCTTTAATCAAATTAAATGAACATTCTGGTCACCATAACAACTTCATCTAAATGAAAATGCTATGATGCCAGGATGCCCCTGGGTGCTCTCTTTCCTTTAAGGGGTTAAACCTCTCTCAAATGGTTTAACCCCAAAGACTTCCTCCAGCTCCAGTTCTCCATTTCGCTCAGTGGTATTTGGCTTCTGAAACGGATTGTCAGGAAGTGCAGATTGACATCAGGCATGGGTGCCACTGATTGGCTAGAGTCAGCTCACGCTCTAAGTCAATCGCTAGTTCCTGGTTCATAAAAATGTTTTAATTTTTGTGACTGGGGAGCTACTGATTGTCTTAGAGTGACAGCTGACTGCTCTAGCCAATCAGCGACACCCCTACCCAACGGCACTATGTGTTTCCTGACACTCGGTAAATAAAAGACACATTAACACTGAATTTTTTTTTTACCTGGGAAGATGAGTAGGTCCAAGGTTTGCCTGCCAGGCCCAGGTTCCAAAGCCTTATGATGTGGTGTCCAGAATAAAGTGGAGGGATCACTTCACTTGTCCTTCTTTCTCAAAACTCCTTTTCTTCTTCTTAATTTGACACAGTCTTCTTATTCTTCTGACACTGTCTTCTCTCCTCCTTGGCTTCTTTTGCTCCTTTACCTTTCTGCTACTTTCTGCTTCTTTTGCGCCCTTCTGCTCCTTTCTCTTTCTAATCCATTTCTGCTCTTTGCAGACCCATTCTGCTACTTCTCCCACTTTACCTTTGTGCTCCTTCTGCCCCTTCCACCTCCTTGCTGCTCGTTCTGCTCCTTGCATTTCCTTTCTGATCCTTCTCCTACTTTACCTTTGTGCTCCTTCTGATTCTTTCTGCTCCTTTACCTTCCTGCTCCTTTTGTCCCTTTCTGCTCATTTCTATTCCTTTCTGCTCCTTTTCCTACTTTACCTTTGCACTCCTTCTGCCCCTTTCAGCTCCTTTCTACTCTCTTCTGCCCTTTCCAGCTCCTTGCTGGCCCTTTCTGTTCCTTCTTCTACTTTACCTTTGTGCTCCTTCTGTCCATTCCTGCACCTTTCTTCTTCTTGCAGACCCTTCCTGCTGCTTGATACCCCTTTGTGCTTCTTGTTGCCCCTTCTTGCTCCTTGCAGACCCTTCCTGCTTCTTGCTGACCCTTCCTGATCCTTGCTGTCCATTCCTGTTAATTTCTATTACTTTCTGCTCCTTCTTCTTCTTTACCTTTGTGCTCCTTCTGATTCTTTCTGCTCCTTTACCTTTGTGCTCCTTTTGTCCCTTCCTGCCCCTTGCAGACCCTTCCTTCTTCTTGCAGACCCTTCCTGCTCCTTGCTGCCCTTTCCTGCTTCTTGCTTCCCTTTCCTGCTTCTTGCTGTCCCTCCCTGCTCCTTGCTGACCCTTCCTGCTCCTTGCTGACCCTTCCTGTTCATTTATGTTCCTTTCTTTTTTTTTTTTTTTTTTTTTTTTATTCTTTATTTTTGCACACGATAGGCAATGCAAGAATAATACAACTTGGAGGCTTGCGCAGAAGCCAAAATATAAAAGAGCATATTTATAGACATATAAATAAACACTATGGCAAGCCACTTTATAGTTTCCATACAACTTGCCTCCCATCGAGGATTTGTTTTTTATATGGCTACATCACTTAAATTCCCAATTTTACGTACGATAGGCATAGCAAGAGCAATACAACTGTGAGGCTCGCGCAGGAGCCTAAATGCTAGTAATCAGACTTGAAAAAATGAAATAAGACAATAGCCCAAAAGACAAGCCTCTTAATGAATGCTATTCCACTAGCCTCCCGTCATTGATATTGTATCTTTTAGTCAGGCCCTGCATCCTGAGAAGGAGCCCTAACTCCATCCATGTCTGGGTGTACTTTAGGCATCCTCAATTCTCAGTCAGTATGCTCATGCCTGAGTGAGGAAAGTAAGTTATGCCACCATAGACTGAGACAGTGTTAGAAATAAGGAAGTAAAAAAAAAAGAAAAAGATATCCTTGTAAGCCAAGGGTTTAGTAACAAGATGTAGAACACGTGAAAAAGAAAGATAGAGGAAGAGGGGTTAAGAAGACGAGAAAGATGTGAGTATGAAGGGTAGGGAGGATGGCATGGGGGGGATGGAGGGGGTGGGGGGGGAGGCGAACGAGGCTGAGGTATTTCATTCCGACTCTGACCTTGCAGTGTCGGAACCCGATTTAAACTATATATTCGGCCCATCAATCGTGACCAGAGCCCATTGCACTATTGTCCCATGGTTCCCAAACCCTCTGTAAAGTTACGATTGTTCCTCTTAATCTAGCAGTCAGATCTTCCATGATTCTGTTTTCCTTTATCCTAGAGATCACTCCCCCAAACTCCGGGCCTCCAGGTGACAACCACGCCGTTGCCACAGCTCTGCGTGCACTTAAAGTTATCGCCCGTACCAGTTTCTGCTCTCTTCTCGTCTATCCCTCAATAGATCTATTTAACAGGTAGATCCATGGGTCCAAGGCCAGGGGTTTGCCAAACGTCTGCTTCAAGAGGTCTTCAACAGACTTCCAGAAACCGCGGATTTTCGGGCATTCCCACCACATATGGAGGTACATGCCTCGGAATCCGCAACCCCTCCAGCATTCGTCAGTATCTATCTTGTGCATTTTGTGCAAGGTTATCGGAGTAGTATACCACCTGAGCATGGTTTTCCATGCCTGCTCCTGTTGCGTGACACATATTGAAGCGCTCTTGGTTGCCTCCCAGATTTCCTGCCATTCGATTCCTTCCAGTTCCTCCCCCAGGTCCGAATCCCATCTATCAGTGTATTTCAATCTACCCCATTCTTTGGTCTCCATGCTGAGATGAGCATACAGAAGCGTAATCATTCCTTTGGGGGCTGATCCCTCTCTACATAGCCTCTCGTAAAAAGTAAACTGTCCCTGGGCTGCAGCTTTAATATGGGGTCTTCTAGCGAAGTCCCTTATCTGGACATATCTAAAGTAGTCTGCTAGAGTCAGGTGGGTATGTTGTTGGAGGTCTTGAAAGGGTATAACATCCCCCTCTCTATATAGTTGGTAAATCCGCTGTAGCCCAGTCTTTTCTATATTTCGAAAGTTCCTAGGGGCCATACCAGGTGGAAACTCTCTATTTCTGAGTATCTGAGCCATAGGGGAGGGGGATAAAGCGAGTCCAAATTTGATACTGATCGCATCCCATAATCAAAGAGAGTTAAGGATGGCCAGGCACGTCATCCTTATCATGGGCCTGTGTTCTTTCGGAACCCATATCGTAAATTGGGGGACATCGAGGCCTACCATCAAAGATTCAATTTCTACCCATCTCCTTTCCCCCACAGGGGAGTGCCACATGGCCACCTGAGAGAGTTGGGCCGCCAAGTAGTAATAGTACAGGTTTGGGAGCCCCAGCCCCCCTCTGTCTTTTCGCCTATACAGGATTTGTCTGGCTATTCTATGTCTCTTATTGTGCCATACAAAGTCACAGATCGTAGCGGCAGTAGTTGAGATTTTGTGACATGGGTAGGGAGGGCTTGGAAGAGAAACAATATGCGCGGTAGGATATTCATCTTTACAGAGTGAATACGCCCCAACCAAGAGATAGGTTTATCCGTCCATTTCTCTAGATCTCCCATTAGAGTCCGTAGCATGGGATCGTAGTTGCTAGAATAAAGTCGATCAGGAACTGCCGTCAAGTGGATTCCTAGGTATTTTAAGGAGTTCGGTTCCATCCGCAGGCGGTGCTTTTCCTTTATCAGGGCTACCTCAGCCGCCGGTAGGCCTATAGACATCGCCCCAGATTTCTGGATGTTGGCCTTATATCCGGACAAGTCCCCATATTCTTGTATGACTCTCTGTAGTGCAGCTATTGACTCAAGTGGGTTCGTCACAGTGAGAAGGACGTCGTCTGCATAGGCAGAGACAGTGAATTCTTCCCCCCCCTACCCTGCAGAGTGTGGCCAGTTGGGGCGCGAGTTCTTCCCGAAAGGCCTTGTAATACGTCCCGTCGAAGCCGTCTGGACCTGGCTCCTTGTTCCCTTTCAGAATCGATATTACCCTGTCGACCTCTTCCACGCTGATTTCCGCAGCTAGGGTTTTCGCTGCCTCCTCTGATAATTTGTTCAATCCTAGACCGTCCAGGTATCGCAAGATGTCGTGTTCCCCTTGTCCCTCCTGTGCATGCCTGTCCGGTGTGTGGTTGTACAGGTGTTTGTAGAAATCTTCGAAAACCTTCACGATGTCGGTCGGTTTCGTTTTCGTCGAGCCATCAGGGTGTCTGATGGCCGTGATGTGGGGCCTATGTTGCCTGGATCATAACGTCCTAGCCAGAAGCGTATCCATTTTGTTAGCCTTATCAAAATATGTCCGTTTGGACCACGTCATGGCCCGAGCTGTGTCATCGAGCAGAAGGGAGCGTATGTTCCGTCTAACTGCCTCCAGTCTACCGAGTAGCTCATTGTCCGGGGTAGCTTGGTGTTTCTGCTCTAGGTTCCGTAGTTGTTTGAGTAGGGTTTCCAGTTGATGATGCTTCCGTTTTTTTCTTCCTCGTGGCGAATTTGATCAAGTTCCCTCTCATTACAGCCTTATGCGCCGCCCATACCATGCTAATGCTCACCTCCGGAGTGGTGTTTTCTATAAAGTAATCCGTTATGGCCTTTCGAATGTTTTCCATGATTGCCGTATCCCTTAACAACGATGTATTTAGTCTCCAGGACCAAGGGCTCGCCGTACATAGATTACCGAGAACGATAGATACATCTGCATGGTCAGACCAGGAGATATTTCCCACCTCTGATCCCATTAGCCTGGATAAGCCTGTCGCGTTAACCAAGAAAAAATCTATCCTGGAATAGGTATAATCTCGGTGCACCGGATGTTGTGCCCTCCATGCGTCGACCAGACCCGTATCTGCCATAAAAGCTTTAAGCAGACGGTCTTGCCCCCCCCCCGTCCCTGTGAGTGCGGGCCTCCATCTATTGAGCGCCTATCCATCACCGGGCACGGTGCGGCATTAATTTATGCTCCTTTCTGCTCCTTCTCCTACTTTAACTTTGTGCTCCTTTTGCCCCTTTCTGCTCTTTCCTGCCATTTCCAGCTCCTTGCTGCCCCCTTTATGCTCCTTCTCCTACTTTACCTTTCTGCTCCTTCTGATTCTTTCTGCTCCTTTACCTTTGTGCTCCTCCTGTCCCTTCCTGACTCTTTCTGCTCCTTGCAGACCCTTCCTGCTCCTTGCAGACCCTTCCTGCTCCTTGCTGCCCTTTCCTGCTTCTTGCTGCCCTTTCCTGCTTCTTGCTGACCCTTCCTGCTCCTTGCTGACCCTTCATGTTCATTTATGTTCCTTTCTGCTCCTTCTCCTACTTTACCGTTGTGCTCCTTTTGCCCCTTCCAGCTCCTTGCTGCCTCTTTCTGCTCTTTCCTGTCCTTTCCAGCTCCTTGCTGCCCCTTCTCCTACTTTACCTTTGTGCTCCTTCTGGATTCTTTCTGCTCCTTTACCTTTGTGCTCCTTCTGTCCCTTCATGAATCTTTCTGCTCCTTGCAGACCCTTCCTTCTCCTTGCAGACCCTTCCTGCTCATTGCTGCCCCTTCCTGCTCCTTGCTGTCCTTTCCAGCTCCTTGCTGTCCTTTCCAGCTCCTTGCTGCCCCTTCTCCTACTTTACCTTTGTGCTCCTTCTGATTCTTTCTGCTCATTTACCTTTGTGCTCCTTCTGTCCCTTCCTGACTCTTTCTGCTCCTTGCAGACCCTTCCTGTTCCTTGCAGATCCTTCCTGCTCCTTGCTGCCCCTTCCTGCTTCTTGCTGCCCCTTCCTGCTCATGGCTGCCCCTTCCTGCTCATGGCTACCGCCTCATGTTCATGGCTGCCGCTTCATGCTCCTTGCAGAGCCTCCCTGCTCCTTGCAGACACTTCCTACTCACTGCTGCCCATTCCTGCTCATTTCTGCCCCTTCCTGCTCATTTCTGTTCCTTTCTGCTCCTTCTCCTACTTAACATTTCTGCTCCTTCTGTCCCTTCCAGCTCATTGCTGACCCTTTCTGTTCATTTCTGTTCCTTCTCCTTTCTGCTCCTTCTCCTACTTTACCTTCCTGCTCCTTGCTGACCCTTCCTGTATGCTGCCCCCCATCCCATGCCTCTCTTACCTAATCTGTTGGCTGCACCCCCATGCCTCAATTACCTGATCTGTAGGCTGCCCCCCCCCCCATGCTCCCTCACTCTTACCTGATCTCTATGCTGCCCCCATCCCTCACTTATCTGATCTGTAGGCTATCTCCCCATCCCTGACTTACCTGATCTGTAGGCTGCCTCCTCACTTAGCTGATCTGTATGCTGCCACTCCCCATGCCTCACTTGCCTGATCTGCTGCCCCCCATCCCTCACTTACATTACCTGTAGGCTGCCCATGCCTCACTTACCTAATCTGTAGGCTGCCCCATCCCTTATTTACCTGATCTGTAGGCTGCCGCCCAACCCCCACTTACCTGATCTATAGGGTGCACCCCATCTCTCCCTTACCTGATCTCAATGCTGCCCGCATCCCTCACTTATCTGATCTGTAGGCTGCCCCCCCATGCCTCACTTCCCTGATCTGTAGGCTGTCTCCCCATCCCTGACTTACCTAATCTGTAGGCTGCCCCCCCATGCCTCACCCACCTGATCTGTAGGCTGCCACCCCCAGCACTCCCACTTGCCTGATCTGTAGGCTGCCCCATCCCTCACCCGCCAGCCTGTAGGCTGCCCCTTGCCTCCCACTTACCCACAATCTGTAGGCTGCTCCCATGCCTCACTTACCTGATCTGTAGGCTGTCCCCATGCCTTACTTACCTAATCTGTAGGCTGCCCCCATCCCTCCTTACCTGATCTGTAGGCTGTCCCAGGCCTCACTTACCTGATCTGTAGGCTGTCCCCATGCCTTACTTACCTAATCTGTAGGCTGCCCCCATCCCTCATACCTGATCAGTAGGCCCCATCCCCCACTTACCTGATCTGTAGGCTGCCCCCCATCCCTCCCTTACACAATCTGTAGGCTGCCCCCAATCCCACTCACTTCTGATCTGCAGGCTGCCCCCATGCCCCTCCCACTTACCTGATCTGTAGGCTGCCCCTTCCTCACTTACCTGATCTGTAGGCTGCCCCCAATCCTTCACTTACCTGATCTGTAGGCTGCCCTCCCATGCCTCACTTACCTGATCTGTAGGCTGCTCCCCCATCACACACTTATCTGATCTGAAGGCTGCCCCCCATATCTCACTTACCTGATCTGTAGGCTGCCCCCCATGCCTCTCTTACCTGATCTGTAGGCTGCCCCCCCATGCCTCACTTATCTGATCTGAAGGCTGCCCCATACCTCCCTTACACAGTCTGTAGGCTGCCCCCCACATACCTCACACCTAATCTGTAGGCTGCCCCACCATACTTATCTGACCTGTAGGCTGCACACCCCCCATGCCTCACTTACCTGATCTGTAGGCCGCCCGCCCCATCCCACAATTATCTGATCTGTAGGCTGCCCCCCCTGCGGACGCCCATGAATCCAATGCTTCCCCATAGGGGAGGAGCTAGTGTGCATGTGCGACAATCTCTGCACTGCGACAATCAGTATTTTATCATAGAGATGCATCAGATCAATGATCATTAGATCATCTCTATGGAGATTATGCAGCTCTGCATGAAGACAAGGAAACAGCAGTACTACAAAGATTGCTGGACCACACCAGGAAGGGCCTCTATTGGCTGTCTGAGTGACACCCTCTAGAGGTGGCTGTGACGGAACGCTGTCACTGAGTACCATGCCCACATGCTTGTCTGCTTATTATTTTCAGGTCACGGCTATTTAAAAATGTATTGCTTGTCTGTGCCTCTGCCCCTTCCTTTTCCTGTCCTAGCAGGGTGTTGTCCCAGGGACACTGCCAGACCAGTTTAAACTAGCTGTTTTGTCCCTCCACAATCTACCATCAGGATCTTGGGATTGAAACCTCTGTTGTATTGTGTTGGAGACCCCATGTGTGCGCCTAAGAAACCATGTGTGACAAAATAAAGGTTAGTTGACTCCAGAACTGTGTGTCGTCCAGTTACTGGGGGAAATGGATGTCTGCTTGTTTTAAGGGTTCCAGAGTGGCTCAAGGAAGTAATGGGATAGTACATTCCTGCCAAACGGAACCAGCGTTCATTAATCAAACAAGCATGGTGCCCAGCTACAGTAAGGCAGAGTTTGACAATCTGCTGACAAGGCTGCTGGCTTTCTATGGACCCAACCCCACTGAGGAATACATACAGGACACAAGGAATATAGTGGCCAGGCACCTGCAGTGCAAAGCAGAGTGGCAGTGTGAGTTATTGGGAGTGGAGACAACCGTTCCCACAGACATACAGACATAAATACAGAGACATACATACATACATACAGAGACATACATAGAGACATACATACATACATACAGACATACAGACATACATACAGAGACATACATACATACAGAGACATACATACAGACATACATACAGACATACATACAGAGACATACAGACATACATACAGACATACATACAGAGACATACAGACATACATACAGAGACATACATACATACAGAGACATACATACAGAAACATACATACAGAGACATACATACATACATACATACAGAGACATACATACAGAGACATACATACAGACATACATACATACAGAGACATACATACATACAGAGACATACATAATTACATACTTACATCTGTTAAATCTTGTCCCCTGGGTGCATGCTGTCCGGCTCTGTGGAGTCCAGTCCTGCAACCCAGCCCCATCACAGGGCGCCAGCCGCGCTGTGTGGGACACAGGGAGCAGGGATATGATGTCATTCATATCCCCGCCCCCTCCACACAGCCTGCGGCAGACACCAGGATAGGAGGTGGGCGGGCCGAGGCTGAGCTCCACGGGCAGGAATCTCTGGGCTGCGCTCGGCCACTCTACAAGTAGTAACCAGCTGGAGGGGAGCCAGGTGCGCTTCCCTCCTTCCTGTCTGCCTGATGTCGCGCCCCCAGGGCTGGTGCGCCCTAAGGCGGCCGCCTGGGCCGCCTTATGGTAGCGCCGGCCCTGATAGCAAGGCTTCTTAATTTGCATAATCATGTAGAGTTGCATATTGCTAATTCTGCAGGCAGGCAAGATATTTTGTGTTAATTATTGTCTTCACCACCCCTGTATAAATATGTAATTGTGTTATTATAAGTCACTGTATGGTGTCTGATATGGTTTTATGTATTTATTTGAGTGTGTCACTGTATGATTTATGTAATTATCATATGGGTTAGTCTCTCAAATAAATATAAAGCTTTGTAGGTTAGTTCCTTTTGGAACTGTGTGTATTTTTAGGGGTCACAGCCACAGAGTTGTTATACCTGTTGGCTGGTTGCATGATCCTTCTAGTTCTGGGATAAATCAAAGGGAGCTAGGCCTGAGAGCAAGTGTCTTTATAAAGACAAGAGCAATCACATTATAGTCTGAGGTGCCCTCCTGTCTGGAAGGAAAGCGGCAGAGAAATAGGCAGAGGGGACGATACCTGCCTGCCTGGTTGGGTGGAAAAACTCCAGAGTGATCTCGGTCAAGTTTTGGCGACTGGGGTTGAAGCATTTCAGGGTCCGGGCTAGCAACTAGGAAGTGAACTGGGAACTTGGTCGGAGTACAGGAGCTCCGTCACAGACATTTTCCTAGAAAAGGCTGTTTACAATTGACAGATTGCAGGGATAGTCTCTTTGCAGCAGAACCACTACATCATACCTCCCGACTTCGGTAGTCCAGGAATTGGGATGCTGGTGTAAGGAGGTAAAGGGGGCGAATCTTACTTGCAAGTCAGTCTCGTGTGAATACATTGTTAAAGTGCTCCCTGCCGGGTCCTAGTGTCCTGGACATAGTGCAAGAGTACTAGTGATGCTCTCGCGCTATGATTGTTGGGGATAGTTTCTGGTATCCCCAAAAGTGGAACACCAGGAAACTGTGTTGGGGACTGTGTGATAGGACCAGAAATAAGGACTGTCCTGCTGAAATCAGAACTGTTCTGTCAATTTTAGGACTGTTGAGAAGCTTGCTACTGTATGCTATAGTAGTTCTGGTGTTTAGAATGTCCTTTTAACAAAATCTGGATTACGCAGTTTACCTAAACAAGAATTTTTGCAGCAAAACATTTGTTTTGTAATTGCTGAGTCAGGGTCCTGATCTTTACTCAACTGAATCTTTGTGGTGTAACCTGACTCAAGCAGCTTTTTCAAGACAGGCCAGAATTATCAATGATTGGAAGCAGTTCTGTTAAGGGATCAGGCCAAAAAGCCTCTGAGCCATTGAATTTGATTACTCACCAGCAACAGGAAATGCACAATTGAAAATGTTACTGCTAAAGGCGGTGCCACAATTTGCTAAATCTAACCTTTTCAATGACAGATATATAGATGCTTCATGTTTGCCAAACTGATTCTATTTAGTCAATCAAGCAACCTGATTTGATGCCTAGAGAGAACATGCAGGTTTGTGAAGTCAGCAGTTATTGGTAAGCATGAGTCAGTGAACATTTTTTGTACTTGTAATTCTCATATGGAAGCCTTGATTGATCTGAAACGATCAATCAAAGCTTCATTTTAAGCGTAATGACATGTAGTACAAAATGTGTTTAAATCCATAACTGCAACTTTCATTCTCATGAACTGATTGTGCAATCGGATGTCTATCTAGGTTATCTTGGACTGCACAATTTCTCTCAGCACCCTCCAGACAGTCAAAGCTTCTATGTGGTAACTACAGAAGTTGCAAAGCAACTACACAATGAAGAAAACTGAGTAATCATACAGTTGCTAAAATGTCTAACAATAAAAATGGAAGCTTTAAAGGGACACAATAGTCACCAAAACAACTACAGCTTAATGTAGTTGTTCTGGTGAGTACAATATTTCCCTTCAGTCATATTCATGTAAACACTGCCTTTTCAGAGAAAGGTCAATCCATTCAGAGAAACAGCAGTGTTTACATTGCCCCCCGGGGACACCTCCAGTGGCCACTCCTTAGAAGGCCACTGGGGGTGCTTCCTGGGGACGTGCTTCCCAGTGTGGAGACGCTGAATTTTCCTCATAGAGATGCATTGATTCAATGCATCTCTATGAGGAGGTGCTGATTGGCCAATCCAGTGTTTGGCCCCGCCCCCTTCTCGCCTCCTTGCTGATTTAAGCCAATCCTATGGAAAAGCATTGGATTGTCTAAAATCATAAATTTTGATGATTTCAGCAAGGGTTCGGATCGGGTGTAGGGCCAATGCCGGCGGACCCATGCGGCGCTGGAAATAAGGTAACATTTATTACCTTTTAAAGAGGCTAAGGGAGGGCAAGCCACCTAAATGGTGGTTTTAACACTCTATTGTCAGGAATATAGGTTATTTTTCCTAACCCTATAGTGTTCATTTAGAGCAGGGTTCCTCAAACTTTTTAAACAGGGGGTCAGTTCACGGCCCCTCAGACACTGTTGGGGGCCGGACTATAAAAAATATTAACGAATTCCTATGCACACTGCACACATACGCATAAGAACATAAATACACACACATACTGACATACATACATAAACAGACAGACATACACATACATACATACATACATATATACGGACATACATACACACATACATACAGACATACATACTAACCTATATACATACACAATACACATACAGACACACACACACACAGACATACATACTGACATACATACATACAGATACATACACACACACACACAGACATACATACATACATACATACATACTGAAATACATAGACACAGACATACATACATACACACACACACAGACTGAAATACATCCACATTCACATACATACATACACACAGACAGACATACACACACACACACATACTGACATAAATACATACTAGCATACATACATACATACATACACACACATACAGACATACATACACACACACGTACACCTACTGACATACATACATACACACACACACACACACATACTGACATGCACACACACAAACTGACATACATTATACTGACATACACACACACACATACTGACATACACACACACACACACACATAGCTAATTTTGCTTACCTTTTTTTGCAGGAGGGTGGCTGCGGCTGATGGGAGTCGGCGTTGCTCCCTCGGCCTGGCTCGCTTCCCTCCTGTGAGGAGGGATCTGGGAGGAAGTGAACACCGGCCGTCACTTCCTCCCAGCACTAATTCTAGGTTTTATAATTTTTTTGAGATTTATTGATTTGTCTCTGGTAAATAGAAACATAGAAACATAGAATGTGACGGCAGATAAAAACCATTCGGCCCATCTAGTCTGCCCAATATTCTAAATACTTTCATTAGTCCCTAGCCTTATCTTATAGTTAGGATAGCCTTATGTCTATCCCACGCATGCTTAAACTCTTTTACTGTGTTAACCTCTACCACTTCAGCTGGAAGGCTATTCCATGCATCCACTACCCTCTCAGTAAAGTAATACTTCCTGATATTATTTTTAAACCTTTGTCCCTCTAATTTAAGACTATGTCCTCTTGTTGTGGTAGTTTTTCTTCTTTTAAATATAGTCTCCTCCTTTACTGTGTTGATTCCCTTTATATATTTAAATGTTTCTATCATATCCCCCCTGTCTCGTCTTTCCTCCAAGCTATACATGTTAAGATCCTTTAACCTTTCCTGGTAAGTTTTATCCCAGCAATCCATGAACCAGTTTAGTAGCCCTTCTCTGAACCCTCTCTAAGGTATCAATATCCTTCTGAAGATACGGTCTCCAGTACTGTGTACAATACTCCAAGTGAGGTCTCACCAGTGTTCTGTACAATGGCATGAGCACTTCCCTCTTTCTACTGCTAATACCTCTCCCTATACAACCAAGCATTCTGCTAGCATTTCCTGCTGCTCTATTACATTGTCTGCCTACCTTTAAGTCATCAGAAATAATCACCCCTAAATCCCTTTCCTCATATGTTGAGGTTAGGACTCTATCAAATATTCTGTACTCTGCCCTTGGGTTTTTACGTCCAAGATGCATTATCTTGCACTTATCCACATTAAATGTCAGTTGCCACAATTCTGACCATTTTTCTAGTTTACCTAAATCATTTGTCATTTGGCTTATCCCTCCTGGAACATCAACCCTGTTACATATCTTAGTATCATCAGCAAAAAGACATAACTTACCATCAAGACCTTCTGCAATATCACTAATAAAAATATTAAAGAGAATGGGTCCAAGTACAGATCCCTGAGGTACCCCACTGGTGACAAGTCCAAGCTTTGAATATATTCCATTAACTACAACCCTCTGTTGCCTGTCACTCAGCCACTGCCTTACCCATTCAACAATATTGGAATCCAAACTTAAAGATTGCAGTTTATTGATAAGCCTTCTATGTGCAACAGTGTCAAAAGCCTTACTGAAATCTAGGTAAGCAATGTCTACTGCACCACCCTGATCTATAATTTTAGTTACCCAATCAAAAAAATCAATAAGATTAGTTTGGCATGATCTCCCTGAAGTAAACCCATGTTGTCTCTGATCTTGAAATCCATGTGTTTTAGATGTTCATCAATCCTATCCTTTAACATGGTTTCCATCACTTTCCCCACTACTGAAGTAAGGCTTACTGGCCTATAGTTGCCCGACTCCTCCCTATTACCTTTCTTGTAAATGGGCACAACATTCGCTAACTTCCAATCTTCTGGGACTACTCCTGTTAACAATGATTGGTTAAATAAATCTGTTAATGGTTTTGCTAGTACACCACTAAGCTCTTTTAATAGCTTTGGGTGTATTCCATCAGGTCCCATTGACTTATTTGTCTTTACTTTTGACAGTTGAAATAGAACCTCTTCCTCTGTAAACTCACGTGTAATAAATGACTCATTTATCCTTTTTCTCAACTGAGGTCCCTTTCCTTCATTTTCATCTGTAAATACAGAACCAAAATATTCATTGAGGCAGTCAGCCAGACCTTTATCCTCTTCTACATACCTTCCTTCTTTTGTTTTTAATCTAACTAATCCTTGTTTTACTTTTCTTTTCTCATTTATGTACGTATTAACTATAGTGTTGTTACTGTGGTGTAATAGGGGGCATTTTATTCCTTGCCCACCCGGGTTTCACCTGCTTAGACCACCAGTGCTCAGGGGCGCCTGCCGATAACTAAACTGGACAGAATAGGCACCTGCCTACCCACATTATTATAGGTATTCATATAGCGCCAGCTTATTCCACAGCGCTTTACAATATTAAGAAAGAAGGAAATTTAACAATAAATGAGACAATTACAAAATAATACAGGAACAATAGGTAGATGAGGACCCTGCTCAAGCAGTCTAGGTGAGTGGAGTATTACAACATAATAGAAGGGCATCAAGGGGGACAGCAAACAAACACTAATACTTTTTAAAATAAATTATTTTAAACACCTCTACAGTTCAGGTTTCCCCCTACAGCTCCTGCTTTCCCTCTCAGCCCCTGTCCTCCCCTCAGCCCCTGTGTCCCCCCTTTCAGCCCCTATGTCCACCCCTTTAAGCCTCTGTGTCCCCCTTTTCAGACACTGTGTCCCTTCCTTTAAACCCCCTGTGCCCCCCCCTCTCAGCCCTTGTCCCCCCCTCTACAGACCCTGCCCCCTTTCTCAGCCCATGTCCTCCCCACCAAAGCCTGTTCCCTTCACCACAGCCCCTGTCCCCTCCACCACAGCCCCTAACTCACCATACTACATATCCCTCACACTACTACAGCCTTTATTCCCCCATGTGCAGCCCTAACCACACTTTTACACCCCATACCACTACTACAGTCCATATCATCCCCACTATAGCACATATCAGCCAGCCTTTCCCAAATTTAACATACTTCAGTCCCAATCCCCTCACTACATTTCCTAACCCTCCAATTACAGCTTATACACTACACTACAGCCCCTAGCCCCCTACTACAGCCCCTTACTTTCCACATCCCACTACCTGTGCCCTTCCAGAGATTAGGTTCTGGAACCGCCCCTGCTCTGTATGCCTGTATCTGTATGACTATATGACTGTGTATGTATTTGTATTCCTGTGTCTGTATGTCTCTGTAGGACAGTGTCTGAATGTCTGTGTGTATGATATTGTACCTGTATGTGTAGATTTTATTGTATGATAGTGTTTGTTTGATTGTGTGCCTGAATATCTCTGTGAATGTGTGCCTGAATTATTCTGTGTGCCTGTATGGTTATGTGTTGCTATATATCTATGTCTATAGGGAGAATTACACATAAAGAGCCCTGTGGGGGAGGGACACACAAAACGGGCTGGGGGGAGAGAGCCACAGAAAGAAGCTGGGGGAAAGAATGAGATTCAGTAAGGAGAGACACAAAAGTGGATGTAAGACATAGTAAAGTGGGGATAAAATACACTAAAGAGGGAAGAAATTCAAAAGTGGGGTTATGAAACACACAGGTGAAGATGCATTTTTTTAAGGGGGGGGTCGTCAAAATGTATCTTTGCCTTAGCATTTTGACGCCACCCACTTAAAAATAAAAATGCGTCTTCATCTGTGTGTCTCGAAACCCAATTTTGAATTTCTTCCCTCTTTAGTGTATTTTATCCCCCCTTTACTATGTCTTACATCCTCTTGCGTGTCTCTTACAACTCATTGCACTGGCCCTGTGAGGGAGGCATTTACTTACTGTGCTCATCCTGCACAGCTCCCACGTTTACCCACAGCTGGTAGAGCAAAATAGGGATGCTGGGTGGACCACTTCTCTTAATTAATAAAATAAAATGTGTTTGTGTATGAATGATTGTGTATGTCTGTGTGTGTGTGTGTGTGTGTATGGGTCTGTGAATGTATGTGTGTATGGGTCTGAGAATGTTGCTGCAGTTACTTGATGCACTGAATCTTCAATATATATGCCACCTTATCTATCTTGAGTGCCTGGATCTTATTGCAATTTGTCACTTATTAATTGAGGTTTACCCCAGTTGATCTTCCAACTGTTTAGTATAACATTTGCTAAATTGGTGCCATCTGTGTGGGTTTCCATAATTAAGGATACCAAATTATGGCTCCAAAATGTCTAAAATCAGTATTTAATAATAAAAAAAATAAGATCTTCATGAAATACTTACATTGACTGTGTTGCAAAGTCAACTAGTTAATATATCTTAGTATGTGCAGCTTTTCAAGCAGAAATGTTACACATACAGACTCCTACCACCATGATCACTTCTAAAAGCAGAAGTGGTCATGGTGGTTGGAGAAACTCTGTTAGCATGCTATGTTTCCTGCAGCTGTTACACTGATACAAATTATTATGACGTACAAACGTAGGGAGTCTCTCAAAGTAACTCTGACAGGAGCTATTACCATAATTTCTTCATTAACAATGTGGTTCTATTAGAAGGGTGTATGAGAACGTGATCTAAGTTACATCATTAGGTGTGACTCATATTTAATCTATTACAATGGAAGCCTGGGTGGGGTTTCCCCTATTAAAATGCCAAGAATATTTGCAAAGTCATTCTGCAATATACATTTATACTAATCGAGTAATAGAAATTGAGATATTACAGTTGAATGGCTGAAAATGTCATTTTCTCACATCTATATTATTAATATATCAGAGCAATTAGCTAAGTAACACGTGTATATATCTGTCTGTCTACACACATTTATTTATATTTAGTTTTTTGTTTTTTGATTTTGGATTGTAATACAATGCAATCAATTTGAATTGGAGAACAAAATGGATTTCATACAAACATCACATTTTGTTTGAAAGACAGTTGAATCTGTGAACTGTGGGCAATGTAAATATGAATGAAAATGAAGACTGATGAAGTAGCAGTTATTTTCCAATCGCATGCTGTTCCATGGTTACTTTATGTGCAACAAAACTGACAGTAAGTGTAGAGGTGATTGCAAAGGTAAAACAGCCCATCAGCAAGCTGAACTATTGAGCGTGAGGCAAAATAGAACAATACTATTGGATAAAAAGACTGCTTGCGGTTGTGAAAAAATAAACTGTCAGGCTTTGTGCACGGAAATGTCACATAGTACCAGAGAGAGAACATAACTCAGCATTGCTCAGATTGCTTACCACATGATGCAAACCACTAGCAAGCCTTATGATCATTTACAGTATGTTGAAAAGTGCACAGCAGATTGTTGGTTTACAGGACAAATAATGTCTAATGAACAGATGAAATGTATGGAAGTGGAAATAGTTTCTTTTGATCCAAACACAACTGCTGCATTTGGTAGTTAGTGTTGTAGCCAGTATCTATCAAGAAATTACAGTCAATACTATGATAATTGTCTGGCTGAGCGCCAAGGGGTGTAATGATGTGTGGTCCATTTTGGGAGATATAAATATCTTCCGTAACCAAAAAGCATTGCAGATCTCCATTGCTGTAGGCCCATTCCTGGAAAGGTAAAAATATAGGGAAAGAGTAGGGTTGACTATAACATACATTTCTGTAAGTATGCATGCCTAGCAATATGAGTGTTTATGTGTCTGCCAATGTGAGTGTGTCTGGTAATGTATTTTGTCTGGTGGTGTCAGGGTGGTGGCCAATATCCAACAACAGTCCCACCGTTTATTGTCTGATGAACCACAATGGTCAAAGGCTGAGGCCAACCTGGGGAGATCAAAGGCTCTCCTCTGCCAGCCCAAAGAGGAGCTGTGACATTCCCTGACCAGTGGGAAAATCAGAGATCTCTTTCACTGACCAGCCCAGACATAGTGTTTTTCCCACAAGTGTATCAGAGCATTGCCATGGCCAGGAGGGAACTTCAAGCTCAATATGCACCTGTAAAGTATTAAAAAATTTATGAATGCCCCTATACCACTGCATCTACCACAATCAGTTTTCTATTCTGAACTAAAACCTTTTTCTTTTATGTTATTATGGCACTTCATGGGTAATAAACATTTTTATATTGTGTCTTCCATTTAATGCTTTTCCTTAAAAAGGCTCACCAAAATCCTCAGCAACAGGCCAATGAAGCCCTAATCTGGCTCTCAGTAGTGTGTGTCTGTTTCTCGTCAGGGTGACCCATTATCGATACAAAAATCATGATGTGAAAGGGGAGAATATTGTCAGCAGTTAAGAAAACTATAAATTACAAACTATGAGAACATGTAACTGTATTTACTTACCTCATAAGACTGCTTCAATCAACATTGCATTTTGTACTTCTCAGAACCATGTATTTCATGCCCCTCTGTGTGTCTTTGTTACCCCACCCCCCAACCTCTCTGAGTATCTTTTTCTCTCCCCATATCCTCTGTGTCTCCGCTCCAACACCTCTGGGTATCTCATCCTCAACCCATGTCTGTCTATTTTTCCCCTTCCCAGACTCTTTGTCTCTTTGTTCCCCCTCAGCCCCTCTGTCTCTTTGTCCTGCTCAGCCCCTCTGTCTCTTTTTCCCCTTCCCCAGCCCTTCTGTGTCTCTTTGTTTTTCCCCAGCCTGTGTATCTCTTTCTCCTTCCAGCTACTTTTGTGTCTCTTTCTCCCCTTCCTAATCCCTCTGTGTGTCTCTCCCCCCAGCACATTAGCTCTTTCTTTCCCCAACCCCACAGTGTCTCTTTGTGTCCCCAACCCCCAGCCCCTCTGGGTATCTACTCCCCAACCTCTGTCTATCTCTTTTGCCCCCTCCCCAGATCCTCTTTGTCTCCACCCCAACCCCTCTGAGTGTCTTACCCCCAAGCCATGTCTGTCTCTTTTGCCCCTTCCCTGGGCCCTTTGTGTCTCTTTCCCCCCCCCCAGCCCCTCTCTGTCTCTTTGTCCCTCCTTAGCACCTCTGTCTCTTTGTCCCCCGCAGCCCCTCTGTCTCTTTCTCCCCTTTCTATCCCCCATGTGTGTCTCTTCCCACAGCACCAGGGGGGAGAACTGCCTAGGCTGTCTCTTTCTCCCCCCAGCCCCTCTGTGTCTCTTTGTCTCCCCACTAGCCCCTCTGAAGATCTACCTGCCAACCCCTGTCTGTCTCTTTTGCCCCTTCCCCAGCTCCTCTGTGTCTCTTTTTTCCCCCAGCCTATCTATATGTCTCTTTCTTCCCCAACCCCTCTTGTGTGTGTTTCTTTCGCCCCTATTTGTCTCTTTATGTCCCCCCTGCCCCATCTGTCTATTTTGTCTCCCAAGTCCCTGTCCGTTTCTTTTGCTCGCCCAGCCATTATTGCCCCCCCCCCTCAAGCCCCTAGCTGTCTCTTTTGCCCCCCTCTGGGTATCTACTCGCAGACCCCTGTCTGTCTCTTTTGCCCCCTCCCCAGATCCTCTTTGTCTCCACTCCAACCCCTCTGGGTGTCTCAACCCCAACCCATTTCTGTCTCTTTTGTCCTTCCTCAGCCCGTCTGTCTCTTTTGCCCATTCCCTAGATCCTCTGTGTTGCTTTGTTCCCCCAGCCCCTCTGTGCCTCTTTGTCCCCCCTTAGCACCTCTGTCTCTTTGTTCCCCGCCACCCCTCTGTCTCTTGTGCCCCTTTTACAGCCCCTCTGCATGTCTCTTTCTCCCCATCTCATCCCCCGTGGTGTCTCTTCCCCCAGCACCTGGGGAAGAAGTGCCTAGGCTGTCTTTTTCTCCCCCCAGCCCATCTGAGGGTCTACCTTCCAACTGGCTGTCTCTTTTGCCCCTTCCCCAGCTCCTCTGTGTCTAATTGTCTCCCAGCCTATCTCTACAGGGAGTGCAGAATTATTAGGCAAATGAGTATTTTGACCACATCATCCTCTTTATGCATGTTGTCTTACTCCAAGCTGTATAGGCTCGAAAGCCTACTACCAATTAAGCATATTAGGTGATGTGCATCTCTCTAATGAGAAGGGGTGTGGTCTAATGACATCAACACCCTATATCAGGTGTGCATAATTATTAGGCAACTTCCTTTCCTTTGGCAAAATGGGTCAAAAGAAGGACTTGACAGGCTCAGAAAAGTCAAAAATAGTGAGATATCTTGCAGAGGGATGCAGCACTCTTAAAATTGCAAAGCTTCTGAAGCGTGATCATCGAACAATCAAGCGTTTCATTCAAAATAGTCAACAGGGTCGCAAGAAGCGTGTGGAAAAACCAAGGCGCAAAATAACTGCCCATGAACTGAGAAAAGTCAAGCGTGCAGCTGCCACGATGCCACTTGCCACCAGTTTGGCCATATTTCAGAGCTGCAACATCACTGGAGTGCCCAAAAGCACAAGGTGTGCAATACTCAGAGACATGGCCAAGGTAAGAAAGGCTGAAAGACGACCACCACTGAACAAGACACACAAGCTGAAACATCAAGACTGGGCCAAGAAATATCTCAAGACTGATTTTTCTAAGGTTTTATGGACTGATGAAATGAGAGTGAGTCTTGATGGGCCAGATGGATGGGCCCGTGGCTGGATTGGTAAAGGGCAGAGAGCTCCAGTCCGACTCAGACGCCAGCAAGGTGGAGGTGGAGTACTGGTTTGGGCTGGTATCATCAAAGATGAGCTTGTGGGGCCTTTTCGGGTTGAGGATGGAGTCAAGCTCAACTCCCAGTCCTACTGCCAGTTCCTGGAAGACACCTTCTTCAAGCAGTGGTACAGGAAGAAGTCTGCATCCTTCAAGAAAAACATGATTTTCATGCAGGACAATGCTCCATCACACGCGTCCAAGTACTCCACAGCGTGGCTGGCAAGAAAGGGTATAAAAGAAGAAAATCTAATGACATGGCCTCCTTGTTCACCTGATCTGAACCCCATTGAGAACCTGTGGTCCATCATCAAATGTGAGATTTACAAGGAGGGAAAACAGTACACCTCTCTGAACAGTGTCTGGGAGGCTGTGGTTGCTGCTGCACGCAATGTTGATGGTGAACAGATCAAAACACTGACAGAATCCATGGATGGCAGGCTTTTGAGTGTCCTTGCAAAGAAAGGTGGCTATATTGGTCACTGATTTGTTTTTGTTTTGTTTTTGAATGTCAGAAATGTATATTTGTGAATGTTGAGATGTTATATTGGTTTCACTGGTAATAATAAATAATTGAAATGGGTATATATTTGTTTTTTGTTAAGTTACCTAATAATTATGCACAGTAATAGTCACCTGCACACACAGATATCCCCTAACATAGCTATAACTAAAAACAAACTAAAAACTACTTCCAAAAATATTCAGCTTTGATATTAATGAGTTTTTTGGGTTCATTGAGAACATGGTTGTTGTTCAATAATAAAATTAATCCTCAAAAATACAACTTGCCTAATAATTCTGCACTCCCTGTATGTCTCTTTCTCTCCCAGCCCCTTTTGTGTGTCTCTTTCTCCCCTTTTTGTCTCTTTGTGTTTCCCTTGTACCAACTGTCTATTTTGCCTCCCAAGCCCCTGTCTGTTTCTTTTGTCCACCCAGCAATTGCCTGTCTCTTTTGCCCCCCAACCCCTGTCTGTCTCTTCTGCCCCCCCCCCTCAAGCCCCTGGCTGTCTCTTTTGACCCCCCCAAATCCCCTTTGAGGTCTCCCCCCCACATGCCTGCTCACCTCCCTCTTGTAGCATGACTAAGCCACGGACCGCGTTAGAGGAGCTTATGTGACCTCGACCCGGTCTGACAGGAAGCTAATCGGTGCATTCAGTAAACACCTCCTGTCAGGCCAGGTAGAGGTTAGAGAAGGTCCTCTACCACAGTCCTTGGTTTGGGCATGCTACATGCTGTGACCGGCAGGAGGGAAGCACAGTGCTGTGCACCCCCCCCCCTTCTGCCAGTCAAACGAATCCTGTACTGCTACCTGTGCTGCCTTATGGTAGCGCCGGCCCCTGTGTGTGTGTCTGATATGACCTCTCTATCTGTGTGTGTACATGTGTAAGACATTTGTCTGTGAGTGTATAAATGTGTATCAGGGTTATTCACTAAAGTGAGAATGGAAGATGAATTCAAAAAGAATTCCTAGATTTTACTATTAACATGACGTAAAGTCATGATTTTATTAAAGACACGGAGGCGAGTATTATGCTTCTCTTTCTTTAATTCTCCCTCAGCAGCGAAGAGAGATATATGCAAATGAGAGAAAAAATAACAATAACATTAGCATATGGAACAGTGCTCATAGGTATCCACCCCCTTAGTATATAAGGTGTAGCACTCCATGCTTCTTCCTCTTTCTTCCGTGATCCGAAGACCAGATCCATAACCGAACTGTAACTTGGCCCGAACAGGAACAGCGGGCGAAAGGTAATGTCCAATCCTTGAGGTTAGACTGCAACGCTTTGTAACGGAAAATCACCACTTTGACAGTATGATTCAGGCTAAAAGAGAGGAGAAAATATGGTAATATATGGTCGGCAACTGGTTGCATCATGTAACCTCATGTAGGTAAAAACTAAGTCGTATAACGTAGTAGTCATGTCGACATATCAAGAGGTAATATAAGATTATGTCTACTATATCACAAAGTCACCTACCTGAGAGACGTATGAGCGCACCTACAGGTATCTACATTGTAGGAGTCCAACTGATCTGTGGTTGGTATCCGTGAGAAAAAACCAATCCCTCCACCCAGGGAGGGTGGGAGGGAATAATACTCGCCTCCGTGTCTTTAATAAAATCATGACTTTACGTCATGTTAATAGTAAAATCTAGGAATTTTATTAAAGACACGGAGGCTCCTATTATGCTCTTTCAAAGCTGAGCAATGACTCTGTCCGAGAAATGTTGGATTGGTTTAAAATAGAAATTCCGGAATGTGGATTCCGTAGACCAGTCTGCGGCCTTCAGGATGTCTTCTAACCGGCACCCTACTGTCGATGCTTTAGAAGCCATAGCGCCTCTGACCGAATGGGCCGAAAAAATTGTAACGTCTATCCCGGCCGAGGCCAATAACCATTTGGCCCAACGGGCGAGAGTAGGTGTGGATACTGGTAGGTGCGGTTTCTTTAGTGAAATGAATAAAGGGCCGTAGTTTGACGGTCTTAGGGAAGAAGTACGGGTTTCGTATTCTTTTAAGCATAGAATTGGGCACAGCTTCGGTTGGTGCGGGAGGTGTGGATAGAAAACTTGTTTAGTCGCTGATTTAGTTCTTCTTGAAATATCGAAAGACACCCCTTCTGGAGTGAATGAGCGGGCTAGCCAGTCCAAAGCCCTTACATCTGACACGCGTTTACAGGATAATAAACATAAAATCATGAGTAGTTTAGCGGACAGTTGTTTGATTGACAGTGCCGCGTTGTCGGGCCATTCCTCCAGGAATTTGAACACTACGTTGACATCCCAAAAGGATCCGTACCTGGGTTTTGGTGGCCGTGAAAAACGTATACCTTTGAGTAAGCGACATACCAGGGGGTTCTGACCGAGGGGAGTCCCGTCCACAGTATCATGACCTGCTGAGATAGCAGACCTGTAGATGTTGACTGTACGGAATGCCTTGCCTGATTCGAACAATTGAGTGAGGAAGTCCAGTACCGTCTTTACAGAAGCTGATATGGGATCCACTGATCTTTCCAGGCACCAATCGGACCAAGTTCTCCATGCCGTAGCATATGCGCGCCTTGTTCCCGGTGCCCAGGCGTTCGCCAAGAGTTGGGTAGTTGTTCCCGAAACTTCCGTGATTTCCCAGGGTCCCCGGAAAGGAGCCATGCCATGAGTCGGAGGATTCCCCGTTCTATCAAGTCGTGATTCTCCCCATCTGGGTTGGTTAACAGGGACGTTTGATCCGGTAGTAACCGTGGGAAGTCGATCGCCATTTCCAGAAGGTGAGGGAACCAGGGTTGGGATCTCCAGCACGGTGTTATCAAGACCAACGAGGTTCTGAAGCGTCGAATGTATGTTAGAGTCCGAGCAATCAGGTTGAACGGGGGAAAGGCGTATGCTCGTCCCCCGGTCCAGTCCTGAAGGAAAGCGTCTGTCGCCAAGGCTTCCGGGTCCGGTCGCCAGCTGAAGAATTGAGGAAGTTGAGTGTTCAGTCTGGACGCAAAGAGGTCCACACTCAAGGGCCCCCATAGTCGAGCTATCCTGGCGAAGACTTTTGGTTGAAGCTTCCAGTCCCCCAAATCCCTCAGATATCGGGAGTTCCAGTCCGCGGTGTAATTGTCCAGGCCCGGTATGTGTTCCGCGGTCACCGACACATTGTTTTGTAAACAGTAATGCCAGAAGTCTCGAGCTAAAACCGCTAGGATGCGTGACTTGGTACCTCCAAGATGGTTTATGTACCTGACTGCCGAGACGTTGTCTAACTTGAGGAGGATCGAGCATGAGGCGCCCTTGGGTGTGAGGCTGCGAATGGCAAATGAGGCCGCCAGTAGTTCCAGTGAGTTTATGTGTAGGAATGATTCGTCTACTGACCATCTGCCTCCTGTGGATATGGAGCCGCAGCGCGCGCCCCAGCCATGTAAGCTTGCATCCGACTCGATTATCATATCTGGAGTGGAACCGAAGATTGCCCGTCCATTCCATGCTTCCATGTGGGTCAGCCACCAGTCCAGTTCCTCCCTGGATTCTTCGTCCAGCGTGATGTTGGATTCGTACGACTGACCCTTCCTTAGGCAGGAAGCCTTTAGGCGTTGTAGCGCCCGATAGTGTAGCGGTCCCGGGAAGATCGCCTGTATAGAGGATGCTAGTAAGCCGATTACCCGAGCCAGTTGTCTTAGAGAAATGTCCGAACGGTTCATTATCCTCCTGATCTCCTTCTTGATGTTGGACATCTTGTCTGAAGGGAGGCACAGGATTTGTTGTACTGAATCGACTCGGAATCCTAGGAATTCCATCTGCTGGGAGGGTTGTAGCACCGATTTCTCCCAGTTCACTAGAAAACCGAGGTTCTGCAGGAGGTGAAGGGTCCACGACAGGTGTGACAGCAGAAGGGATCGTGTCCCAGACAGTATGAGGATATCGTCCAGATAGATAATGAGGCGAATCCCGTGTAATCTGAGAAATGCTACCACTGGTTTCAGCACTTTCGTAAAGCACCAGGGAGCGGAGGAGAGCCCGAAAGGGAGGCAACAGAAGCGCCATTTCTTTGTGCCCCACCGGAACTGTAGGAGATTCCTGTGTTTTGGTGCTATCGGGATCGTGAGATATGCATCTTGCAGATCGAGTTTCACCATCCAGTCTCCTGGGAGAAGGAGGTCTCGGAGGCAGTGTATGCCCTCCATTTTGAAATGCCGATATTGTATGAAGGCATTGAGGGGCCTCAGGTTGATAACTGGGCGGACACCTCCGCCTTTCTTCGGCACCAAGAACAGGTTGCTTATAAAACCTGGGGTATCTAGAGGGATTTCCTCTATGGCATTTTTGCTGTACAAGGTTTCTATCTCCGTGGAGATGAGGTCGTAGTGAGACTGTGGCATGTGTGGCACACGCGGGAGGGAAACCTGAAAGGGAAGACCTGTCAATTCTAGTTGGTAACCCTCTACAGTCTGCAGTACCCAACTGTCGGACGTGATAGTGGCCCACGTTTGAGAAAACAAAGCCAGTCTGCCCCCCACATTTATATGGGAAAAATGGGGAAAAATCGTACTCACCATAAGGGCGTTTTCCTGGGGTTGTTCCTCTGCCGCCACGGGCATTCCAAGATCTTCCTCGAGAAGGGAAGAACGGGGTGTAGGAGCGTTCCTGGGTCTGTCTCTGTGTGTTGGAGGAGCCTCTGCCCGGTCTGGAGAAACCCCGGGGGTTGCGGCCGGATAGACGGCTCCTACCTCTACCGGCCCCACCGAAAACCTTTTGGTGGAATACCCTCTTCATGGATGATTGGGCTTTATCCAGTGCCGTGAATGTTTTGACATAGGAGCCCAGGTCTTTGACGAAGGATTCGCCAAACAAGAGACCCTTAGCCGCGGCCCCTGGTTCAGAGGAGGCCATACTAGCCAGCTTGGGTTCGATTTTCAGCAGGATGGCCTTCCTGCGTTCTGTTGACATAGCAGTATTGGCATTGCCGATCATGCAGACCAAGCGTTGGAGCCATCCAAACGCTACTTCAAAGTCTACTGGAGCCTCACCCGACTGAGCTGCTTCCAGCAGTTCGTATAATTTAGTGACAGGACCCAGAGTGTCTAGGAATTTGTCCTGACAATTACGGAGGGAGTAGTCCAGTCCCCTCTTGGCCTTCCAGCCTGTTTTGGCTAGAAACTGGGCTATCTGAGGGTCCACTTCTGGGGTTTTTGCCACAGCATCAGGGATTATGGGTCGGGGGCACTCCGCTCTCAATTTATTACGGCTCTCTTGAGAAAGGGACTTGCGTACCCTGAGGGCTAGGTATCGGGCGATGTGTTCAGATGGTTCCCACTCGGCAGAGCGTGGGTGTCTTAGGTTGTCAGGGTCGAATAGCGTGACCTCTTTAGGGTCACGGGTTGCTTCTGTCTCGGGCGTCCCTGCATGAGCAGTGGTACGCGTTGCCGTCAAAGGGAACTGCTTTCCCTGGAGGCTTTCACCCTCTGAGAGCTCGTCCTCGTACGGGTCAGAGTACGGGGCATCAGACCCCTCATCCCCCTCCTCGTCTGAGTCAGACAGTATATCATGGGCTCTAGCCCTTTTCCAGTCTCTGGTAGCCGTAGCTCGCCCAGAAGCTCTATTGCGCGGTTGTTGCGCGCCATCATGGACAGCCTGAGGCATGTCAGTCAGAGCAGGGTCAACCTGCATGGGGGGGGGGTCTTGTGAATGTCTGCGTTTGGTTAACGCTTTGTGGCCTGGCTGCCTCCCTTCAGGAGGGATATGGGTCAAGGCAGGGGTAGGGTGAGGTTGTACCTGTTTAAGCGCTTGCGTGATGGAGTCCGAGATGGTAGAGGACATCGCGCCCATGGCTGAAGATATGGCCTTGGAAATAGATTTGGACATGGTGGTGTCCAGAAGGGATTGGAATTCCTCAGAGCCCATGAGCCCAGGGTCGAGCTGAGGATCAGGATCAGTAGTGGCCATAGAGGGGCTATGTTTGCCAGGGCATTTGTCACCAGATTGCATGATGAGTAAATAGAGTGCAAGTGAGAAAATAACAAATAGAAAATAGAGTGAAAATGCAGAGTACTAGGATTGATTAACCCAGGTACAGGATGGAAAAGTACAGGGAGATGGAAGGTTAATACCAGGAAAATATATGCAGAGAAAAATCAAACTGTACTAGTATGAGGGGTTGCCGGAACGAAATCCGGTGAGGGAGGGGTCCAACGGCACTGAAAACGAGTAGAGAATATGGCCGCCGCCTAAACCGGCGACCAGAAACCAAGAAAATGGCCGCCGCGAGCTACCGCGCATGCGCGGAGTCCGCGAGCGGCGGGAAACTAAGGGAAAGTGAATCGCCGCGCGGACGAAAGTAGGTCCGGCCGGCGGTGATGCAAATAGTGCCGGGAAATGCCGCGGGTTTCCCGATGGGTCCCCTTGGCGAAAAAACCGGCAGATTGTGACCGGGGAGGGAGCCCCAACCGGAGGGAGGGGGGTTGGACGAGGGAAATAGTAAGAATACTTAGTTAACAGAGAGGGACCGGCCACAGCAGAATAAACACAGTAGAATAAACACAGGCAGTGTAAGAAAATAAGTGGGAAAAACAGAGAAAAAGAGGAATAAACTGTCTAAAGAGTATCCCCACAGTAATACCACAAAGATATAAATCTAATAGCTATAAATCTCTGAAACATCCCACAATGTACACATACAAATGAAATTATGAGAGTGTACTTATCTTCTGAGGGAGCAGCGAAGAAAGAGGAAGAAGCATGGAGTGCTACACCTTATATACTAAGGGGGTGGATACCTATGAGCACTGTTCCATATGCTAATGTTATTGTTATTTTTTCTCTCATTTGCATATATCTCTCTTCGCTGCTGAGGGAGAATTAAAGAAAGAGAAGCATAATAGGAGCCTCCGTGTCTTTAATAAAATTTAAAATTTACGGCCAGAGTAGCCGAACTGAAAGCATAGCTGGTTTAGAGCATTTTTCCAGTTCAGCTATTTTTACGTTATATTTTAAATTCACTTTGAATTAACATTAAATTCTCACTTTAGTGAATAACCTTGTATGTGTATATCTGGAATGCATGGTGTGGTAGGTATACCCTTGAGAATATGGGTTAATACCGCCTAGGTTGTCCCTTCCAGTTGTGAATAGCTCCAGAGTTATTATACCCTCCTGCACAGGATACTGCAAGTGGCGGATCAGAAGCACATTGCTGGCAGCCGGCAGGGGAGGGAGAGGGAACCCGGGGGAGCTCTTACCTGCAGCTCCGCTGGGTTCTCCTCTCGCAAGCACTGAGCTTTTCCGCGGTTACCATTGCAATGTTTAGTTCTCATGAGAGTGAACTTTAGCCTGAGCTGCAGGCTAGAGTTCACTCTCACCACTAGGACCACCAAGTAATGAAAACACTGTTCCCCCTCCCAGGCCTCAGATAAGAAGGGAGGGGTGGGGGCATTAGATCTTAGTGACTTCTACAAGGGCCAAATATTAATGGCTAGGCAATTGGGCAGGAGGTGGAGGCAGTGTTATGCTCTGGGTAATGTTCTGCTGAAACCTTTTGGTCATGGCCTTAATGTGGATGTTACTTTCACGTGAATCACCTACCTAACGACTGCTGCAGACCACATACACCCTCTTCATGGCAATGGTGTTCCCTGATGGCAGTAGCCCCTTTCAGCAGGATAATGCATCCTGCCACACTGCAAAAATTATTCAGGAATTGTTTGAGGAACATAAGAGTTCAAGGTTTTTGCATCAAAAATTCACCATATCTCAATCCAATTATTTATCTGTGAGATGAGCTGGAAAAACAAATCTGATCCATGCAGACCACACCTTGCAACTAGCAGGACTTAAAGGCTCTGCTGCTTATGTCTTGGTGCCAGATACAACAGGACACGTACATAGTTGTGGCATTCGTGCCTTTGGCATCATAAGGGGACCTACACGATATTCATCAGGTGGCTTAAATATTGTGACTGGTCAATATAAATAACCAACAGAGGGAAAAAGAGGAGAATCAGTAAATATATATATATTATACATTTATTACATCTATTATATATAAATATAGTTTTTTTCATTTTTTTTTACTACTCCTCTGGTTTTTCCCTCCGATGGCCACTTTTCACATGATCTGTGAATAAAATCATCATTTTGTGGCTGTCTCCTAACCATACTTGGTTTGCTGCCAAGAATAGAACTACAATTCATGAAACAAACTAAACTGTTGATTGCCCAAAATTTAGATGACTCAAATCTGTTTGAAACCAAATGCACAAGTCTAGTCTGCCCTCTATCCTTAGTCTCCTTAGTCATTTTAAACTGTATGAGTATTTATGCATATTATGTAACCAAAGTGTAACTGTACTCAGTATAACCTTAGTATGATCAGTATTGACAAGTTGTTTCCTTAAAGAGACACGATAGTCATCAGAACAACTACAGCTTAATGTACAATGAACAACTACAGTCCATGCAGACCTTTTAATGTAAACACTGCATTTTCAGTCTAGAAACACCTCTACGGGCAGTCAATCAGACGGCCACTAGAGGAGCTTTGTGTGTCAGTGCTGCACTGGCATTCAGCGTCTGCACGCTCTGCATGAATATTCCCAATAGAGATACATTGATTCAATGTATCTCTATGAGGACATGCAGATTGACGCAGTGCAGCATCTTACCGTGTATGCGCAATAGCCTCTCAATGCTTCCCTATGGGAAAGTATTGGATTTGATGTGATAATCAAGTATGATCTCACCCAAGGAGGGCTATCTGCGGCAAGATTGGAGTGGCGCTGTAAAAAACGGAAGTAAAATACCTTTTCAATGGGAGGCAAGGAAGCCAGATACCTAAATAGGGATTTTACCACTATAGTGTCAGGAATACACATGTGATTCTAACACTATAACAGGCTCGGACTGGCCATCAGGCAAACCGGGCAAATGCCCGGTGGGCCGGATGGCCATGGGCCGAGGCTGACCTCCAGCCCATTGAGGGAGCTCTGTGCGGTGGGGAGATCAAAGATCTCTCTCACCAGCCTGCACACTGATGCACACAGGCCCTGTGCTCCACTGGACCCTGTCCCCCTCTCACCCTGCAGCCCCTGCCCCCTATTACCCTGATGCCCCTTCACCCTCTCACCTTGCAGTCCCTGCCTCTCCCTCTTTTACACCCTGCAGCCCCTGCTCCTCTCTCACCCAGAAGCCCCATGTCCCCTTTTACACCCTGCAGGCCCTGTCTTTCCCTCTCACCCTGCAGCCCCTGTTCCCCTCTCATCCTGCAGCCCCTGCCCCCCCTATTACTCTGCAGCCCCCTCCCCCTCTCACCTTGCAGTCCCTGCCCCCTCTCACCTTGCAGTCCCTGCCCCTCCATCTTTTTACACCCTGCAGCCCCTGCTCCTCTCTCACCCAGAAGCCCATGTCCCCTTTCACACCCTGCAGCCCCTGTTCCCCTCTCATCCTGCAGCCCCTGCCCCCCTCTTTCCCTGCACCTCTTGTCCCCCTCACCCTGCAGCCCCTGCAGCCCCTACCCGCTCTCACCCTGCAGCCCCTGCCTCCCCCTCACCCTGCAGCCCCGTCTCGCTCTTACCCTGCAGCCCCTGTCTCGCTCTTACCCTGCAGCCCGTCTCGCTCTTACCCTGCAGCCTGTCTCGCTCTTACTCTGCAGTCCCTGTCTCGCTCTTACCCTGCAGCCCCTGCCCCACTCTTATTCTGCAGCAACATGTCCCCTCTCATACGCTGCAGCCCCTGTCTTCCCCTCCAACCCAGCATCCCCTGTCTTCCCCTCTCACCAGGGATGTATTAGCCGTGAGGCAAACAAGGTATTTGCCTTGGGCGGAATTTTGTAGGGGGCGGCAAAAAAAGCAGCGCAGGCGAGGGAGCATTTTCCCCTAAGCTCTCTGCTCAGCTTCCTCGTGCGCCGGAGAGTGTTGCCGCCCGCCCAGCAGCCTCACTGGACCCCATGGAAAGGGGATTGAATTTTAAAAAAAGGGAGGCACAAAACCAGGATACACCACTGCGTCTTACCCAGCATCCCCTGTCTTCCCCTCTCACCTAGCATCCCTTTTCCCCTGCTCATACCCTGCAGCCTCTGTCTTCTCCTCTCATACCCTGCATCCCCTGTCTTCTCCTATCATACCCTGCATGCTCTATTTCCCCCCTCTAACCCAGATGCTTCTGTCCCGCCACCAAGCACTCCCACCAGGACTCCCCTCTTCACCTGTCACCCAGCAGCCGCTGCCCTACCCTTCACCTTGCAACCCCATGTCCCCATACACTGCAGCCCCTGTCTCTCCCCTCTCACCGAGCAGCCCCATGTCCCCTCTCGCACCCTGCCCTACCTATCACCCAGCAGCCCATGCCCCACATCCGCAACAAGTGTCTCCACCTCTCACCTAGCAGTCACTGTCCACACCTCTCACCCAGCAGCCCTTGTGCCACCTCTCACCCAGCAGCCACTGCCCCCCTCACCCAGCAGCCCCTGCCCCCTCACACACAGCAGCCCCATGTCCCCTCTCACACCCAGCAGCCTAATGTCCCACCTCTCACCCAGCAGCCTCTGCCCCCCTCTCACACAGCAGCCCCATGTCCTCTCTCAGACCTTTCAGCCCATTTCTCCTTCACACCCAGAAGACCCATGACACCATCTCTCACCCTGCAGCCCCATGTCCCCTTCCCATACCCTGCAGCCCCATGTCCCATTCAATACCCTGCAGCCCCATGTCCCCTCTCACACCATGCAGCCCCATGTCCCCTTCTCACACTCTGCAGCCCCATTTCTCCTCTCACACCATGCAGCCCTATGTCCAGTCTCACACTCTACAGCCCCGTTTCCTCCTGCCACACTCTAGATCTCTTTTCTGAACTGACACTACATCCCCTAGTGTCTCACACACACATCGCCTATCAGCCCCACGCCTCATGTGGACTGCCCTGAGGGGTATTAAACAAATGTGCCCACTTTGGAGAGGCATGAATGTCATTGGTGATGACACAACATGCACCCCCTTGGGCAACACCCCTCCGAGAGCTGCTCTGCCTTTAAATGCCCGGGCTGAATTTTTGTCCCACTCCATCCCTTTAAGCCAATCTACCAGTTATTAATTACAGATTCCTAGTGCTAACAGATTAACCTGTGAATTTGCTCTAATGGAGTCAACACCAATCCAAAGAAGTGTGAGTATATACAGAACACTCGGGTTCTTTACATTTCTTTAAGATGCTGATTACTGGTACAAAAACATGCCTAGACATGAAAATATTAGAATGTTACAAAGTTTACAGAAAGCTGTATAAATGGATATACAGACAATATTGACACTATGTCTTTCCTCTCTATCTTTCACTTAGTAATTTCAAACTTTCACTTCTGGAAGTGATTCATGACATTGGCTTGTATGATGACTCAAAGTTCAAAAATGTAAATGAGCAGATAAGAATGTTACAATGTCACACATCCTATCCACAGTAACATTTTTAGTACCCAACAGGTGGAACCATAGCAGGATCTTACACTAACAGTAGGCCTGGCAAAAACCATAACTCTGACAACAATGAAAGTGACTGGGCCTGCGTGGTATTTCTGTAGTAGTTTCAATTTCCACGGGACTATATAATAAGCACAGCTGCAACACATTCACTAAAGTTTGCATTGCCAGGAATTGAAAGTAAATTCTTAGTAAAGGGGCACTCAACGTCCCATATTAAAAATAAATACATTTTAAAATATATATACACACATATTTACTGTTTAGCACATATACCCCACAATCATGATCGGATTTGCTATAAGATATACACACAAAAGGTGTGGAATTGGTGGCGCTATATAGTTTGAACGTATAAGTTGGAAAATAGGTTTTAGCTGCTGTATACACTCTGTGGGTACTCCTTAAAACCCACCGCACATAGATAATCACTAAGAAACAATAAAAACTTTAGGCTTTACAGGTGTTTCCACCTTCCAAGCTTTCAGTTTTTAAGAGTGCAGCGCTATATTTACATGTGAGGTAAGTGAATTTTTTTTTAAAGTGCTCAAAAACACCTACCCTCTATGTCTCACTTTAGTATAATGTACATATAGAAAAAACAGAAAAAATATATACAAATAATTGTGCAGTATAATAAGTAATGTGGCAAGAGGATTTGTGAGTTACAAATGTATATAAACTCACATTTTCTTCAGCCTTTTCTAGTTTTAGGGCTCTAAACTTCCAGGCGTCTGTGTCTTTTAGGGTAGATCACACGACAGCCCTTGTCATCCTGCTGCAGCCACTATCCACCCCACTAAAGCCTTTATCCCCCCACAGCCCCAGTCTCACCACTACAGTCCTTATCCCAACACTACTGTCCCTATCCCTCAACCCCAGCCCCAACCTCATCACAGCACCTGCCCCGTCACCACTTCAGCCAATTATCTCCCCACTACAGCCCATATACCCCCTTTACCCAACCAAAGCTCTTCTACCCCAACACACACTACAGTCCCTATCACCCCAAAATGCAAATTACAACCCCAAATTACACACATAACCTACAGACCTAGTACACCTATTTATTATCTACAACACCAATTTCCCCAACAACTTCAATTCCCCACCACACTCTGCAACCCCATTTTTCCTCTCACACTATAGCCCCTACTCACACAAACACACAAAACATGCCCTATCCTCCCAATAGACAAAGTACAGCCCCTATCTTCCCCAACACACACACAGTAATAACCCAATCCTTCTTAACATCACCACTGCAGTGCTATCTGCAAACAGTCCCTATTTACTTGCGCACACACACATACTACAAAGCTAAGAACCCCATCCACACACAGAACCCACAACTACACAAGCAGCTTCTCTCCCATACATGAAACCCTACAAGCAGTTTCCAATACATACACAACCTGACAAGCAGCAAGGTGTGCACTGAGTAAATTGCCCTTGAGGCAGTAAGGAGGGTAATCCATTCTTCCTCCCAATTAAAACATGTATGCATTCAGTGGAGTCACAGCGTGTTAATTCCTATATATGCATTTTATTAGACTAATAACAGCGGTCACAGGGGTCACAACTGCGAACAGACCCTTCACTCCAGGGGGCCCAGCTGCCCTGTGACCCTGTGCTGATAGGCTGGACTGGCACACTGGAAATGTCATGGTGGGTCAGCATAACTTTAGGCTGGTGCATGGCTGCACCAGCTTGGGGCACGCACTGATCGAGTGATCAGCAGGAGGGGAGCGCACAGCAATCAGCACTTCCAGTCTGCAAGACCATGCTACATGGAGGTGAGCAGGTACAGACACATGGAGGGCCTTGGGGGAAGATGAAACACATGGAGGGGCTGGGGGGGAATGAGGCACATGGAGGGGTTTGTGGAGAATGAGGCACATGGAGGAGCTGGGTGGAGGATGAGACACATGGAGTGGCTGGGGTAGTGAGACACATGGAGGGACTGGGGGGGATGAGACACATGGAGGTACTGGGGAGAGGGAGGATGAGACACATAAAGGGGCTTGGGGGAGAATGAGACACATGAAGTGGGCTGGGGGGAGAATAAGACACATGGAGAGGTTAAAAGTGGATTAGGCACATGGAGGGGCTGAGAGGATGAGTCACATGGAGGAAGAGGGATGAAACACGGGGGGGCTGGTGGTTTCTGTTTATAGCTCTGTCACAGGTGCCTCATTTAAGGGTTCTATTTAACCTTGACCTGCAGAGAGTCACAGGAGAAAGCATTTCCCAAGTAAGTGGATTCATCTCAAATGAGCAGGCATTAGATGCTAGAGTAGGACCTGACAAGAATGGGGTACATTGACATTGTGACAGGTTTATACAATGTATGAGCATATACTACAGCTAAATCCCCATTTTTGCCTAGGTGAGGTGTTTTTAATAAAACAATTACATTATGTAAAAATTTAAATTGCTGTTTAGTGGATAAGCGAGTGTACTGGATCTTGTATCTTGTATGTTGTATGAATTTGCCCCAGCAGGACCCTATAATGTATGCATGTTCAGGTGAGTGCAGCCTCTTGCTTTCATCTGCATGTATCTATGTCTAAAAACAGCTTTCAAAGGCCGCAGATGTCTTTTCTGAAGCGTTTGAAAACCCTTTCTTTCAAATCCAGCCCAATCTTTCTATGGCTGTCCAATTACAGACTTCCCAATGCAGCTTAATGAGAAGATTTTGCATGGCAAACATGAAGTAAACAACCATTTAGTAACTGGACCAATAATCTGACTGACAGCTAAGGGGTGCAAAAAGGTTAATTTATAAAAGTATTAAATTATATTGAAAACTACACTTTAAAAAAAAAAAAAAAAAGAAAACAATTGGACACACTTGGGCTGTAGGGTCTGGAAACTGCTACATTTGAAAAATTCTATGTCAGCTGTCAGCTATATTTAAAGTTTGTCAATTTTGGCCTAATATTTTATAAATAACCTTGTCTGTGTTTCAGAGTCTCCATCACCTTAAATTGAAATTTCAACAGTGTTTCCCGAAAATAAGACATCCCCTGAAAATAAGCCCTAGTTTATTTTCAGCGGATGCTCCTAATATAAGCCCTACGCCAAAAATAAGCCCTAGTAGTTTGCTAATCTATGATCGGGGAATTTTCCCCAAATATAGATACGCAATATTCCACTTGCGAGTAAACTAATCTAAGTTTTGGGAAGTGTCCCGGAACATAGATTTGCAGCATTCTATTAGCAAGTAAACTGATCTATGTTCGAGAAAGTTTCCCCGAACCTAGATTTGCAGGATTCCATGCCCTAGTGAACTGGTCTATGTTCAGGGTATTCCCCCAACCATAAACCTGCTTTCTAGCATACGTTTTCCCCCGAAAATAAGCTCTAGTGCATTTTTCGGGGGACAAATTAATATAAGACCCAGTCTTTTTTTTGAGGTAGAACATACCTCCCAACATTGAAAGGGTGAGTGGGCCAGAAGTACCAGTGACAATATGTGGAGTTTCCAGAAAAAGGGAGTGAAAGCCTCACTCCGTATTGCCAATGTACAGGGCATTCCTGAAGCTCTGTAAGTATGAGCTGAATGCCCTGAGAATATTCAGCACAATGCAAGCATGTCGAAAGATGCACTCACACTACGATGATAGGGGACAGATGCAATCCACCAGGAAACAGACCCAGGAAGTTGGAAGAGAGTGAAGTCTGGACAGTCCCGCCAAACCCAGGACAGTTAGGTATAACCTAGGATCACATGCAGATCCCTACCAGATGAGTAGCAGTACCCATCAAGAATACTGCCAAAACTTCTCCCTCGGCCACCTTGAGACACCTGCCTTCCAGGCCCTCCTTATCATAAAATATTTGAAGCACAGAACTAAAAATGCAAATGTTATCACGCAGTTGAGTCATTGCATAACATGCACAACAGTCTCCTTCCGAGGATGAGATCCTGTTTGGGATGCACCTGAAAAGCAGGAGAAATTAAGAGCATTTTTTTAGTTTGGAAGTTACTGTTAATATGAGTACTGCGTGTACTTCCATAGACAAATATGTTACTAGTGGTAAAATATCATTGTTAGTCTAATAAAATGCATATATAGGAATTAACACGTTCATAGCACACACAAAAAAAAAACAGTTCAAAGGAACTAACTCTATAGTGTTCCTTTAAACTGTTTGGTTTTTTTTTAATACAAAGCTATACGTCTAACACTATAGTGTCTCTGTTCCAATTAAAATTTACCTTTAGGAAAGCATTGAATCAATGCTTTCCTGTGGGGGCTTCTGCATCACGTGAATGAGTTTTACTCAGTAAGTGCAGTGCAAGTGCCTCTAGTGGTTGTCATACTGATTGCCACTAGACTAAGACTTAACCCTGCAATGTAAACATTGCAGTTTCTAAAAAAAATGACAAAAGGACAGGGACACTGCAGCCAGACTACTTCATTGAGATGAAGTGGTCATCTGGCTGATTATAGTGTCCCTTTAATATTTTTGCAGATGTTAGTTTCATCTATTCATGGCATAATTTATGCATGTATGTAAACTGAGTCCCTCTCAATAAGGATCCTTGGATTACGTCAGTGAAATCTCTGGTAGAGTAAAGAATAACCCCTACCGTCACATCACAGAATTTTCAATATGTTCATTTAAACTCATATTATATCTATAAAGGTATGTTTGTAAGCTCCTATAAATAAAATGAAACTTGGAAATTCACACCTCTGTATTCTGAAATGTACGGCCTCTATAATGGGTCCTTATCAATGATTATCATACGCTCTGTACTTTGTACTTGTCAGCATAGGGAGAGGAAAGAAAAAGAAATAGAAATTAAGTTTCTGTTTCTCCTCTTTTATTGAAACATGTGGCTTGGCTGTGTCTGAACTGAACTGAAAGGGGATGCAATTTGCTAAATATTTAATATACTTAAAAGAAAATGGAACATCACATGAAAAAGGTTAACACACATTTTTAGATCATTGTCAATGTTTTACTTAAAGTGACACTCCCGGCACCAACACAGCTTTAACGCATTTATTAGGTTTTGATCTCATTAATATGCTGTATTTTTTGCATTCTCAAATCTTTATATTTTTTGCACAAAAAAAAATGTTTTTACAGAATGCTGCATCATAAGCTTGCCTTCTTAGCCATACAGCCTTCACTCCAGAAAAGGGCATCCTTATCAAATACATACGCACAGTTCAGTCACTGTCTGCACTGAGTGATCTGAACTGCAAAGCAACCTACATTAGAAGGGGACACCCAAGGAGACTGTATTTTCTCTAACTGTCTGCAGTCATATACAGCTCATTCAATGCTGTTGGGGTCTAAGCTGTGTACATACAGCCATAAGGAAGTCTTTCTGGCAAGAGGGGATGTGGCTAAGGAGGCAGGTTTATGGTGCAGCATTCTGCAAACTATATATTTTTTTTGTTCCAAAACTATAAACTAAAAGATTTGAACATGCAATAAATATAGAATGAGGTCAAAATTAGTTGCAATGGTTTCTGGAGTATAAATTTATTGGTGCATCAAGAGATCATCATGCCCGATCAAGAAAAGAGAGATCTCTATTTCTCCTACATTGTGGTAACAGTTAAACTTAGGTAACTGGAAATGTTATATCTGTCTCTGTGATGTGACACATTGCTTTTGGCACAAATTATATTGGAACGCATAATATTGCCCAAAACACAGGATAAATAGTTCCGTAGACAGACATTAAAACCAGTGCTGCACTACTTTAGCCGTTGGTCTTGTTTTAAAAATTAAATTTTCCTTACACGAACAGCAAAAAGTCCATTAGATCATGTCTAACAATCCCACCCTGCAATCTCATCAGGACTAGAGAACTGGCTGTTAAAAGCACAAAGAAAGCTTAGTGTGACCATAGTCCGTGCCACACGAGAGGCTGCCGTTAAGATGACAGGCTCACTTGAGTTCTTCTTGCCAGATTACCCTTCCTTTCCACTACTTTCCTTCACTTTACTCATCAACTTTGGCACTAGATGAGAAAAGCAAGAGGATACAGAGGATTCCTCTCCCGTGAGGGAAGTGAGACCCTCATCCTATTGGAATGCAATCCTTGTCCAGGAGTAAAAAGGGGAATTTTACATTGGGCTATAAAACACACCACTGGAATTTGAAACAGACCACAAAGCGAGGTAACAAAGTTAACATCAAACCACAAATGAATTCTAGGTTTAGTGTAAATGTATTGAGTTTACTTTTCATCATTGACAAAATAAATATATCTGCAGTATTTGTAAAGACCGCCATGAAATTGTTTCTTCAGCTCCTCCTATGACACTTTTGGCAGCTACTTATAACTAACTGTTACACTGTTGAGTGTGCCATTCCTTTGTAATATAATCTTTGGCTCCCTTTATATACTCTCATGACCAGTACTCATAATACAAGCTAATAAAAAAAAAAACTCCAATAAAGTGTTGCTGGTACTGCCAACTACCTGAGATTTTAAAGGAACACTCTGGACACTATAATAACGTGTTATAGTGTAATACATGAAGTTGTCATGGTTTCAGGAGGTCCCTGGTGCTGGCACAAATTAACAGGTTAAAATGTTCTCAAATGATTTAACCCCAAAGTCAGTGTTCCAGTGCCGAATCTCCCTGATGCTCTGCCCTCCCGTTTTCTAAAAAACTCTAAACTGGAAGTGAATGCCCATTCATAAAACTGAATTGAAAAAGATAAAGTGAGAATGTCAGCTAACCAGTCTCAGCTAATCAGAGACACTGATGCCCAATTCTGCAAGAGCCTTCCGCTTAGAGTCTTTTCAGGAAGCAGGTAGATTAAGAGAGACAGGGAGATTTGGAAATGGAACACAGACTTTGAGGTTAAACCGTTTGAGAGCATCGGGCTGACGTTGTTATGGTGCCTAAACTGTTCCTTTAAGACAGTGACTTTTCTCACTGGGCAGTTTGCATCTCTGCAACAAGTTCCACCCAGAATTATAATTCAGATGTTTTCAGGGCTATTCACTAAACTGCTGACTGCAACAAGCTGAAATCCCAATTGCAAAATGTAGTCTAAAATATCTGGAAACAAACTTGAAGGATTTGGAAGAATCTCAGCTATAGTCATATTTTGATACACCTCATAAAGAAGTATAGATGGCACTATAATATATATATATATATATATATGTATATATATATATATATATATATATATATATATATATTTATTTATTTTTATTTTTTTAAAGAGCAACAAATAATTAATTTAATTAACAGCACCTTAAAAGTATCCTAACTCAAAATAACACTCGAATAATATTATCCTAATATTAAAGTGTGCTGTGCCTTTACAAAGTGTGCCAACAGAAATTTTATGCAATACAAAATTAATTTCAAAGAAAAAAAAGGGTGCTTATTTACAATAAAGTGCATTAGACTTAAAGGGACACTATAGTCACCAGAACAACTACAGCCTAAAGTATTTGTTCTGGTGAGTATAATCATTCAATATGGGCATTTTCATGTCAGCACTGTCTTTTTCAGAGAACGTGGCTACTGAAGGTGCTTCCTGGGGCAGAGCTGCACAGTAGGCAGCATTGCCGTTCAGCGTTTCCATGTTCTGCATGGAGACGCTGAATTTTCCTCATAGAGTGCTGATTCGTCAAACCTGTAAATATTGATGATATCACCAAGGAGAGGGATCGGGGGACCTGCATGGCAGGTATGTTTTAACCCCTTCTAAGCCGGACAGGGGGGGGGAAGCCACCTAAATGGTGGTTTTTAACACTATAGGGTCAGTAATACATGTTTGTGTTCCTGACCCTATAGCATTCCTTTAAAAGCGAGTGAAAGTTCTTACTAATTGTTGTGCATCAAATAATTATTTGTGCAAGCAAGAATTGTGCAAAGTACCAATGTAGTGTAAATTGAAATAGTTCACTTACAATACTTGACCAACCGGCATCACAATATGCAAAAGTAACAAAAAAACAAACACATAGTGTAATACTGTAAAAAATATATTTTGCGCTTTTGCTTGACTCCTTGGTGTCTCAGACTTGCAGCTTCTTGTACAAAGTGATGGACAGCCGAGATATCAGATAACAACTTTATTTTAGTTCACTTCTTATTAAAAACAGCGGGTATGTCAAAAATGCCCCTTTACCACACTGGTCCCCTCACAGATGGCAGCATTCTCCGTTTTCGCCAGCCGCATTCGTTTTGGGGGTGGAGCCAGTGATGTACTGCGTCAATGACATAGCTGCGCAGCAATGTAGCTAAGTATTGTATAGTATAGCAAAATGTGACTATAACTATATTATAACTATACTATAGTATAGTCACATTTTACTTTTTCAGCCCAACTTTTCCACTTAGATGTCAATTTGCTATAATTCTGAGTTTAATGAATAAACCCCTGAAGTGTGAAATGTTAAGAAACTAAAGTGTATTTCACATTTTAGACAAAAATGGCCAAACTGAAACATTGCTGACTTAAATGGACACTGTAGGCACTATAAACATTTAATTTCATCTCAATAAATTGGTTATAGTGCCTATTCAGTGTTAAACCATTTACGAGCAATTCAACACTGAATGAGGGGCCCAAGTGGTTTTCTAGCCATATCGATTCATACTTGAATGTGCACTGACATTAACTGAAAGCAGTCAGCTGACACCCTCAACCAATCACAGGTGCCAATTGCTGCGCAGGCAAATGCTTCCTCATTAGCCCAAGCAGCATAGTGGGGACAGACTCTCACATATCACACAATATTTCAAATGCAGAAAGGGAACACTTACATTTTTTTCTGTTTTGGAGTGGGGAGGGGCTGGGAAGTCACCTGTTCTTGAAATTATAGGTGACTTCGTAGAAACGATGTATGCAAATATAATGTCATTTTGATTAATAACAATATGTCGTATTTACCCAGACTGATTTCTAAACACAGTCATTGCAGTTTACAGAAACACTATTATGATTATTATTACTGTGGAGCTCCATTTACACATTTAAATACAGCAACAATACAGAGCTCCTAGAAAAGAGTTGCGTTAGGATAGAAGAGAGGAACGGAGTGAATTAGGCCCAAAATATGTATTTTCCCTCCTACATAAGGGCACTTGGGAGATATGCTCTTGTATAGCAATAAAGGGGTTTAAACTGAATGGAAGGATTGTGCCAGGGTCTCCATACCTTAACCACTTCAATAAGATGAAGCAATTACAGTGTCTACAGTGTCCCTTTCAGAGACTTTTTTTCCATGTTGGTTATTTTGTCCCAAAATTAGGAATTTCCTTGGAATTCCAGACACTTCACAATTTAATTTATTTGAAACAGGCTGATTTAACCCTATTCACTAGAGAATTCGTAACAATTAACTCATCTTGTGCAGAATCTGTATTCAACCAACATTGATTCCAAGAGCTTCATTACATTACAGTTGCAAGAAAAAGTATGTGAACCCTTTGGAATGATATGGATTTCTGAACAAATTGGTCATAAAATGTGATCTGATCATCATCTATGTCACAACAATAGACAATCACAGTCTGCTAAAACTAATAACAGACAAAGAATGAAATGTTGCCATGTTTTTATTGAACACACCATGTAAACATTCAGAAAAGGGCTCAAGTGACTGTGCACCTCTGAAATAAAACTTTTATCTTACCTCAACTGAGCCCTTTCCCATAGACAACGAGATATAATTGAATTCAAATTTGAATAACCTGTATTACATGTAACTTAAAATTTATATTTCAAAAAGGCACTACTTTGTTCCAGCAAGTAAAATGAAACTGGAAATTTAGAAAACAAAATGCATTCGTAAATAATAATACACATTTTATTAGTAAATCATATTTTAAAATAAAAAAATCTGTGTATGCATGTTTATGGCCCACAAAAGCATATGAATAAACTGCAAAACCATATAATGAACCCCTAATTTAGAAATAAACTGACCTTAGCTTAACAACTAAAACCACTGCTTTTACCTATCAAATCATATTACTCTGTGTAAATACAGATTGCAATAAATGACTTTCATACAGTGACTGCTAACATCGTAGAGAAGATTTAGCATATTGTTCTTTTCTAATGAAAAAAAAAAAAGTGGTGAAAACAGTTAAAAAAGGAGAAGTCATCATCAATGGAACGTATGTGGTGCTTACACTGGTTTCCATGGTGATTGCCCGCTTTCAGTATTTCAGACCACTTTTTAGAATAGAACACTGCTAACTCTCTCTCGATGTCCTATTACCGTACATAACGTGAGGCGAGGCGAGGCTACACGCAAGCAGGCCTTGCTCTCCCTCACTGCACATAGAGCCCCGCCCCTAGCGGTGACAGGGGGCTGAGTCACAACTTACGGGAAATTAGACAGACGCACGTGAGGGTGAGACAGCGCAGAGAGACAGCTGGGAACTTTGGGGTCCTGAGAGTGTGACAGAGGGAAACTAGGGAGGGGGGGTTGGATTAGTGTTTTCAGGGAAAGAAAGAACTTAGTATGATAAAAAAGAAAGCGTCACCAGACCCTATTAACCTGCTCCCTGCCAGTGGCCTCCCTGGGAGGGGGTGGGGGGGACAAATTCTAAAACTGGCAGGTTTTCCCCTATCTTTCCCCTGCCCAGAGGGAAGTAATGAACTGCGACATTAACCCCCACATTGGGCAGGAATCTGGTACAAAAGGCTTCATTAACCATTTCAATAGAGTTCACACTCCTGTCACTGTGTTAGCTAGTCGAGGACAGTATTAATTGGGAAATCTGAAAAAAACTATACTATGTTTCTATTAAACCTGCAAAAACAAATCACCTTAAGAGTCCGATAGAGCAATGATATGGTAATGCTCCAACATTTGACCTCCTTATGTAACAATATCCTTATGGGTCAATATCTGCTGATCATTCACTCCCTGCACTTCTACATTGAAATAAGTTGTTTAATAAAGATCAATGTTAATACCACTGATAAAAAGAACAATTTATTCTTTAAATTAGTTTTATTCTTATTAGGCGGGTATTTGGGGGGAGAATGGGGGAGGGGGGGAGAGGGGAGACAGAAGTACCCTGTAATTGCTAGATTCATCTTTGGCACCAAGTCAAAGCAATTGGCTGCTCTTTAAATTACAGAGAAACTCAAAATAATAATATACATAATATACATAACTTAAAAGCTACGGGAATGTTAATGTAGCAACAAAATAACAATTAATTATTTCACATAACCACTAGAATGCAATAGAACATTTCATATAGTTCGCATTTTAATTAAAATAAAATAAATAGCATCTAAGCTCACCACATACCATCATATTATAAATAGATTTATTGACTGATATTTCCTTTCAGTGAAGTACAATTAGCCATGAATTACAAAGCATATCAATGATTTCCCATAAATTCTGCGTGAATAAAATTTGGAACAAAAGCCATTTCCCATAAACTCTTTAACAAAACAAAAAATAATAATACTAATGGTAAAATATGTAGATAACAAATAAATAGGAACGTTACATTTATAAACAAGCATCATTTCCCAGAAGTATTTTTGTCTGTGTATCTGTAGCTATAGAATGTTACCTACAATTTCCTTTCCATTCTGGAAATAGCAAGACTTAAACAACAGCAAGGGGATTCCTTTCACTAAAGGAAGTAAGCCATATATGGGTATCTACGTCACAGCCTCAAGCGTCGTAGACCGTACCATCTGTGCATAGGGGAAGACGATTTCTATTTTATTGATTAACTGTTATTATTATTAACTGTTGGATTTTATAATAATCAATTATACATTTTTATAGCGTATAGATTTACATGTGATTATTTTAGATGCCAAATGGTCTATTGAAAAACGCATCGTAAAGTTTGCAATTATGATATGTTCCCTGTTACTTGTAAAGAGTTGATGCTTAGGAATCCCCATTCATAAAATGAAGCAGGCACAGAGGTGTGTGAGTCAGTGTGAGTGAGACTTAGAAGGAGTAAGGACTCAGACAATGTACAGAGACTTTTCTGGGACCTACCCTCATCAGGATCTAGGGTGCAGCACAAGCAGTCACAGCCCCCGGACTTCAGACACTGGAACACATTTAGGAGCGATAGATATGGGACACGGTATGAGATCAGGTCATCTCACCGATGCACAACAGGTAAGAACACCGACATGTGTTAATGGATATACTTGTTTAATATAATATACCAATATTGAGCTAGTAATATTAGCTTGATATTGGTATACACATTACATATTTTGGATTTATATGACATTATATATAATACTGTAATATTCAACATTTCTAAAACACAAACATCTATATATTTTATATATACATGTACATATGTGTGTGTATGTTTATAAATATATATAATGTGTGTCTGTATATATTTTTCGTTTATTTATTTATTTATTTATTTATTTATGTATAGGTATATAGATGTATACAATTTAATTTCAATTGTATTGCAATATGGGTTAGGTTGTTTTTGGTCTGCCTCCTATTCCGGGCTGTTAGAGAATAGGATACATATGGCCTTGACCCTCATGATGCTATTCAAACAGGTGCCATGTGGGCACATGACTGCATATGGCACCCAGGTGCTCTTGAGCTTCTCTGGAAGATGTGGGTGTTAGGTGCTGCAGTATAAGTGTGTTTCATATGTATGTAGATTGCACTCCTCACTGCAATAAACACTTTTGTAGAATTGAATGATGTGTGCTAATAAAACACTTAATTTTGTATATGTATACTCATTAAAAAAATCAAAAATCAAATTTAAAATAAATTTATGATGTCATGTTTATCCAATGAACGTATTGTGTTACAGAACCACTTCGTATAATCTACTGCTGTGGTTTCCCAAATAGTGATGAACAACAATCTAAATAAATATATTTATTTTGAATTTTAGTACTTTATTATATTAGAATACTGGGCGCACCTTTATACCTCCTCTGGGACAGACTCCTCACAGCAGCACAATCCTCCTACACTAAGGTCAAGGATGCTTCTCATAGATGGGCATTATACACCTACAGTAATGCTCGACTATTAGATTCTAATTATAGAGAAGCAATGAATCCAGTGCTTCTCTGTGTGAAGCATTAGCTGTAATTGGTGACATCATGCTGTGCTGAAGACCTTCAATTTAAAAAGATCTTAAAGAGGAAGTGCTTAAAGTGGTTGGTTGTTGGACATCTCTCTCTCTCTCTCTCTCTCTCTCTCTCTCTCTCTAAAAGCATATATTTTAGAATTATTGAAACAGAATAGAAGGGAGGAAATATCTATACAATGTGACCATTCTGCAATATTCTGAAAGTGAAGTAATCACCTTGCAAACCAATGGAATGTTTCTGCTGGTACCATGATTTCCATGGTGACTACCCCACTTTTAGAACATTGCCCCACAATAGCATAACTTTTCTATGCATGACACTGTTGTACATCACTCTTGAGTTCAAAGTGTTTCAGAATGAATCACCCTATATAACAAGTTAGACAACAGTGACTATACTCTGGAGTTGCTTTATAATTTATACAAACATAATAGTTAAACAATGCATAATAAAGACATTTATACATGGGCAGTGCAAATGACACAGCTGTGCTAGGAAATTCACAAACGCTCTAAAATGCGAATCTTCACCTGGAATAAATTGGTATGACAGATGGGTATCTGGAATTAATTGATACCAGTTTGAAGTATTGTTAATATGTGATTTTTTCTTTACATTCTTGTAGAAAAATATAGCCACACTTTTTATTAGTGATGCACCAACTTGTAAATTTTACTATTTGTAAACTCCTGTTAGCAGAACCATCTTCCTCTGATGTTTATGTAGGTCTTAAATTGTTATAATATTTTGAATGCTTTGTCAACCCAATTTAAAACTCAGCATTATAATTAAGTTATATTAATAATTAATTGACATCAGTTAAAGAAACATAGGTATATAATTATATGTTCATATGAATATATTTTCACAGCACAGCATTATGTTGAGTTCTCAATGAACTTGCAATAATTTAGGCAAAAAGTACCCACATTCTAAGAAAAATTATGTGATGATTATTATTATTCTTTTAGTAAACTACCCACATAGTCCAGCGTGCTCTATAAATATAAAATGCAAAATATTTCCTGTCTTTTTCAGTTTGCAAAAAAAATAAAAGCCTTGAAACAATTTTAGATGCCAGTCTTTCCTTACAGTATTTATAAATAAAAGAGTGCTGCAGGGACCTACATAAATAAAGAAATAGTAGAATGTCCTCTTACTAGGACTTAGTGACCTTATAGCCTTAGGTAATAGCTAACGTACATTATGACTCACTGATGACAGTGCATATATGTAGTACAAATTGTACAAGTACTTCACTTCCTAAGAGTTATCAATGCAGCGTCACTCAGCAAAAAAAAAAAAAAACTTAACCTGTTACTCGTCACATACAACTTTACTTATAATCATTTAGGAAAATCCACTTTATAGGCAAAATATCACACAATCTGGTAATCTTGTCATAGAGCACTCACACTATTCACATATGTATAATAAAAAAAGAAAGCGTCACCAGACCCAATTAACATGCTCCCTGCCAGTGGCCTCCCTGGGAGGGGGTGGGGGGGACAAATTCTAAAACTGGCAGGTTTTCCCCTATCTTTCCCCTGCCCATAGGGAAGTAATGAACTGCAACATTAACCCCCACATTGGGCAGGAATCTGGTACACAAGGCTTCATTAACCATTTCAATAGAGTTCACACTCCTGTCACTGTGTTAGCTAGTCGAGGACAGTATTAATTGGGAAATCTGAAAAAACAAAATTCTAAAGAAAATTGTGTTTCTATTAAACCTGCAAAACAAATCACCGTAACAGTCCGATAGAGCAATGATATGGTAATGCTCCAACATTTGACCTCCTTATGTAACAATATCCTTATGGGTCAATATCTGCTGATCATTCACTCCCTGCACTTCTACATTGAAATAAGTTGTTTAATATAGATCAATATAGATAATACCACTGATAAAAAGAACAATTTATTCTTTAAATTATTTTGATTCTTATTAGGCGGGTATTTGGGGGGAGAAGGGAGGGGCAGAAGTACCCTGTAATTGCTAGATTCATCTTTGGCACCAAGTCAAAGCAATTGGCTGCTCTTTAAATTACAGAGAAACTCAAAATAATAATATACATAATAAACATAACTTAAAAGCTACGGAAATGTTAATGTAGCAACAAAATGACAATTAATTATTTCACATAACCACTAGAATGCAATAGAACATAAATGTTTTTTTTTTTTCAATTATATGATTTTCTAATTACGAAGTGCAATTTTGAGGGATTGTGGTTACAGAATACTTTATGGTCTTTTTGTCTCTCTGGGCCCTCTGTTATTTTTTAGTAGCCTGTAGAGTCAGTTTCAGACCTGGCCGGCCTTTAAAGGAAACCTTGCAAGTGCTCAATGGGTCACCAGGTTGTTGTGTAATGATTCAATTTCATGACAGGTTTGTGTGCCAGCACGTGACTTTATGCAGTGCGTTCGTGCCAACACATGGCTTCATGAAGGTTTGATGTGCAGATATGTGAATTCCTGCACTGTTCACAGAGGTTGCAGATGCATGCACTCTGATGGCCTATTGAAGGAACAATTTTCCCTTTTTAAACTTCACAGGCTAGGAAAATCTCCCCTTGGCAAGAACTGCAAGCCAGTGGTGGTGAATTTACTAAATAATTGCAGAATATAGGCCAAAATAACTGATATGGAAAAAAATTCTCTAAGAATGCTATAGTCAGTTCTAGGCTATTATAGCCTACATTTTGCCATGCAGTTTTCAATTCACTACAATTCATCATTTGGTGAATAAATTCTCCTATGGATTTACAGCTGATATTTTCATGGTATTGTATTGCATCTTGAAGGGGGATGCTATACATTCCCTAGCTATGCCTCCTTTCAGTAACAATGCACCCCATAGAGGCTATATCAATAAATTAAAAGAAAGCTATACAACATAGGTTCTCAAAATCACCTCTCAACTTCAAACCAAACCAAGAACTTTTATGGATCTCGAGACCTGGACATTGCTGCATCTATCACAATGGCACAAACATATATTGATCAACTATATAAGAAGATCTTAGTATTTTTCACTTCATTGTTTTTGTCATATTTGTAAGTCACAATCTGGATCTTAATGTTGTTCAGTGGGATTACAAAGCAAACTTGTTACTGTTATACCATTTAAGAAGAATTTGGAATGTCAGCTGAAAACTATTCACATTTACTTACTTTCACTACAAGTCATTAATTTCAGTTTCTTTTTATTAGAAAAAGTTATAATGACTGCACTGTCCTATGTAACACCCCTCATTTGCATGCTGGGAACACACAGTTCTTTAATATGACTCATTCTGCAATCACAAAGAATGCATTGCTTTATATAATAATATAGGTTATCTATACATTGTTCTGTGGCTTTGTCTAAAAATAATAAAAAAAAAACACAAACATGATACTGATACTGATACTATAGTATTAAAAACACCATCTAGCCCCCTGTGGCCCTCCCCCTTATCCCTGAATATAGCAGAATCTTACCTTTGTTCTAGTCTGCTCGTGCTGGCTCTGTCCCTGTTCTTCCTTGTTGGCTGACATCATCAGAAGTGTTATTCAAAGCCAATCACAAGGCTTTCCCATAGAAAAGCATTGGATTGCTTGAGAGTGTCAAGGGGGCAGATCAGGGCTATGTCCACTCCCCCTAGGCCCCACCTGGCTTCAGCAATTTCAGTTTCAGGAAGTGCAGAGTGCCGCCGGACAGGGATGCCGCTGAGAGCTGACCACTCTCAGCCAAGCAGTGGTACTCCAGCCCGTCTGCACGTCCCAATTCCTGAATCTGAAATTGCTGAAGCCGGATGCCGTCTTCCGTCTGGAGTAGAGTGGACATCACTGTTGGAAGCAACTTTAGAGTTAAACCGTTCAAGATTGGTTTAACCCTATGGGGTAAAAGTGCCTCTGGGGGCCTCCTTGCACCATAAAAACGTATTTTAGATAAAGTTGTTTTGGCATCTGGAGTGTCCCTTTAACCCTGCAATGTCGGCCTGTATTTTGCAAGGTATTTGCCAATTTACTGATAAAGGAACACTATAGAGTTAGGAATAAAAAGCTGTATTCCTAACACTATACTGTCTCTCTACCCCTGCGACCCCACTGTGGCACTCAAAGGGTTAAAATCCTTTATCTACTTACGCGATTCAGCATGAGAGGGAATCTAATACGCAACCTTTCCTGTGATGAAAAGATGCTGGACATACTCATACAAAACGTGAGGATGTCCAGTGTTGTTTCAAAGGGTTAAACTCCATGAAACTGCAGGAAATGCCACTAGTGACTGTCTGGTAGAAAGCCACTTATAGCAGTATTAACACTGCAATATAAACATTGCAATTTCTCTAAAACAACACTGTTTTACATTGCAGAGTTAAAGGGACAATACTGGCACCCAGACCACTTCATCTCATTGAAGTGGTGTAGGTGCACTTTCTCTGTCCTCTTAACGCTGCAGCTGAAACATTGCATTTCTAGAGTCACTGCAATGTTTACATTGTAGTGTTAAGACCGCTCCTAGTTGCTATCAGACAGCTGCTAGAGGTGCTTCCTGCTGATTCACGGAGTTTGACTCCGTAGAACAATGACGCTGGTCATCGTCACGCTTTGCATAAGAACATCGAGCATCAAGCAAAACCCCAGAGAAAAAATTGGGTCAATGCTTTCCAATGGGGAAGTCCTAATGAGCATACAGCGCTCAACGGGCATGCGCATCAGGTTCCTCAAATCAGCTGATGGTGGTAGAGGAGTGCCAATCAGGTAAGTGAAAAAAAAGGGTTTCTTTTAACCCTTTCATGGACAGAAGTGTGGGGCCACTATAGTGTTGGAAATACATTTTTGTTTTTCCAACACTAAAGTGTTCCTTTAAGGGGACAGGGACACTGCATCCAGACCACTTCAATGAGATGAAGTGGTCTGGGTGCCTGTAGTGTCAATTTAACTATTTTGTGATTAACCTCTCAAAGTAGCCAATCACAGCTCTGAACATGCTGTTGCGTGTAAAATACAATTATATTTTGATCCAGAACATTTTTATATTGTGCATTATTTTATATTATTTATCATAATATTATATGTACATATATCAAGAAAGGTCCTTCATGTACATCTTGCAGGTACCTGGTTAAACTTATACCACTGAGCACCGAGGCTGTACAACACTACAATATTTTTTTCATTTTTTTAATGACAATCTCTCTCACTGTGTTTGTGTGTGTGTGTGTGTGTGTGTGTATGTATATATATATTAACTGTGATGAGGAGTTCAGTGTGACATGCCAGGAGGCTTTAGTCTGGTTAGAGAGTTTGGCTACAACAACTATTACACTTTCAATTTTACTTTCATAAGAGGCTGGAATATTAGAGGTGAAGTATTTTACAGGAATAAGAAACTGGATTGTTATGGGACAGATACTGACAATATCTGGGTGGGGAGGAGGGTAGAATTAAGAAGAAAGCCTAAATGATTTACTGGAAATGTGGTTGCTGAGGGAGGCACAATGTTGTAGGAGGCAATTAGGTACTGTAATAGAATTGTACAGGTTTGTCTTGGTGAGGGGGGTCTGGCTGTACTAATTATTATTATTAGCATTATTATTATTTATTAGCATTATTATTATTAGCAATCATATAGTACCAACATATTCCACAGCACTTTACAATTATAGAATGGGAGATATTTGACAAGTAAGTTACATAGCAAATATTAACAGAGACAAAAGGTAATAAAGGGACAGTCTATCAGTGTTGTCCAAATATGGGTAAACCTGATTTTGCTAATGTAGAAGTAGAACATGCTCATTAGAAATATATAAAACAGCAGCCTGGCTGCAGTAGCCTCAGTGACACTCATTTTTGGTCAAAGCATTCAAAAACTATTATAGAGGACACATGGGCGTCCGCAGACATTTTCCCAGGGGATGGGGGTTGGGGGGGCATAATTGTAATGGCATCCATGCTTGGCCCCTTTTTGACAGTGTCATGTAGGAGAGAAGCATAGTCATTATCACATAAAGCCAGGGTGAATAGTGTTTTCACAACTATGGTGTCAAGAATGCATGTTTGTATTCCTGACACTATAGTGTTCCTTTAAGCAAATTAAAGGAACATTCTGGTCACCATAACACATTCATCTAAATGAAAATGCTATGATGCCAGGAGTCCCCTGGGTGCTCTCTTTCCTTTAAGGGGTTAAACCACCCTCAAATGGTTTAACCCCAAAGGCTTCCTTCATTTTCTGATCTCCAGGTCACTCAGTGGTATTCGGCTTCTGAAACGGAGTGTCAGGAAGTGCAGATTGATGTCAGGCATGGGTGCCGCTTAATGGCTAGTGTGGTTAGCTGACGCTCTAAGCCAATCACTAGTTCCCGATTCATACATTTTTTAAAAGTTTTTATGAATGGGGAGCTACTGATTGGCTTAGAGTGCCAGCTGACCGTTGTAGCCAATCAGCAGCACCCCTACTTAGCAGCCCTCTGTGTTTCCTGACAATCAGTAAATCAAATTGAGCACAATAACACTGATATGTTTTTTACCTGGGGAGATGAGAAGGTCCAAAGCTTCCTGCCAGGCCCAGGTACCAAAGCCCTATGATGTGGTGTCCAGAATGAAGTGGAGGGATTACTTCACTTGTTCTTCCAATCTAATTTTCTTCTCCATTTGACACAGTCTTCTTTTTCTTCTGACACTGTCTTCTCTCCTCCTTGGCTCCTTCTGCTCCTTTACCTTTCTGCTTATTTTGCGCCCTTCTGCTCCTTTCTCTTTCTGATCCCTTCCTGCTCCTTGCAGACCCTTCCTGCTCCTTGCTGCCCCTACCTGCTTCTTGCAGACCCTTCCTGCTCCTTGCAGGCCCTTCCTGCCCCTTGCTGCCCCTTCCTGCTTCTTGCAGACCCTTCCTGCTCCTTGCTGCCCCTACCTGCTTCTTGCAGACCCTTCCTGCTCCTTGCTGCCACTTCCTGCTTATTTATGTTCCTTTTCCTACTTTACCTTTGTGCTCCTTCTGCCCCTTCCAGATAGTTGTTGACCCTTTCTGCTCCTTGATTTCCCTTCCTGCTCATTGCAGACCCTTCCTGCTACTTGCTGACCTTTCCTGCTCATTGCAGACCCTTCCTGCTCCTTGCTGACCCTTCCGACTCCTTGCTTACCCCTCCTGCTCCTTGCTGTCCCTTCCTACTCCTTGCTGACCACTCTTGCCCCTTGAAGACCCTTCCTACTCCTTGCTGCCTCTTCCGACTCCTTGCTGACCCCTCCTGCTCCTGCTGCCCCTTCCTACTCCTTCTGACCCCTCCTGCTCCTTGCTGCCCCATCCTGCTCATTACTGCCCCTTCCTGCTCCTTGCAGACCCTTTCTACTCCTTGCAGACACTTCCTACTTATTTATGTTCCTTTTCATACTTTACCTTTGTGCTCCTTCTGCCCATTCCAGATAATTGTTAACCCTTTCTGCTCCTTGATTTCCCTTCCTGCTCATTGCAGACCCTTCCTGCTCCTTGCTGACCCTTCCTGCTCATTGCAGACCCTTCCTACTCCTTGCTGCCTCTTCCAACTCCTTGCTGACCCCTCCTGCTCCTTGCTGCCCCTTCCTACTCCTTTCTGACCCCTCCAGCTCCTTACTACCCCTTCCTGCTCCTTGCAGACCCTTTCTGCACCTTGCAGACCCTTTCTACTACTTGCAGACACTTCCTGCCCCTTGCTGACCCCTCCTGCTCCTTGCAGATCCTTCCTACTCCTTGCTGACCTCTCCTGCTCTTTGCAGACCCTTCCTGCTCCTTGCTGCCCCTTCCTGCTTCTTGCTGCCCCTTCCTGCTCCCTGCAGACCCTTTCTGCTCCTAGCAGACCATTCATACTCCTTGCTGACCCCTCCTGCTCCTTGCTGCGTCTTCCTACTCCTTGCTTTCTGCTCCTTGCTGACCCCTCCTGCCCCTTGCAGAACCTTTCTGCTCGTTTCTGCTCCTTCTACTTTACAATCCTGTAGGCTGTCTTCCCCCCATCCCTCACTTACCTGATCTGTAGGTTTCCCCCCCTCCCCCATGCTTGCTGGCTACACTCTGTGCTGCTCCCCTGCAGATGCAGTCAGGAGAAAGAAGCAGGGATAAGCTGTAGCTTCCTATCCATGCTTTTCACAGCGCCACCCCTGCGGATGCCCATGAGAGGACAGACGCATAGCTAATACAGGATGTAGTGTTTATGGCGCTTAGACTATCCCTTTTGATGATCTACACATGAAAATTAAGCCACACTCTTATATAAAGACCTAAGTGCTCTAGACCTGGGGCTGACAAACCCCAGTACAGGAAGTCAAGATGACAAAGGCCTCTGTGTAGGCCGAAACATTGCATTTCCTGTTCCAATAAAACTGCTTGATGATAGACCTTGAGTGTCTAGGCGATGCTTATTTCTAGACTATCCCTTTTAGCAGCATCACATTTTTGTTTATCTCCTTGCTGTCTGTCCTTCTATGTTAAAGTGTTTTTTACAGTGATGTTTTGGGGGTGAGTAGTTGTATTTATTTCTAACTGTAGCCACTTTGCAAATTTGTCAAAAATGTGGGATACTTCTCAAAAATGTGGGATACCTTTTAAGACTATTCATCAACATGCAGATCATTTTCTACATCCAACCAAAGTATACATAAGTATATATAATACATATATACATTACAGTATAATTGGGGTATATCAAATCCAAATGGATTATTGTACTGTTTTAATGAAATATTGGAGGATTTCTGAAAGATAGGTAGACAAACGTAGATGTGTAGATTCCACATAGAATACAAGTATTCAGACATCCTTGACTGATCATTTATTCATGATAGAACATATTAAATTCCAAGTGCTATTAAATTGACTATGCTTTAATGACTAGTGATTAATGTTTATTCTATTCTCGTTTTCATAGAAATACCCAAATCATACCTCTTCCAGTCCCTTTATCCCAACAATAAATGCGATTACATCAAGTCAAGATCTAAACTGGATGATCCAGCCAAGTGTGCGAAACCTAGCCTTACCTCCCTATCACAGTCCTCGACATGGAGTTATCAGGAGTATGCCAGGAGCCTTGAATATGAGCCGAAGGAGACATGGTGAACATGTGAGTGCATCTCATCTGAAAATCAGTATTTATTGATCATGGCGGGTGTATTGATAATGTAATAGGATAAAGGAGAGGGGCTTTAGGCGAATAGGATTCAGGTTGTGTCTCAAGCATGATTGTGCATTGTGAGATTGATTTATTTCAAATTATGTCTGCCTGAGGTCAGGATTGTTACAAATATCACGGAAACGGTTGATGAGCGACTCATAGACAAAGTACAGTGAGTCAGGAGGGAAAAGAGAGCAGGCAGGAGACCAGGTTTGAGTGCCAAACCACAGCTTGGAGTGTGGGACAAACATTAACGGCTGAGTCATAGGATCATATAAACTGCCAATCCCTCCATTCATGCACAAGGCAGTGTTCTCTCCTTGCACCCTCTGACACATGCACAATATGGCACCATGAACTTTATACAGGGTTCAGAAATATAGTGCTGTATTTTATCTCACATATTGCCATAGTATACTAAAGTTAACAGGTGCACAATAAAATTTTTAAAATAAAATCTACCATAAGATATATTTCTTTACTAAACTTATAATAACATTTATCACAGATATCACATGAAGAAGAGGAAAGAAGAAGAGTGCGTAGAGAAAGGAATAAGATTGCTGCTGCAAAGTGTCGGAATCGTCGGAAGGAACTGACAGACTATCTGCAGGCGGTAAGTTAAACGGACAAGTAAAACAAAATAGAGTCTAGTAGGTAACAACTGGAAGCTCAGACTGGGAGCTTGAGGAAGGAGTAGAAAATGCCAAAATGATGGAAGAGAGATATTTCTGTGAGGAATATATTGATTAAAGGCCGTGTTTGAAGACAAAAGTTTATGTTGACCAAGAGTATGGTGGTGTAGAATAGTGTTGACAACAGAAATCAAGGTAAGGAAAGTTCAAATGAGAGAGTAACGTTTTACTTCCTTTTCACATTCACAGGAAACAGATAAACTTGAAGAGGAAAAGTCATCTCTACAGAAAGAGATTGCCGAGCTCCAGAAACAGAAAGACAAGCTAGAACTAATTCTTGATGCCCATCAACCTATCTGTAAGATTCAACATTCTGACCACTATGAACGGAAAGTGGCATCTCCTAGGACTGTTAAAGAAGAACCACATGAAGAACTAGCCCGGGGTCCAAAAGTCAACCTGCCTAGGATAGAGCTGAGTGAAACTCTTTTGGAACCTGAAGCACTTCACACACCAACTTTGATGAAGACACCATCTGTCACCCCCTTCACTCCAACATTAGTTTTCACGTATCCTGGACCACAAGAATCCTGTTCAACCGCTCATCGCAGGCTTAGCAGCAGCAGTAGCAATAGTAGTGGGGAACAGAGTAATGGGTCCCTTGATTCCCCCACCCTATTGACTCTTTAAAATGAACATGGAGAGGATGTTATCACAATGAGTGTTACTAGATCATGATTGAATTGCCAGGTTTTACACTTTTATAGATCCCTTTTAGAGGATTATATACACTTTGTTTGTATGGCATGTTATCACTTACTCTGTAAGGGTTTCTATCACTTCCCCTATAAGAAATCACAAGTGCTTTCATATGAGGGTTTCCAGTTAGTTGCATGACCTCCGTATAAGGCTGGAAGCTAATTCACTTCTAGAAATGGAAAGGACTGTTTAATAGCTGTTCTAATGCTACAGGTATAATCAGTGTCGGAAAACTCAGTTCTAAGGTATAGATAGTATTAATGGCAGAGCCAAGATTAGACTGTGTGACTGTTCTAGTTGCATTGATAAAGGTAGCGGCAGAGCCGGTATTTAAACTGTATAAAATAAGTTCTTTAGTGACAAGTAAAGTCAACGGCAGAGCCAGTATTAGACTGCATGACAAATTATAGGTTTATGGGTAAAATTAACGGCAGAGCCGGTTTATTCTATATTTATTAAAATATATTTTTTATATGGTCAATACAAGGGATAGGTATTTGGAAATGTACATTTTGATAATGGTACATTAATAAAAATACACTCCCCACATTTTTTTTGTGTTAATATACTTATTTTGTAAAATTGTGTCTAATAAATCATATGTATTCATTCTTACACTAATGTATTTTCCTGGATTCATTCGATGATTGGCAAATATTTCCTGTAAGAAAATTTCAAATAATCTGCAACTTAAAACAGGGAGATCTATGTAATAATGTTGGGGAAATAATTCTAATTAATGTAACATGGTCACAAAATATGTAATGAAAGGTAGGCAACATGTGTCCCCCAGCTGTTGATGTACTACAACTTCAGTGGACGTTAGGGCCACTGACTAGTGGACAGACATGGGAAGTGTAGCTCATCCATAGGCAGAGGAGGATGGCTTCCCCTATTACAAAGCCTTGAAGATAGATGGTTAAGTAATAATCACTTTAACTAAATAGCTGTTTTAAAGCTTTTTTTTCTTTACGTGCCAAAAATTGTAGTGTATGTACAATAATACACTGAAATCTTTTACAAATTAGGGCATTTTATGTTGGAGATTTTTGTGTTACTCATAGCAAGCATGGACAACTACTGCACAATAGAAATATGCAAAGGTTGCAAAATGGCTCAACATTTCCACTAATGATCTAGTGAGTTACAAGATGGTTCCAAATTTCCACACGGCCACTAGCCATTTACAAGGGAAATTTCAGCATAGGGCAGTAGACATTCACCCTTTGTGAATGTAGCATTGACTCTCCAGTTTCGAAATGGCACATAACAATTACGGTCTGGCTAGTAGCGTAGTACTTGAAATTATGAGCCCTGAGCTACAATTCCCATGATTCTCCACCTCCAAGAATTCTATATCCATAGCCTGCAGAGGAAGGAGAGAGTTGGATTTCAAGTTACCCACTTTTAATCTATGGATATCTTTGCAATTTCTGATGATTGTCACACCAAGAATGGTCAACAGACAGCTTTATCACTCCAGTAAACCAATAAGTGTCATGATCCTCTGAGACCCATTAGCCATGAAAAAAATGACACAGTAGTTCAGCAACAGCTATATAAATAGATCTTGGCTACCATTGGTCTTGGCAAATCATTTTGAAGAAAACATATCAATGTGCCACCTTACAGTAGCAATGCCTTCATATTCTCATACATGGTCAATGAACATCATTCTCAAAGGGATTTCAGCAGACTGCCAGTAAATACATTTATATAAATATATATATATATATATATATATATAAATGATACTTCAAATATTACATTTGGCAACAGGGACCAAGTAACTCTTACTTAATGTTAAATGAAGCCATGGCAGTAATTTATCCTGAATAGAACACTGAGATTTTATACAGCCATTGCTTCAGCCACTATAGACAAGGCCACACTCTGCCGCATTTTATCCATTTGTGCCGCAAGAAGCCTAACTTTGCAACACAGATGTCAACAAGTATAATACTGCCAATGATAGAATGCTGAATCGGTCAACAGAAAATTACAGTCTAAAGCAGTGGTTTCCAAATCAGTCCTCAGGGCATGTCTACCAGTACAGGATTTAGCAATGTCCTAGTTGTGTCAAGGTGTTTGTTTTTTTTGTTGTTGTTTTTTTCTTTCTAAAAACCGCTTAGACACAACCGGATAATCCCTAAATCCTGGACTGGTAGGCATTCCTTGTGGACTGGTTTAAAATGCAGCAGTCTAAAGTCTACAACGAATGACTTTGATACTCCCTCTTAAGCTTTATGTTTTATAATTATACAAACTACTGATTAAATGCATAAAGCACTATCCTCTAAATTATGAATTGTCAGGAATTCAAATAAATTCAAATAACATTTTAGGTCAATATAGCCAAAATTAAAATAATTTAAATTGGAGATTTCACACTTATAAGTGAATTACGTGAATGTTTCACCCTCTTTCATCTGTTCTTAAGCAAAGCTAATCATTGTGATGTTTTTTAATATAAGGTCTATTGCCAATGTGGGCACATATGGCAAAAGTATAGATTTTCTGCATGTATTCTAATTAGAAATAACACAGGGAGTGATTTGTGTTGGCTTCAGAACACATTTTTTTTTTTTTTTGCTGCCTCTCTTTTTCCATAGATTGCTCATTTCTCATTTGATCTGTGAATAAAATCAACATTTAGTGACTGCCCCTAGCCATCAATGGTTTTTATTTCCCTTCAGTCATTTAAATCTTTGAAAAAAATAATTTGCGCTGTAGCGGAGCTTCCCGTACCACGACTGGGTAGCTCCACCCAGGATCGCTTTCTAGCTGGAACCAGGGATAACTGCCGCTCTTCTGCCACAGTCGCCGTGGCTTGACTGGGGTGATTCTGGAGCTTTTTTTACCCAGCCAGGCTGCAGCTCTCCTCTAGGCAGGTATCATCTCCTCTACCTATTCTGCTGCAGCCCTTTTTCCAGGCAGGTATCTACCTCTGCCTGCAATGTGATTTCTATTGCCTTTACAAAGGCACTTGCAGCTCTCAGGTCTAGCTCTCTTGATTTATCCCAGGGCTAAAGGGATCATGCAGCCAGCCAACAGGTACAACAACTCTGTGGATCCCTAAAAATCCACACAAGACACTGTTCCAAATGGAACTAACATACAAAACTTTATTTTTTCTTTGGACTGGCCCAAATGCTCCTTACATGTAACTTATGGTGACAATTCAATAAAAATACAAATAATCAAATCATATCAGACAACATACAGGGAATTATAATAACACAATAGCATATCTACAAAGGGGTGGGGAAGTCAATAACCAACACAAATATCTCTATATTCAGGTAGTCATATTGCTGTTGCTACCAACAGAGGACGCTTTACAGGCTCCATTGCCAAATCCCCTAGTTGGTAACAAACATCAGCAGGACAGGAGAGCACACAAAACAATAAAAAATATACCAACACATTATAAACACAGGGCTATAATGAGTACAGGGTGACTTAGACCTATGAACAATTTAGAAACCTTTGTAAAGTGTCCTTCTGCTCCCAGTGATGTTGACTATCGTCACATGTGCCATGGGCAGAATCCAGAATCACAAATGCATGCTCAACCATTGCGCTTTTTGAATCGGAGTTCGGGAGTTAAACTGATCACTTTGTCAGCCCAAACTGAGATTAGTTGCCGTTCAGACTGAAACGAATGTAGAAACAAATCCGAATCTACTCATCATCGATTAAATAAAGAAAGTTATTTGATTTTAAATCAACAAATTTAGCAAGTAATAATTTGACAGGACACATTATAAATAAAATAACAGAATTTTTTTATGAGGTAAAAAAAAAACGTCACTGTTCCACTTTAAATTGATGTGTAATCTACAGTTGAATGATTTTGGACAACAGACAAAATTGATTGAAGAAATTTGGAACTGAAATATAGCGTTTACATGTAAACAATATGAGATCAAAATATTTATGCATATCAATTAGAAGAAATTTCATACATATTTGTGTATAAAATTATGATGTAGTGTACATCTAAAAAAAATAAAAAATAACACTTTCAGCATGTTGCTTTTTGGAAAGCACTATTCCCTTGAATCTTTCTAAGGAAGATTGATGAGCAAAAGATGTATCGTAGAAATGTTTGGCCTAAAAAGTATTTAACAAAAAATAAATAAATCAGAATACCTACATTAGACAAAAGTTTAGGGTCATCCACATCTTTATTTGCAAATGCTACAACAGTTACTACTAATTTTAATTAATTTTTCTTTGATTGACGCATCATTTGCATAATAGTGCCCACATCAAAGACTGACACGCAAAATATAGTAAAATATGACCAAGGAATGTTTTAAATCTATTGTCATTTAAATTATAGACGTGATTTTTTTTTTAAAGAAATGTCAGCTAAGATTTTTTTCCTAACGTATATTAAATTCAAACTAAAGTAACAATGCAGGTACTCACATAGGTGACATCATGTCGGTATGCAATTTAAGGTGGTGATGTTACACGCCCAGTAACGCCTTAACTGGGAATTTTGAGTAATACACATTGACTGTAGAGAAAAGTATATCTCCCGTGTGCTTGTGTTCTAGTTTACTAGTTGTAGGTAGCTCTCTGTAAAATGACTCCTGGTTTGACTCAGAGGTAGGAAGCCTTTAATATAGCCACCAAATACACCAGAGATAATATAGAGAGTGGCCTTTAAAAAGATGAGAAGAAGAGTAGGTTGATTACCGGTACTTGTCTTTAATAATTAGATTCACTCAGATCTGTATACTTAGTAAAACTGCAGGTCGTTACACCTAGAGCCTATCGAAAAGTGGTCTGGAAATATAACAAAGTGATTGAGCTAATTTAAAAAAAAAAAAAATTTCCTTATGTTATAAGTAGAGGGTATAGAGCAGAATAATAAAATAATCAAATGAAGGTGCGTCTGCAGGAAAAGAGGGTCATGCCAAGCTGTTGGTGCAATAAATCCCTGTATTTAAAGTTATCTTTCTTTTATTTATTTTATTGTTTTTTTCCCCTCATATTTCCACTTCTGGTTGTTTGAATAATGCACTTGGATAATATAAGGTGACCACACTGTAATTTTATTAAGGCATCTTTGTTTATTTAAAATGCATTCTACAGTGGAGCAAAGAAGCAATTGTACCTTTGCTGTTATATGTGCCATTTAGGTTCTGTGTTCTGTATCTTGTTAAAATCTGATGTCATTTCTTGCTCCATAGAAAAAAAAAATGTATGGGATTAGGTGTTTTAAATCTGAAAAGGAATGGCCTGGATTTAGACTGACTCATTGGGAAATTTTAGTTTGATGGAGGTTTGTGGTGGGTGGGGGTGTATGATTCACCTACATATTGCTTTCACAGAAGGATAAATGTGAATGGGTTTATTTCCATATCATCGAATTTATTTTCAGTATGCTATTTATGGCTCAGTTATTTTTATGTGTTACAATTAATTCTTTAATCAATCACTACTATACACTTTACTGTGACTATTACATTGCATGTAACTGCTTTCTGTTAATAAACTTTCACTGAAAACCTGATGCCGTGGATTTTTACAGAGAACGATAGTGGCTATGGTGCAAGGATTGGGAGGGGCCAGGGCTCCATAACATGTACAACGTGCTGTATTGGTTATAGCACTTGGAGTGTTCCTTTCAATGTCAGGTATGTCTATTTTCATTGGACAGCTACTCTTTTGGAAACCAAAATGTTTCTTCTCCTAAAATGGTGTCCCTTTCATAGAATAAAAAAAATTAAGATTGTTGTCCAGTGTCAAATAATATATTAATTTGCTCCCATCTCACCCCCATGCACAATACAGGGCATAACCCACCCAACACATTCACATATTGCACTGCTGACACATACTACAAGCTACGCAGTGCATACCCTGTAGACACTACATCCCTTATACACACTTTGGATCCTCTACACAGACACCAGATCCCACATTGCATCACACACTGCATCACACACTACCGTGTTTCTCCGAAAATAAGACCGGGTCTTATATTAATTTTAGTCACAAAAAACACACTAGGGTTTATTTTCAGGGTAGGGCTTAGAGCCAGTCTGTCAGCCGGTGTCCGCGCTGTGCAACCCCCCCAGAGACCCTCACCTCCCCCTCCCTGTAATATTCTCCCCTCCCTCCCTGTAATACTCTCCCCCTCCCTCCCTGTAATATTATCCCCCCCCTCCTGTAATATTCTCTCCCTCCCTCCTGTAATACTCTCCCCCCTCCCTCCCTGTAATATTCTCCTCCCTCCTGTAATATTCTCCCCCCTCCCTCCCTCCCCTCCCTGTAATATTCTCCTCCTCCCTCCTGTAATATTCTCCATCCCTCCCTCCCTGTAATACTCTTCCCCCTCCCTGTAATATTCTCCCCCTCCCTCCCTCCCTGTAATATTCTCTCCCTTCCTGTAATATTCTCCCTCCCCTCCCTCCCTCCCTCCTGTAATACTCTCCCCGTACCTGTAATGCTCCTCCTCCCACCTAATATTCTCACCTCCTCCCTCCCTCCCCTGTAATTCTCCCCCCTCCCTCCCTCCCTGTAATATTCTCCTCCCTCCCTCCTGTAATATTCTCCCCTCCTGTAATACTCTCCCCCCCTCCCTCCTGTAATATTCTCCCCCCTCCCTCCCTGTAATATTCTCCCCCCTCCCTGTAATATTCTCCTCCCTCCCTGTAGGGAGGGAGCAGTGAGGAGCAGGAAGGCTGAGCTGCCGCCCGTGTCCTGCTTCCTCTCCTTGGGCCGAGTAAATGATAGCAGAGCAGGCACCTGCAATGTGGGGCGAGCAGGTGCCTACCCTGCTTTTACACTAGGCATGTACTCGCAGATCGCCGGGCTGCAAGGAGGTCCATTGTGTCCTGTTGTTCTTAAAGATGCAGTCATCTCAATAGGCTCTATATAAATCAAGCATGTCAAACGCAAAGTCAAGCACGGGCCACATAAACAAAGCGTAAGTTTATGTAGGCCGCAAAAAAAAAAAACAACTTAAATTTTTATAGAAACTTAGGTTTATTTTTATACCGCACCCCTATACTAAATCCCAGTCCTCCCCCTTTACTAAATCCCAGTCCTTCCCCCCTATACTAAATCCCAGCACCCCTTCTAGCCAACAAGCAGACTCCACTTACATTGCCACTGCCAGTATGCGACTCCGGAGTCCGGCCTCTGGTATTCCCCAAAAGGCACTGTCCGCACCATGTGCCAAAGCAGATACTCCCACTACTTCTTGAAACCCTGTGAAGGTGGAGCACATCGACTTCATGATGGAATGTGACGTGGCGTGCCTCCGTGCACCTTCAGGTACTCCACTGTCCAGCCGCGGCCATCAAAACACTAACCGACACACACTCACTGGCAGAGACACACACACTCATTGACAGAGACACACACACACTCAGTGACAGAGACATTCACTGACAAACACACAGACAGACATACACACACACAGACACACACACACACTGACAGACACACATTCACTGACAGACACACACAGACATACACACTCACTGACAGACACACACAGACGTACACACACTGACATACACACACACTGACAGACACACACACAAGATAGGGCCAGGGACTAATGAATGTATTTAGAAAATTGGGCAGACTAGATGGGCCATATGGTTCTTATCTGCCGTCACATTCTATGTTTCTATGACACACACACAGACACACACACGCACACACACACACACACACACACACAGATACACTCACTGACAGACACACACAGACAGACATACACAGACACACACACTCACTGACAGACATACACAGACACACACAGACATACACACTCACTGACAGACACACACAGACATACACACACACTGACAGACACACACACACTGACACCATATCTCCAGAAAGATATTGATACTTTAGAGAGAGTTCAGAGAAGGGCTACTAAACTGGTACATGGATTGCAGGATAAAACTTACCAGGAAAGGTTAAAGAATCTTAACATGTATAGCTTGGAGGAAAGACAAGACAGGGGGGATATGATAGAAACATTTAAATACATAAAGGTAATCAACACAATAAAGGAGGAGACCATATTTAAAAGAAGAAAAACTACCACAACAAGAGGACATAGTCTTAAATTAGAGGGGCAAAGGTTTAAAAATAATATCAGGAAGTATTACTTTATTGAGAGGGTAGTGGATGCATGGAATAGCCTTCCAGCTGAAGTGGTAGAGGTTAACACAGTAAAGGAGTTTAAGCATGCGTGGGATAGGCATAAGGCTATCCTAACTATTAAATTTTTTATTTTTTCAATTTAAGGAAGCCATATTATATGCGGCCCGAATGAAACAGATCAATGCAGCAGAGTTTGAAAATATCAAAATATTTCAGGATTTATCCTTCTTTACTAGAACACAAAGAAAGAAATTTATGACGCCCACTAGTTCGTTAAGAAGATTAAACATAAAATACTCCTGGATTTACCCCAGCAAAATAAGGATCATCACAGAAGGAATTAGTTATATGAGACCCCAAATCAGATCGAAGAATGGATAAAGAAGAAAGAAAAATAAGTCACAAATGGACTATTCTAAAGGAAAAAAGAAAAGAAGAGGAAAAGAGGGAGAGAAGAAGGGGAAGGAGAATTTAACTAATCAAATCATATGAACGTTAATGGACGCTAAAACATACTGTAGAAAACAGAGAGAATGAGTTTGTGATTAGATTTTTTTTTTCTCTCTTCCCATCAATCAAAGAGGGTGAAGAAAAGAAGTCAATATAATATAAATATAATAGATAAAGGAAGTGATAATAATAGATCAGAATATAAGGTGTCAGTCACATTCGATTAATTTAACATTTCAATAAGGAAGAATGTATATGATAGAATTTAGTGAATACACTAAAGGCTTAGGGGAATAAATCAAAGTAGAAAGTATAAAAGTTTCGAGTGAAAAGTGATTACTCACAATTATTAAGGTCATTATAGAAAATCACATGGTTATGGAGGTTATGCATATAGTTGTGTATAAATTGTAAATATATATTGTTAAATGGTAAAAAAAAAATTCTTCTCTTTCTCTTGAATAGTTAATAGACACTAAATATAACAGGGTGAAGAAATTAAGTGATTAATGCTTACATAAAGCACAATAGGTTAAGAGAATAATACATTATATGATGTGTGTCACAATGCAATAATTTAACAGTGAAAAAAAGGGGTAAGGTATCTATAGGTTAATATTTAGTAAAAACACTAAAGACTTAAAAAAGTAATAAAATTAAAAAGGATTGAAATTTCTGAGAGCTGATTAACAGGTTACAAATATTAATGTCACTGGGGTTTTTTTGTTTGTTGTTTTTTTTCTCTGCTGTTTGGTGACCATTAATTATTAAAGAAGGCTCCAATATGTTGGATTGGTCAAAGTATTAAGTATGAGTAAGAAAGAGGGAGTTTTTTGAGATATAAAAAAAAAAAAAAGGAAAATAGGAATGTAAGGATGTATATAAGCAAAAACAGATTATTTTATTTTGAAATGAAAAGGGTTTTTTTAATGATAGTAGTATAATGTTCTTTAACATGTCTAAACATGTAGGGAAATTAGAGCTGGACTTTATTTTTCCCTCGTATGAGCCTTAGCCTCCACCGCCGTAACCTCATAAGGGTTGAAGAGTGGGCAACAAGACCCACCTAGTAGAGTGGTCTTTGACTCTCTTTAGAGTCTTTAGAATGTATGAGCGTATGTTTTATCTAGTGAGTACACTAGAAGATGTTTTATGTATGTATATCTGTGTTGGTTCATTTAATTGTTTACGAGAGTTCATCAAACTGCCCAAAAAAACATTAGCAGACAATGGTTAAATTGATAACGATAAACATTCAAGGATTAAATATCCCACAAAAAGACGTGCCTTTCAAGACTATTTGAAAAAGGAAACAGTTCAAATTGCTATGGTTCAAGAGACACACTGGCGTAAACAAGATGAAAGCAGATGGGTCAGTAGATTCTTTCCCTTAAAAATATGTGCTTCTAGAGAGGAGGGTAAAAGAGGAGGAGTTGCAATATTTTTTTCTAAAGATCTAAAAATTAATGTAAAATTTACTGAACTAGATCAGGAAGGAAGATTTATTATTCTTGTCTGTACAATTAATGATGAACTGTTTACTCTAGTTAATCTTTATTTGCCCAACAAAAATCCCATGGGCCTATTTAGAAAAGTCTTAAATAGTGTTGAAAAAGTTGGAGTAGGCCTAAAGATTTATAATGGGGACTTCAATTGCATAGAAGACCCCATAATAGATAAGTTTTCGGAAAGGCAAATTCATTGGGACAAGCAAGTTCAAAAAAATGCAAGAACTTTTAATAATTTGTTGAAAAGAGAAGGATTATTTGATATATTGAGACTGAATAATCCTGTTGTTAAAGAATTTACGTTTTATTCTTGGCCCCATGATTCTTACTCTAGAATAGATTTTATTTTTGGAGAATTAATACTGATAGATAGAATTCATAAAATAGAAATTAAACCAGTAGTATGGTCAGATCATGATAGTGTGTGTCTGGAACTACACAATAATAAATTAAGGATTAGTAATAATATAACGTGGAGGCTGGATGATACTTTACTTATAAATAAAGAATATAGGGAACATATAGATAGAACGACTATGCTTTATTTTCAGGAAAATAATAATGGACAAGTAGATAACGACACCTTATGGTGTTCATATTAAGCAGTAATAAGAGGACACTGTATAATGTTAAAGAAATTAAGGAATAAAAAGAATGGCGCTAATCTACAAAATCTCCATATTCAATTTTATAATTTAACAAAGAAAAATAATGCAAATCCATGTAAAGAAAATCAGATAAAAATAGTGAACATTAAAGCAGAGATCCAAGAAAAGATTGGTGAAAAAATTAGAATAAATATGTCAAAACTTAAAATTAAATATTATCATAATTTCAATAGAGCTGACAAAATAATGTCCAACATGTTAAAAAAAGAAACATAATTAATCAGGTTGATAAAATAATAAATAACGATACCATCTCCCTTATTCCAGAAGATACAGGGAAAGCCTTGAATGAGTATTATGCTAATTTATATAGCCTTTCGAAAACTACTCCTCCAGAAATAATAAAATATTATATAAAATCAGCCAAATTGAGTAAAAGTACAGAAATTCAAGTGAATAATTTAAATAAAAAGATCATGGAGGGAGAGATTAACAGAGCAATAGGCAGGCTAGAAAATTATAAAACTCCAGGTCTGGACGGTATTGGGAATACATTTTACAAAGAAATGAAAACTCAATTAGCAGGTTACCTAAAAAACACGTTTAACACGGTAGTTAAAAAAGGCAGATTTCCTAATGAAATGCTAAAAGCAAACATTCTTCCCATATTGAAACCGGGGAAAGATCCAACTAGAGTCCAAAGCTATCGTCCAATATCGTTAATAAACATAGATATTAAGTTATTTTCCTCCATCATAGCCGGTAGATTAAAAGTAGTTATGAGTCACCTAATTCATCCTGATCAAACAGGCTTTGTTCCGGATAGAATGACAAACAATAATATTAGACGACTGATAGACGTATTGGACACAGCACAACTAAATGAGAGTCCCATGCTGATCCTGTCTTTGGATGCTGAAAAGGCCTTCAACAGGGTCAGCTGGGACTTCATGAAGTATACTTTAGAAGAAATTGGTATACAAGGATGGTCGTTAACTGCAATTTTGGCTTTATATAAAGACCCAATGGCGAGAACGATTGGTCCAGGTATATGCTCAAACTGGTTCAAATTAAATAATGGGACCAGAAAAGGATGCCCTTTATCCCTTTTACTGTACATACTAACTTTAGAAGTTCTAGCAAACATAATTAGACAAAATGCAAAGATCAAAGGATTCATAGTAAAACAAAACGAACTGAAAAAAAAGAACTCTTTATGCTGACGATACTATTTTATATTTGAGTAATCCGTCAACTTCGATACCAAGTGCAATGACAGAGATTAAACTATACAGTGCGGTATCAAATTAGAAACTAAATAAAACAAAATCAACTGCAATATACATTAATATATCAAAGCAAGAGATAGACTCTTATCAAGAAAAATACAGTTTTATTAGCGCTAAAACATTCTTATACCTAGGAATTAAAATTTTTAAGAACGTTAAAAGCATTATGCACATAAACTTCATGGATCTTTTAAAAGAAACAAACATTTAAAAGAATGGAGAAAACTAGAAATAGGGAGGGAGAATAAATATTTTGAAATCGTATCTCTTATCAAATTGAATCTATCTGTTTAGAATGCTTCCATTAGAAATACCGAAACCTTGGCTGACAATGATTAACACTGCCTTTTCTAACTTTGCATGGCGAGGGAAAAAACCCAGAATTAAAAACGGAGTATTATCCAAAGGAATTTAGAAGGGAGGCTTAGGGTATCCAAATATAATAACATACCATGAAGCAGGGATCATCACGCACGTCATGGCCACTCGGGTAGAACAAAATAAAGAAGAAGTATGACTGAGGATAGAATTAAAAGCGAGCCAAGTAAGAGATGCCTTAGAGCTAATTTGGAATATAAGAAAACTTAACCTATCTAGATCATATATTTTAGGACAGATTATTCCAACATGGCAAAAAATAAGGAATATTAGTTGACACAACAAAATATTTGACTTTCAAAGCTTACAAATACTAGTACTCAATATGGATAACATTTCCTTAAAATCATGGAAAGAAAGCCGAATTAATACACTAAAAGACCTGGTTAAAGATAATAAAATTAAAACTTTTCAAATGCTAGAAGAGGAGTTTCAGGTTCCTGGTAAAGATACCCGGGTAAAGATACTTTTTCCTATATTAGAGTAAAACATTATTTAGAGCAAGGTGTATTAGTTACAGAGGGTAAGATATATGACATACTAAAATCAATTCTATATCAGAATAAAATAAAGCAGCTATTCTCTAAATGTGTTAGATTGTTAGAGAAAGTATATAATTTCGAAATTCCCACTGCCATTAAAAAAAGGAATATTGACTTAAAAACAAATATAGAATTAAAGGAATGGACATCTACTTTCCAAAAAATCAATAAATATGTACATTCTCTTGTATTAATAGAAACACACTGTAAGATGGCCAATTTATGGCATATGACGCCAAATAAAATATCAAAATTCGCCACGGGTATGGAAGCTAAATGTTCGAAATGTGGAGAGGAAAAAGGGAACTACATTCATATGTGGTGGTCATGTAAAATAGTGTTTGTGGTATGACAGTGGGCTCAATATATTATCCAAACATTATGTGATGTTAAAATATTTTTAAAACCTGAAAGAATGCTATTACATTGTCAGTGGCCCAAACTAAATAAAATAGAACAATTCTTATTTATTGTAAAATAGTGATAGCAAGAAATTGGAAGGGAGACAATCCCTTTTCCATTAAACAAATAGTTTCACAACTGGTTTACCAACTTACAATGGAGAAGGACCACTGCAAAAGTCTGAATAACAACTTGAGCCTTTGGGACAGTTGGGATAATAAATTACGAAAAATGTAATATCAATACCAACTGAAGTGTGATAATGGGATGGTTAGTTTTGAGATCTCTCGTAGGGGGTTGGGATTGTTTGTGTTTGTCTGTGTATATGAATGTCTTGCAACTTTTTGTAAATGTAATTTGTTAAAAAAATGTAATAAAAAGACAAGAAAAAAAAGGCTATCCTAACTATAAGATAAGGTCAGGGAGTAATGAAAGTATTTAGAAAATTTGGCAGACTAGATGGGCTGAATGGTTCTTATCTGCCATCACATTCTATGTTTCTATGTTTCTATGACACACACACAGACAGACACATTCACTGACAGACACACACAGACAGACATACACAGACAGACATATACAGACACACACAGACATACACACTCACTGACAGACATATTCCGGCACCAGGCATCACTACAGACAGCATGAGGGAGCAGTAAGGAGCAGGAAGGCTGAGTTCCCTCGCTGCCGTCCGTGTCCTGCTTCCTCTCCTCCGGCCAGGTAAATAATAGCAGAGTAGGCACCTTCAATGTGGGGCGAGCAGGTGCCTACTTTGCTTTTACACTAGGCATGTACTCGCGGCTCACCGAGCCGCAAGGAGGTCCATTGTGGGCCGCGAGTTTGACATGCTTGATATAAATCATTGTAACTTTAATTGTTCAACCTCACTGGTTGTGGCCATAGATACCACCTGTGCTGTTACTGTTGGAATAACCTGCTGGCACACCTTACCAGGGCTGAATTTTTACTCTCCAATTGCTAGAGGGCTAAAGGGAATTTTGCGCTTTATTATGAAATCGTCAATACAAGATGGAAACCAGGCTCCCTCCCTAATGGATTGGAAGCGTATTGGGCGGAGGTACTTGGTTGGAGTACAGGAGCTCCGTCACATATACACTAGTGTATCTTAATAAAAATCAATTAATGGCTCTTTTCACAGTGGTTTCTCGATAATTGTAACTGTTCCTAAAATAATCAAATTCAGATTCCTATTTACAGCGCTGAATTTACACACGACTTTAACAATTGCCAATTAATTTCTTTATTGCAAGCAAATGTTAGCAGAGCCAGCAAAACCATTATGGCATTCGCTCAGCTGAACCTCCCTGCAGTTGCACAGTCCTGCTAGGTTCAGACGGCTGCTGATGCTCCCTGCCGGTGTCAGAATGTCTCCAAATAATCAATGCTTGATGATCAAATCTTAATGAACTTATGTTAATTTGTTCCTTTGCAGCCTCAGCTCCTGGTCCTGCTAAATAACCTGTTAACCAATACCTGGCTTCTGACCTTGGCACCGTAATTCTGGCATCTCTCCATTTTGTTAAACCCCAATGTAATTCAACCTAAAAGTTGAACGAATCTCCTGAGTCTTTAATCCTGTTAATGGGTGCATCTCCAGGCTTCCTGCTACACATTTCAGTATAACCGACTCCTCAATTGCTAAGTTCTCTGTGCAGACAACTCACAGTAAACCAGCTGTAGGTTAGAAGATCTTGGCCTTAGTAACAAACCACGCTTCTGGTCTCCTCCATGTTATAGATTATTATATTGTTTTTGGATTTAAGCATTTTTCTCCAAACCTCTGTCAACTGGAGTCCTATCAATGAGATGAGATTGGAGGTGTTGGTTACAGCTGCCCTGCCCTATAAAAAACACACACCAGTTCTGGGTTTGCTTTTCACAGGAAGCATTGCCTGATGTGAATGATGCCTCGTACAAAAGAGCTCTCAGAAGACCTACGATTAAGAATTGTTGACTTGCATAAAGCTGGAAAGGGTTATAACAGTATCTCCAAAAGCCTTGCTGTTCATCAGTACACAGTAAGACAAATTGTCTATAAATGGAGAAAGTTCAGCACTGCTGCTACTCTCCCTAGGAGTGGCCGTCCTGTAAAGATGACTGCAAGAGCACAGCGCAGACTGCTCAATGAGGTGAAGAAGAATCCTAGAGTGTCCGCTAAAGACTTACAAACGTCACTGGCAAATGCTAACATCCCTGTTAGCGAATCTACAATATGTAAAACACTAAACAAGAATGGATTTCATGGGAGGATACCACAGAGGAAGCCACTGCAGTCCAAACAAAACATTGCTGCATGTTTACAGTTTGCACAAGAGCACCTGGATGCTCCACAGCAGTACTGGCAAAATATTCTGTGGACAGATGAAACCAAAGTTGAGTTGTTTGGAAGAAACACACAACACTATGTGTGGCGAAAAAAAGGCACAGCACACCAACATCAAAACCTCATCCCAACTGTGAAGTATGGTGGTGGGGGCATCATGGTTTGGGGCTGCTTTGCTGCGTCAGGGCCTGGACGGATTGCTATCATCGAAGGAAAAATGAATTCCCAAGTTTATCAAGACATTTTGCAGGAGAACTTAAAGCCACCTGTCTACCAGCTGAAGCTCGACAGAAGATGGGTGTTGCAACAGGACAATGACCCAAAGCATAGAAGTAAATCAACAACAGAATGGCTTAAACAGTAGAAAATACGCCTTCTGAAGTGGCCCAGTCAGAGTTCTGACCTCAATCCGATTGAGATGCTGTGGCATAACCTCAAGAAAGCGATTCACACCATATATTGCTGAACTGAAACAGTTCTGTAAAGAGGAATGGTCAAGAATTACTCCTGACCGTTGTGCACGTCTGACCTGCAAGTACAGGAAACGTTTGGTTGAAGTTATTGCTGCCAAAGGAGGTTCAACCAGTTATTAAATCCAAGGGTTCACATACTTTTTCCACCTGCACTGTGAATGTTTACATGGTGTGTTCAATAAAAACATGGCAACATTTCATTCGTTGTGTGTTATTAGTTTAAGCAGACTGTGATTGTCTATTGTTGTGACTTAGATGATAATCAGATCACATTTTATGACCAATTTGTGCATTTGTGTGTCAAAAGTGGCGACATGACTGCAATATAGTATAGACAAGTGGCAATATAATATGGACAATTTCACACTTCATACATAACCCTGATGAACTAACCTCCAGTTAGAGAAAGTGCTATATTATGTTGGCGCTTTATAAGTGCCAGTAATAAATAAATAAAATAATGTTAGATAGAAACCTTAGCAATTATACATCCGGCAGATTTTGTTTTTTTTTTTTCATTTTACTTTCTACATGATTTAGAAAACAAGCTGTTAATTCATAATCATTCAATTTGTTTTTTTAATTTAAAAAAGTTTTTATTATTTTCAAAAAACAATGAGGGTGGGGGGGAGGGGTACAGACAAAAAGACGGGAGGGGAAGGAAACAGTTGAGTGGATTTACACACATTTGTTCCAAAGTGAACACATAAGACATCACAGTGCAATACAAGTATTCAGGGAGTTTTCAGTGTATCCTGCATCATGAGTACAAAGCCTATAACTATGTGGCATATATCGTGGGAAACATAGGTATTGGGTACATTATACATGGAACCGGGAGTGATCTAGTACTGGGAGGTCAACAATAATGTTCTTATGTTTTAATAGCATGTATGTAACGTTTAGAACAACAAGGCTGAGACAAAAAAAACATGTGATTGTTCAGGGTACAATAATTGTACAAAGTTATAGTGATACCAATCTCCATGCACACCAGAGCTCCCACACCTCAATTACATGTTTAGTTTCGTGAAAAACACTCTGGTAATGATGTTCATAAATTGCGTGCTGTTCGTGGTTTCCATGCCCTCACAATTGACCGGTGCGCTGTCAGGAGTGTATGCAACATCAGTTTCATCTTGTGTGGGGGTATCTTTTCTTGTAGGTTCTGTAAGAAATACTCCATTGGTGTAAATGGTAAGGAGACTTCTGTGACTTCTAAAATAAGCTGGTGAATAGAGTTCTAGAACTGTACCAGTTTATCACATTGCCACCAAATGTGTGGCATCGTGCCTTCCCCACAGTTACACATCCAGCATATAAAGGACGCGTAAGGAAAAATAGGGTGGAGTTTGCTAGGTACCATGCACCATCTATAGAGTATTTTCATTTGTTGTTCTATGAGTGTAGCAGATTTAATAAGTACAGGAGAACTTTAAAGTTGGAGGTAGATTGTAAATAGACTGTAGGGTCAGAAAATCTGTTAGGTTGTGTGACAAAAAGAGACATTAATGTGTCACATGGCAAAAGATGCACAGCCTCTCCCCATGCTGAAATATCTGCCCTTGCTGATCTAGGTATGCTTTTGTTGTCAAGGTGGACTTGCAGATGGGGGAAGGGAAATGTAGTTTGTATATCCTGATGTGAAGTAAAAATAAAGGCAGTTGCTGTTTGTACTAAGAAAGAAGGTGGTTGTCTCTTTCCTTGCTGCAACTATCCAAGATCTGCTTTAATGTGAATACTGGTGGATATAGAGAATCCAAGCCCATGTCATAGCACTTAGTATAGTGATCAGCTGTGCCAGTTAAAGTGGAAGTATCCACGGACGATATTAGGGCTGTATCATGACAAACTGGTGGCAAGAGGTGGGATAACTTGCAGTACAGTGATCTGTAGAGACTAAAGTTGACCAGAGATGCACACCAGAGCTCAGAGCGCTGCTGAGGGACGCAATGTGGCTGAGCAGCAGAATGTAGTGTCTGAACCACAACCAGAGATTTACAGCATCGCTCCTGCAATGTCAACCCGAGAAATCAGACTGGCCCAGAGAATGCAAGACTACAGGGATGCCACAGGCATCCAAGTAAGCGAGATGGAGCTGCTAGCAATCGCAGTATAGAACCTAGCCCGCAAGGATCGTGATCACCAGGTGAATGTGTCCACAGCACATGCCCTTGAGGGGTGGTGCACTGGGAGTGAGGTGCACTCCAAGGAGGACTGTAAGCAGATTGTGCTGCTGGAGCAATTTTACCACCTCTTGTCGGAGGAGGTGCGACAGTGGACCCAGGACCAGAAGCAGGGGCGGACTGAGAACCCTCAGGGCCCCCGGGCAAAATTAATCAAGGGCCCCCTTACAGGCCCCACCCATACTCTGCAGCAAGCGCCACCCTTGTCCCGCCTCCATGCACCGCCTCCAGCCACACCCTACACAATCTTTAGACACAAGGAACAAAAGGGCAGTAAGCCCTTCGAGGCCCCAGTAGAGGCTACAATTGAGGGCTAATGGGCCATGGAGGGGGGTCTTTCTAGCGGAGGCTATCTCAGTGTCCTTTAGAGAGTGTGTTAGAAAGAATCCCCTCCAAGCCCCATTAGAGACTACAATGGAGTCTAAAAGGCTTGGAAGGGGGTCTTTCTAACAGAGGCCATCTCAGCGTCCATTAGATATCCCCTGCTGGAAACAGTCGCCTCCAGGCCCCAGTAGAAACTACAATTGAGGGCTAATGGGCCATGGAGGGGATTTCTAGCAGAGGCTAGAGTCTAATGGGGCCTGGAGGGTGGTCTCTCCAACACTCTGGTTCCTATTCACAATATAGCAACACAACATAGCTCGCTGATACCTAAGCCAAGTTGGCTCCTCTTACCTTAATTACTGTTGCTGGCTGGCAGTCTGTGGGCTTGCTGGCTGCAGCTGGCAGGCTGTGGGCTTGCTGGCTACTGCCGGCAGGCTGTGGGCTTGCTGACTGCGGCTGGCAGGCTGTGGCTTGCTGGCTGGCTGGCAGGCTGTGGCTTGCTGGCTGTAAGCCTGTGGCTTGCTGTAGGCCTGTGGGCTGGCTACTGGCCTGTGGGCTGGCTAACTGGCTGGCTACTGGCCAGCCTGTGGGTTGGCTGGCTGGCTACTGGGGCACTTGTAGATTATTTAAAGAAATAATCCATGCACAATAACCACTACTGCTCCAGAGTAAGTAGTCAAACCGTTTAAGAACAGTTTGACAACTTACCTGGGGTCTGCTGGGATATGAGGCTGTAGTAGGGAATAGGAGCAGTGGTGCAATGTGTGTGAAAGGTTCAGTGTGTGTGTGGGGGTGTAGTGTGTGAATGTGTAGGGTGTGTGGGCAGTGTATGTGTGTGGCAATGTTAGTATGGGGGGCTGTGTATGGGGGTCTGTGTGTATATGGGTGGGCAGTGTATGTGTGTGTGTGAGGCAATGTGTGTAAATGTGTATGGTGTGTATGGGGGCAGTGTGTGAATGTGTATGGTGTGTGTGTGGGGGCAGTGTGTTTATGGGGCTAGAGTTCACTCTCACCACTGCGACCACCAGGAATCCATGGGGGTTACAGTGTTGAGAGTGAACTCTAGCCCGTAGCTCCAGGGCTAGAGTTGACTCTCGCAAGAGCAGTAACGTTGCCATGGTAACCGCGGCAACGCTCTGTGCTCGCGCAAGAAGGACCCAGAGGAGCTGCAGGGTGAGCTCCCAGGTCCTCTCTTCCTCCCCTGCCCGCACGGTGCCTGCGGACAGGGGAGGGGGGGCATTCTTCCCTCTCTTTTTCCCCCAACTCTCTATTCCCCCTCTTTCTCCCCGTGTCTCATTCTTCCCTCTCTGTCTCTTTCTCCCCCTCCCCATCTCTCTATTCCCCCTCTTTCTCCCCGTGTCTCATTCTTCCCTCTCTGTCTCCCCCCTCCCCATCTCTCTATTCCCCTGTGTCTCATTCTTCCCTCTCTGTCTCTTTCTCCCCCTCCCCATCTCTCTATTCCCCCTCTTTCTCCCCGTGTCTCATTCTTCCCTCTCTGTCTCTTTCTCCCGCTCCCCATCTCTCTATTCCCCCTCTTTCTCCCCCCCTCCCATCTCTCCCCCATCTTTCTCCCCCTCCCATCTCTCATCCCCCCTCTTTCTCCCCCCTCCCCATCTCTCCCCCTCTTTCTCCCCCTCCCCATCCCATATCTCTGTTCCCCCCTCTTACTAAAGTCAGAGGGGGCCGGCCGCATTTCATGCTGCAGCCGCCGGACCGGTGGCAGCCTCGCCGGTCCGGCGGCATTCCTCTCACTAACGCTGAAGAAGGAGGAGGAGGAGCATGTGTCTGTCATGCTCCTTTGCGGTTCCCACATCCTGTGCTGGGAATTGTGGGAACGCAGGGAGCATGACAGACACATGCTCCTCCTCCCCCAGACACATGCTCCTCCTCCTCCTCCTTCAGCGTTAGTGAGAGGAATGCCGCCGGACCGGCGAGGCTGCCACCCGGTCCGGCGGCTGCAGCATGAAACGGCCGGCCCCCTCACAGTGTGCCACCGGACCGGCCACCCGGTGGCACCTGCAGTCCCCAAATGCCGCCCCCATTCCAGCCCTGCCGCCGGGCCCCCTGAAGGCGGCCCTGGCGGCGGGCCCCCCTCCCGGCCGGGCCCTCGGACCATGTCCGAAGTGCCCGACCGGTCAGTCCGCCCCTGACCAGAAGCCCACTACAGCCGCTGCAGCCGCAAAGTTAGCACAGCACTTTCGTGAGACTTGTGGAGGAGTCCCCAACATTGCTCTTCTGGGACAGAATCCTACAGCACCTGTGTTTGTGCCAATGACGCGGACGGCAGTAGCAGCCCCTGCTCAAACTGTGGGATCCAGGAATCTCCCACAGCCAGACAGGGCTGTTTACCCCAGTGGTGGTGGTGCCAGCACCAGCAGCATTGTGGCGGTATACCCTCCTGAAGATGGGTTTCTACCACCTGTGGTCGCCCCTTCCTAGTTGTGATAGCTCCAGAGTGATTATAGCGGTCAGTGATTATAGGTATTACTGAAGGGGTAACCGCAGTATCACCCAAACATGAGCAGAGGCTTAGTGAAGGATGAAAAAGGACTCTTTATTCTCAGTCAAATGGCTCACATTTATACAGAATCTGGTACAGTAAAAACTCCCACAAAATGTCCACAAAATGCATTGTCATCAAAAACAGTAACAAAGATGAAAAACCATAAAAATACATATTTCCCACATAGGAACCCCCACAGTCTATACATCCCCGGATATCCTGGATCTGAGCGCCCAATATGTCCGAAAAGCACTCAGATCCCACGAACAGAGACGAAATGTCAGAAAGTTCTGACTGGCCGCACACATGGTCCTATGCCCAAAACAGTTCAAGGGCGTTTTGTGCTTTTGGCCAGTCAACTTCAGGAGTTCCATGTACCGAACGCACACTCTGGCTTCTTGGTAGCATTTTTTCATATGAATCATACAAACAAACCTACCGAATGGCACTCTCCTGACATGTATGGGGAAGGAGCAGACGTTTGTCCAAGTTCAACGGTGTTCGGGAGTCAGTGTCCGATTTTAGTTCCATGCGAGCGACACCCAAACGCTGCCTGCATTCTCGCGAACAAGATGGCCGCCACATAGGTTCCACGTGTTTGTGCATATGAACCGCGGCCACCCAGCCGCACAATTAGAACCCACACTGATAAAACTGTCAGGAGAGGTTAACAAGGGTCAATAAGCTCAGAGGTGGTCCACAGTTCGTTGGTTGGTTCGGTTCCCGAACAGTCAAAGGGAATCCTACGAACCCAGTCTTTCAATAGCCTTTTAGCATGGCCCATAGTCCTGAGGCAGGAGGCTAGCAAGCAGGCTCCTCTAGGAGCTCGTAGTGAGGGCAAGTTCGCCACAGAAATTTTGTGAGAGACTATCCCTCCAGGGCCGTGGTCCTAATCACCCGACTCCACCGGTCCAAATTCTGGGAAAGTGGGGTCCTGAGGAATATGTTGGGAGAGCAGAGGAAGCAAAGGTGGACAAGTGCCAGGACTGTTTGGACTGGCTCACCTGGTCCCTGGGAGTGATGTCTGTACTGACCACGCAGTGGCCCAGAGATGACCTAAGCTTCCTCCTCCGCAAGTGCTGGTAAATGGCATCCCTGCAGAAGGACTGTGGGACACCGGGGCATTTTTGACTATTGTTAAGCCTCATTTTTTGAAAGGTTTCCCGCGATTGACCCAACCCCAAGTGATTGGCGTTGCTGGCAGAGGGTGACTTGCTACTTCCATGGCCCATGTGTGGCTGGACTGGGGTGCGAGCTGTGGATACAGGGAGGTGGGAGTGTTGTCAGGCCTTCCTGTGGATGTGTTATTGGGGAACGACCCGGTCTCAAGGGGCTAAGGCAAAGAACTTGCTCCCTGACCGCGTACCCCCTTCAGCCACAGCTACTACTCAGCCACTTCGCCAGCAACCAAGGAGACGCATAAAGCACCCCATCCCAGTCGTTCTGGCATTGCTACCACAGGGCCGCACTGGCACCCACTCTGAGGATGTACCAAGGGTGCCAGCAGCCGCTGTCCAAGACAATGATTCACTGGTAGTGGTAGTGAACCCTTTCACTTTTTGAAAAAGGAAAAAAAAAACACTTTAGACACAACAGGGTAATCCTTAAATTGTGGACTAGTAGGGGCTACTTGAGATCTGGGTTGGGAACCCCTGATTTAGGGTAAGTTGCTTGTGCATTCTTTACCCCGAAGTTCATAATTTGTCATTTTTCTTCATTAAATTTCATCTGCCATTTGAGTGCCCAATCCCCCATTTTAAATCTCTCTGCAGCAAAGTAATATCTTGTTCACCTTGAATAACGTTACAGAGTTTTGTGTCATTTGCGAACACTGAAACATGACTGTCAATGCTTATTACAAGATCATTTATAAATATGTCAAATAGAAGCAATCCCAGAACAGAACCTTCAGGGACACCATTTACCACTTGTGTCCAGCGTGAAAACTCTCTGAACTCTATTTTTAAGCCAATGTTCTACCCAATAACAAGCATTTTCATCTAGACTAGACCAATTTCTTTTAGTCTGAAGACTAACCTATTGTGTGGAACTGTATCAAGTGCCATGGCAAAATCCAAGTAGATCACATCAACTGGAACACCCTGATCTATAATTCTACGTATTTCTTTGTAGAATGCAATTAAGTTAGTTTGACATGATCTATGTTTTATAAACCATAGAAACAAATGTATAGGTCAAAGAATATAAATAAATAAGAATGACAATAATTAACCCCTTCCCGACCGCAGACGGAAATTTTCCGTCAACCTTGTCCTTCAGGTAAGGACTGTTGATGTAAAATTTCCGTCATTTACAAAAGTTAACCCCAGATCGCCGCGATCGCGGGGTTAACGGTGCTCCGGTCTGCCTCTGTATTAGAGGCAGACCGGGAGCACCCGATCGGGCTGCCCCAGCACCGGTGCTCGCTCTGACAGGCTGTCAGAGCGAGCACATGTGCTCAGTGTACTTACCTTCCGCCTACCTGCCCTTCCAGGTTCTGTGTGAAGTGCAGGGAGACGGATCAGAGCTGATCCTCTTCTCCCTGTGTAAAAAAAATTAAAATAAAGTTAAATCCCACCCCCCCTTTCCCCTGCTTTAATAAAATTAACCCTTTCCCTGACAATTGATCACTGACTACAGTGATCAATTGGCAGGGTATATATTTTAATGTCATCTGATTTTTGTTTTAACCCTCAGGGGTTAAATGTATTTTATTAATTAATTTAAATATTAAAAAATTATATATTTAGCTAGCTGGTATGGGTGGACGTTAGTGGGGAATTGGGGAATTTGGTGTTAGGCTAACTAGGGGTTAACGTTAATTTTTTTTTTAAATAAGCTTTAAAAAAGGAAAAAAGTTTTAAAAAAAGTTTTAGTAACGTTTAAGTAAAAAAAACAAAAAAACACCCCCTTTACCCAGTCTAAATAAAAATTAACCCCTTCCCTGCCAGCTGATCACTGCCTACAGTGATCAAAATACAGATCACAGTATTATACTGTAATCTAATTTCTTTTAACCCCTGAGGATTAATTTTTATTTATTTTTTAATCCTCAGGGGTTCAATTTATTTAATTAATTAATTTAAATATTTTATAATTATATATATTTTGCTAGCTGGAGTGGTTGGGAGTTACGGGAAAGGGGGGAATTTACTGTTAGTGCTGCTTACTGCTAGTTAGGGGTTAATGATAAAAGAAAAGTTTAGAAAAAAATTTAAAAGTGTGAAAAAGTTAAGAAAGTGTAAAACATTTAATAAGTAAAAAAAAAAAAATTAAAAACGGGTTGAGAAAAACTGGAATGACTGTGTCTCAAATGTGCCCCTTCAATGTCCACATATACCTGGCAAAGGTACATACGGGGGTATTGCTGTACTCAGCCAACATAGCTGAGCAACATATGAAGTAGTATACAGTTGTAGTACACATAAGATTTGCAAAATATACTGCGCAAACTCACTTTGTGTGTCAAAAAGGCAGAAAAAATGCTTATTATCACTACACTTGGTACAAGCTAGCGGAAAAATGATCCCACGCTAAGGTTCAAAATAGGCCTTTTGAAATACCCTGGGATGTCTTCTTTAAGAAATGGTATGGCTTTACAGGGTATTTGGATTATATAGCCTGGTAAAATACTCTAAAATGCGACATGGGCTCAGTGTAAAAATTTAAAGTTTGAAAAGAACTGGAATGGCTGTGTTCCAAATGTGCCCCTCCTATATCCACATATACCAGGCAAAGGTACATATGGGAGTATTGCTGTACTCAGCCGACATAGCTGAGCAACATATGAAGTATTATACAGTCGTAGCAGACATACGATTTGCAAAATATACTGTGCAAACTCACTTTGTGTGTCAAAAAGGCAAAAAAACGCTTATTACTACTACACTTGGTACAAGCTAGCAGAAAAATTATCCCACGCTAAGGTTCAAAATATGCCTTTTGAAATACCCTGGGATGTGTTCTTTAAGAAATGGTATGCCTTTGTGGTGTAGTTGTATTATGTAGCCTGCTCAAGTGCTCCAAAGTGGGACACAGACGCATCAAAACCCTCCATGAAAATTCACACTTAAAAACCTTAACTTGTCACGTCTCTTTTACAGCAGTGTAACTTCACAAAATAGTGTCTAGGTCATACATTGAGCATATTGTTTTACTCAGAAGACTTAGCTGAGCATAATATGGGGGGGTGTGAACTTAGTGGCACATATGAAATGTACAAAATGCCCAGCACAAATGTAATCCGTAAATGTAAAAAATGCCCCAAATTATTTTTTACCACATACTTTGGCATATATTGGTGAAAAAATGGGGGCATGTTAAGGCACAATATACACCTTATGAGATACCCTGGAGTGTCTACTTTTACAAATGGTAGGCCTTTGTGGGCTTTTTTGAACAGTCAAACTGTTATAATACCCCAAATGGAAGCATAGGCTCATTAAATCCGTCTCTCAAAATTCTACTGTGAATACTGAAAAAAACAGGCCTCCTATATGGCACTGTAATTTCACGAAATAGTGCCAAAGACATACAATGGGGGTGTCATTTTACTCAGCAGAGGTAACTGAACACAAAATAAAACTTTGTACAGGAATAGCACACACCAACTTTACAAAATACACGAGAATTTCTTTGTTATAAGTTTGTGTGCCAAAAAAAACCACACAATTTTACTCCAATATTTAGCAGAGGTTGGCAGTGAAATGGCTACGTAGAAAGTGTCAAAACAACCCCAGGTAAATAGCCTGTGATGTCTACTTTATATAAATATATACTTTTGTGTGGAAATTTTGTTTTCATTTATGGCTATTAAGCTTACAAGACAAACATACCAAATTCTAAAATCGCTCCACATTAAAAGTTTATTTTACTCCTGGTGCTTTGTGACCTGTAACTACCCAAAAAAACTTTTTGTACTTATTGTACTTTTAGTCATGCATAACTAGGCAGTTAGGACCCACCGTGGTTGGAGTACTTTGGCGCAGTGGTGGGCTACATACTTCCTGGCCATTTATGTATGTCTAAATCTCCAATGTTTATTGCATATATAGTACTTAGTTATTTCTCCTCTGGTTTTCCTTGTATATCTTGTCTTGTTTTATTTTGTCTTGTATTCCCAGTTCATGTACAGTCCTGTCAATGTCCTATTCTTGTTTCCCTCATGTCTTGTGTACATGTTCTGGGTTCTGCTTTCTGTCCTGCTCCTGTGATGGGATTCCAGCATGGTCAAAATTTAGTAGGCCAAAATCTCCATGTGGCATATGTGTATGTTGTGTCAGTTGGTTAGCTACATGTAGCTAGGATACTGTCATCAGTGTACTGAGCATGTGCAGGAATGCAGGAACTGAAATTGCACTTATTTCCTTTGTCTTGGATGAGCCATGTGGTTTGACTAGATGTACAAGTCTATATTCTGCTCATTGATTGGTTAAAGGTATATGTGGGTGTAGCCATTAATGGGAGGAGTTATAGTGCTATATAAGGAATGTACACTATGTGTTGGTCTCTCAGAATGTTGGAACAGGAGTTCATCTGAGACCCGATCGGTAATGTGAATAAAGGCCTGTTACTTCCTGAAGACCTGTGTCCAATATTTCTGTGTTTGGCTTCTGCATGCTTACACTGCAACATTTCTGGTGCAATTGGGCCGGGAACCTCATCGCACGGAAGCTGGCACAGAGATTTGAGACGGTAAACTTTTACCAAACCTTCTACGCTACAATCCTGGACTTCTACTGCGTGGACCTCCTTTCGTCTCGGCGCCACTGGCCTTTTGTCCAGGAGATCATCGGCTTCTGCGCAGTGAGTCCCGGATTGTTCCGTCTATGAGTGAACCCAGGTCCAGTAATTAACAGGTGAGATTGATACCGTTAGAGCGGTAGACCCACAAGGGGTTTTATATTTGGAACCGGTTATTGGTATTGGCCCCTTCAGTAGAAGGAAGAAGTGAAAAGCGCAACACTTATCTGGAAATTAGACGCTCTGTAGTCAGCCCGTCTAATATAGGTGGTTTGGGTCAGACTGAGTTGTGGTGTAAATAGCTCATGTCGGACACCGGTGTCCTGTCTTGACTAGCGTATCTAGGGTGTAAATTTTGTTCGCTAGGTCGGGGGGACCGGGAGACTAGCATACTCTGTTGTATATTATAGTTTGCTAGATTTCACCCTATCTTAACTAAGTGTGCTCTGTTGTAAATCCAGCCACTAGCTTATTGATAGTTTAATAGACTAGCTGGGTACTGTGTAAATTCTGCCCTCTAGTTCGCTATACGTGGTGTCTGGGCAGCGAAGAACTTATCGAATCTCTGGTGTATAAATAGATCGAAAGCTCTCGAGGTGCTGGCCAGTTAGAATAGTTGGGATTATTGTAAATGTTGTTAAATATATTGTAGTTGGTGAATTGGTTAACTTGTATGTCCTACTAGAAAGTTAGAGCTCTGCTGTCTAGTGGGAGTGTAAATTGTGTGTATAACTGTAAAATAGCGCACGGTACCATAACTACTGACATGTACCATAACCACTGACATTGTGTAAAAATTACTAACAATTGCTGTTTTATGTTATATGTATAATACCATAACTGTTACTAACTGATCTGTGACTTTAAAACTGTATTATAACCACTTACTAACTGTACCATAACCACTGACTGTAAAGATGAGGTTACTAGAATGTGATATAGTTGGTTAGTCAAGAGTTGATTTATAGTACTGATAATTGTAGAGATGAATTTGTTGAAATGTTATGTGATCGGTTAGTTTATACCAGTGGTAGTCAACCTTTTTCCACTTACCGCCCACTAATGCATCTTTCTTGATGGAAAAATTTCCTTACCGCCCACCAGTTTTCGCGCAAGCGCGGAATATTTTTTAGAAAGGAGGGTGTTTTAAAAAATACATAAATGAACGTACATTTATCTTTTTATTTCTACTTTATGCATGTTTATAATGTTTTTAACTTTATAAAGTTTAATGAGGAAGCAATAAAGTAAATTGAACTTACCTTTACTAGTGATTAATGAGATCCTTGAGGTTGATGCTGCGAGACTAAATATTTGATATCTGGTTCGATTTTCATAAGGAACAAACGAAGGTCTCCTCTTTCAGTGATAATCGGAAGACTTCTTTGTTTGCTCATAAAATGATTTCTCATCTGTGCGTCAGCTCCCCTCCTCTCCCTCCTCAATTCCCCTTCCCACCTTTTTCCCCTTTTTTCTATTTTTTAACCTTCCTTATAGCAATGCCCAGTAGGAAGGCTGAGCTAGGTAGCCCACTTACTATTATTAGTCAACAACAATTCTCTCCTTTTCCTTTTCTTTCCTTCTCCTTTTTTACAAGTACTCTACTCCTTCTTTCCTCTATACTAGAAGTACTCTACTCCTTCTTTCCCCTATACTAGAAGTACTCTACTCCTTCTTTCCCCTATACTAGAAGTACTCTACTCCTTCTTTCCCCTATACTAGAAGTACTCTACTCCTTCTTTCTCCTATTCTACAAGTACTCTGCACCTTCTTTCTTCTATTCTACAAGTACTCTGCACCTTCTTTCTTCTATTCTACAAGTACTCTGCTCACAGGCAAACACATACACACACACACACACACTCACATTGAAACACATACACACAAATATACACATACTCACACATGCACTTACAGACACTCACACATGCACAGACAGACCCACAGACACACACACACTTACTGACACATACACTTACAGACAGACACATACACTTACAGACAGACACATACACTTACAGACAGACACATACACTTACAGACACAGACACACACATACACTTACAGACACAGACACACACATACACTTACAGACACAGACACACACATACACTTACAGACACACACACATACACTTACAGACACACACACATACACACACACACACATACACTTAGAGACAAACACATGTACACACAAATTATTAATATTAAATATCCACCCAGCCTCCCTACCTGGAGAGCTGGTGTGGATCTGTCCCTGGGGTCCAGTGGGGCTTCACTTAGGCGGGCGGCTAATCAGACGCAGCGAGGGAGCTCTAACCTCTCTGCTCTGCTCCCTCGCGGACTGTCTACGGATGCCGGGAGCCGGAATATGACATCATATTCCGGCTCCCGCGGCATCAGCAAACATCGCGCGAGGGAGCAGAGCAGAGAGGTTAGAGCTCCCTCGCCGCGACTGATTAGAACGCTGCCATGCCGGGGGGTCCAGAAGGTGGCCTGGCAGGAGGGAGCGCTTCCTCCTGCCGGTCACTGAAGACTTGCGCATGCAGAGCCGCTCGCGCCCGCCCAAAAGGAGAAATCCTCTTAAAAAGAGGATTTAGCCTCAGAAATCCCTACCGCCCACCTGGAATCCTAAAACGCCCACTAGTGGGCGGTAGGGACCAGGTTGACGACCCATGGTTTATACGGATTAATAGCGTGGATAGTTGTATGGTTTGTATAATAGTTACATTGATGAGTGTATAGTCTTTGGTGGGTTTTTGATTTAATTTTGTGTGTGCGACGTCGTGATATTGTTGAGCATGTGAGGATCCTGTGTGTGTGTTTGGGCCTAGTGACTGCGCAATGTGTTGCTGGTGATAAGGAGATTGGTGTGACTGTTGAAACTGTGTGTATATTTGTACAGCTTTTTGAATCAGATGCTCTGTTGAAATAATCTTCTGATTCACAAGGCTTTGTCTTGTATGTTTAAAAAAAAAAAAAAAAAAAAAGTAGGGAGTAGCTGGTCCTGGTGGCCGCATGGCCTCCATGTAGCAGTCTTCACTTAAATTTAGAGCAGGGTGTACATGTGGTTGTAACTAGTAGGCTGGAATTCTATGATCAGTTTCTATATATTGACTGTAGGAAACTGATTGTTGCCTTGGTGAATTAAACTGTGTCATATGGGAAACAATGTAGCCATATGGTGGTCAGAACTAAGGACTTAATTACAACTGCTTTGGACATCCCCTCCCCCCCTGGCATCTGATTACCAACCCCCCAAACATCCTCCAGAGCCAGATTAGCCACGCCCATTTCTGGCTGGTATAATCAGTATTTGCACTCTCCCTGCTCTACTGTCCCCGCCTACCCACATACCTATCTGTTCCTGTGTTTCAAACTCTTGTATTTCTGTACTACCCCTCCCCCTAATCAATGATCAATGGTATCAGATGGTATATGGTCTTTATTTTAGTTACTGGATGGGCCCCTCCCAGCTTTGTCCAAAATGTCCCCTTTTACTAAACTACAAACTGAAATGTTTAATTTACCTTAGAACTAAAGATTTAATCAAGCCTAGCTAGCAGGGTGGACATTGATTAAAATAAGTAATAATAAAATAGGACATAATTAATTAAAGTCTATTTGTTTCATTTGACTTTAGGGAGGCACTCTAAGCCACCTACTGGCCATCTTCGGGAGTTACATTGATAATACATTGTTTATAACAGATAGATGTAGGATTGCTTACCCTATTTTAATATATTTATTGCTATAAGGTTTTATTTTATGTATAAATATATTAAAAGTTGAGTTTTCTTATTAGACCCATAAAGATTATTTTGATACAATTACCCTCTGGTGACACCTACTGGTAGGTTTTTGGTTTAACACTTTAAACAAAAACGTTTTTTCATCCACCAAATGCCGACTAATAAAATTAGCTCACCCCCTTTCACCTATTTTACTAATCCTAGACTGGAACCTATTATTGGGCAGCCTTGCCGAAGTCCCATATTAGACACTGCTTGAGTCAAATAGGTTGTATACTCCCTTTAATCCAGAGGCCCCTGAAAACTTCCGAATGATAGACTCAGCATTTGTCAGCCAGGCCCAAGGTGATAGTAAAAGGAAATTACAGAAAATTAGAGGGATTTGTAGGGATGTCCATAATACAGCTAATGGAGATTGCAAATACAGTATATATGAATAGGGAGACGGAGGAAGAACGTAAAATGAGGAAAAAGGCAGATATGCTAGCGGTAGCTATCTTAAGTGTAGAAAGACAGGGAAGTGAATAGAGGAGACGAGAATAGGCTGAGCAAGGGACTTTAAGTAGGAATTAATGTGCGTATTGTAGAAAGGAGGGACATTGGAAGAGTGAGTGTCCACAGAGAGAGCAGTATGAAGGTGATAGACAAGGAGAGAGAAGGGTACGAGGAGGTTATAGTGGTAGTTATAGAGTAAGAGGAAGTTTTAGAGGGAATGATGGGAATAGTAGAGGAAGTGTTCAAGGAGACAGATACTATCCACCCACGCAGAGACCTAGAGAAAGAGAGGATAGAGATTTTGTGGGTCTGGCTGACACTATCATGGAAGACTATTGATACCGACTGGGCTCCATCCCACTTGGTCGAGCGGAGCCTATGGTCGATGTAGCAATAGGGGGAAAGAGAAGTTCTTTCATGATCGACACAGGTGCTGAACATTCTGTGGTGACTAAGATGGTGGCTCCGCCTTCGGGGAAGACTATAACTGTGATAGGAGCTACTGGGAGAAGTGCAGCTAGACCGGTTCTTAAGAGTCGCACTTGTATTCTGGGAGGCCATGTGGTGAAGCATTAGTTCCTATATATGCCAGAGTGTCCGATTCAACTTTTAGGACGAGATCTATTATCGAAGCTTTAAGCTCAGATAACCTTTTACCTAATGGATTAACATCTCTGAAGTTTAAGGGATTACCAGGCATAATGGCGATATCGGTGCCAAGGGAAGAAGAATGACGCTTCTATTCCATAGTGACAAGTGTTAACCCTAAGAGTGATGAATCCTTACTTGACATTCCAGGAGTATGGGAAGAAAATAATCCTCCAGGACTTGCTCGTAATATCCCACCAATACATATTGAGTTAAAGCTCGGGGTGTATTCTGTTAGCCTTTGTATGTTGTTCTTTTATCTACCCCAACAGCTGTAAAGGTGGCGGAAGTGACTCCTTGGATTCATCATTCTAAGGTTAAACCAGCAGCAGACTCTTGGCAAACTACTCCAGATCCTGAGAATCCTTGCAGGACCCGGTTGAAGCGTGCAACTCAGTCGGAGTGACGAGGGGATATCGAGACATTCTAGTTAAAAGTCTACAAAGATCATCAAGTAGGTGTTTTGACGGCCATAATAAAGCCTGACCACCTGCCTACGTGTCATAGCCAGAGTATCTTGAAGGGATCTCTGTGAAGGAAAGTGAGGATCAGAAGAACAACATCCTTGCAGCCCTCACAATCGGGAAGCTGAGAGGCCATCGCACGGTCGAAGAAAAATGAGGATTTCAGGAATAATGTGTTTTATTGTGTCTTAGTATTTTTATGATTTTTCAGGAAGGTAGGAGTACAGACATACCGAATTGCGATAGTTGCATTAAGACTACTAAAACAGGTAACCAAATATCCCAAACTCTCATCTGGCACTCACAGTATGAATGTAAGGGATCTGTATCTAAATGTAGATATTTGGATATTGATTATAGTGTGTGCAAGCCAATATCAGGAGAGTCTAAATGTTTTGATCCCCATTTCCAACCCCGTACAATTTGGTTGGTAATTCGGAATAGTAACTCCCAGGGGACATTACTAAATAGGACTGTGATAAGCACCATACATTCCACGGGTATTCTACTATTTGATGCATGTAAGGCGATTTCGGGTAGTGGAAGACTTTGGAATGTATGTGGTAATCTTAAATGGGAACGAACTTATGGGTTTAATGATAAATACTTATGTCCCAGTATAAGATCTACTGATCCTGATTGCCCAAATAGAGACTAACTTCTGCCCCTATTTGTCATGTGTAGGTTGGGCAACCTGGGAAAAACAGTGGATCAAGATATGATTATCCAAAGGTTGCCTACCACACCATACTGTAAAACTATGTGTGTAACCCCGTTCACATGACCATTTCCAATCTGCAGTACTTTATTGACAGGTTTGGAGGTCTGTTTGGGTTTCAAATATATGGCACAGGAGTAGATTCAGGAACAATAATATATGTAGGTCTTGAAACTGAGACAGTGGCAACTCAAACTCATCAGGTTTCTCATTCCTTCTATGAGGAGATGAGTATTGAGGATAAAATTCCCCATAATGTTAACAACTATTTATTGATTTGGCTGAGGGTATTGCAGGTAGTCTTAATGTAACTAATTGCTATGTGTGTGGAGGTACTAATATGGGAGACCAGTGGCCATGGGAGGCAAAGGAAATATGGTACCCTGGCTCTGAGACATATGAACAACAGATACCTTTCCAGTCTGATCATCAAGTAAGTACTAGAAGTAAATTGGAATGGTGGTTAAAAACCTCCATTATAGGTCATGTTTGTATAGCCAGGAAAGGGACAATGTATAACACGTCTGTAGGTGAGCTAACTTGCTTGGGACAAAAAGCCTATAATGTTAATACTAAAAATACTACTTGGTGGTCAGCTTCAAATGTCTCGGAACCTACTAATCCGTTTGCCAATTACACTCATTTAAAGGAGGTATGGTTTGACTTATCGGCTACATCTAGTTGGAAAGCCCCAGCAAATTTATACTGGATTTGTGGTAAGAAAACTTATTCGGAGTTACCACAAGATTGGGAAGGGGCATGTGTATTAGGTATGCCAAAGCCATCCTTCTTCTTGTTGCCAATCGAAACAGGAGAGACCTTGGGAGTTAAGGTTTACGATGTAAATCATAAAAGGGAGAAAGCATCCTTGAATACAGGTAGCTGGGAAGATAATGAGTGGCCCCCTCAACGTATTATTAATTATTATGGACCTACTACTTGGGCAGAAGATGGCACTTATGGATATAGAACTCCGATTATATATGCTCAACCGCATTATTAGACTACAGGCGGTAGTTGAGATTATTACTAATGAGACAGCTCAAGTGCTTAATCTTCTAGCTAAGCAAAATACCAAGATGTGATCAGCCATATACCAGAATAGGCTAGCCCTTGATTACTTACTAGCAGTAGAAGGAGGTGTATGCGGAAAGTTTAATCTAAGTAACTGTTGTCTGCACATAGATGATGAAGGGCAGGCAGTGGCTGAACTTACAAGCCACATGGTTAAATTTGAGCATGTACCTACTCAGGTCTGGAATGGGTATAACCTAAGTAGTTGGTTTGGAAGTTGGTATGAGCAGCTTGGAGGAATTAAGACATTAGTAGGAGGAGTAGAATTTATTATATTTTTTTTGTGCCTCCTCCTGCCCTGTCTAATTCCACTAGTGGTAAGGTCCCTACGTAGTATTATAGAGAGTACTATAGAGAGAAAGACAGCGGCTCATGTAATGGCTGTCTGGAAGATATGATCCCCTAGCCCGAAGAGAATATATTCAGGATGAAGAATGTTGAAGGAGTTTTTAAGATGCTTACAAGGTCTACTCTGGTTCAATGGCTACTTGAGAGATGTAGGTAAAACTGTGATTGGTGATGCATCTGGAATAATGTTATATCAGAGGCATCAAAGGGGGGAATGTGATGGGATTCCAGCATGGTCAAAATTTAGTAGGCCAAAATCTCCATGTGGCATATGTGTATGTTGTGTCAGTTGGTTAGCTACATGTAGCTAGGATACTGTCATCAGTGTACTGAGCATGTGCAGGAATGCAGGAACTGAAATTGCACTTATTTCCTTTGTCTTGGATGAGCCATGTGGTTTGACTAGATGTACAAGTCTATATTCTGCTCATTGATTGGTTAAAGGTATATGTGGGTGTAGCCATTAATGGGAGGAGTTATAGTGCTATATAAGGAATGTACACTATGTGTTGGTCTCTCAGAATGTTGGAACAGGAGTTCATCTGAGACCCGATCGGTAATGTGAATAAAGGCCTGTTACTTCCTGAAGACCTGTGTCCAATATTTCTGTGTTTGGCTTCTGCATGCTTACACTGCAACACTCCTGCATCAGGGCCCTGGTATCAGGCCGGACAAACCCTGGTGCTCCACACCAGGGGGTGTGTGGTTACACTGCACCACACCCTGCTTGTTTATTTCCACACTGTAACTCCTACCATCATCAGGCATACAGGCGTCCCGGGCTCGCCACCCATGACAATCAGCCTCAGACGGAGGCTTGGCTGAATGAAAAACAAAGACAGGTGATGTTGTCAAACACCTCCGGCGTGATTTGCTGATGGCAGTCCAGCAGGCGAGGTAACCGGGAGATTTAAAGGGAGACACGTTAGAGGACATCAAACACAGATTGGAACAACATGCGGTCTTTTTTTTTCCCTGAGGAAGTCCAAATCGTGGACGAAACGCTTAGGGTGGCATTTTATTATGATTTATTTATTATTTTTGTATCTTTTATTATTGTTATTTTGTATGTTGCTTCTTCAACTTTATGATCATCTGGGATCTATAGTTGTAAGGATGACACGCTATCTTTGATTTTAAATCTTGTAAGTGCAATACAATAAATGGAGTGATTTTAGTTTTAAGATCTACTCTTTGTGTCCCATTTTTTATCTTTCCTTTCATGTGGTGTTGTTATCTGTGTTCCATGTAAAGCGAAGATTGAAAGAAATTACTATATGCCTTCTATCAATAGACATTTTGTGAGTGCAATACTTACCATATTCCCATTTCAATTTTGTGTCCACAGTCAGCGCTGTATTTAGCGCGAGGCTGATGAGGCATTTGCCTTGGGCAGCACTTTCAGGGGACGGCTAGAAAAGCCTTCCCTCAAACCCCTGGCAAATGCATTGCCAGCCTCTTGCCCAGTGGGACCAGAAAGCTTGCCTGCTGGCCACCTCAGGTCCCCCAGAGGCTGGCATCTCCTGATGTTGTGGGTGGCGAGGGAGCACTGAAAGTGATTGTTAGTGTGTGTCTGTTGGTGAGTGTTAGTGTATGTTTGTTGGTGAGAGTGTGTGTCTGTCAGTGAGTAAGTGTGTGTGTGTGTCTGTTCGTTAGTGTGTGTCTGTTATTTAATGTGTGTCTGTTAGTGATAGAGTGTGTGCCTGTTAGTATGTGTGTGTGTACCTGTTAATGAGTGTGTGTCTGTTAGTGAGTGTGTGTGTGTCTGTCTGTCAAAGATTGTTTGTGTGTCAGTCACTGAGAGTGTATATGTGTTTGTCACTGAGTGTGTATGTATGTGTTTGTCAGTGTGTTTATGCATGTGTCAGTGTGTGTATCTGTGTCTGTCACTGAGAGTGTGTGTCTGTCTGTGAATGTGTGTGTCTGACACTGGCAGTGAGTATATGTGTGTTCCAGTGTGTGTGTGTGTGTGTGTGTGTGTGTGTGACACTGAGTGAGTGTGCGTCTGTCAGTGAGTATGCATGTGTGTCTTGTCAGTGAGGGTGTGTCTGTCAGTTAGTGTATATGTGTATCTGTTGGTGAACGTGAGTGTGTGTATGTGTGTGTGTGTAACTGTGAATGAGTGAGTGTGTATGTCTGTGAATGTGTATGTTTCAGTGAAAGTGTATGTTGGTTAAACCGTGTATGTGTGACAATGACTGTGTATATGTAAGTGAGTGTATGTCAGTGTATGCATCAGTGAGGGCGTGTGTCTGTCAGAAATTTGGAAGGGGGTGGAGGGTGGAGCAGGTGCCTGGGTTTTGTCATGCCTAGGGCAGCACAGAACCAGAATACGCCACTCTCCAGTGTTACACTATATTAGCTTTTTCATTTGTAGATACTTGGTGTTTTATATGATTTTAAAAACTGAGAGGTCTTTTTATCTACATTGTATTAAAAGGTAACTATCATTATTTTATCCTTTCAAAACATTCTTCCATTGGTGATGTTAAATTGTTGAGTGTAATTTTGTGTTTGTGGTTTTCGTGAGACTTGCCTTAGGAATTCCAAGCCACCTAATCAAAGTGTTCTAATGAGAACTCAAAGTGTTGGAAAGCCTGTATAAAGGCAAAGCAGAATTTATTTTTATTGTTTCAGGTTTTTACATTGTGTTAAATCAAATTTTTTGCAAGTTGGGTGTTTTTTTTTATTTTTAATAGTTGTATCGCACTATTACAGATTTTAATTTGGCCTTTTTGTGGACTAAAGAAAAGTACATTTACAAGAAATGACTTGTAATGGTAAGTATAATTTTAATTTATTTTACAAACATTAATTTACTGATAGTAACCATCACGTGGGGTTTCATACGGACACTTTATGTAGGACCCTCGACTACGCCTATGTCTAAGTCACCCTGTACCCATTAAAGGTGCAGGGTGTGTATTGTTGTTTTATTGTTCTATGTCTTGTTTGCTCTCCTGTCCTGCTGATGCTTGCTACCAAGTAGGTGGATTTGGCTGTGGAACCTGTACAGCGCAAGCAATATGCACTACCTGAATAGCAAGGCTTATTAGTACTCTTATTCATAAGGAATTGGGGAATTGTGAGCAGCTGGTGTCACTGGATGGGCCGGCCATGCAGCATGGAGACTTCACACTCTGATGCGACGTCTCCGTGGAGAGAGAGGGAGACGCATGAAGCAGGTAAATCAGGGTGGGGGCCTGGTAGTACCCCCCTCCTATGGAGTCGTCTCTCTCCGGAGGCTTCCAGGAGTATGGTGTTGGAGATGAAACATTCGAAGAAGACATGGAGCATTGATGTTCCCCAGGATCTGTCCTCAGACCCATAACCCTTACAATGTATGAGATATTCGAGGTTAGCTCTTCAGAAACAAGAGTCCAGGATGTCTTGTACTTCATATTCAGGCTCACTAGTGACAGCCACAGTAACAAGCAGAGGGAGAACACAGTCTGGGAATGTGTTGTCATTGAAAGGCTTGAGGAGTGAAACATGAAAGGATGGATGCAAGCGGTAGTGAGAAGACAGATCTAACTAGAGAACCACAGGAGAGATGATTTTCTTGACATGGAAGGGGCCAATGTATTTGGGTCCCAATTTCTTGGAAGGACAAGGGAGCTTTAAATGCTTAGTGGATAGCCACACCTGTTGACCTGTCTGATAGGAAGGAGGCGGTCTTCTGTGATGATCGGCATAAGGTTTGAAGAGAGCTTGGCTTTCTTGTAACGTTTTCTGGGCACGGAGATATCCTTGTGACAGATGTATAACAAAAGCAGAAGTGTCAGGAACAGTGGTAAATGTAGGCTATCCCAGGAGTGAAGTAGGTTGGAATCCATAATTTAGAGGAAAAGGAGAAGAGTGAGTAGAATCATGGATTCTGGAGTTGTAGGCAAATTCAGTGGTGACGAGCAGATCTTTCCAGTCAGACTACAAGTGGGTAGGGCAGCAGCGAAGATAGGTCTCCAAAGTCTGGTTTGTTCTCTCGGTTTGTCCATCAGTATGTGGATGAAAGGCAGTTGAGAGATCCACAGACATGTTCAGGAACTGACAGAAGGCCTTCCAGAAATGGGATGTAAATTGACTTCCTCTCTCCCAAAGGATAGATTCAGGGATCCAATGTAGCTTGAAAATGTGATCTTGGAAAAGAGTGGCGGTATTTTTAACAGTGGGTAGACTTTTCCCAGGGATGAAATGGGCCATCTTGGTCAGTCAATCTATGACCACCATGATTGTATTGTGTCCATAGGAATCAGGTAAGTCTACTATAAAATTAATAGTTACATGACTCCTGGGTCTGGAAAATATGGATAACGTCTGTAAAAGACCTGCTGTTTTGGTTGTCATAGTCTTTGACCTAGCACCAGTGGTGTATCCTGGTTTTGTGCTGCCCTAGGCAGGACAAAACTCAGGCACCCCCCTCCCCCCGCAACACCCCCACCCAACCCTTCCCCCCTCCCCACCTTCTAAATACACACACACACAAACAGTCAGACACACACACACAGTCAGACACAAACACACAGTCAGACACACACACACAGTCAGACACACACACACAGACACAAACACACAGTCAGACACACACACACAGTCAGACACAAACACGCAGTCAGACACAGTCAGACACACAGTCAGACACAGTCAGGCACACACACACACAGTCAGGCACACACACACACACAGTCAGACACAAACACACACACACAGTCAGACACAAACACACACACACACACAGTCAGACACAAACACACACAGTCAGACACAAACCTACAGTCAGACACAAACACACAGTCAGACACACACACACTCACATCAAAAAAATTTTTTCTTTTTATTTAACCCCCCCCCCCAGCCTCCTTACCTTTGTGAGTGCTGGGGGGGGGGGTTCCTCTTTCTCCCTGGTGGTCCAGTGGCTGCCGGTCGGGCTGGGCGGGCGGCGCTGGCTGCTGTGTGGGCGGCTGGCGAGGGAGCTCTTCCTCTGAGCGGTCTACTCAGCTCCCTTGTGTGCCGCAGAGTGAGGCTGGGAGCCGGAATATGACATCATCTTCCGGCTCCCAGCCTCACTCTGTGGCGCGTGAGGGAGCTGAGCAGACCGCTCAGAGGAGGAGCTCCCTCGACAGCCGCCCACCCGACCACCAGCCAGCGCCTGACACAGACAGACACAAACACACACACAGTCAGACACACACACACAGTCAGACACACACACAGTCAGACACAAACACGAAGTCAGACACAGTCAGACACACAGTCAGACACAGTCAGGCACACACACACACACCTTTGGGAGTGCTGGGGGGGGTTCCTCTTTCTCCCTGGTGGTCCAGTGGCTGCCGGTCGGGCTGGGCGGGCAGCGCTGGCTGCTGTGTGGGCGGCTGGCGAGGGAGCTCTTCCTCTGAGCGGTCTACTCAGCTCCCTCGTGCGCCGCAGAGTGAGGCTGGGAGCCGGAATATGACATCATCTTCCGGCTCCCAGCCTCACTCTGTGGCGCGTGAGGGAGCTGAGCAGACCGCTCAGAGGAGGAGCTCCCTCGACAGCCGCCCACCCGACCACCAGCCAGCGCCTGACACAGACAGACACAAACACACACACAGTCAGACACACACACACAGTCAGACACACACACAGTCAGACACAAACACGAAGTCAGACACAGTCAGACACACAGTCAGACACAGTCAGGCACACACACACACACCTTTGGGAGTGCTGGGGGGGGTTCCTCTTTCTCCCTGGTGGTCCAGTGGCTGCCGGTCGGGCTGGGCGGGCGGCGCTGGCTGCTGTGCGGGCGGCTGGCGAGGGAGCTCTTCCTCTGAGCGGTCTGCTCAGCTCCCTCGCGCGCCGCAGAGTGAGGCTGGGAGCCGGAATATGACGTCATCTTCCGGCTCCCAGCCTCACTCTGCAGCGTGCGAGGGAGCTGAGCAGACCGCTCAGAGGAGGAGCTCCCTCGCCACCTGACCACCAGCCAGCGCCGCCTGCTCGGCATGTCAGTTAGCCGCGAGCCTAACTAGGCATTTGCCCTGGGCATTTGGGGGGCGGCGTTTTTTGCCGGCCCCTGAAAAATGCCGCCCAAGGCAAATGCCTTGTTTGCCTCGTGGCTAATACGCCCCTGCCTAGCACATGTAGTCAGGAGCTTACATATTTGATTATGTCTTTCTGTTGGATGTTGGATGGCTTGTGTCAATTTCCTCTGTCTTTTTATGGCGAATAATTCCTTGTCACCTATGTCATAACTAGATTCTGCTTCTGATAGTCTTTTTGAATAGAATGCAACAGGGTGAAAGGTGTCTTTGTCATTGTCTCTTCGTGACAGGATGGTGCCATTAGCTATTTCAGAGGCGTCAACCTCTAGGAAGAAAGGTTTGCATAGTTCTGGTATACGAAGTATAGGTGCTCTGGTGTATAACTGTTTGAACTTGCCAAATGCTGGTTGAGCCTGATGGTCCCAGCACCACCTCACATCTTTCCTTGTAAGACAGGTAAGTGGTTGAATAACTTTGGAAAAATTCTGTAAAAAGTGTCTATAGAAATTGTCGAAACCCACAAATCTCTGAACTTGTATCTTTCTCTAGGGTTCTGGCTATTGTAGTATGGCTTTCAAATTTTTACCTTTCCGGGTCGATTGATGAATCCAAGGAACTCAGCATAGGTTGTCTTGCAGATGCATTTTTAATTTTTTGCATACCTCCAACATGTGGTATCGATGTATCCACAGATCTGAAGTGAAGACTAGGGTATCATCCAGATAGACAACTACATATTGATCAAGGAGATCCCTTAAGATGCCATTGAGGAAGTGTTGGAATCAGGCAGGAGGGTTACAAAGACCATATGGCATGACTGTGTATTCATAGTGTCCGCAACGGGACCGGAAGGCTAGTTTCCATTCATCCAATGTAAACACAATGGATGGAGCTATTCAAAACGTTCTTCTTCTCAATATAATGCTGCAGAAACAGAAAAGTGCATACAATAGTGCAGACAATTTACAATAAATGTAAAAGCAATATTTGCAAGGAAACACTCACAAAATCAGAGCCAATTTGAAACCTGGCTCTGGTATAGATGGCTTCAGGATCTATTCCAGGGTGATCCTAGCCCTTCTGTAGCTGATGGTGCTGTTTCCGGATGAATGGAGAAGAGTCCAAAAGGTGGACTAAATGAACAAATTTATTGAACAAAATTGATATAACTAAAACATAAAAACCATCAAGGATAAAATAATAAGTGAGCCAAAACGCGTTTCGCCTATTGTGGCTTCCTCAGTCAGCTCTCACAACCACTGTCCAGACAATATTCTTTTATACCTCTTTAGTCTATTGAAATTCGCGGCTAAATTCCCTTTGGAACGCAAGCATGCGTTCCACACCTTCATTACCATATTCCCAACCTCATGGATGCGGTGACATCACTTCCGGGTTCCGTTCCAAGTGGGGACGTGTATTTCCAGTCACGTGAATATGATATCGTCACTTCCGGGTTCCGTTCTAAATGGAATGCGGAATGCGTTCCACTTCAAATGTTGTCTGTCTTTTCCTATTCTCATATATAAATGGAACGCAAAATATGCGTTCCAAGTCTTCTTTTCGTCCCAGACACATTTCTGCATATTCTTATGTATACATGGAACGCAGAATATGCGTTCTAAGACTCCTCCTCGTCCCACAAAAGTGTCACACAAAGGTGGAAAAAAACATAGTCTTAATATTCATATCAAACATAGTTATATGAGATCTCTTTTTTTTTTTTTTTTTTTAAACATGTCAAATATTATTAACTTTAAAAAAAAAAAGTTATATACCCAATGTTTGTTACCTATCATATATTCAATGTGCATATTAAGTCCCAATATTTAAAGTGATAGTGCTGATTATATAAAACAAGTGAATTACTTCATTCCATATACAGTGACCATGCATGTGTTGTTATAGTATATGTACAAATAGGTGAATAAATTGATATCTTAAAAGAAACAGGAATATAGTCAATCAATTATCCCTCCTTCCCCTTCTTTCGATAGTATATAGGTTAAAATTCTAAAGGATATCAATTGAAATTTTAATAAATAGTTATAAAATAATTAGAATAATTAAAACTAAAAATATAATAATATAAATGTTTATATCTTTTTATAGGAAATGACATAGCTCAAAATCTTGATTGAGCCCATATGGAATCAATGTTTTAAAATTGTAGATGCATTTCATCTCTTCTTCCCCTATTTTTCTATTAAAATCTCCCTAGTTTCCATTCATCGTCTAGTCTGACACAGAGGAGGTTATAGGCACCTCTCAAGTACAACTTGGTATAAACAGCTGCAGCCTGTAATCTCTCTATTCATTCAGGGATTAGGGGGAGTGGATATTTATGCTTTACAGTGATCTGGTTTAATTCTCTGTAGTCCATACAGGATTGTAGACCATTATCCTTTTTTCCCACAAAGAAGTTGCCTGCTTATGCAGGGGAAGTAAAAGGTCAGATAAACCTTTAGACAAGTTTTCATGTACGTACTTCTTTAAGATGTTTAACTTTTTCTCTGCTAGAGAGTATATCCTGCCATAGGGCATAGGAACCCCAAGAAGCCAATCATACAAGCTGGCCAACTAAGAGCTTACTATGCAGACAGCACATTGAGCTAGGCATAATTGCGTCTAACAATGCGCTCGCTCAAATCTGTCCCCTAGAACTCACTGGTCCACTTGTCTCCTTACCTTCTTACTAGGAGGCAGAAGCTCCTGGTATATAGTCTGGGACAGAGAAAAGCTGTATGTAGTGAGTGTAGAAGGAAGGGAACAGGCCACAGTGTTAGAGAGACCAAAGTCAGCATTAGCTTAACTAATTTCATTGTCAGCCAGTCCACACAGGTTTTGTTTCCATATATCCCTCTTGAGTTTCCATAGTTAAGCAATATTATGTGAAAAGTAGTTAGGACTGCCACCTTTCTTGGAAGAACATACCAGCCTTAGTAATTTGCATAATTAATTATGTATGGGTGACATCACAGGATGAAAATTACAAAGAGTGACATAAGAGAAAAAGCTGTAAAACTCACCAAAAAACTACTTACAGTTTTATTCTGCTGTATAGATGGATTGCTCCCAGTGTCTCCCTGTCCCCCAGTGTCTCACGTCGCCCACTGTCTCAGTGTCACTATGTATCGATTACCCCAGGTCTCCCAGTGTCCCTATGTATCACAGTGTCTCAGTGCCCCATGTGTCCTCGAGTCTCCCAGTGTCCTCATGTCCCAGAGTACCCAGGTCTCCCAGTGACACTATGTATCAAAGGGTCTCCTGGTGTCCTCCTGTGTCTCCATGTCACCCAGTGTCCCCATGGCTCCCTGTGTCCCCATGTCTCCCAGTATCCCCTAGTGTCTGTGTCCCCATGTCTTACATGATCCCCATGTCACTAGGACACTAGGAACACTGAGAGGTACGGGGACACTGAGACAGGGGACATTGGGAGACCCGGGGACACAGAGAAATGGGGACATTGAGACACTTGTACCACTGGGAGACATAGGGACAAAGACACAAGGGACACTGTGAGACACTTGGGGACACAAGGGGACACTGAGAGACTAGGGGACACTGGCTGGGACACATGAGGACACTGGAAGACTAGCGGACACTGAGACACCAGGTACACTGGCTTGGAGACATAGGGACATTGTATCCCTAGTGTCTCAGTGTCCCCATGTCTCTGTGTCTCCAAGTGTCTGTCATAATGTCTCCCAATGTCACTTAGTGTCCCCATATCTCCCAGTGCCCCATGTCTCCTTGCAGCCTTTACCCCCATCCCTCACTCCCCTGAGCTGTAGGCTGTCTCTGCAGGCTGGGAGTTGCTGTCTGGACTCTCTGTATCTACTTCCCTGCAGATCAGTGAGTAGAGCTAGACAGGGAGGGATATGCTGGAACTTTCTATCCCTGCCTTTCTCCACACACAGAGACCCCTACTGGTCAGTGCTGGTATTGCGTCGTAATCTCTGTTTATACTGACCAGGCAGCCTCAAATACTGGCTGTGCCAGTAAAATAACAGCCAGGTGGAAACCCTAAGAGTAGTGTGTAAAAAAAAAAAATATATATATATATATATATATATATATATTTATATATAAATATATATATATATATATATATTTTTTATTTTTATTTTTTTAATTAATGGGCCTATTTCATGGGCATGTGCCTGGAGCTGCAGCTCCATCAGCCCCTGTGTTAATCCAGCCCTGTTCCTGTGGTCCAGTTGATGACAGGCTCAAGGAAGTAGATCAAATGTTGAGTCTAGAAAACAGCCGCTTGTTCCCGAATCAATCAAGGCTCGGCATGCATGGGTATTCGTGTATCACTGCAAGGAAAGAGATTTGGATTATGGAGGTACAGAGGTAACCCGTGAGGAAGGTAGAAATTATAAATGTACTCGCTTACCCCTGGTGTCTCTGTTTTTTTCTGGACAGGTACTCACAGAATGATATGGGCGACCACAATGTAGACAGAGGTTCTTTCATTCGACGCTGTAGTTCTGCAGAGGGTAATCGACCTTGAATCAGTCCTATCTTCATGGGTTCCTCAGTCTGAGCAGTGTAAGAGGAAGACTAGTAACCTGGAGGGGACATTGTTGGTCTTGTTGGAACGGATAGGGGAGGAGCTTTCTCATGGCGTCTCCCACATGAAGCATGAAGGCCTCCAGTGTTTTGGGGATGCCAAAGTGTGCAAAAGTCTTTGAGAGTCTCAGGCAAGCGCAAACGGAATTGATTAATCAGTCCTATCTCATTCCATTGGATTTCAGAGGCAAACCTTTTGAAATCAGTGATGTAATCCTCAACAGATCTGCATCCTTGTCGTAAAAGCACGTATGGCTGTTTGAGCAGTCTCCTCTATCTGGATCATCATATATGGAAGACATGACAGCCACAAAGGAATTTCTTTCTTCGAATTGGGTGGCAAAACTCCTTCCTCCCCTGAACGCTGATTGGCGCGACTCCCCTTTCAGCTGATTGGTTGTTGCTTGGTTTGGGCGCGAAGTTTGAATTCACCGGACTAAACCAAGCGACGCCATGGAACTAATTTCGAGGATGCACAGAGCCTTGAGCCCCAGACTTTCAATGCTGATATCTTGGGCTCTGTACATCCGACCACCCCGCTTTTTGTAGGGATCCCAGATGGGACCCGGGGCTATCTAGCAATGTAGGGGCTATCTAGCAATTTCGTCCCTGTAACCTCTTCCCTTCCAGGGGCGCTGAGCCCCAAAGTGTAACCCCCTGAATGTTTTATGGTTCAATGTGTATCCCTGTGTACTGTTTTGTATCTCCCAGGGAGGGAGATGGCTATATGTAACCCAGCCCCCTCCTGCCTGGGACTAACAGAAGTGTATTGTGTGGAATGAAGACCCCCTGCGGGGTTCTGTGCATAAAAGAAGCCTGTGTTCAATAAAGATTGAAACAGAAAATAATAGGTGCTCTCTATTACACAATAAATAAGTGAGGGCTGCTGTATACAGTAAGAGGATTCCCAAAACCTTGTGTAGCAGTAAAGCAAAAAGAGTAAAGTGTATACTGCACCCAGAATTATACACACATACAGCTGTAGTGAGGAGGGCTGGTTGAAGACCTCAGAATAAAAAAACAAACCATAATAGTGCAATACAATTTTGGCAAGGTGAAAAATATTAAATTAATAGCTGTAGGAGAACCACTCACATTTAGAAGAGCTATACAAGAGCTCTGCTTTGTAGCGCATGGACGGTATAATCCCTGTCTAAGGATATAAGATGGTGCAGATGATGCTGGTCTTCCAGATGCAAATGCAGGTATAGATGGTATATGTAAAATTAAAGAACAGAGAGAAACTCTGATAGAGTGGTATGTACTGTAAGTTTAAATAAAAATAACTCATTTACTTACAATTTTCAGAACAAAGGCCTGCTCTAGTTATCTCAGCATGGGTGGTATTATACCCACCTAGGGATGTAGTAGAACCAGGTAGCAGTCAGGATACAGAACAGGATACAAAATAAATGTATTCTATAAAAGATAACTATTTATTGTAAAAAGCATAAGAAATACACTAATAAAATAATAATAAGGTACAAAAGTCCTCAAATAAGTCCCACTTGACGAGTTTTGGGAATACTTTTAATGTCACAAGGCAGGTACTGCCACACTAGGTCTTCCCTTTGTGTTATAATAATAGCCCCCAACACCAATTGAGTGGTGGCTGGGGTGGGGACATTAGATGGGACACAGACCTCCAAGGTATGTTATAATAGCCCCCACCCCTACATTACAATTAGTGATGTCGCGAACACGAAATTTTCGGTTCGCGAACGGCGAACGCGAACTTCCGCAAATGTTCGCGAACCGGCGAACCGGGCGAACCGCCATAGACTTTAATGGGCAGGCGAATTTTAAAACACACAGGGACTCTTTCTGGCCACAATAGTGATGGAAAAGTTGTTTCAAGGGGACTAACACCTGGACTGTGGCATGCCGGAGGGGGATCCATGGCAAAACTCCCATGGAAAATTACACAGTTGATGCAGAGTCTGGTCTTAATCCATAAAGGGCAGAAATCACCTAACATTCCTAAATCACAATGGATATGGATTGACACCTGACATGACATATTGACACCTTGACATATGGATTGACACCTGTCCTCAGAGCCCCTGATGCACACGGACACAGAGCAGAATAGGGACTGGTCCCCTACATAGGGTCACTTGGCAGATATGGATTGACACCTGTCCTAAGGATCCCTGATACACACTGACACAGAGCAGAATAGGGACTGTTCCTCCTACATAGGGTCACTTGGCAGATATGGATTGACACCTGTCCTCAGGAACCATGATACACACTGACACAGAGCACAATAGAGACTGTTCCCCCTACATAGGGTCACTTGGCAGATATGGATTGACACCTGTCCTCAGAGCCCCTGATACACACTGACACAGAGCAGAATAAAGACTGTTCTCCTACATAGGGTCACTTGGCAGATATGGATTGACACCTGTCCTCAGAGCCCCTGATGCACACTGACACAGAGCAGAATAGAGACTGTTCCTCCTACATAGGGTCACTTGGCAGATATGGATTGACACCTGTCCTCAGAGCCCCTGATACACACTGACACAGAGCAGAATAGGGACTGTTACCCCTACATAGGGTCACTTGGCAGATATGGCGTGGTTGTGGGAGGAGGAGGATGACTTTCACCTCTTCCCCTGTTAGATTCCCGTTGTGCTGTGACATCACCCTTATACGCTGTGTAAAGCATACTTTTTAATTTATTTTGCAAATGCTGCATCCTTTCCGACTTGTAATTCGGTAACATTTCCGCCACTGTCTGCTTATCTGGTCTAGTAGCTTGGACACCCAGCACAGGTCGTTCTCCTTCAGCCTTTTTATACGAGGGTCCCTCAACAGGCACGACAGCATGAAAGACCCCATTTGCACAAGGTTGGATGCCGAGCTACTCATTTCCCGTTCCTCCTCCTCACACAGAGCAGAATAGGGACTGTTCCCCCTACACTTGGCAGATATGGATTGACACCTGTCCTTAGGGTCCCTGATACACACTGACACAGAGCAGAATAGGGACTGTTCCTCCTACATAGGGTCACTTGGCAGATATGGATTGACACCTATCCTAAGGATCCCTGATAAACACTGACACAGAGCAGAATAGGGACTGTTCCCCCTACATAGGGTCACTTGGCAGATATGGATTGACACCTGTCCTCAGAGACCATGATACACACTGACAGAGAGCAGATTAGAGACTGTTCCCCCTACATAGGGTCACTTGGCAGATATGGATTGACACCTGTCCTCAGAGACCATGATACACACTGACACAGAGCAGAATAGAGACTGTTCCCCCTACTTGGGTCACTTGGCAGATATGGATTGACACTGTCCACAAGGACAAGCTGCAGGCTTCCTGGCAGGGCCCATACAAGGTGGTAGAGCAGGTTTGTGATACCACTTTTGTGATCGGTGCGGTCACAGGCTCGGGAGGCAAGCGCATGCTCCATGTGAACCTGCTCAAGCCATACCACGAGCGCACGGAAGAGGTAACCGCGATCTGTGCACCTGCCACTGAAGATTATGATAATTTGCCACTCCCAGATCTCCTAGACCTAGAGGGCCAGAGCGGAGACCTGGGAGAAGTACAGTTAGGAGAATGGTTAGACCCCCAGGAGCGAACCCAGGTCCAAAAACTAATCCAGGACAAGGGGGCCACGTTTTCCAACCTACCTGGGTACAGTCCGTTAACCACTCACAAAGTTGAAACCCTAGACCAGACTCCCCTTCGCCAAACCGCCTATCGCATACCCGAAGCAGTTAAAGAAAATATTCAGAAAGAAATTGAGGAAATGATGCAGTTAGGGGTGATAGAACACTCTAACAGCCCCTGGGCCTCCCCGGTAGTACTAGTACCGAAACGGGACGGCACGACCCGTTTCTGTGTAGACTACCGGAGGCTAAACGATAAAACAACCTCAGACGCCTCGTCTATGCCCCGGATAGACGAGCTCCTAGACAAAATGGCCAGAGGCCAGTACCTCACCACAATAGATCTGTGCAAGAGGTACTGGAAAATTCCATTAGCCGAGGACGCCATCCACAAGTCGGCATTTGTCACCTCGTTTGGCCTGTATCAGTTTAAGGCCATGCCATTCGGGATGAAGAATGCCCCGGCTAACTTTCAGAGGATGGTAGATCGGCTACTGGATGGGTTTCAGGAGTATACCTGCGCCTACTTGGATGATATAGCCATTTTTAGCTGCTCCTGGCCCTAACACCTGACCCACATAGGAGCCGTACTAGACCGGATTAGGGAGGCCGGACTGACCCTAAAGCCCAGTAAGTGCCATATAGGAACGCGTAAAAACCTCCCCAAGATAGTAGTATGGGACCCAGAGTGTGAACAGGCCTTCCAACAGCTCAAGACGGCGCTCATTAAATCACCTGTACTTTCTGCTCCTGATCCAACTAAACGCTTTCTCGTCCATACAGGCGCTTCTATGTTTGGATTGGGAGCAGTACTGAGCCAAGTCGGAGCAGATGGCGGCGAGCAACCCGGGGCTTATCTAAGCCGGAAACTTTTGCCCAGGGAAGTAGATACACTGCCATTGAAAAGGAGTGCCTGGCGGTGGTGTGAGCCCTCAAAAAGCTGCAACCTTACTTGTATGGACAACCGTTTACCTTACTCACAGATCACAACAAATTTGGGGCACTGCGCGTGCAATCTAATGTGCCACCAGATAGGAGTGGTGTGTTAAGTAGTACTATTCTTATCAGTTTAATCCCTGTTACGTCCCCTATCCGTTGATGTGGAGCAAGACGCAGCAGCAGAAGAGGACTCAGCCGAGGAGGTTATGGAAGAGGATGGAGTAGGAGGAGTAGAGGAGGTGGCAGCAGGCCTGCCTGCAAGTCATGGCGGTGTCACCAACTCCTCTGCAGAGCCACGCATTCCATGCTTGGCAGCCATCAGCAGGTTTGCCCAATGCGCAGTGTAGGTGATATACCTGCCCTGACCATGCTTTGCAGACCAGGTATCAGTGGTCAGATGGACCCTTGCCCCAACACTGTGTGCCAGACATGCCATTATTTCCTTTTGCACAATCGAGTACAGGTTGGGGATTGCCTTTTGTGAAAATAAATTTCGTCCGGGTACCAGTGAGTGAGTGGTGGCACTGGGCACAGTATCCACTGTGAGCCTGACACACCTGCTGGCAGACAACTAACTGCTATTTAATCTATAACAGTGAAAAAAGTTTTTTGTTTTTAAATGCAAGCTATTGTGACACCAGATATGAGTGGCACTGTGAACTGGCAGAGTACACGCTGTAGGGCTGACACACCCGCTTTGAGACAACTAACTGCTATTCAATCTATAACAGTGAAAAAGTTTTTGGGTTTTAAATGCAAGCTATTGTGACACCAGTGAGTGAGTGGTGGCACTGGGCACAGTATCCACTGTGAGCCTGACACACCCGCTTTGAGACAACTAACTGCTATTCAATCTATAACAGTGAAAAAAGTTTTTTGTTTTAAATGCAAGCTATTATGACACCAGATATGAGTGGCACTGTGAACTGGCAGAATACACGCTGTAGGGCTGACACACCCGCTTTGAGACAACTAACTGCTATTCAATCTATAACAGTGAAAAAAGTTTTGGGGTTTTTAAATGCATGCTATTGTGACACCAGATATGAGTGGCACTGTGAAC
>OW240923.1:64967752-65025252 GCA_933207985.1 Pelobates cultripes
TATACCTAACCTAGCTATGCTTTTCCCTATCTTATGAACAGCAGCTACACTTTCCCTCCTCTTACTAAGCATGCAGCTTGAGAATGAATCTAAAATGGATGCTGTCCAGTAGGTGGGAGGGTCTGCTAGGGAGGGTGTGCTGCTAATTGGCTGGAATGTGTCTGCTGACTGTGAGGTACATGGTCAAAGTTTACTCAATGATGACGAATAGGGGGCGGATCGAACCGCGCATGTGTTCGCCGTCCGCGGCGGACGCGAACATGCTATGTTCGCCGGGAACTGTTTGCCGGCGAACCGTTCGGTGCATCACTAATTACAATAGGTCCCCACCCCACTCCATTTTATACGCAGCACCCTTCCGCTTATTAAGGGTGGGACCTGTGGGGATAGTAGAATGTCCCAAATTTTTTGTTATTTAATAGCACTCAGGGTGCAGGGGGTGGGCAGTCATTTGTCCACCCCCATTATTTAATTTAAAGTCCCCCACATGATGCCTATGGATAGAAACATAGAATGTAACAGCAGCCCCATCTGGTCTTTCCTCCAAGCTGTACATGTTAGGATACTTTAACCTTTCCTGGTAAGTTTACCCAGTTTTGTAGCCCTTCACTGAACTCTCTCCAAATTATCAATATCCTTCTGCAGATACGGTCTCCAGTACTGCATACAGTACTCCAAGTGAGGTCTCACCAGTGCTTTGGACAATGGCATGAGCACTTCTGTGGCGGATCCTTTTCCCCAAAAGAGCTATCACTACCCCCTGGTTCAGTACCGTTCCTTCTCTTGAACATTATCACCGAAAGCTTTCTCTTTCTCTGACAGTCTTTCGTCCATAAACCACCGAAAGACCCCCAACGGCACTTGGCCGCAAACCGTATGGAACTATAACTTGCCACTTCAACTCGCGGTTCCTGATCACCTTGACCCACTGTTTTGCCCCACTTCCTGACCTTCCAGGAGAGCGCTATTTGGAGGGAAGGGACTGCGGACTAAATAGAACAATCGCTCCCAGAGAGCCAGGGGGAGCTCCATTTTGTTTGGCCACAGGAACTCCATATATTTGACCAGCCAAAACTCTAATTGTGTTGGAACTCTTTTGGGCATATACCCCGTATGTGGCGGGTCAAAACTTTACTCCGGTGGTGATTTGTTATCTCTTCATGGATTTTGCCAACATGGGCGATTGGATCAGAGCTATCCAGGGTTCATGTGTGTCTTTATTGTGTTTTTGTGTTCGGCACTCTGTATCCTGGAGATAATTAGTTTATCACGCAGCAACTCAATTATCTCCCAGACACAGATACCTGGGTGGGCACTGTATGAGTTGAATGGAGACCCCATGCTGGGGGTCTGTGCATAAAAGGCTGCATTATCAATAAAACCAGTTGTACTTCCACAAATGTGTCATCTAGTTACTGGGGGGAATAAAGCTATTCACTAAAATATGCTTTTTTCAGCTTTGAGGATATTCAGTGGAGATCCAGGTATTGGAACTCCACTACAAGAGACTACAAGAGGTTACAGCGGTGGGATGCAGACCTCTCAGTTGAAGAAAGCCACAGCACATCCGATAGCCATTTTCTGAATGGACAGTGAATGGAGACGAACTACTCCATTGTCATGCGAATGACTCTGAAGGAGATCCTGGAAGCAAGGGGTCAGGTACCCAGTAACAAGTTGAAGGCTACGCTTGTCCAGCAGCACTCTCTATCATCAGTGGAAGAAAATGAATTCCAGTGGGAAGTGCGACTCTGACTGGCCTCCTATGGTGGAAACCCCTCCGAGGAAACTGTGGCCTAAACCCTTTCGGAAGTTAACACGTACCTTATGGCTTGGGTCAAACAGGAGAACCAACTGCGGCTGGCCGAGCAACAGTCCCGGGAAGGATTCCCAGCAGTTTCCTTCAACTTGGAGTGTAAGCCCAAGATTCCCTTTGGTGCTTTTAAAAACCTTGTTGAGGCGGAGCAAGATATTGATGACTTTCTCCAACATTTCAAGAGACTATATACTCTGCACAGTGTGAGCCCAACAGATTGGGTCCCACTTTTGGCCAGCAAGTTATGGTGTTGAGTGGCCAGTTCTAGACAAAGATATTAGAGACTATGCAGGTATCAGAGATCATCTTGGTCCAGTATGTCATTACTCCAGAGGCATGCCGATGGCACTTTCGGGAGTTAAAGAAGACCGACATAGACTCACATGCTAACTACACTAAGCTGCTGTCGGGTGGGTGCAAGCTTACCACGCAAAAATTATGGGGGAATTGATTCAATTTATACCGCTGAAGGTATTCTACAACTGGTTGGCCCCAGAGATCCAGGAGTGGGTACGGGATCTTAACCCAGCTACCGTCACCTTAACAGCAGCACAGCAAGCCGATGAGTATCAGGATTCCCGCCGTCATCAGTGACCCCAACCCAGACTGTTTCCCCGACCAACACCACCTAACCCAAGACAACTGATCCAGCAGCGACACGGAGGTACAGCTAACTCCCCAATTCCAACCCTGATCCAGAATACAGTGCCACCAATGCCAGCAACTTGGACATATGAAGTGTGAATGCACCAAGGCAGAGACAAAGCCCAGTGGATTTGACCTGGACCACCCCCAACCACACAAGAAGCCGCCCACTGTTACCATGCTCAGGCATCCCCCATTATTTTGACTCCCGAACACCCAGATGGTAACTGGGGTGTTTTAAACCAGGTAGATCCCGGGTTACCCATCGTCCGTTACCCATGGTGGCAGCGGTAGGATGGTACTTCCCAGCCGAACGGAACCGGCGTTCCTTAATGGAACAAGCATGGCACCCAGCTACAGTGAGGAAGAGCTTGACAGGCAGATGAAGGGGCTATTACCCTTATTGGGACCCAACCACTAAGAGTTTTTCATACAGCATGTGAAGAAAGCATTGGCCTGGTGCCTGCAGCGTACCACAGAACTAGCAAACGAGAGGGCACAGTGGGGGATATCCACACCCCAGCAACAGGTTCCAGAGACTGGAGACTTGACACAGGAGGTCCAGGGAAAGAAGTGTCTGTCCTTCCTCCCCAGCGGCAGTGTGAAGTGCAGGGAGCGGAGACAACCAATCGCGTCCCCCAGCGACAATGTGAGTTACAGGGAACAGAGACAGCTGGTCTCATTCTCCAGTGGCAGTGTGAGGTGCAGGGAATGGAGACAACCGGTCTTGTTCCCCAGCGGCAGAGTAAATTCGTGGGAGTGGGAGTCGGCCTCTCTCCCCAGCAGCGGAGTGAGATTCCTCCCCAGTATCCCGAGCAGCCCCAGGAAGAGAGCACAGTCAGGAGTTAACCATTTAGCAACTGGTCAAAGCTTGCCAGTTACCAGATTTAAAAAGTTTAAAGAAGGGCGGAGTCTGAATGCCAAAGTGACCGGTTGCACAATACATGAGCTCCGACAATAATCTGCCAATACCTTCTTACACACTCTCCCTGGGTAACTTAACTTTCTGCAAAATTAAGAAACAAAGACCAAACAAATACAGTGTATTAGCAAGCACAAGGCGTGGCTGGGCCCAAGATGGCCTCCCTCTATGGTCGCTGTTCCGACTTCTCAGACTATCTATCCTTGGAGTCATAGGATGAAAGCCTACCTATCCCACAACAGAGCATGATGAAGTCACAGCGGAACCCAGCGGGAACAGACTCTTCCCCAGTTACGAAGTCGGTACAGCAGGAACTACTGGTAGATTTTCAAAAAACCATCCAGGCCGATGTAGCTGCGCTCTGCAGGGACCTGAGGGGCCTAACAGGTCACATCGTAAAACTGTAGGGTACGTCAGATACACAGGAGGGTACATCAGACAGGGCCGGACTGGCCCACCGGGATACCGGGAAATTTCCCGCTGGGCCGTCGGCACCTGGGGCCGGGCAGACACCTGGGTCTTCTGGCGGCCGCTGGAGGAGGTCTTCTGGCGGCCGCTGGGGGAGGTCTACTGGCGGCCGCTGGGGGAGCTGCGCTGTCTCTGCTCCCCAGCGCGCAGCTTAATGATACCGGTGCCGGAATATGACATCATATTCCGGCCCCAGTCTCATTCAGCAGCGCGCGAGGGCGGGAGAGCAGAGCCAGCACAGCTCCCCCAGCGGCCGCCAGCGGACCTCCCCCAGCGGCTGCCAGAAGACCTCCCCCTGGCAGGTATTAGTAATGTGTGTCAGTGTGAGTTTGTTTGTGTCTGTCTGTTATGGTGTGTGTGTGTGTCTGTCTGTCTGTGTCATGGTGTCTGTCTGTCTGTCTGTGTCATGGTATCTGTCTGTATGGTGTGTGTGTCTGTCTGTCTGTGTCATGGTGTGTGTGTGTGTCTGTCTGTCCGTCATGGTGTGTGTGTCTGTGTCATGGTGTGTGTGTCTGTCTGTCATGGGGTGTGTGTCTGTCTGTTATGGGGAGTGTGTCTGTCCGTCATGGGGTGTGTGTCTGTCTGTGTCATGGTGTGTGTGTCTGCCTGTGTCATGGTGTGTGTGTGGGTTTGTCTGTGTCATGGTCTGTCTGTGTCATGGTCTGTCATGGTGTGTGTGTGTCTGTCATGGGGTGTTTATATGTCATGGTATATGTATGTTTCTGTGTCTGTCATGGTGTATATGTGTGTTTAAAAATAGTGTTTTTGCTCATCTTTTTTTTTCCCACGCAGCGTGCTGGTTTCCCCTCGACTGGCCCTGCCTCTATAGCTGAGATCATCAAGCTTGATTATCTCAGCCAATCCAATGCTTTGCCATAGGATTGGCTGCAAAACGCCACTCCAATCAGCATCTCCTCATAGAGATGCATTGAATCAATGTATCTCTATGGGGAACGTTCAGCACCTACAGAGTGTGGAGGCCCTGAATGTAGGTGCACTGACACAGGAAGCACCTCTAGTGACCGTCTGAGTGACTGTCACTAGCGGTGTCACTTTGAAGCAATGTAAACACTGCCTTTTCTCTGAAAAGTCAGTGTTTACATTGAAAAGCCTGTAGGGACATGCTATAGACACCAGTACCACTACATTAAGCTGTGTGTGTGCGTCTGCTAGTGAGTGAGCTTGCTTGCATGCGTGTGCCTGCTAGTGAGTGAGCTTGTGTTTTTATGTCAATGAGCTGATGTATATCAGTGAGATTGTTTGTCTATGAGGCTGTGTATCAATGAGCTTGTGTGTGTCATTGAGATGTCAGTGAAATTGCCTGTGTCTGCATGTGAGTATGCTTACTGTATAAATTAAAGTTTTACCCTGAAAGGACCAATATTTTATATTAGAAAAAGCAATATATATATATATATATATATATATATATATATATATTACTTAATCATCTGTCATGGCAAGACATAGCCTTACATATTACACGCGACAATATATGGCGCAGTGACTTATGGGGCTGGCACAATTTTTTTTTCCAGGGCTGCTTTGTATCACCAGTCCGGCCTTGACGTCAGACACACACTCGGCAAACAGAATCACTCAAACAAATGGTTCTGGAGCTGAAACAGCAAAATTACACTTACGAACTGCACTTTGCGGCTCAGGAGGAACAACATAAAAGTGCATGGAGTCTCAGAGGACATAGCAAAGGCAGAATTGCTGCACTTCATGAAGGGGGGTGGGAAGATATGTGATGGAAGGCCTGATTTGTTTGGCGGGGCCACCGCTTATTTCACCGTTCTCCATGAATCTATATTCGCTGGTTCTGTTTGGCTGGGAAGTACAGTCCCACCGCTGCCACCAGTTGTAGAGGACCACGGGTAACCCGACCGGCTACCTCCGCTATTACCTTCCTCCAGCCCCTCAGGAACCCTTAGAACAGGCAGACAGCCATTCCCCCACCCCTAGTAACTGGACGATACACAGTCAGTGTTGTACCTCCAGAGTTGTGTGTCGTCCAGTTTCTTGGGGGGGGGTAAATGATATATAATAAGGGTGGGTGCATTTACTATGAAATAGGTGAATTACGGTTGGACAGACATGTAGCGCAAATGCCAGGTTTTGTTTACATTTTGTTTTGTTCACAATGTGTACATTTGGCTCCGTCCTTAAGGGGTTAAACTACAATTAATGTGTTTGGAAATCCATCTGTGTAAGTAACACAAATTATTCCTGCTCCAAATCTTATTTTAATTGAACACATTATTATTAGTGAATCACCTAAAATGTCTCAGAACAGCCCCATGGCACGCCCTCACTCACATCCCTAAAATATTTGAATTGTTGGAATGCATGTTGTGTTGAGTCCTCATTCCCTGCATACTGAGTTTTTTTATTTACCTTTCATTACTGAAACATTATTTCAACACTCCTTCCCAACCCTGTCACGCACACACATACACTGATACGCAGACAGATACACACAGAAATAATATTTTCATACTTTGAGTGCAGGAGGGTGGCTTCCCTGCGATCCGCTGGGAATAACTGCAGCAGGTGGGAGTAGTCTTGGGCTGGCTGAAGTTGATGGCATCAGGCTGAGGCTGGTCCTGACTCTCCTCAATCCTCTCGCACTCTTTAATCACTTCAAGCACAGCAGCCGCGTGGGAGCCCCAGTTCTAACAGGGGCTTGGTCTGGTATGTATATGTAAAAAAGCAATAAGTCTGGCACTCTACCTAAAAAACTTGAGAATCACTTCAATTATATAAATATGTATTCCACATGCATATTTAAATTCTTTGTGTATATTTATGTAATATTTTCACCTAATTAAGTCATTTTAGGAACCTGCCTGACAACCCAGGCAGGAAGTCCAGAAAATTAAATTTGGTAGCACTATATTTAACCCTGTAACTTTCCATGACATCCTAAAACCTGTGCATGGGGGGTACTTTTTACTCGGGAGACTTCGCTGAATACAAATATTAGTGTTTCAAAACAGTAACACGTATCACGTAACATGTATCACAACCATGTCAGTGAAAGTGAGGTTTTTTGCATTTTTAACACACAAACGGCACTTTCACTGATATCATTGTTGTGATACATTTTACTGTTTTAAAACACTAATATTTGTGTTCAGCGAAGTCTCAATAATCCCATATACAGGTTTTATAGTGTTTTTGAAAGTTACATGGTCAAATATAAGGCTTGGTTGTGGTTATGTTGCCTTTAAGAGCATATAGTAGCCCAGGAATGAGAATTACCCCTATGGTGGAATACCATTTGTAAAAGAAGACAACCCAAGGTATTGGAAATGAGGTATGTTCAGTCTTTTTTAGTAGCCACTTAGTCAACACTGGCCAAAGTTAATAATTTTTTATTTACATTTTTAACGCACAAACAAACAGAAATGCTAACTTTGGCCAGTGTTTGTGAATAAGTGGTTACTAAAAAAGACTGGACATACCCCATATTGAATACCCTGGGTTGTCAACTTTAAAAAAATATGTACATGTGAGGTGTAATGAAGAGATTTATGACAGATAACAGTGTTACAATGTCACTATTGATACAATTTGCAAATGATATGCCATCATGGGGGTGATTCTCATTCCTGGGCTACAATATAGTCTCAAAGGCAACATAATCAACATGGCAAATTTCAATGTGTAAAAACTGAAAATGAAACATGCTATATTTGACCATGTAACTTTCTAAAACACCATAAAACCTGTGCATGGGGGTACTGGTGTACTTGTGAATACAAATACGTGCATTTTATTGCAGTAAAAGCAAACATTATTATGACTTTCACAGTTAAAATGCCACGCAGAACTAAACAAAATTTCTTTAAAAATCTTAATTTCTCACACTTTTTTTTTTTTAGATTTTATTCATAATGAATTATGTTTCATATATGAATTGTTCAGGTGAAATTAAAGCCCTGTTTCTCCCGAACAAAATGATATATAATAAGCGTAGGAGAACTTAACCCCTTCCCGACCGTGGACGGAAATTTTCCGTCAACCTTGTCCTTCAGTTAAGGACCGTTGACGGAAAATTTCCGTCATTTTCTTAAGTTAACCCCAGATCGCCGCGATCGCGGCAATCGCGGGGTTAACGGTGCTCCGGTCTGCCTCTGCATTAGAGGCAGACTGGGAGCACCCGATCGGGCTGCCCCAGCACCGGTGCTCACATACTCACCTTCCGCCTCCCTGCACTTCCGGGTTCTGTGTGAAGTGCAGGGAGACGGATCAGTGCTGATCTGCTTCCCTGTGTAAAAAAAAAAAAAAATTAAAGTTAAATCAAACCCCCCCTGCCCCTGTTTTAATAAAATTAACCCCTTCCCTGCCAATTGATCACTGACTACAGTGATCAATTGGCAGGGTATACATTTTAATGTCATCTGATTTTTTTTTTTTTTAACCCCTGAGGGTTAATTATTATTTTTTTAACCCTCAGGGGTTAAATTTATTTTATTAATTAATTTAAATATTAAAAAATTATATATTTAGCTAGCTGGGATGGGTGGAAGTTAGTGGGGAATTGGGGAATTTGGTGTTAGGCTAACTAGGGGTTAACGTTAAAAAAAGTTTTAAAATAAGCTTTAAGAAGGTAAAAAAATTTTTTTTTTAAATGTTTTAGTAACGTTTAAGTAAAAAAAAAAAATACCACCCCCTTTACCCAGTCTAAATAAAAATTAACCCCTTCCCTGCCAGCTGATCACTGCCTACAGTGATCAAAATACAGATCACAGTATTATACTGTGATTTAACCCCTGAGGATTAACTTTTATTTATTTTTTTTAACCCTCAGGGGTTCCATTTATTTAATTAATTAATTTAAATATTTTATAATTAAATATTTTGCTAGCTGGGGTGGGTGGGAGTTATGGGAAAATGGGGAATTTACGGTTAGTGCTGCTTACTGCTAGTTAGGGGTTAACGGTAAAAGAAAAGTTTAGAAAAAAAATTAAAAGTGTAAAAAAAGTTAAGATAGTGTAAAACATTTAATAAGTAAAAAAAAAAGTTTAAAAATGGGTTTTACAAAGTAAAAAAAGTTTTACAAAGTAAAAAAATACATTTAAAAATGCTCATTACCACTACACTTGGTACAAGCTAGCGGAAATATTATCCCACGCTAAGGTTCAAAATATGCCTTTTGAATTACCCTGGGATGTCTTCTTTAAGAAATGATATGCCTTTATGGTGTAATTGGATGATATAGCCTTGTAAAATACTCTAAAATGGGACATGGACACAGCGTAAAAATTCAAAGTTTGGAAAAAACTGGAATGGCTGTGTCTCAAATGTGCCCCTTCAATGTCCACATATACCTGGCAAAGGTACATACGGGGGTATTGCTGTACTCAGCGACATAGCTGAACAACATATGAAGTAGTATACAGTCGTAGTACACATAAGGTTTGCAAAATATACTGCGCAAACTCACTTTGTGTGTCAAAAAGGCAGAAAAAATGCTTATTACCACTACACTTGGTACAAGCTAGCGGAAAAATTATCCCACGCTAAGGTTCAAAATATGCCTTTTGAATTACCCCGGGATGTCTTCTTTAAGAAATGGTATGCCTTTATGGTGTAATTGGATTATATAGCCTTTTAAAATACTCTAAAATGGGACATGGACACAGCGTAAAAATTCAAAGTTTGAAAAAAATGGAATGGCTGTGTCTCAAATGTGCCCCTTCAATGTCCACATAAACCTGGCAAAGGTACATACGGGGGTATTGATGTACTCAGCCGACATAGCTGAGCAACATATGAAGTAGTATACAGTCGTAGTACACATAAGGTTTGCAAAATATACTGCGCAAACTCACTTTGTGTGTCAAAAAGGCAGAAAAAATGCTTATTACCACTACACTTGGTACAAGCTAGCGGAAAAATTATCCCACGCTAAGGTTCAAAATATGCCTTTTGAATTACCCCGGGATGTCTTCTTTAAGAAATGGTATGGCTTTATGGGGTATTTGGATTATATAGCCTGGTAAAATACTCTAAAATGGGACATGGGAACAGTGTAAAAATTTAAAGTTTGAAATGAACTGGAATGGCTGTGTCCCAAATGTGCCCCTCCGATGTCCACATATACCTGGCAAAGGTACATACGGGGGTATTGATGTACTCAGCCGACATAGCTGAGCAACATATGAAGTATTATACAGTCGTAGCACACATAAGATTTGCAAAATGTACTGCGCAAATTTACTTTGTGTGTCAAAAAGGCAAAAAAACGCTTATTACCATTACACTTGGTACAAGCTAGCGGAAAGATTATCCCACGCTAAGGTTCAAAATATGCCTTTTGAAATACCCTGGGATGTGTTCTTTAAGAAATGGTATGCCTTTATGGTGTAGTTGTTATATGTAGCCTGCTCAAGTGCTCCAAAGTGGGCACGGACGCATCAAAACCCTCCATGAAAATTCACACTTAAAAACCTTAACTTGTTACGTTTCTTTTATAGCAGTGTAACTTCACAAAATAGTTTCTAGGTCATACATTGGGCATATTGTTTTACTCAGAAGACTTAGCTGAGCATAATTTGGGGGGTTTGAACTTAGTGGCACATATGAAATGTACAAAATGCCCAGCAAAAATGTAATCCGTATGTAAAAAATGCCCAAAATTATTTTTTACCACATACTTTGGCATATATTGGTGAAAAAATGGGGGCATGTTAAGGCACAATATGCACCATATGAGATACCCTGGAGTGTCTACTTTTACAAATGGTAGGCCTTTGTGGTTTTTTTTGAACAGTCAAACTGCTATAATACCCCAAATTGAAGCATAGGCCCATTAAATCCGCCTCTCAAAATTCTACTGTAAATGTTGAAACGGACAGGTCTCCTATATGGCACTGTAGCTTCACGAAATAGTGCCAAAGACATACAATGGGGGTATCGTTGTACTCAGCAGAAGTAACTGAACACAAAATAAAACTTTGTACAGGAATAGCACACACCAACTTTACAAAATATACATGGGAAGTTCTTTGTTATAAGTTTGTGTGCCAAAAACTCCAAAAAACTAAATTTTACTCCAATATTTAGCAGAGATTGGCGGTGAAATGGCTACTTAGAAAGTGTCAAAAAAACCTTAGGACAATAGCCTGTGATGTCTACTTTATATAAATATATACTTTTGTGTGGCAATTTTGTTTTCTTTTATGGCTATTAAGCTTACAAGACAAACATACAAAATTCTAAAATCGCTCTACATTAAAAGTTTATTTTACTCCTTGTGCTTTATGACCTGTAACTACCAAAAAAAACTTTAAATCCCAGACACATTATATATTTTGTAAATCAGAACAACTAAATAAATTTATTTTTAATTACTTTCTTTAACCTGCACTAATTAGGCACACATTATTATTGCAAAAACTGTACAAAAAACACAAATTTTTTCTTTTTTTTTGCATTTTTCTGTATTTTTTAAATAATAAATAAGCATTTATATATATATATGTTACATCAAATTAAAGCCCTTTATGTCCTTTAAAAAACAGTATACAATATGTGTCGGTGCAATAAACGAGAGAGATGCAAATTGCAGTTGAACGCATACAGCAAGAAAATGCAAAAATTGCTTGTGTCATTAAGCGTAAGACAAGCTTCTGAAGCTGTGTCCTTAAGGGGTTAATTTAAAAAAAAGGTGAACAGACATATAGCACAAATTCCAGTTTTTGTTTACGTTTTGTTTTGATCACAACGTGTACAACTGGCTCAGAGCCATCTAATAGAAGCCATCTAATTGAAGTTCCATCTCTGGCTATGCATAATGTAATATTATAAGAAATGTCTTTCTGTCCTAAAAAAAAATAAAAAAATAAATCATATATATGCATGGGTGTACCTAAGGGGAAAAAAATTCAGTTCAGTAGAGCACATAGCAAAAGTGCCAAAAAAAGACTCAGTTATAAACATGTGGAATGTTGGAAAAGCCCCAGTCACTAATAGGTTAAGATAAACATAATGTAAATTAGAATTATTTTGTTAAGTCAAGGAGAACTTTGCCTTCTTTTAGATTGTCATTAGTAAAAGGAATGTGTGAAATAGTGAATAATTTTTGCAGCATAATTTAATATCCATATAAGGATGTAGGATTTCCCCTTAATAATATTGATCTCAGAGATCTTGCCAAAAACAAAGCCCACACGTGCTATGTATGATGATGACAGAGTATCTTGCCACACCTTTACTTGCACGTAAGCAGGTAGCATAAGATGTATGATAATGATATACTCACACAAGACACACGAGAACGCAGCAAGTTCCAGCAGGAAGCAGTGATGACATGCAATGATAAATTGTCTAACTTGGGTAGCATTCAAATCTGTGTCTCTGGTGTGAACCTAAATGAATTTATTATTGTGAAATTATTGTTAATGTTTATATTATTACAAAACTACATAAATGTAATTTAATGTGAGCTGATTATTTTGAAACTGGAGTGAAATTAGTCACATATATAAACCATCCAGGTATTCTAAAACCTTTAGAAAAATTGGGCAGGTCCTAATCACTTCCTGTTCCCATTTGGCTAATTCTGTTCCAATTTTGTGTTTTGTTGGCACATCATTTGACATTCATGCAAAGAGGCAAAAATCTTCACATCATGTTGGACCTGGCATGTCATCTGTCTTACGGGGTTAAAGTAAAGTAATTTGAAAAAACAGAAAATAAGAGGCTGTCTACTACATAAAATGTATGGAGTGTCCTTAAAGGGTTACTGGCAATCTAGGAGAGGAATAACCCTAATTAGAAACTTTTAGAAAAATAAAAGAGGAATGGAAACACTGAACAAAGAACCAGAGGTCAAAGTGAATTTAAAATCAATAGCACAGTATGCGCATGTGCATTAAATCATGCATGCCATTATCTCGACGCGTGTCCCAGTTTATCCTTCTTGGGTTGTCTTTATAAGTGCTGGGGTTAGCTAGCAAGCAAGGCTGCCTCGAAGCAGCTGAGGGTGAAATATAGCTAATATATAGGGATGTTCCCTTTATCATGCTAACTACTAATATTATCCGTAGTTTCTTCACCACAAATAGAAACTGGACTTTTACTCCAACTGCTGACTTTGGTAACTGCCTGTTAGGCGGTTTTTAGGGATCTACATCTCTAAGTAGGGTTTTGATATCTTCAGAGACATATATGGAAGGAAGACCTTTTAATGTATCATCCACTTAGATGAACCTGTGAGTGCTTATTCCCATCCTTAATACATTAAGAGACTTGTTATGGTAATATGTGCTAATTCTCTGCTATAAATAAGGTTTAATAACTACAACCCTTGTACCACCAGTTGTATCCAAAATAGAGGACATTTGTTAAAATTTTCAACACTTTAAAAATATCTAACATGGGGTATATATCGCCAGAAAAACTGACCGACAGCAACAGTGCCTAAAGCAGAAGGTCTGCTGGAACTGGGGAGAGGCTGGCTTATCAAGCTGCAGTCCCCTGGAGGAGAAAACTCTGGTGCCCTAACTGAGGCCTTCTCCCGCGGTGAGTGGGGCGGACGGCCGCTGCCCCACTATCCTGCAATACAGCACCCAGCCGAGAGCGTGAACCCAAGTGGACCCGGCCCTGTTTCCCCCCACCCCCGGGGGGGTGATCAAGTCCTCACCCTAATGCCCTGATCGAGAAACCATGGAGTCCAGCCACTACGTCCAAAATGGCAGACACTATGTGTGCAAGAGACAGAGGAGGAATCATCACCCTCTCCGTACCAGCAGTTGACGCAACAGCTCCTGCCTCCATACACCGCCATCCCGGGAAGCGAGCCACCTATTACCTGCCCCAGCAACCGTCCAAACTGATGATAGCGACGATAGCGGCAGCACAGGTGGGACGGAAATACCCCACGATCCGACCATAGCAGAGACCAAGCTGATCACCAAGAGTAGTTCCCCTGCTCGAGGACGGACCTCCTACTCACCACCTGTCCAACCTGCAGCAAAACGGGCCATGAATGGACGACCACACACAGGCGACACCAAGTCTCCCACCACGGCGGTCCACAGCCCTGAGAGGACCAAGAGGGACGGACACACCAGAACGTGGCTGCAGCCCCAGAGAAACCAACGAGAAACTTACAAGGCAGCATAGCTGGAGTGTGTTCTGACACCTGCTCTGGTAGGCACTTGCCCCCTGCTTCATAGAACAAGCAGAGCAGGTGCCAGTTAGTGGTGGGACCCCCCCTGCATGAGCGGTTTCAGGACCACCACGACGACGGCTCCCCGCTGACTCAGATTGGGGTGACAATAAAGTGACTAATCTAGCTTGACTGCCACGCATACTCAAAATGTAGTAGCCTGACTGTAAAGCTATCATTGTATGCAAGCATAACCTGTAACAACTACAGACTAGCATAAACACTGACCAAGCCTTACTGTAGTATAAACCCATTAGTCTCAACTGAACTTAATCTGAACATAACATAAAATTGTGCCTGTCAATCTCTTGTCCCGCATGCTTAGCGAGGAAAATTCTTGAGGACTGCTTTCGGGGCACCTCATGACTGCTTGTAATATATACGTGCACTGCAAAAAAAATTTTTTTAAAAAAATTCTAACATAATTCAACCTTCTAACTTCTATTCAAATATACTGGAGAGCTTTCTCCCCTTTTATACTGAATAGGATTTGTGTGTATATATATATATATTGTTACAAAAGACTCGAAATGACTCTGTTATTGTTAATACTGTGATAAAGTGAAGGCAGATAGGCCTTTTAACCCCAGGGGAAGTACGTGTAGTTTGTGTGTTGCACAACACAAAGCATTGTTTAGTTATGGGCCCCTGGGGTGGAGCATTTGGAGAGAAGGGTGGGCCAATGCTCCACTCCACAGTTTAGTGGTTTTCTGGGGAGACATGGATCCAGGCCAGGGTTTTTTGGATCGTTTCCAACCACTGCTCAGCTGCAGTTAATGAGCTGTTGCAGTGGGAATAAACCCCTCCCGGCTAGGCAGGAAAAGGAGAGGGATTGCTGGCTTCCTCCCAGGAAGCAGGTAGGAGAGAGAGGCTGTTCTCTCCAGATAGAGTCAAGGAGACTAGGCACTTGGAGTGCAGAAAGGAAGCAGCCAGGGCAAGGCTGGCTTGGAGCACTGGGAGTGCAGAAAGGAAGCAGTCAGGGCAAGGCTGGCTTGGAGCACTGGGAGTGCAGAAAGGAAAGCAGTCAGGGCAAGGCTGGCTTGGAGCACTGGGAGTGCAGAAAGGAAAGCAGTCAGGGCAAGGCTGGCTTGGAGCACTGGGAGTGCAGAAAGGAAAGCAGTCAAGGCAAGGCTGGCTTGGAGCACTGGGAGTGGAGAAAGGAAAGCAACAGGCTAGCTAGCAGAGTGTTGCTATCTAGTAAGGTTGGTGCCATATGTTTTTGTTAGTTTAACCCTGATAGAGAGGGATATACAAAGTGAGTTAGTGCTCAGACGAGCTAGGTTTTTTGTTTATAGGGTTTTCTGTTACAGTTATGTTTTTCATTTACTGCTGTATCCTGTGTGGATTTTCAAATAAAGTGCATGGAGTATATGCAATTACAAGGACTGTGCATGTTTTTGCCCTAGAGGACTGTGCTACCTGGTGACAAGGATCACAATACCTATTGCTACTGTTACAACTCTATACGTTTAAGCCGAGGAAACACGAATGGATTACACGAACTGTTATAAAGACCCCATTCGTGATACGAATGAGAGACCCCCAAATGCTGGCGTGTGCCACCAATTAACCTCGTCACCCCGCAAAGTACGGAACGGGCGACCACCCGACCAGCAGAGTGTGGCGGCCATTAACCACCCAGGCGGCTGCAGTCTGTGGTTAACCACAGACTAATTGACGGGCCTGGAGGATCGACGTTCACACACAAATCACCGAAGGGAACCTACCGAACAACCTCACGAACGGAGACCCCCTACAGTGGGTCGTGTGGCAGCAATTAGCCTGTGGTTTCTGCGGTTAACCGCAACTCAAGTACCATGCTACCAGGTGGTCCTCGTTCATGTACCGAACGAGTTCCACTACCAGACAGACAGCAGGGATTCGCATGAACTTATACCCGAGTTTAGTTCCATAAGTTAGAGGCGAGGTCCCGCTGCCCGTTAAACTGTCTGAAAACATGGCCGCCATCAGAGACTCACGATCCAAAATACCGAACGGACTTTATACGGCAGAAATAGCCCATTCTGTTCGATGGATTGGAGCGCCATTCATATGTTTAATGTACTCGAACGCGAGCTATTAAATGAATGGTAGAATGAGCTGTTTTCCTCTATTAATGTTAAAGTTATGGATTTTTATACAGTTTTCTGGGACGTAATAAAACGTGGTCTTTTGTGCGCTTGGAGATAATTAGATTGTATAACCATTGGCCTCATTATCTCCAAGCAGGGCGGGTACTAATTCAAATGATACACTGTATTGTGATTGGTTACCTGTTTGTACTGTACCTGTATTCCATCAGGTCCACAGGGGGCTGTCCTTGGACCTGAGGAATCGCATAAATTGCCATGTTGTGTGCCAGTAAAGCCAGTTCGTTTTGAACCTCAACTTGCAGCCTCGACTCATGTTGTAGGGATCCGGGATATTGATGCTTATACCGTGTTTGGGATATTCTACACTTGCAGCTTATTACCGAAGAACCTCCGTTCGACTCTCTACAGCGGGAACCAGGAGCTCCAAACGATCAACCTCCCTGCTATATACAAATATATATATATATATATATATATATATATATATATACACAGAGTGGCCCATAAGTTCCTACCCATCCAGCACACAGAAACACTGGATACATAAGATATATGGATGGGTAAGGACTTACGGGCCACCCTGTAGATATAAGTGGTATCTGATTTCAGCAACATTATATCTTTTGCATTTGATTGGTATATTGAACCATTAACCTTTGCAAGCTTGTAGCTGGAGCAATCACTAAGAAGTTGATAATCAAATAAACTGGTTCATGAACCACATGGTTCATTTTCACATATTCACTTTGTTTTGACACTATTTGTTGTTTATTATTAAAAACCAGGTATATAAAATAAATAAAGTATTATGTTTTATTCTCGATAAGTGGTTTAAAATCTATAGTAATCTATTGGGATTTACACTTAGTGTGTTTCCTTTCCTCTTCCATTTTTCTTAAAGTAAATAAATAAAGAATAAGTAAGTGATCAATTTGTGCAAGTTTGGAATTCACGTAAATGTAGATGTTCACAAACACTCATTTATTTTCTACATGGTGGGACAAAATTTAGAATAGGGTTTGAGGAGTCAATAAATGTTTTTTTATGAACTAATTTCAATTTTATTACATACAATGAATGCTTAATGTATGGAGATTTGTTTGAATAGGTACAGAAGAGACATCTTTTAAATGAGTTCTATTTGCCGCCTCGCAAGGTCAGGCTCTTTCGATTGCATTGTTCATAACGTTAGTTAATGTTTGAGTATCGAGCTCTCCAATTTCTGCATGGATATTCCTTTTGAGCTGCTCTGTGTACTCCATTTGTTCACATAAACCCGCTCTTTCAGATATCCCCTCAGGAAGTAATTGGGACGTGGTGGCCAATTAATCTGAATTTCTCAAAATTATCAACCACTGAATAGTTGTCTCAGGAGATACATTGTGGCCCTGGCTGTATGGGTAGCAGCCCCATCCTGTTGAAACTAAATTTCAGGACAATTTTCACTTTCAGTCAAAATAATGCACCTGCCCCTCCCCCTTTTGGCCGAAAATGGGCCTATCCTATTTCGGCCAAAAAAGTGGTCAAATTTGTAGAATTTTTTTTAAAAAATTCTCTTTTTTTAAAAATATTTTTTATTTTTGTAGTGCATAGTTTAATGGACATGCTTGCATTAACATTTCAGATGATTATATATCACAATGAAAGAGCAATGATAACATGAAAAGTCAAGAATACTGCACTTGGGACAGGGAATGGGGAGAAAAAAACACTATGGGACATGGGATGAAGGGGGGGAAAGAAACACTGGGACAGGGTGTAACGGATCGCCTGGCACCCCGACTGGGTACCTCCATTAACTGATGCTTCCTAGTGGACGCCGAGGACTATAAGCACCGCACCGGACCCCCACAACCACCGCAGACTCCACAACAGCCTTAGCTTAACTGGAGTCTCGCTGTCTGCCTTCCACCCTGTATGAACCTCCGACATTCAGGATCGTGTGGGAAAGACCTCTCATCCAGGAGAGAGTATCAGGAACAGCTCTTAAAAGAGCTAAGTGATTAGAACCCAGGGGAGTATACAAATTATAGCAATCCCCACTGTGATTATAGCAGTTCCCCTCCAATCACGAGACAAGACTACGTGTTGAGGGTCAAACAGGAACTCAGCAGATCTGAGGGTTGAACATATTGGTCTTTTATACAATTTTCCCCACAAGGTTACCACCCAGGAGGACCTTGTGGGGCACAGGGACACAGGAACAACAAGCCAATAAAAACATAGTTTTACATTTAGTCACTCCCATACAGTGTACACAATCCCTCCCCTCTGCTTGTGATATAATTAATAAAGGCAATGGACTAACTCAATTAACTCTAAGGAGAAAAAAACATAAATTTTTACAAACCCCAAAAAAGTACCCCAAAATACAACATATCTGTCACGACAGTGACCCCTTCACGCAGAGAGTAACCCAGAAAGAGACGTATACCAGACCTTAGGGTGGCCGGGCTCAACGTCAGAGAATAGTCAAAGGAATAGCCAGAGGTCGAGGGAGTACAGAAATCGGAATACACGAGAAATAACCAAGCCAAAAATCGGGGAGCCAGAGAGGAGAGTAGTCAATAAGGAAAGCCAAGGGTCAATATACCAGAAAACAAAAATCTCAAGAGCACTAGAGGGAACGAACAAGAACCACACTAGGGCGCTGAGAGAAGGACAGGGGCACCCTTTTATAGTGAGGTGTCATTTACTTTAAAGCCATGCCCCCAAAAGGTTCGGGAGCGTGGCCACGTTTGATTTTCCGCAGCAAAATCCTGATGAGGGAGAACGCCGCCCTGCGCGGGTCCGGAGGGAAAAGGTAAGGTATCCCCACAAAAGTCACAGCCCCGATCTGGGTGAACAACAAATCCAAAAATCACCCAGATCGGTTTAGGGGTTCAGGAATTTCCTGGAGTTCTTTTTGCCCCACCGTGCACATGGTCCCATGCCCAAAACAGTTCCATACACGATAACACAACACTACTGGACAATTTAAGATGACCGCCGCCACATGTTTGAATCTGTTCCAGTTAAAAGTCCAAGGGACAGAAACAGTACTTTTGAACATGGGTTATCACAGGGCCCATAGGAGGCTGGCAAACAGACCCTTCCAAAAAACAGTGGCGAGGTTGCTTTCGTCACACAGGGGATGGGGAAGGAAGGAACACTGGGACAGGGGATGGGGCGGAACGAACACTGGGACAGGGGATGGGGGAAAGAAACACTGGGATGGGGGAAGAAACACTGGGACAGGGGACGGGGGGGAAGAAACACTGGGACAGGGGAGGGGAGAAAAGAGAACACTATGGGACAGGGGAGGGGAGAGGAACACTAGAGCGGGGACAGAGGAACATTAAGCATGGGGAACCACTAAAAGAGAAGGTACGTTTTTCATATTAGATTAAATTAATTCAAAAGTCTAGTGTTAATAAAATTACAGGGAAAAAACTTTTTTAAAAATCATTTGGGGAAAAAAAGTAATTTTCGGTTTTGGCTTTCGGCCAAGGGCATCCTGAATTTTCCGTTTCGGTTTCGGACCCGAATTTTCATTTCAGGGCATCCCTAGTCGTAACCTCAAATGCAAGTTTTATTATTTTCTTTAATGCTACTGTAATACTTACCATGCTTTTAAGTGACTGGGAATAGTGACACCCAGTGGACATATATGTTAGTGTTTTATTTATTTACTAAACTATGACTTGGACATGCCATGTATCAGGGAGATACATTACTACTATAGGTCTGTGTAAGGGCTATTGGCAAATTCCCCTGGTATTCATCACTCCTTTTGACCTGTGAAAATTCATGGCCATGACATTCGGAATGGTGGTTAGGCTCCTCGATGGCCTCCAGGATTATGCATACCTGGATGACATTGCGACCTTCAGTAATACCTGGGAGGAACACCTCACTCACAATGGGGACTGTCTTAGATAAGATTAGGGAAGCCGATAAGTTTCACATAGGGATGGCAGAGGTACAATACCTGGGATACCGGGTGGGTTGCGGGCAGCAGTGGCAAGAACCTGCAATGATTGAGGCTATGGCCAATTGGCCTAAGCCGTGTGCCAACACACAAGTTATGGCCTTCCTAGGTATGGAGGGGTATTACAGAGGGCCATCGAGAAGCCCCTGACTGACTTGAAGAAGAAAACTCTCCCCAGACAGGTCCTGTGGTCTCCCTATTGTGAGAAAGTATTTCAACAACTGCTGTAGTAAATGCTCCTTTACTAGCAGCCCCTGATCCAACGTGCTCAACTTTATCATTCATACAGACTCCACCATGTTTGAAAGTCGGGACAGACGGCAGAGAACATCCTGTGGCCTATACGAGCTGAAAATGATTGCCTCAGGAGAGGAGTTATGCGACTTTGGAAAAAGAATACCTGGCCCTGGTCTGTGCACTGGGAAAAAAAATACAACCATATCTGTATGGACACCCATTTTCTCTAATAACTGACCACAACCCATTGGTGTGGCTTAAGCATGTGGCTGGGGAAAATGGCCGCTTGCTACGGTGGAGCCTAGGCTTCCAGCCATATGACTTTACGATCTACTACAGACCCAGTAAACAGAACAGAAATGCTGATAGGTTGTCCTGACAGATGGAGCTGGAGAAATAAATTACGTTAGGGTCAGACTGTCTCCAGCGGAATTCTAGTTAATTGTGAGCAGTGTGACCGATTGCCCGGTCACTTTTAATAACCGGAGCCGGACTCTAGTTAGCTCCTCCACAAGCTATCAACATGTATTTTTAAGGCCATTATTGTGGCCATTATAGGTGCCCTGGTGTCTGGTAGTTAATTAAAGGGACTCTCCAGTGCCAGGAAAACATATCCGTTTTCCTGGCACTGCAGGTTTCTGCAGTGCCCCTCTCCCTCCCACCCCCCATCCCATGTTGCTGAAGGCGCTGGGTCAGGCTCCGCCCACGCTCCTCAGCAATGGCCGTGCACTCGCATTAGACTTTCCTATAGAAAAGCATTATTCAATGCTTTCCTATGGGGATTCCAGCGACGCTGGATGTCCTCATGCATAGCGTGGGGACATCCAGCGTCTTTTAAAACACTGTCTGAAAGACAGACACTAGAGGAGGACTTAACCCTGCAAGGTAATTATTGCAGTTTTTAAAAACTGCAATAATTATGCTTGCAGGGTTAAGGGTGATGGGAGTTGGCACCCAGACCACTCCAATGGGCAAAAGTGGTCTGGGTGCCTGGAGTGTCCCTTTAAATTGTATTGCCAAGTCAGGTATGTCCCAGACACCAAGGCCTTCTGGTTGTGCTATGCATTGTTTTTCTCAATGACCCCCTTTTGGGAATGTGTGTATATATACATGTGTGTTTTCTAATAAACACAGACCTGTTTTACCCTATGTCAAGCCTAGGCTGATGTTTGGATCAATCTATAATCACTCTACCTGCTTTGTCCCAAGGGAAAGGAACAAACTAAAATCAATTTGGCTACTCTGTCCCAGGAGAGAGGGAATACTTAGCGGAGATACTCAGCCTGAGTATAGGAACCCCGTCACAGTAGTGAACTGTCTGTATGGGTGATTTAATTAATTAATTTCATTCTTCATAATCAGCAATTAGACTGGGAGACTTGTTTTAGACCAAACTGCTATTTCACTGTATTTGGGACGACTGGGCATAGTTCCAAAATTCTAAATTGAAATATATCCAAAATACAGACTAAACAAAACATAAAAGGCCAAATATATTTTGTGGGGGGTTAATTGTGGTGGTATACCCTCAAGAAGATGGGTTACTATGGCCTAGGGTGTCCCTTCCCAGTGAATAAAGCTTCAGAGTGATTATACAAAGTACCGCTGTCTCACCCAAACACTATTAAGACTTAGTGAAGAAGAACTGGTTTTATTAAACAAAACACACTGCTTCATACGCAGACCCCCCAGCATTGGGTCTACATTCATAGTAGTACATATCCGCCCATTCGTCTGTGTCTGGGAGATAATGGATTTAAATTCATTATCTCCAGGATACAGAGAGTGCAACACATAAAACACCCCAAAACAATGGTAATAATGCAAAACACTCCCACATGCCATATATCTACAGAAAGGTCTCTCTGGAGTGCTCATTCTGTCCAAAAAGTGCTTGGATCGGATGTGGCTAGCCCGAATTCGATTAAAGTACAAAGTTCAGCGGGACACGGCTAGCCTCCGATCCAGTGCAGAGTTCCAGAATGCTGAGTACAGTTCCCCAGTCACCTACATACACAGTGTGACGAGCCCAATCTCGCCACTGTGCATTTGAGGAGCCTGGTTACCCGCCTGCTGCCTTTATGGCCCCATGTTAAAACGCTTGATTTTCCCCTGCAATGACACGAAAGCCGGGTCATTTGGTGCTTGCCCTGTTTGAGCGGTGATACCCCAGATAGCTATGCCATGGAGTCCATTCGTATAATGAAAGACTATGGGAAAGACTTTGGCTCCATGGCAATTGAACTGTATGTGTGTGGTCTGAGTGCCATTCAGTAATAATGTGTGCTCAGACCTAAGCTATCTGGGGATATGTTGCATGTCTGTATTTTATGTAATAATGTAACCTTGTGTGTTTTATTGTATTTTACTGTCTTTTTACTGCCATGTGCTTAATGGAGTTTTGCCTCTGTCCTGGGAGATAATTGGATTACTTCCCAATTATCTCCAGGATAGAAGACTCTGTGGAACTGGTTTTGGGCATCAAAGCCATGCTTCATTTGGTCACAAAGGACTTCGATCTATCTTTTGAACTAATGGACCAATTTGTATGATTTTGACATATGTTTGTATTTGGAGTATGCTGATTCTGAAAATGTATTTATGTGAATGTGATGCATAGTTTTCAAGTTATAAATAATGTGGAAAAACTGTATTTCTCTGCCGGTGATAATTACATTACCTATTGTGTAAGGTAATTGTATCACAGGCAGAGGGGAGGATTTTGTGTGGGAGTGTCTGAGTGTATTGTATATGTTTATTGGTTGTTTTCCAAAACCCCGTGGGTGGTACTAATGTGTATATAAGAACAATAAACCCACAGCTCTGTCTGTTCCTGCTTGACCCTCAAAACGGAGCCTTGTCTCGTTCTTGGGGGGATTTATTGTATGCTGTTCCAGTTCGACTGCTAGGAGTGTAAACCTATTCGTATGGTTTTTCCCTATTCGGCTGTTTACGGCATTCATATGGTTTCCTGTTCGGCGGATTGGTGTTCTGCAGTAGCTGTGCCTGTGTCTCTGGAAGGGAAGATCTACTAAACGGCGGTTTAACCCTTTTATGCTCGGGGTGCCGTTACACACAGCACATTGCAAGAGTACATGGATCTCTCTCAAGTCTGTGGTGTCATTCGATGCCTCTCCACCTCTTCTGTTAACCCTCCAAAAAGCGCCCTGATTGAGGAACCTGGGACCGAAAGCACTCTATTCACAGTTTTAGTGGATCGCAGTGACTCTGATCTGCTTTAGAGTACCACGCTGGTCAGGCACATTATGTCTCATTATTATGCTGGAAGACATGGGTTGGAGGGTTAGTCCGTATTGTTATAGTCTTTTTTAAGGAGGTGGGAGTATAGGGCGTCCGGCATTAATGACCAGAGGGTCCATCACAATAATATTCTAAATTATGCTAGAGGACAGTTACTAAATGTTGATTTTATTCACAGTGACAAATAAGTAGTAGAGGGAAAAACAGGTGTTAAAAAACCTTTATATATTATATATTTAGTAAATTTTACTGGTTCTAAAGCATACAGGGGCGCTGCAAAATGCTTCCACGCCCTATAAGTTTCGGGTCATACATTTATGATGTGCATTTATATATTTGCTAAATATCTAATATTTAAAGATTTTTTTTTAACACCTGTTCAGGCGACATGTGTAGTTGCGTACAATGTTGTACACATCTCTGCTTGTCGTCTGATGTCTGGGTGAGTTCTTTCAGGTCTATTCTCGAAACAATACTGTGCGGTCAGTGACCCCCAGAGTCCTGTGAAGACGTTTGTGGCGGAACAGACCTCGCCACGTGTTCATGGAGGGGGCTGCTTGCCCGCCTCCTACCTTCTGACTATGGCCCTGGCATATATGGCATTTGAAAACGCTATTTGTGCCCATGGGCGTAGGAACCCCAAAAAATCTGGGGGGGATAGCATTTTTACTTGCCGGGTATATTCTTATTCCGTAAACTATGAGTTGGTTATTCCATTGCACAGCGCTACGGAATTTGCAGTTGCTATATAAATGATTAAATAATAACTTTAAAGGGTCACTACAGAGAAGGGATTTTACTTACCTGGATACAGCGCCGGGATCCTCCTGATGCTGCGCCCCCTATTTCGTCAAAATAACGAAATAGGAGGGTGCGAGCAGGGAGCAATAAAACGCTTCTATTCAGAAGCGTCATTGCTCTCTGGTGCACATGCGCAGCTTTGCCGCACATGCGCAGATACTTCATAGGGCGGCATTCATGTCTCGACTAGGAAGCACCTCTAGTGACCATCTGAGTGTCCACTGGAGGTATTCCTCATCAGTAATGTAAATACTGCCTTTTTACAAAATGGCTGTGCTTACATTAAAAAGCCTGCAAAGACATGCTATAGACACCAGAACTACTACGTTTAGCTGTTGTGGTTCTGGTGACTATAGTGTCCCTTGAATATAGAGAGGAAAAAAGAATCATCACAAATGTAAGAAATAAAATGTCTGTATCATTATTCTAAAAATTATTTAAAAAAAATAAAAAAATATGCACATTCCTAGCTTAATTTTTAGCACGACATATGACACAAACATTTTGTACTTTGCAGATTACTTTTTATATTTTTTTATACATATACAGATTGTGTAATACTGCCCCTGATTTAGGGTGACCACATTTCCTAACTGCCATTCAGTGACACTTTCAGAAATGCATTCCATACATTTTACTACCCGTCTCTACCCCTTCCATTTATATTAAAACCCCTTTCCATGTAAATTAGAGATTAGTGCCACAAATAATATGCTAGATTTCCTATTTATAACCAGATGAGGATGATGATGGGCTCTAGCTGCAGTCTGGCTCCACTGGTCTGGTGTAGAACAGGCTCTCTGGAGGCTGTTTGTAACTGTGGTCACAAAAATCAATGTTCTGGGAGAACGGGAAGCAGCTCCATTTTTTGGGGGCCCTTTACACAGCTCAAGGTCTGGGTCCCAGGGTCCACCTTCATGTTCCACCAATGAGTTTGTTCACAGGGGGTGGAGTGTGTAGGGGATGTCCTGATATGTGTGTAAGGAATGCATTGTGTGAATCTGTGTTTGTATGTGTAAGGGCTGCAAGGTGTGTTTCTGTGTATGTACGGGATGCAGTGTGTGCGTCTGTAAGGGGTGCATTGAGTGTGTGTACGGGGTGCATTTAGTGTGTGTAAGGAATGCATTGTGTGTTTCTGTGTATGTAAGGTTTGCATGATTGTGCGATTGTGTGTGTGTGTGTGATGGATGTCAATCTCTCTCCCTCCCTTGTCACTCTCTTTCTCCTCCTCCCTCCCTCCCTTGTCACTCTCTTTCTCCCCCTCCCTTGTCACTCTTTCTCTCTCTCCCTCCCTCCCTCCCTTGTCACTCTCTTTCTCTCCCTCCGCACTTTCTCCCTGTCACTCTTTCTCCCCCTCCCTCCCTTGTCAGTCTTTCTCCCCCTCCCTCATCACTCTTTCTCCCGCTCCCTTCCTCCCTTGTCACTCTCTTTCCCCCCCTCCCTCCTTGTCACTCTCTTTCTCCCCCCTCCCTCCCTTGTCACTCTTTCCCCCCCTCCCCCCCTACCTCAGTTGTAGCATGGCCGAGCCCAGTATAGTCTGCGGGTACAGGTAGCCCCGTGGGTGGTACTAATGTGTATATAAGAACAATAAACCCACAGCTCTGTCTGTTCCTGCTTGACCCTCAAAACGGAGCCTTGTCTCGTTCTTGGGGGGATTTATTGTATGCTGTTCCAGTTCGACTGCTAGGAGTGTAAACCTATTCGTATGGTTTTTCCTATTCGGCTGTTTACGGCATTCATATGGTTTCCTGTTCGGCGGATTGGTGTTCTGCAGTAGCTGTGCCTGTGTCTCTGGAAGGGAAGATCTACTAAACGGCGGTTTAACCCTTTTATGCTCGGGGTGCCGTTACACACAGCACATTGCAAGAGTACATGGATCTCTCTCAAGTCTGTGGTGTCATTCGATGCCTCTCCACCTCTTCTGTTAACCCTCCAAAAAGCGCCCTGATTGAGGAACCTGGGACCGAAAGCACTCTATTCACAGTTTTAGTGGATCGCAGTGACTCTGATCTGCTTTAGAGTACCACGCTGGTCAGGCACATTATGTCTCATTATTATGCTGGAAGACATGGGTTGGAGGGTTAGTCCGTATTGTTATAGTCTTTTTTAAGGAGGTGGGAGTATAGGGCGTCCGGCATTAATGACCAGAGGGTCCATCACAATAATATTCTAAATTATGCTAGCGGACAGTTACTAAATGTTGATTTTATTCACAGTGACAAATAAGTAGTAGAGGGAAAAACAGGTGTTAAAAAACCTTTATATATTATATATTTAGTAAATTTCTCATGTAATGAATGGGAGTGTTAGCTGTGTTGTAATGTGTTGATTGGTTGTTCTTCAAAACCCTGTGGGCTGTACTATGTTTGTAGAATGTGAATAAAAGAGGCTGTATGTGCCAGTACAGTCAGTTCTACTTCACCCTCAATTTAGAGTGCCGTCTCTTATTGGCGGAATCTGCTACAAGGGATTGCTATGCTTGTCATACTCCCTTGCTAAATCACTACTAAGCTCTTGTAAGAGCTTGTTCCTGTCCTGCTCTCTGAAGGAGTCCACAACTAGATCTCCTACTTCACCAAATTACTCAACCTTAACTAAACATTGCAAAATCTTAAGAACCTTAAATGACATCTTATGGCCTGTACAATATCTGGTGTGTGCTCCACCCTTTGGATAAAAAATACACCCACAATTCATTAGTGCACAATACATACTGCAGAACGGATGGATATCTTATGCATGAATCTTCCTTACTCCAAGTCCATGGGTGTGAAATAGGTACAACTGCATGGTCGGTCCACAATCCAGTCATTTTAACCTTAAAAAATAGCTATGATTACAAGAACAGAAGCCCTTGGCGCTTGAATGAGAGCCTCTTAACTGATTCAACATTTCTGCAACAATTAGAGACTGAATTGCTTCAATATTTTGCGGCAAACAACACACGAGATACAAATCCACACACACTGTGGTTAGCCCATAAGTGTGTGATACGAGGATCTCTCATACGCAGAGCCTTATTCCTAAACTTATGTTTTAATAACACATAATCACAGACCTACACACACACACTCAATCACAGACCTATACACACAATCATAGACCTATTTGCACAATCACAAATACACATACACACACAATCACAGACTACACAAAAGCATATATTTACCTACCTATACACAGTCACATACATACACACATAATCCCAGATGCACACAAACATAATCACAGATCCACACATGTGATCACAGACCTATACACACAATCACAAATACACACACACACAATCACAGACCTAAATCTATACACACAACGTTGTATCTAGCGCGAGGCTAACAAGCCACTTGGGTGGCACTTTCAGAGGGGCGGCAAAAAAGTCACCCCCAATCACCCTGGTAGATGCCTTGCCAGCCTCTTGTCCTATGGATTCTGAGAGCTGGCAGGCTGGCAACCGCAGTGATGCCGGAGCTAGAATATGATGTCACTGAAAGGTGTGCAAGGGAGCTGAACAGGAGGATCGGAGCTCCCTCACTGGCTCCAATATGAGTGCCTTCCCGACCACCAGATTGCACCCATGCCTGCCAGCCCGCCAGCAGCAGCCATACTGGACCCCAGGGAAGAATCCACTCCAGCACTCCCAAAGGTAGGAATGCTGGGTGGATTGAAATTTATTTTTTAATTGGGAGTGTGTTAGTGTGTGTGTCTGTTAGTGAGTGTTATTGTGTCGGTTAGTGTGTGTCAGTGAGCGTCTATACGTCTTTGTCAGTAAGTGTGTATCTGTCACTAAGAGTGTGTGTCCGTCAGTGTGTGTGTATGCGTGTGTCTGTGTGTATCCATGTCTGTCAGTATGTAAGTACATGTCTGTCAGTGAGAGTATCTGTAAGTGTGTATGTATGTCTGTCAATCAATGTGTGTGTCTGACACTGAGTGTATATATGTCTGTCACTGAGTATTGTATATGTGTGCTTGTCAGTGTGTATCTGTCAGTGAGTACATGTGTGTTCCAGTGTGTGTGTCTGCCTAGGGCAGCACAAAACCAGGATACGCCACTGCACCCACATACAATCAATATAATTACAAACCTAGACACACATACAATCACAAACCTGCTGCTGGGCTGGGTTCTCTGGGCTCATCCTGCACAGGTCTCTCACGCACCCAACAGTGATACCGATGCCAGGATAATGTCATATCCCGTTGGCCGGCTCACTGCAGGGCGCAGGAGGGAGCATGATATGTGCTCCCTCGCCTCAATTCAGCACAAACAGCAGCAGGGTCGCACTGCTAGCGTTCCAGAGCCGCATGCTGCCCCTGGGCCGTGGGTTGGACGCCCCTGTTGTAGGCACCTTCCATTTACCTTTCTTTACAAAGTATAGGAGTTGGTTTGGGACTTGGAATCAGTTCCCAGGCACCTGTTTTCATGTACATAGGAGCGGCTTTCTTATTGTCCTCCCAAAAGTACCAGCTCCACTATCAGTTCATCTTACCTCTGCTTCAACCATGATTCCTATGTTATTGTATGTATTGGGGCTAATGTGTACTATAGTCATTGCTGCCGATCAGGAATAGTGGGAGTTTGAGAGCAGGACTTTAAAAAAAGGTTTATAAAAATGTAAAATCGCTAAAAAAGTTTTAAGAAAGTTTAGGAAACTTTAAAAAAATTAAATAAGCAAAAAAAATAAAAAAAATTAAATTCGAGTTTTAAAAAGGTAAAAAAAATACATTTAAAAAGCTCATTACCACTACACCTGGAACCAACTAGAGTGGTAAAAAATGATTCCAAGCTAAGGTTCAAAATATGCCAAAATGGGACATGGACACAACGTAAAAATTCAAAGTTTGAAAAAAAAAAAAAAAACTGGAATGACTGTCTCAAATGTGCCCCTTCCATGTCCACATATACCTGGCAAAGGTACATATGGGGGTATTGCTGTACTCAGACAACATAGCTGAGCAACATATGAAGTATTATACAGTTGTAGCACACATACAATTTGCAAAATATACTGTGCAAACTCACTTTGTGTGTCAAAAAGGCAGAAAATATGCTTATTACCACTACACTTGGTACAAGCTAGCGGGAAAATTATCCCACACTAAGGATCATAATATATCTTTTGAAATACCTTGGGATGTCTTCTTTAAGAAATGGTATGCCTTTATGGGGTAGTTGGAATATGTAGCCTGCTCAAGTGCTCTAAAGTGGGACACATGGACACATCAAAACCCTGCATGAAAATTAACACTTAAAAACCTGAACTTGTCACGTCTCTTTTACAGCACTGTAACTTCACAAAATAGTGTCTAGGTCATACATTGGGCATATTGTTTTACTCAGAAGATGTAACTGAGCATAATTTGTGGATTTTTATGACAGTGGCACATATAATGTGTAAGAAATACTCAGCAAAAATGCAACATATATGTAAAAATTCTATTTTTTTCCCCCCTCACCACAAACATTGACATAAATTGGTAAATAATTGGTGACAAGTTAAAGCACAATATACACCATATAAGTTACCCTGGGGTGCCTGCTTTATCAAATGAAAGCCCTTTGTGGGGGTTATTTGAACAGTCACATTGCTATAATACCCTAAAATAAGACATAGGCCCGTCAAATCCATCTACAAAAATTCTAACTATAGAAACTGAAATAGCCTTATCTCTTATATGGTATTGTAGCTTTACAGAAAAGTGCCAAAGGCATACAATGGCGTTATCGTTATACTCAGCAGATGTAGCTGAACACAATGTGCAGGAATAGCACACACCAGCTTTACGAAATATACATTACAAAAACCTTGTTACATGTGTATATGCCAAAATAAAAAAAAACACAATTTTACTCCAATATTTAGCAGAGATTGGCGATGAAATGGCTACGAAAAAAGTGTCAAAATAACCTTACGTAAATAGCCTTTAATGTCTACTTTATATAAATATATACTTTTGTGTGGCATTTTTTTTCTGTGATGGCTACTAAACCTACAAGACAGACATACTAACTTCTAAAGTTTTTGCAAATGGAAATTTTATTTAAGCCCTTGTATTTTGTGACCTGTAACTTTCAAAATAAGCTGAAATCCTATACATATGATGTACTCTATAAATCAATTACTTTTTCTAAGCTGGACATATTATGCACACGCCATTATTACCAAAACTTAAAAAAACATGAAAAAATGTTGTTGTGTCCCCACCCCTATTTTATGGCATTGTTTTTATTTACAATTAATGAGAATGTATCTATCTATCAAATTAAAGCCCTGTTTGCCCTCTAAAAAAACTATATAATATGTGTTGGTGCAATAAATGACAGAGATGCAAATTGAGTTTGAACACAAACAGCAAAAAATGCAAAAATGGCTTCTGTCCTTAACAGTAAGACAAGCTTCTGAAGCTGTGTCCTTAACCCCCTAAGGATACATGACATGTATGACATGTCATGATTCCCTTTTATTCCAGAAGTTTGGTCCTTAAGGGGTTAAGGGTTTATAAGTGTGTAGGGTGTGTGTTTAGGAAAGAAAATACCCATTGTCTCTCTCATTGGAAATTTATACCTGTTGGCAGAAGACAGCAAGGTGAATTGTTAGTGTAGAACTTACACTACGTTTGTCTTGACATGGCAGGTGAGCTTACACTTTAATGGCCATTGGAGAAATACTTAAAAATTTCCAGCTATTGAAATGTACATAGGGATTTGGGATAGTGCGAAAGTAACTTATCTTTTTTTCTTTTATATATTGGGGCTGATGTGTATTTGCTTTGCATTGCGGCTGTGATGGTAGTCACCGTCACCAGGAGCTTAAGATGGACAATTCAATTAGGTCTCTGGATGACTCTTATGTTTAAGTCACCCTGTGCCCATTGTGGGTGCAGGGTGTGTATAATGTGGTTGTTTATGGTTAAATGTTTTTATGCTCTCCTGTTCTTCTAATGAACTAGACAGTATTGTGGGGAATAAGTGCAGTATTGTGGGGAATGGGAGCAGTATTGGAGGGGTAGGGGCAGTATTGTGAAGGGATGGGATCGTATTATGGAGGGTAGTGTCAGTACTTGTGAGGGGTAGTGCAGTATTTTCGGGGGATAGTTGCAGTATTGTGGGGAATAGGGACAGTATTGTAGGAGATAGGGGCAGTATTGTGGGGGAGTGGGCCTTAGACATAAACACATACACACACACAAAGGTTTTTTGTTTAAAATCCATCTAGTCTCCCTACCTTCAGGAGTACTAGAGTGGATCCACAGCCTGGGGTCCAGTGGACTGCCGCTGTGCTCCTCTGAGGTAGCTATATCAGCATTGCCTGTATGTGCTACATTGGTGCCTGGGCCAGAGTGAAATCACATTCCAGGCTCCCAGGACCTCTACAAAGCATGCAAGGGAGCTGTACAGCCAATGCAGTTATAGATTGTAGCTTCCTCGCTGGCCCCCCTCCCACTAAAAAGACTCTCGGCAGCCAAGGTACTAATTCTTGGCCAAGCTACAAGAAATGGCCAGCAGGAGCAGAGCACTATGCTTGTCCCTCCTGCCGTTTACCTGGACATTTGTGCTCCCAGGGCTCATGGGCCCTGAGGCATCTGCCTGTGCAGCCTTTTGGTAGCGCCGGCCCTGGTAGTTGGACTAAAACATTAAGTATATGCAAATGCACGTCTGTTTAAAATAAATATGCTATGTTGTTTATTTTGAAGCCCTATGAGTGTTTTCTTTCACGTTGTAGTAATAATTTTCAGCTGGAATCTTTTCCTCCTCTATATTTAAACACTATACTGGTGCAAAGCATTATTGGACTGGTATAAAAAAAAAAAAAATTCCAGTGCTGCTTTTTATTCCCAGTCCGACTTTAAGTGGGACCAATGTAAGTTTGCAAAAATTGGTTTGACAAATTACACTGGTATAGTGCCAGCACACTCTTGACACCATAACTACTACAACAGGCTGCAGTTGTTATGGTGGGTGGAGTGTTTCTTTAACAGTTCATTGGCAACTATTATGTTAATAATGATCAAATATGGGATTGCAAAATTCCTATCTATTAAGTAGACCATTAAGAACTTATTTTAATACGTTGTGATTAGTATAAAATACATATTGCTTAAAGTACGCATTAGGTGAAATAATGCTTACTCTGGGTTCCGGAGATATTAATAAATGCTTTCACCATCGGTTGCATTGTTTATTATGTCTTAAGAACTTGTGCATCTTGTATTATGTCCTAAGAGCACATGTATCTTTCTAAAAAGATGAATGATTATTAACAGTTGAAAATTTACAGCTAGAATAATATTCTAAATCCAAACACCCAATGTCCTTGACTGTTCTTTTGTTTCTAGTTACACATTCTTCATGTGATTTTCAAGGATTTGGCCTGCTTTGAACTGTAAGAGCTGAGTGAACTGCAGTTTAAAGTGTCACAATCTAAATCAATGTATTAGTTTAAAAGAACAAGGGGGTTATTTAACATAATGGCAAGATGTGGTAAGTTGGCAAACCACTTGATTTTTTTTTAAACAGTTTTTGAAGGATGTATATGAATTACACTGGATTGTCCATAAAAATCACTTCTGGCAGTATGTACAGTATGTGCTGCAGGAGTGTTTTCCATGCACAACCCTACAGCTTGGAGCAATACGGTATTCTGTAGAAACATAAATCTTTTACAATCCTTGTAGATAGACCAGGGCGTTGCAGTGGATGTGATCTACTTGGAATTTGCCAATGTATTTGATACGGTTCCTCATAATAGGTTAGTCTTCAAACTAAAAGAAATTGGTCTAGATTAAAATTCTTGTTCTTGAGTAGAAAACTGGCTTAAGGATAGAGTACAGCTAGTTGTCATTAATGGTAAATTTTCAAGCTGGACAAAAGTGGTACGTGGTGTCAGTATATTCGGGGGCCAGTACAAACCATTATCTGGAAATCTATTTATAAACAGGGCTATACATAGGACACGAGGTCACGCATTAAGGCTGGAAGAAAGGAGATTTAATCTAAGGTAAAGGAAATGTTTTTTTACAGTAAGAACTATAAGGATATGGAATTCTCTGCCTGAAGACGTGGTTTTATCAGAGTCCATACAGATGTTTAAACAGCAACATAACATACAGGGATATAATTTCTAATTAGTGGGGTAATAGCTGCTTGATCCAAGGAGATATCTGACTGCCATTTTGGGGTCAAGAAGGATTTTTTTCCTAGTTTGTTGCAAAATTGGAAGTGCTTCAGCTCGGTTTTTTGCCTTCTTTTGGATCAACAGCAAAAACATATGTGAGGAAGGCTGAACTTGGATGCAAGTCTTTTTTTCAGCTATGTAACTATGTAACCTTTAAGCAAAGAGATTGAGGCACTTTTGAGGCTATTTAACATGGAAACCATTAAATGGTCTCTCCAGCCTGGAACTGACCCCCTTTTTAAATAATGCATCATATAGACAAGTTCAGCCCATAATATAGGCTGAAAATAACACAGTGCACTTTAGGTATTTGATCCCCAACCATTCCCCACTCTTCGATACATCATCTTCCAACCCTCCTCTCTCTAAATGAACCCTTCCTTTCATCCAGCATTCAATTTTTGTGTTTCTCTATTGCTCTTATTTGTGTACATCTCCATTTCTCCCTGTGTTGTGTGTCTGTTCATCTCAACCATACTTGGGTGTATTTCTTGCCACTACTATTTATTTTGTGTGCCTCTTCATGTTTTGTGTTTGTTTTGCCATCTCCCTGACTTTCATGTTTCTGTCCCCTCCTTAAAGGAACACTATAGGGCCAGGAACACAAACATGTAAACACTGCCTTTGCTCTGAAAAAACAGTGATTACTGCAAAAAGCCTGAAGGGACTGATTATACTCCCAGAAGCTGTAGTTGTTCTGGTGACTATAGTGTCCCTTTAAAGGACCACTATAGGCACCCACACCACTTTAGCTCAATGAAGTGGTCTGGGTGCCAGGTCCCTCTAGTTTTAACCCCGCAGCTAAAAAAATAGCAGGTTCAGAGAAACTGCTATGTTTCACTGAGGGATAATCCAGCCTCTCACTGACAGCCGCAAGAGGCGCTTCCGCGATTCTCACTGTGGAAATCACTGTGATAAGAGGCTGGACGTCCACAGGAAAGCATTGAGTAATGTTTCCTATGGGCGGTTTGAATGCGCATGCGCATGTCTTTGACACAAACGTGTATGCATCAAGGACGTGCACACACGTTTTGGCACCATAGGGGCAATTCTGACCAATCCCTGTCATCCTAGGGCTAGTTAAACCCATTTTTTATTTTCTTCTCTGCCCTGTCGTGGTTTCCTTTCACAGGTAATCAGAGAGTGTGATTATTTTTAATATCTTTTTGGCTATTCTGACCTTGGCTTGTTATTGATTATTCTTCTTTCTGTAATCCGTGACCTATTGGCCAGTCTTCGCGTAGTCGTCTCATTCTGTAACAGTGACCTTGGCTTGTCTCTGACCATTCTATATTTACAATAAGTCCAGCCACTCTAAGACCCGGTAATACGTATATTTCACAAGAGTTTAATTTAACCTGTGTTTTACTTAGCCACTGGGTTGGGTCATACTATTTCCTGACAATAATTCCATTTAGAAAGGAAAATAGAAAGGAAAAGGGAAGCATGCTCCTATTTCTTATTAAGCCTGTCGTTATTGCATTTAGTGAATGCAGGCAAGCTGACAATCGCTAGACACAAGCAGTAACAGGGCATGGCCTGAGCTCTTTTCCTATATAAGGAGAAAAAGCTGATTGGGAAAATTTCCCCTATTAAATACAACTGACAGAAAGATGACTCAACAGGACAAACCAACAGCTCTGCTTTTTTCCTGTTGTACTATAAGATTTATATATTGAAAATGCATACATAGACCCAGGATACGCTGGTCAGTAAGTGCCGTTTCCTCTGGGTAAAGCCCATTGTGTTCCAAGGGATGTTGATGTAAAACGTGCTTTAGAAAAATTGCGACAGAAACAGTTGTGTTTTTTTTTTTTTTTTTTGCCCAGTGATGCTTTTAAACACACTGCAGTGGACACAGTATTTTTGGAGATTATTCTTAAACTGTGAACTGGTGATATTTAAAGCGGCACTGTCACTTTAGAGTATTTCATAAAGATATGGGGCTTGTTTTCAAGCTGTTAATTTCGAAGACAAAGTATTTAGTAACAGCTTATAATTACCAATTGGTTCTGATCTTGTTGCTTTTTTTTTTTATCAGTAGACCCTTAATGACTGGACAAAGTTACCAGCCACTCACAGATTAGTCACTGGTCACTGGTAAAGTACAGAAACACATGCTCTAAGATTTGTCACCATAGCAACTACACCTTGCTGGCAAAAAAGAGCATGAATACTTCACCCTGTGATTTGCTTTAGCAGGAGTTAGCAACAGTGTATACAATGTATTAAACAGTGATTTTTATGCTATGCTAGATACATATCCATGTGCGTTTTCAGGTTTTTTTCTGCTATAGGACTTGTACATTTAACCCCTTAAGGAATAAAAGGGAATCATGACATGTCACACATATCATGTGTCCTTAAGGGGTTAAAAGACACTTGCACTTTAGTATCAGAAATAATTTTATGTTTATATCATGTCTCTGGCCTTTACTTTATTATCATTGCTGTTTGATATTGTTTAAAATGCTCTGATTTGCTAATATGTATGTTAATATAGAAATTTGGGGGAGTTAGTTGTTGTCAACTTCTTTGCACCAATTGTCACCTATAAACATTTTAAAAAAAATAAAATAATCCTTTCATCAAGTTTTGAAAGGAAATTTATTTTTATTTTTAAATGAAGTATATAAAAAAAAAATATAATAAGAAAATGCTACCTTTAGTATATGAAAGGTTCCTTCAGCCATGTATATGCACCTTGGATAGGTCAGTGTTTGAGCGCAAACAGTTAGCCTCTATTATGATCTTCCCTGCTTCGCATAAACAGGGAAAACTATACAGTAAAAACCAAAGAAAAAGTTACCTGCGCTCTCTCCTAAATCCCTATGTATAGTTAAACAAATGGAGGTCATTTAGTTACTCCAATGGCCATTGGAGGGAATGCCCGCCTTCCAGCGTCTAGGCAGACCCCCCTAGGCGGGTCCTACACTGACCTTTTACCTTGCTTCCTTTAGGTTCTGGCAAAGATATCTCTAATGAGACAAAGAGGGGTATTTTTTTATATACACCCCCATATACTTATAAACCCTTAATAGGGAACACATGGGATGGGCGGCAGCATTGTAACAAAGCTGTGTGATACAAAAAGTGAATAGAAATATAAAAAGATAAGTTCTGCGCTCATTCCCGTCCAGGAATCTTTTGTATTTGTATTTACTTTTTGTATCACACAGCTATGTTACAATGCTGCCGCCCATCCCATATGTTCCCTATTAAGGGTTAATAAGAATATAGGGGAGTATATAAAAAATACCTCTCTCTGTCTCATTAGAGATATCTTTGTCAGAAGCTCAAGGAAGCAAGGTGAAAGGTCAGTGTAGGACCCGCCTAGACGCTGGAAGGCGGGCATTCCCTCCAATGGCCATTGGAGTAACTAAATGACCTCCATTTGTCTAAATATACATAGGGATTAAGGAGAGGGCGCAGGTAACATTTTCTTTAGTTTTTACTGTATGTATTGGGGCTGATGTGTACTGTGGTCGTTGCTGCCGCCCAGGAGTGATGGGAGTGAGTGCAGGACTTATCTTTTTGTATTTGTATTCACTTTTGTATCACACAGCTATGTTACAATGCTGCTGCCCATCCCATCAGAGTGAGTCTGCAGCAATAGTCCTAATGCATTCGCTGTCCAGATTAAAATGAGTGCTCTCTCGTCAAAATCCGATACAAAGTATAGAATTCGGAACATTCACAAAGCACTGGTTTTAATAAGTTTCAGCAGCAAATTTGTAAGGCAGGCTGCAAATTCGCAAATTATCGTTCATTTGTTTTCATGCAAGTGAACAATAATAGTAAATACTATTTGCCCACTGGAAGTGCTATCATTCAGCAGTCAAATAGTTAAAAAAAACCTTAGCAATGAGTGGATTATTTATGTTGGCGAGAGCTCAATTATACCCCAATATATCCTATACCATATAAGGGTGGTCTAAAATATCCGTATGTCCTCAAAAGTCATAAAGCTGCTAAATATCTGCCATTGCTGCCCAGTCGCTAGAAAGACTTCATCCCAAAGGGTTGTTGTCTCAAATAATGGGGTGAGGCATAGTGGGCTTAATTTAAAAAAATAATGGGGATTGGCCAGTGTGTGGAGGCTATTGTAAAAAAAGAGAGGGACCTTGTGTCAGCCAATGCCCACAGTGCTGATGCTAGACCATTTTGTGCTCTATGCAACTACTTGCACCATCTCCTCCCTTCCCCATAATAACCCTCTGTGTGTTTCTTTTTCCCCCCCAGCCCCTCTGTGTGTCTTTGTCCCACCCAGTTCTCTGTGTCACTTTGTCCCACCAGCTTCTCTGTTTGTTTCTTTGTCCTGCCAGCCCCCATGTGTATCTCTTTGTTCCACCAGTCCTCTGTGTATTTTTTCATCCCCACAGGTCTTCTGTGTGCATCTTTGCCTGCCCAGCCCCTCTGTGTGTCTTTTTGTCCCCACAGCAATTATTTGTGTCTCGTTGTCCCCCTCAGTCGTCTGTGGGCCTTTTTGTCCCTCCCTAGCCCCTCTGTGTGTCTATTTGCCCCCCCCATCCCAGCCGCTGTGTGTGTCTTTGTATCCCTCAGCTGTTCAGTGTGCCTCTTTGTGTCCTCTCAACCCCTCTGTGTGTTTTTTGACCAGACCTCTGTGGGTCTTTGTCCCCTAAGTCCCTGGGTGTGTCTGTCCTCCCCAGCCCCTCTGTCACAGTATTTTACCTTCATACTTCATACCCACGTGGAGTTGGATCTAATGCCTGCTCCACTCTCATGCCCCACACCGGACGCTGGAATCACGCCCCTTTTCATGACACGGCGCATATGCGCCGACTTCATGACGTCAATGACGTGACCCCGCGTCATCAATACTGGGCCAGAACGTTTTGGGGACGTGGTTTTAAAGCAAAAGATGCTCCCTTATAAAAGGGGCGCCTTTTGCTTTGTTCCTTGCCCTATTGTGGTTCCTTGAGTTCCCTTTAGTGCTATTTGGTTCTCCTTGCAGCTGTATTTGCTTTTCCTGTGTACTGACTCGGCTTGGCTTTTGACTTTCCTGTTTCCTGGTTCCTTGACTCGGCTTGTATTTTGACCTCCTGATTTGTGGTATCCTGACCCGGTTATTGTTGTATCGTTCTCCTGATCTCTGGTATCCTGACTGTTAGCTATTTTTCGACTACTCTTTTTTACTAACGTCAACCCGACCACTCTAAGGTTCGGTAATACGTGTTTGGGTTTTCTGTGGGTTAACATACTGCGTGTTGGGTTACCACACGACCGTGATACCCTCTATGTGTCTCTTTGTTATCGTCCACAGCCCTTGTATGTCTCTATGTGTATTTGTCGCCCCAACCTGTGTCTCTCTTTTACCTCCAGCCCCTCTGTTAGTCTCTCTATCATCTCAGCGTCTCTTTTTCCACTCAGCTCCTCTGTATTTCTCTTTGTCCTCCCTGCGCACTTTTTGTCCCTTTGTTCCCCTCCCCCCATCCCTCTGTGTGTCTCTTTGTTCCCCACCCCCTAGCCCTCGGTGTTTTTGTATCTTCATGTAGCATGGCCAGCGGACCATGGTGGAGGATCTTCTGTTTCCTCTGCGCAGTCTGGCAGGAAGCTGTTCGGTGCTCTCAGAGCTTACAGAAGATCCTCTACTGTGGTCCGCTCGGTAGCAGTGACCGGCAGCAGGGCTGTGCAGTGCACTCCCCTCTTGCATGTAACATGGAGACAGCACTAACCTAGCTTTAGGTCTTCCCCCTCTTTAAGGCCCACACCTGCAGTCTATAGGTGGGAGCCAGAGGGAGGACATTAGTTCTTCATACCAGAATACTATCAGGGCACCCACCTGTCACTCATGGACATTGGGTCCTTCCTCGTGAATGTTATTCTTAGGACCTCCACCCCCTGCCAATGGGTGTGGTCTAGAGGGAAAAATAGATCCTATCCTTATATTTTAATAGCTTCCACTCACTGACCACAGGTGTGAGAAGGAAGATGGACAGTAATCTGTCCACCCCCATTATTCTTCACTGTCCCTCACTTGATGCCCTACCAGACAGCCACTAGATGCGCTTCCGGAGGTTTACTTGAGTCTAGGTTGCCTAAATGACACTCAACGTCCTCACACTATGCATGAGGACTTCCAGCGTTAATGAAATCCCCATAGGAAAGCACTGAGTCAATGCTTTACTATGGAGAGGGTCTAATTGGCTCACAGCGCTTGCCACATTAGGTTCCCCTGCTAAATGACATTGGTGGAGTGCTGACCCAGAGATGATTTCCTTCAGGTGAGTAAATAAAGGTTTTTTTAACCCTTTATGTGCAACAGGGAGGGTGGTGAAGGGGGTCGGGGGGCAGGGGGGAGAGGCATGAGGGAGAGGTGGACCAGAGAGCACTATAGTGTTAGGAATCCCTAACTCACTATAGAATCCCTTTAAACCAGTGTCCTTAGACTTCAGGAGACAAATGTGCATTCCTTAACCTAAATAAGCATTCTAGACATGCTGTGGGCTGTAACTCCCATCACTCAGGCAGTTCATAGTTAAAAAGTGGATTTGAACTCCTAGCTCCTAGCTATGCCTTAATAGTAAGAACCACCTCTAACTCTAAATATTTTTTAATCCTAACCCCTTAACTCTTAACCACAATCTTAAAAACAGAACCCTTACAAACAGCGATATATTGACTCTGTAACCTTATGACTGCAGCACAACTACATTGCAAAAATGATGCTCAATATTTGAGCTCAGTGTTAGATAGTATTTCCTTGCATGCAGTTACTACACATGTGTAGTCTGTTTATAAGTTGGATAGGTGTAGACACATAAAACATCTGCATGCAAGGGGGCTTTTTCTTTAGCATGCAGCATTAAATATATCTTTCAGCACTGTTTTTATAATAATATGGAAATAGGAATCCGCTTCAAACTTACTAATGGCCATTTCTGAGCAAGATTGCACCATAATCATAATTTATTAAAGGCCATTTCTAAGCATGATTGCACAGTAATCATGAAAGCACCCTCAGAAACACCTCTCAGAGGTCATTATGGCAAAATGAAAAAGCCCTTCTTCACAATGATAAAGGCATATGATCACACATAATTTTTAATAAAAACTTTACATAGAGATACTTTTTGAATATCTACATGATCCCAAGTGGTTCATTTTGCATTTGTACATATCATCATCTTATTTCAATTCTTTAGTATAATTAATATTTAATTTTTTTTTTTTTTAACTAATTGCTCATTACATGGAGTTTTATTTTAAAATCATAAAACAACCGTATTTGGTTCTGAGAGCTTCATACACTTGCATTTAAAATAACATTTTATGTTCGAATGCATGTGAGTAATTGAGATGTAATCAGTGCTGAATTGATGGTATTTGGGGCACTGATAGTAGCATAGGGGTTTATACACTAACAATGAATTGTTGCGAGTTAAAAACTGAATTTGTGAGCCAAAACAACAAAGTTCCCAAACTGGTTAATTTGGGCCTCAAATCTTCAAATTCAATTTTAATTCACCCCTGCTTACTGCCAAGGAAATAATCACATTCAATTGTTATTCATTATACTAGTAAAGGGATACTCTAAGCACCAAAACCACTACATATGTATGTAGTGGTTTTGGTGTAGTGATGCAGACCCTTTGTCTGACAATGCAATAAATTGCTATTTCTGAAAAAAAGCAAATGTTTACATTTAGCCCAAAACATTTCTCTAGGGGCTTTCAAACAGCCACTAGAGGCACTTTCTCCTTAAGACCTTTGATTTTTGAAAGCTCTCCATGTTCAACATTATCACGCACAGCATAAAGATGCCAAACACTGCTAATGCTTCTCATAGAGAAGCAATAGACACCGTTGCTTCTACATGAGAAGTAATGGATTGGCATAGTGCGACAACTGCGTTTGAGCCATAGGTTCCGCAATGCTTCTCTATTAGAAGCATTGGAATGCACCAGGGACGATCTTACTGTGGTCAGATCGAGTTGCCGCATGGAGACTGTCCCTGTGTTGGATGACAGGTCAGTCCAACACTTCAATGTCTTTTTATAACAAAGGAGAGCCAATCATTTAAAATAAAAAAGAACACTCTCATGTCAAAAATATGTATTTTTTACAGTTAGAGTGTTCATTTAACGCTACAAAATGGAATTGCAGCTTTTATGCTAAAATATAATTGGTGAGATAGCTTTTTTCTAATCCCACCATTCTCACCTTAATTTGCATATCCAATGAGAATTATTGATAGTTCTTGGTTTAGTAAATAATTATGACAGTGATTTATGACCAATCCTATTGAAAATTTTACATAGTTTTTGCAGTTTGGGCCCTTCAGTTATGCTTACAACATACTTGTGTGCAAGTACACAATCACAAATTTGCCCCTACGATGTATGGTATTGGGAGTTATTCCCTACACCGGAAATTGTAAAGAATTGGCCAGGGAATTGCAAATAGGCTAAAATGTATAAATATGATCCGATTCAGCTGGTTTTGTATAAATTCTACTGTCAATTCTCCAAAATCTTGGTTTAGTCAGCAATCCCATTAATGTAGCATTTACAGCCAGTCTGGGTACAATTAGCATAGTGTATACAGTCAGTCTGCTTACAGCAAGCGTAATGCATACAATCAGTCTGCTTGCAGTAAGAATAGTGTATATGTTTTGTCTTTGAACAGGTATATTTATGTATATAGTTGATCTGCTTGCAGGCAATGTAGTGCATACTGTCAGGTTCACGTTGCAGGCACTGTAGTGTACAATGTCAGTTTTTGCTTGTATGCTGCATAGCCTATACTGTCACTAATGTCTTGCAGGCAGTGTAGTGTACATCGTCAAATACCTCTTGAAGACAGTGAAGTATATATTGTCAGATAACACTTGCAGGCAGTATTGTGTATATTATCAGTCTCCCATTATGAACACTGACGTGTACACTGTCAATTTCTACTTACAGGCAGTGTGGTATATATTGTCACTTTCTACTTGCAGACATTGTAGTGAACATTGTCATATCTGCTTGCAAGCACTTTAGCACATACTGTCTGACCCTTCTTGTAGACAGTGTTATGTATACTGTCAGTTGTATATGGGTGGTATAGTATACTGTAAATTTTTGTTAAATATGGTTAGTGTATGCTGACAGTCTCCTGTATCAGGCAATGTAGTGTAAAATGAATCTCCCCTTTTAGTCGGTGTAATGCACTGCCTATTTCACTATACACAGTATAGTGTACACTGCCAGATTCTGCTTACAGACAGTGTGGTGTCATTGGTCAGTCTCTGCTTGCAGTTAGTGTTATGTACATGATCAGACTCTTCAGACCAGTCTTTGCAACCAGGCAGTGTAGTGCATACAGTCAGTCCCTGCTTGCAGGCAGTGTAATGTAAGTAGTGTAGTGTAGTGTACATGGACAGTCTCTGTTGCAGGCAGAGTATTGTATAGTGGCAATCTATGCACTCATGCAATTCAGTGCACAAAATAGTTTGCAATACACGCAGGCAGCTTCAGCACAGTCAGCCAGTCTAGGGTCTCTGTATTTCCTGTGTTACTATTAATAAGCATGAATACAAAAACTAAACAATAGAGAAAGGAAAAGGGTGTGACAATTATGTGTATGACAGTAAGACGAGTATGTAGGTGACACTTTATCTTTATGACGTACGTGTGGTTTTAAGTAATCTGAATCAAAGTCTGTCTAACACATTCATAAATTTCCAAATATATATTTATTTGACTATGTTTAATAGGTGCCGAGGCTGAGCTCTCTCACCAACATATACAACTTGTATATACAGATAGTGAATGAGTGCAGGGACTCGGATATCCCTCACTTTACTATATACAATGAGTAGTGAATGGGACAGAGACTAAGTCATCTCTCACTTGTATATATACAGTTGGGATTATTTGGGGGAGGTCTAAGCTACCTCTCGCCTGTATATATACAAATCAATGATTGGGGAAGAGAATAGGCTCTTGTTATATACATAGGGGTTAGTGGGACAGAGACTGACCTATTTCTCACCTGTGTACATACTAAAAGTAATAAGAGGTGTGGAACTTTAAAGTCCTTCACTATCTTCACTTTAATATTTACAGAGATGAGTGAAAGGTAAGGATACTGAGCTATCTTCTTGGTGTGTGTATAATTGTGTGTGTGTGTGTGTGTGTATGTGTGTGTGTATATATAAATATATATATATATATATGTGTATATATATATATACATATTTAAATTGTGAGATGGGGTGAGTTTAATGAACAAGAAAAAAGTGGGAAAAGACTGTTGAGTGAATGCATTTTCCAAGTGTGTGAGAGTGTGAATATATATATATATATGCATTAGGAAACATAAGGAAGAGTTATGAGATTCCATTCTCAACCACCTGTTCTCCCCCCACCCAAATCAGTAGCCAATGTCACCCTCTTCCCTCAATTTCAATTTTAAACAACAAACATTACACCCTCCCCTTAATTATATACATTCAACATTTTCAGAAACCCACCCCCTTTCAGTCATCAGGTGAGCAAACAACATGGAGCTGGTCTGGGCTCCCCACACTGCCCGTACTAGAGCTCCCATCTCCTAAGTCTCGTGGCCCACAAGGTAAAAGACTCAACTCTGATGAAGCCACAGGGCTTGCATGATGCCTTATAGGGGCACCATCTTCTTCCAGGGCAAGAAACACCTCAGATAAGCAGGAGTTTTCCCTTATGAGCTCTTCTTGACGCCTCTCGAGCTCAGAAAGCTTCTTAAGGTATCCGCCAAGGTCCTCCCTCAATACCTTGGCTGCATGATAACCAAATAGTTGCCATTCACTAGCCAGCTTCTTGCTCTTTAATCGATCATCATCCAAAAAGCAGCAGAGATCTTTCAGTTCCCTGTTTTCTTCCTGAAGTCGATGGTTGACCTGTTTTAGCTCCCGTATTTCTGTTAGATGGCCTTGAAGCTGGCGGTTCACCTCTTTAATAAGGCGACCTCTTTGAATGAGGGCAGCCATCTTCTCTGCCTCCTCTTCCCTAAGTTTCCTCACTAGATCCTCTTTACTGTGAGATAACATTTCCTCATCTGTCACCTTGGAAAGGTCCCGGCCTAGTAATCCGCTTTCCTCATTCATTTTGCAGTTTGCTTAGTAGGTAGGTGATTAACAATACAAGGCCTTTTTCCCACCCCTCAGGCCTGAAGACACAAACCAAGAATTAATATAATGTTTTTTATCACCAAAACCTTAGACAGATATGTGACAAGATACTAGTCCCAGACCAACAAAATGTATCATAACTGAAAATTTATAACAGTATACATGAATTAAATACTGTTTTTCTTCAGTTCTAGACTGTGAAGTCATAGACAAACTTAGCTAAAAATTGAAGGCGAGGCAATGTAAGATAAGGCCCAAAGTGTTTATAGTCCAAAATTTCCTGAGGTGGAACATAAATATGACTTTGAAGCACAAGTGTTCCAAGTACAATTTGGGAAGTTGAAATGGAATCCAATAACTATGTAGGTTCTGTTGGCTCTATTTGACTTGGTCAAGAGGAAATTCTTGTCAATTAGTCTTCTTTCATTATACCTCTCCGATTTTTCATTGAAAGACACATAAAGCTGTGAAACAAATGAAACAGTTGTAGAGCAGTTTTTAATATTATTATCCTGTTTTCCCTATTGATTTACACTGTGAAACTGCTGTGTAGAAAAACCTGAGAAGATATTGTGAACAGGCTCTGATAGTATCTCGACAACTTTTACCCTGATGTCGTAAGTTGGATTGCTCCACTTAGCTATGTTTCGGATTTTAAATTGCCTGCGGTTCACACCGTTTTAGAGGGTACACTTTCTTCATAAAAAGATACACTTGACTTACAAAATTTGGCACATAATGTTCACAACCCAGCTTGGATTTAGAACTGAAGATCTGTGATCTGTCCAGATCAAATTTCAACACCTTTAGTCCTCAAAGTTTGACTGATTTTCAGCTCAGTTTGGCCATATTTTCTTTGCCATTTGTGGATGTTCTTTACTCCAGACAGGTACAGAATCTATCTTGAGTTTACACTTTGACCTAAAACATTCCAGTGAATTCTAGGATTTCATCTCACGTGATTATGCAACAAATGTGATGTTTCCTTTGGTTTATCTGTCCTCAAAATAGACACATAGCTCTTCCCCTTCGTGTTTCTTCTGGTCATGGACAAGAAGTGGATGAGAAGGTGGAAATTCATATATCTGATTATGGTTCACGACCTGTGGGTTCAATGGAGGAAAATGGGCTTTATATTCATACATTTGTACATGAGGAAGGAGTGCAAAAAGAACATTGATAGCAATAATTTTATATGTACATATATATTTTATTTCTTTTTTTTTATGTGTGTGTGTGTGTGTGGTGAGTATATATATGTTGGCTATATATATATATTGGCTTGCATTGGCGAATAACTTTAAGACATGTCTAGTAGCATACGATTTCACATTTTGAGCCTTGTAAACACACACTCACCCATACACACACACATATTATATATGTGATATAGATACACAGATCAAGATGTGTGCAAATACATTAATTAAAACTCTAATGTAGATATGATTTTAAAAGGTATTGGTTGACATGATACAAATGAGAAAATTAAACAAATATATAAATATGGCAAAAAAACAAACAAACAACAATTGAAGGTAGAGGGGTTTGTGGGGGCTATAAACATGAGAGGGTAAGGAAACCAATGTTTAAAGTAAACACAAATCACTAAAATAATATTGTAAGCAGAGAAATGCATGAGAAACAGATATATGACAAAAAAACAGGTAAAGGATGTAAAATAGCTGAGAAAAATAAGACTGTAAAGGGGAGAGTTAGTGAATAAAACACACTGACTGGGGTTTCAGAAAAGGAGGAGAGGGAATATTGGTCGAGAAGGAATTGGAGATTTATGAAGAGAGAAAAAATGGTATAATGTGAGAAGGGTGTAGTAGAGCAGTCTATGCAGAAAGAGAGGAATGTACAAACAGAGCAACAGAAACGCGAGGATAGCGAAACAGAGGAATGTAAAATAGAATGATGGGGAAATTGGAGAATGTGATGGAGGCAAGGTGAGAGAAATGGAGATATACTGTACAAAGAGAAAGACAGATGCAGTGATGTGAGGAGGGAGGTAGACTGCAAAATGGGAAGAACGCGGGGGGGGGCAAGGAGAAATCGGCTGGCAAGGTACACGAAGGGATGGCATGGAAAAGGATGTTGAGAATAATAATTATAAAACATGTTAAATAAAAGGCAGACAGACGAGGATTGTAATATAAAAAGAGAGATATAGCTAACCTGCTCCTGAAGCTGATGGAGCGAGAGTGGGAGACAGAGAGCCGGGGGATGGGAAGCCAGGAGGGGGAGTAAAGGGAGGTGTGTGTCGTCAGAGACCGTGTGAGCTCAGGAAATCCTGTATAAGGCTTACACATTTACAATGTCTATTGTGTTTAAGGCTCTTTGTAGATGTTTGTGTGTGTACTTGTGTGTGTACAGTATATATATACACATACATGTATTGCAGGATCTGCGGGTGAAGGGAACAATGAATGCTTGGATATGGCTAAGGGCTGGCTGATAAATGGGTTGGCAGGTAGATCCCACTGACATACAATGTAACATCATACATGTAGTCATATACATAAACATACATACAGAAATTAGACTACAATTATATAGATTAACTTGTGAACATAATACTAGAATCTTATTTGTATATTGCAGCTTATTTTCCATTAACACAGTAAGTACCAAGAGGTGTAAAGTATTGGTTCCACAAATCTTTTTAAGTAATTTAAAGGGATCCTTAAGCACCATAACCACTTCAGCACACTATAGTGCAGGGCTCAAAATTTCCACTCACTGCTAGTGAAAATTCAGTACTCGCAGGTAGGAATTCACATCTGGTTAGTATGCCATGGATCCTCCAAGCTTGCACTGGCAAGTAACTTTTAAGGACTGACTAATAGCGTAGGCAGTATCTGATTTACTCTTCTTGCTGCCAGTTTTCTCAATGCGCCCCCACCTATATACAGTGTATATCCAGTAATGTATTTTAGTTAGGCGCTGCCCTAGGCATGACTAAACCTGGGCACCCCCCTAATCTAAATTTGCCTGACCCCTTCCTGTCAAGGCCACACCTCTTCCTCTTTAAACTACACCTTTTCCTACTAGTTTTAAAGGGAAACTATAGTGCCAGGGAAACAAACCTGTTTTCCTGGCACTATAGTTCCCTATAGTGCCCTCCTCGGCACTGAAGGGGTTAAAACCCCTTTGGTCACTTACCTGAATCCAGCACCGATGTCCCTCGGTGCTGGGTTAAGCTCCTCCTCTGCGCTAGCCTTAGGCTTCCCTATAGGAAAGCATCGTATCAATTCTTTCCTATGGGGATTTAGCAGACGCCTGATGTCCTCATGCATAGCGTGAGGACGTCCAGCATCAGTTAGGCGACATTTGGTCGCCTAACTACCCTGAAGTCTCTCTAGTGGCAGGGTTAAAGTGATTGGAACACTGCACCCAGACCACTTCACTGAGTTGAAGTGATCTGGGCTCCTATAGTGTACCTTTAAGTACACACTCTGACACACACATTCACTGACAGACACACACTGGCAGATACACACTGACAGTCAGACACACAATGACAAACACACAGACGTCACTGACAGTCAGACACACTAATTGACACACATTTATTGACAGACACACATTGGCAGATACACACTTACACCAGCGACATATTAGCCGCGAGGCAAACAAGGCATTTCCCTTGGGCGTCATTTTCCAGGGGGCGGCAAAAAAAAGCCACCCCCAAATGCCCAGGGCAAATGTCTTGTTAGCCTTGCGGCTAACAGTCCAGGCAGGCGGGCGGCTAAGCAAAAATCTGTGTGGGCGGCGCTGGCGAGGGATATCCTTCCCTTGAGCTCTCTGCTCAGCTCCTTGTGCACCGCAGAGTGATGCTGGGAGCCGGAATATGATGTCATATTCCGGCTCCTGGCATCACTCTGCGGCACGCGAGGGAGCTGAGCAGAGAGCTCAGGGGAAAGTGCTCCCTCGCCAGCGCCGCCCGCCAAGCAGCCACTGGACCCCCAAGGAAACGGAGAACCCTCCCAACATTCCCAAAGGTATGGAGGCTGGGAGGGTTGAATTTAAAAAAAAGTGTGTTAATGTGAGTGTGTGTTAATGTGAGTGTGTTTTAGTGTGAGTGTGTGTTAGTGTGTGTGTGTGTGTGTGTCTGTTAGTGAGTGTGTCTGTTAGTGAGTGTGTGTGTGTGTCTGTGTGAGTGTGTCAGTGAGTGTGTGTGTCTGTTAGTGAGTGTGTGTGTGTGTCTGTTAGTGAGTGTGTGTGTGTGTGTTAGTGAGTGAGTGTGTGTGTGTTAGTGAGTGAGTGTGTGTCTGTTAGTGTGTATGGGTGTCTGTCTGTCTGTTAGTGTGTGTGTGTCTGTTAGTCTGTGTGTGTTAGTGTGTGTGTGTTAGTGAGTGAGTGTCTGTTAGTCTGTGTGTGTGTTAGTGAGTGAGTGTCTGTTAGTGTGTGTGTGTTAGTGAGTGAGTGTCTGTTAATGTGCGTGTGTGTGTGTGTGTGTGTCTGTTAGTGAGTGTGTGTATGTCAGGGAGTGTGTCTGTTAGGGAGTGTGTTACTATGTGTGTGTCTGTTAGTGAGCATGTGTATGTCAGGGAGTGTGTCTGTTAGGGAGTGTGTTACTATGTGTGTGTATGTTAGTGAGTGTGTATGTCTGTTAGCTAGTGTATGCGTGTCTGTCAGTGAACGTGTGTATGTAAAAGGCGGGGCAGGGGGGATGAGTGGGGCGTCTGAGTTTTGTCATGCCTGGGGCAACACAAAACCAGAATACACCACTGACTTACACTCAATGACAAACACAGACTCACTGATTTGACACACACACATTCACTGACACACTCATTCATTGACAGACACACACGCACACTGACAGACACAGACTGACACTCATTGTCAGACACACTGATAGTCACACAATCAGAGACTCTCACTAATTTGACACACACACACAAACACACATGCATTAACAGACACACGCATGCACTAACAGACATACACACACATAGACAAACACACACACATATACACTCACATTTACACTCACAGACACACACATATACTCAGACATAAACACATACACTCACAGACACATACACAGACTCACAGACACACACATACACTCACAGACACACACTCAAGGACATACACACACACTCACATTTGCACTCACAGACACACACATATACTTTGATGTTTTATACAAATCAGACAATAATTCCTGAATAATGAAGTACTCACTTTATTCATACATATATAACAGCATCTTCATATTGCAGCCTTGTTACACAGGGTTTCTGCAGCCGCCATTTCAAATCCCTCGAACATTCCACCAACTGCCAACAGGATAAGGAAGTAAAGAACCAAAAGAAAAGAAGTGCATCATTCACAGCCAACAACAGAGCAACTGCCCATACATCACAATACATACACTCGTACACTTACACACTCATACACAGCCCAACAGTCCATACATCACATATACTCACAGACATACACACACACACTCACAGACACAAACATGCACTCACAGACATACACACACTCACACACACACTCTCAACTTAATAATGTAATTTTAAAAACTCCTACCTGGAGAGCTGGCGTGGATCCGTCCCTGGGGTCTGCTGTGAGGCGGGCGGCTTCCCAACCGAGGTGGCGAGGGAGCTGTGATCTCTCTGCTCTGCTCCCTCACGGCTGTCTACTGATGCTGGGAGACATCACATTCCGGCTCCCACGGCATCAGTAAACAGCGCAAGAGGGAGCAGAGCAGAGAGATCACAGCTCCCTCACCGCCTCGGATGGGAAGCCGTCCGCCGGAGGGAGGGGGGTCTCTATTAGCTGGCCAGCAAGCCAGCTCCTGCCCCCACTCCCCATGACAGGGAAATGACAGGGGATGTCTCAGTGGGCGTTTGGGGGACGCATTTTTTGACGCCCCCTTAAAAGTGCCTCCCAAGGCAAATGCCTAGTTTGCCTTGGGCTAAATTCATCCATGTGTGTGTATATTTGTGCTTGGAATTTATCTAATATGTAATGGGATGTAGAAGGAGAAGCAAAGTTGGTTGAAGTGTGCCGAAACCAACGTACGAGTAGGCCTGTAAAAGAGGGCCCACAAAGGTGAATTGTTAATATAGATGGGTGTAGGTGGGTGGGGACAAACAGCTTGCACGACAAATGTAATTAGGGGGGGTAGGGTTTATTTAGGATATAGGATCATAACTCCTCCCACAAATTCAGGCCAAATGGCCTTCCAACTTGTGCTCGGAATTTATCTATTATGTAATGGGATGTAGTAGGAGAAGCAAAGTTGGTTGAAGTGTGCCGAAACCAACGTACGAGTTGGCCTGTAAAAGAGGGCAAAAGAGGATTCAAAGAAAACACACTTTATGCAAGTTTATACAGCGTGGGCACTGAAAGCCTGTGAGAAGTTTTTACTCTGATTGAGGTATATATGTAACTGCGCTGAGGATTGCCTGTGGCCCCGACACTTAGTGATGTAGACTGGGGTGCAAGAGCTTGAAGCTGCTGGTGCAGCGCTTTGTGACAGAGAGGCCAGCTAAGGAAGCCATGATGTAGCTCCACCTTAATGGAAGGTTTAGACGTGAAGTAGTGGATTAGGACTGATAGTGTGTGGTTGACCTTGGAGATGTAAAGCGGAGTGACAGCATAGGAGGTTTAAGATGCTTGATTTGTAGGTTTGGAGAAAGAGGCAAAAAATAGCCATATTTAACTGCAAAAGTCTTGATTCAAGCAAACTCTAACTGAGGGGTTGCTGTCTGCCGAATCAGCCACAGTGGCGGTGAGTATGACCGCCCTTGCTAATGAAATCGCAGGCTGCAGAGTCGTCAGAGCAGCATTCCACTTCCTTGCCGGTCCAAAGATGACCCAGAGTGAGGGAGGCCACCACGAAAGGGTAGACCTCCAACAAAGTAGAGGTCTCTCCAAAGGCCGGCAAGGCATCCGACTCAGTGGGCCAGACGCCCCTAACAAGTGGTTGCCGAAAAAAGGCTGCAAACCCTGTGTGTACTGCTGTGTCTTTGTGAATTGAAAGTGAGTGTTTTGAAAGTGGGGGAATGACCGAAGAGATCCCAATTCATGCGGCCGAAAAACTACTCCAGTTGTGCAAAACTGCCCTGGCTGGATCGCCCGAATGGTTGGGCAGGGGTTGGTACCTCGAGGAGCAAATTTAAGTAGCCCAGGGACAAGAGACCAACCCTGCGGAATGATATGCACAAAAAAGTTGCGGGGCCTAAACCAGGACTGAAGCCCCCTCCTATTGTGCGCAACACTCCGCAGGAGCAGGACAAATCCATTCCTAATGCGGAACAGAACATCTGGGAGGCTGGCTTGGAAAGTAGTGGAGTCCAACACTATGCCTCAGAAAGCAAGCCTGGAAGAGGGACCGACTGAAAAGGAGGGGGTGGGGGGAGGGAGGGGGGTTGTAGTGGTGTGAATACTGTTAGGTGTTTGTGAACCCGTGAAATCAACAAAAATGTATCCAGAATGTGGATGACTGATGGACACCTGAATATATTTAGGAGCGGCCAGCAGAGGGTTTCTGCAGAGGGCGGTGCGAAGAGGTCTATGATCAAACGTATTTGGGTACTGTGAATGGCTACCCCGATGGGAGTGGTACACCAAGATGAGAAAACGTGAAGACCGGAAAGGGCCGATCGTGAAACCAGCATATGATTGCTGTGGACAGAAGGTGGTCCACCGTAAGTGGGTCAATAGATGTAGATAATAGGTAAGGGCATACAAGTGTACCCGTGGGGTTAGCGCCAAGGCCCGTGTGAGACCTTTGTGCGAAACCCGGCATCAGAATCTACCATATGCCCAGCTGGGTGTAAATGCAGATAGTATACCAGGATGTCAACCTAGTTAGGCGTATCTTGGGTGACAGACGGGCTGTATATGTGGACTAGGTGTGAGTTCTGGAGCAGGTGAAGCGGATGTGTGATACCCTGTATGTAGTGAAAATAGCATACCCCAGCATTAAAGTCATGGCTCGCCCACGCTTTGCCCGTAAATTAATGGACAGCCCCGCTTGTCCTTCTGCCCGCCTCCTAGTCTAGTGCGTGGGATGAATGAGTGGTAAGAGGCACTGTAACGGCACCCCCAGGCATAAAAGGGTTAAACCGCCGTTTAGTAGATCTTCCCTTCCAGAGACACAGGCACAGCTACTGCAGAACACCAAACTCCCGAACTGGATACAAGGGAATGCTCCAAACTCCCGAACTGCATACAAGGGAATGCTCCAAACTCCCGAACTGCATACAAAGTAGCACTCCAAACTCCCGAACTGGAACCTCATGAATAGCTTCTAGCAGACAAACAGGAAAAGCACCCAAGCGGCTTACACTCCTGGCAATCAGTCTCTAACAGCATAAAGTAAATCTCCCCAAAGACAAGACAGAGCTCCGTGTTGAGGGTGAAGCAGTGGTCTGGTTTATTGAGGGCTACCTGCCCAGTATTTATGCAGGTCTCCCAGCTGGTGGACACTCCCCTAGGGGACCAAATGGGAGACTGTGAAAAAGGACAGACATGAATCGATGACAGACACACAGAGGTTAAACATCCCCACAATGCATCCTAATTTAATTGGAAGTAATCCAATTATCTCCCAGGACAGAGGCAAAACTCCATTAACCACATGGCAGTAGAAGACAGTAAAAGACATAAAAATGTATAAAGTTACAACTGTTGCACAAAACATATACATTCTACCTATCCCCAGATAGCTTAGAGCTGAGCGCACATTATTACAGTTCAATTGTCATGGAGCCAAAGTCTTTCCCATAGTCTTTCGTTACACGAATAGGCTCCATGGCATGGCTATCTGGGGTAATGCTGTTCATGCGGTTAAACTACCGAATGAACAGGCATCCGGTTAAATGACCGAATGCATACGCAAAGAGGCTGACGGCCCAGCGGTGTTCGCGCAAATAAGTTTCCGTTTCCAGTTCCATAGTTTGGGCGCTGAACACCGCTGGCCGTTCGGGACTTTAAAATGGCCGCCGCCACATGTTCGGCAAATGAACAAAGGCCACCCAGCATTCGTCAATTAAGCTGCAGTAAATTGCCGACACACTCCCAATACAGGTGGTCCAGTCATTCGGTTGTTTGTTCGGTAGATTGAATCTACCGAACGCCGGGCAGAAAGGCACGAACAAGCCTTTTCTGCAGGGGAAAAGAAGGCTTTTTAACATGGGGCCATAGTCCAAGGGCAACAGGCGAGCAACCAGGCTTCTCCAATGCTTCGTGGCGAGGTTGGTTTCGCCATAGGGACTAAACAGTTAAATTTGTGACAGACCCAAGAAGCCTGGATATGTTAATATCATAGTGATAGGTACCGGGTTCTCGAGTGTGTGCCGAGAGAGGGGAAAGACCTAACGAGGTTGTGCGTAATATTAGGAATGTAGTATGAAAGGTTGTATTCTTTATCCCTCGTATATTAGAAATTAGACGTATGTAATTGCCCAAATGAGGGGCCGGAATTGCCATAGTGCCCGTAGTGGGCCATGTGTAAACGTATGGAGTGCAGGCTTGGTGAGGGCTTGGTGAAGGCAGAGTGCTTAATGTTAGTCCTGAGCTGCTGGGTGACAAAATAGGGCTGTATGAGGGTTATGGATGTATAGAACGAACAAAGAAGGGAACAAACAAAAAGAGGGTGAGAGATTCCTTTGGAGACCCAGGCCTGACTGCTGTGCTGGGTATTTCGTCCAACAGTAGACAGATTATTGGGATGGATTCTTGTGACATTCTGAAAATAAATAATGATTTGGATAAGTAGGGTGTCGTAGAGGTGGGGATGAGACCTCCGGAGAACTGGCCTGCTAGCTTGTGCCGAGGCGAAGAATTAACCTAGGACCAAGAGACAGGTGAGGCCCTGCTATTGCCAAGTGGCGGTGAGAGGCTCTACCTATGATTTGGGCCGAGGGGGTTTTGTGGCCACCAGAACGAGGTGGCAGGATGTTGGCCTCTCAGTGACAGTAAGAGATTCAAAACGTGTGGCCGTGACTTGGGAAGCCCTAACTGTAGCCCAAAGAAGAGCGAGCGAGGTGGCTAGCTATGATTTGGTCGTGGGGCTGAACCTCCGTGTATGAGGTGGGGGTGTAGACCTTGCGGACCACAGTATTATTTGGGAAAGCTAGGGCCAGAGCCTAACCCTGAAAGCCAGTTCTCAAACCTGATGGAGCTTGTCTCTAGAAAGGAAGTATGTAACGTATGTAGATACTGACCTCGAGTGTTTGTCCTGTATATTTAGACAATGCTCAGGGCGACTTCAATATATATGTATAAATATATATATGTATATATATACTGGGAAGAACAGGTCCAGTCCAGGAACCTAGGGGTAAAAGGATGCTAGCAGGCCTGAGGCGGGCCACCTTTTGTAAAAAAAAATCTCCAAATTGGCTATAGGCACAAAATGTTACCAAAATCCTTGCCTTGCAATTGAACCCTTTGCATCCAGCAGGTGGATTTTATTCTAGGGAGGAATTTGGTCCATGCGGTTGGGACTTTGGGCGTTCCTGCATGCTACTTTAGCTGAACATCAAAAAGTCCTTCAACCACATGTACTGTAGCTATCAGTGAACCACCAGGGCCTGGTATGGAGACTCTGAGGCAAAAATAGACAGGAGATAGGCCCTGTCTGGGGTCTTCCCAATACAGATCATGATTCGGCAGGAGTGCCTTCTATCCCCATTGCTATTCACGCTTGCTACTGAGCCCTTGGCATGTAGGATTCGCTAGTCCCAAGGCATATCAGAGTTTTGTTCAGGGGTGACAGCACAAACTGAGCTTATTCACAAACAATATCCTCCTCTCCCATACCAACTCCTCAATTTCCTTCCCTTATTTGTATTCCGTATTGCAGAAGTTTGGATTTAAATCTGGATTTAAAATTCAGCATTCTAAATGTGAGGTGCTCAATCTAACCTTACCAGAGGCCCAGGTGCAGCTCTTGCAGACTAGCTTTCCTTTTCAGTGGCAACCACAAGTTCTAAACTTCCAAGGCATCTCTGTATTATCTCTAAATTGGAGATGATCAGGGGAACTGTTGGTCCCACATTTGTTTACCTACCATAAGGCAGCCCAATTAGCAGTGTTGGCTCAAATCAACCTGACCTAGAGGCAACTGTCTAATTAGGTGATTTAAGCTCCCACCTAAGGCCTCACAGTTGCCTAACTCGCCTTAGGGCAGACTGAACCGTCAGATCCTCTGTCTGTGACAGAGGGCCTGACACCAGGAGGGGGCCTGGCGGCTTGTTCTGTGTGCCGCTGCCGGGTGCAGAGTTCCTCCACTCAATCTAACCTGAGGGGGAGAGAAACCAGCGCCTCCAGTCTGCAGCTCTGCCAGGTGCAGAGATGCAGACCATGTGGTAAATATCTTGCGAGCTTGGCCAGACAGAGGATTGTTGCGGATTACCATGGCAATACTCTAAAACTTTGAGTGCTGGAGCTCACAAGATCTTTATTACTGCAGACTGGATAGCAAGGCCACTGGACCAGGGAATTGATTTTAAAAAAATAAAATAATAACTTTAGTGTGGGAGGCTGATCATTATAGCACAGCCTGCCCAGACATTGCCCCCTCGCACTGTCATCCTCAACCACACACTGTCACCCCCACACACACCATCACTCTCCCAATACACACACTGGCAACCCCCCAAACACTGTTAAACCCCCACACACACACTTTCACAGCCCCGCACCCTCTCACCCCTCTTCACCCAGTCACCCTGACATTAATCTGTCCTAATCTCACCACCTCCAACCATACCACACTCACCTACCCTGGCTCTGTAACACTCATGGTATCACATTAACCCACCCAGTCCTGTCACACTCACCTTCTCTCACACTGTCATACTCATCCCCATCCCTGTCACACTCATCCTCTATCGCTTTGTCACACTCATCCCTCTTCACCCTATAACAATAACCACTGAAATTCTATCACTCATCCCTCCCAATCATGCTACACACACCTTGTCACATAAACATCTTCTGTCACATTCATTCCCCCTTACCCTGTCACACTTATTCAACCAACTGTGCCACACTCACCCCCAACCCTGTCACACTCATCACAACTCTGAAAGCAATATAGGCTTGTGGATGACCTCTCTTGTGAGCGGAGTTGACTTACACGTCTCTTTTACAACCCTGCATTCTTTAGAGGCAACCCCTGTGTGGGATTACTGGAATGTGACACCTTGTAACCAGAAGGATGTGGTCTCTAGGGCACAGCTGGTGGATAAATACAGAGTCCTGGACTTGGGGCTCTTCAGGACTACTCAGCTCCTTCATTTTGTGAGAGGTGGAATCACCTATTATGATCACATGTGCAGTTACTGCCTAGTAACACCTCTAGTGGTAGTCACTCAGAACGTTCCTGCATGGAGGCGCTGAACGTTCCTCATAGAAATTTATTGATTTAATGCATCTGTATGAAGAAATGCTGATTGGTATCGCTGCATTTTCTGAGCATGCATAATAGCCTCCCAGTAAATGGTGGTATCCCGTAATCCTCTAGCAGACTGGCCATTTACCCACACTGCTTGTCGGTGCTGCTGACAATTGTCCTGGTTAGCAGCCTGAACTTGGTCAGCCTCATGGATTATCCCCCAGCACTCATCTGGTTGCGATTCAGCTTCAAGGCAGTGAGCGACTGAGGAGAAGGCATTGTTGGGGTGGCCCCAGGAGGGTCGAGGAGGCTTCAAGGGGCAGTTATGCGAACATGCCCTAGCTGGTCACAATGTTAACATCACAGATTGGTGCTATGCGGGGCAGGTTGATGTCTGGGGGGTCCCCGATAAGGGATCGGATTAGCGGGTATTTTC
>OW240923.1:65027752-65100687 GCA_933207985.1 Pelobates cultripes
CACACACCTCCCCTGGGTGGTCTGGCTGTTCAGTAGTTTGTTTGGTATACGAACCAGATGGGTCTCAGATGTTTGGAGAATCCCATAAACAGATCTATCCAGTGTAACAAATAAACAGAAATTAACAGTATGATAATCTAGGGATAGGGGGTTCTGTCATTGCAAGTACTATACTATAAGATTTAATGTATTATTATTCCTTTGGGTGGCCAGGCTTAACGTATGAAAGTATGGAATACAGTCTGCGATAACATACAAAAGAAAAGAGAGACAAGCAGAACAAACCATTATCGAGAAGTTCTTGCTAAATTATTCTAATATGTTAATCTTACAGGACATCATCGATCAGGTCTTGAAATACAGAGTTACATAACCCAGGGGCATTACTGTATACTCGTTATGGCCATTATTGGATTACTGGATATTAAAAGCTTTCTTCCATTCACCTTGACTTAATGCAGACCAGATTATAGGCCTCAGGTTTAAATTGGTGAAAATTGCATAACCCTTGAGCCCATCAAAGAGTTCTGAGATGGGAAGAATGGGGTACACATTCTTAATAGTAATCTTATTTAGCCCCCTATAATTAATACATAGGCACAAGTTACCTCCTTTTTGACACAGCAAAATAACCCTGTCCTCCATAATTTGGTTTTCATTATGTTACAGGGCATACACTCTATCTTTGGCACAATCATTTGAACTATGAGGAGGGAGATTTTTTGGGGAGGGGGTGACTAGGGGTTTGGGGACCCCTAGTTACCTTAGGCGGGGGTTAAATTTTTATTTAGGGTTCCCACCCGCCGCTCAGGGGTGGGGAGGACAATAGGTCCCCCCCTTATTCTAACTTAGGGCCCCCACCCGCCCAGTGGTGTATCCTGGTTTTGTGCTGCCCTAGGCAGGACAAAACTCAGGCCGCCCCCCCCACCACCACACCAGCCTTCCCCCCCACCGCGCCAGCCCCCCCAACCCTTCCCCCCGCCCCGCCTTCTAAATACACACACACACACATTCACTGACAGATACGCACTCACTGACACACACACTCAAAGGCAAACACACTCACACTAACAGACACACACACAGTCAGACACACACACACTCACTAGCAGACACACACACACACACACTCACTGACACACAGACACACACATACACACTAACAGACAAACACAGACACACACACTAACAGACACACACTCACTAGCAGAAACACACTAGCAGACACACACACAAACTCACACACACACTAACAAACACACACACACATTAACAAACACACACTCACTGACACACACACTCACAGGCAAACACACTCACACTAACACACACACATACACTAACAGACACACACACACACACTCACAGGCAAACACACACTCACTGACACACAGTCAGACACACACATACACACTAACAGACACATACACACTAACAGACACACACAGTCAGACACACACTCACTCACTAGCAGACACACACACACACACACTAACAAAACACACACACATTAACAGACACACACTCACTCACTCACATTAACACATTTTTTTTTATTCACCCCCCCCCCCCAACCTCCTTACCTTTGGGAGTGCTGGGGGGGAGGGGTTCATTACCTCCCTGGTGGTCCAGTGGTTGCCGGGCTGGGCTGGGCTGGGTGGGCGGCTGGCGAGGGAGCTCTTCCCCTGAGCGGTCTGCTCAGCTCCCTCGCGCGCCGCAGAGTGAGGCTGGGAGCCGGAAGATGACGTCATATTCCGGCTCCCAGCCTCACTCTGCAGAGCGCGAGGGAGCTGAGCAGACCGCTCAGGGGAAGAGCTCCCTCGCCAGCCGCCCGCACGCCCACCCGCCCAGCATGTCAGTTAGCCGCGAGGCTAACTAGGCATTTGCCCTGGGCATTTGGGGGGCGGCAAAAAACGCCCTGAAAAATGCCGCCCTAGGCAAATGCCTTGTTTGCCTCGCGCCTAAAATGCTCCTGCACCCGCCACTGAAGGGTGGGTGCAGGGGCGGAGGACGATAGGTCCCCCCCTTATTCTAATTTAGGCCCCCCACCCACAGCTCATGGGTGAGGGCCAGGGAGGACAATAGGTCCCCCCCCATTATTTTACCTTAGGGCCCCACCCACTGCTCAGCAGTGGGGGCTGGGGGGGAGGACAATAGGTCGTCCTCCCCTTATTCTTCTTTAGGGCCCCCACCCGCCGCTCGGAAGTGTGGGCCGGGGGAGGGTAATAGGTCCCCCCTTCAGGTTAGAAGCCCCCACTTGCGCGGCATGGGTGGGGGCTCGGGAGGGGGGACACAGGTTTTTGTTTTTTTACAGTGAGCAGCCACAGGCGCTATAGCGAGTCGGGGCATAATTTACTAATATTAAGTAATCTTTATTTAGTATTAGTAAATTTGGCTGAAAGACCAATTTAGGTCTTTCAGCCTCTTACTAGATAGCTCCCTAATACCATGGGAATTAAGGAGTTATCTACTTATTCATTGCCGTCATTCCATTGACTGGCTAAGTAACTTAAATTTGTTGTATGAATGTGTGTTACTTGATTGTTGTAAGTGTTGCAAATGCTTACAGCTGAATCCTGGCTATGTTTGTGTACCTTTTATTTAAACTTGTAACAGTGTAACATTCTTCATTCTTCCACTGGGTAGGAATATTAGTACTTCAGCAATACTGTGCTTCGGAACTTCAGCACTTCGACACTTCAGAACTTCGGCACTTCGGAACTATGACACTTTGGAAATTCAGCAATTCAGAACCTCGGCAATTCAACAATTCAGGTATTCGGACATTCGGAAATATCCAAATGTCCGAATTGCCCGAAATGCGTCCGAATTCACATTCGTAACGAAACAAATTGCACATGTCTATAAAATAGTGACATAATCTGTTGCATGTGATGTGTGCTACCTTCAATTAAAGTTTTAGCGGGTCATATCACAGATCCAATCTGCTCGGTAGTTCCATAGCGCTTCCAGATTTGTTCCAATAAGGCACATGGAGCCCTCCCAGAGGCATGAAGTCTTCCCAACCGCTTGGTCTGTGGAAGTCTGGTCTGGGCAGGCCAACCTGGATTTCTTAAATAGGCACAGGGTGACTTAGTAATAAAATGGAACAGGGAAGTATAAAAAAGGAGTTCCCCATAAGTTGCCATGCCCCCCCCCCCTCCCAAACTCAAACTTACCCTCATATGTCCACATTTTCAGGGGGTTGCCCTGACCAACACACATAAGTACAGTAACCCCGGAACTCAATGTTACCAGCCCAGGGTAGTATTTGTCACAACCAGCATTGCATGTAAATGTACACCCTTCCATTCAGTCAGCAGGGGGTGCTGCAGAGTTATCAAGTAACAATGACTAGTTGGTTTTTCAGTTGCTACCATCACAAGCCCTTTCCAGTGGCTCTTAGGACCAAGTCCATAGTCTGTGGGAAAGAGGCTGGTCTTCAGGTCTCTCTAAATGGCCATGGCATGGGAGCTTCTGTCACAATGAGTTATCCTAAGTGGGCAATTAGGAGAGCTGTGCATATGGACAGGATGGATTTATTAAAGGAAGTGCCAAATAAAGTTAAGGGTGAGGTTAGAACCATTGGCGCGTGGAAAGTGTGCCATTTTTTGTGACATCTTACCGTCATTACAGACATTGAGAATTACATTCATTTTATATTTGTTGGTTCTATCAAATAATTCTAGAGTGCAGAGACTAATTAAATCAAATAATGGTAAATGTAGGGTGGTAGCTAGTGTCTCATACTTTAGGGAGTATACTCTTGCTAACTATTTTTATGAAAGAAAAAGATTCTGGATCGCCTTTGTTAGCTACTAGGGGTACATATAGATTGAGTGGTATGCCTTGCTTATGCTGTAAATATGTGAATGTTAAAAAAGTATTTCTCATCCACGGTTATTTGGAAAGTTATAATTGTAATTCTGTTTGCTGTGTACCTCTTCACCTGTACCAAATATTCTATACAGTATATGAGTAAGACTTACTGTCAGGCCCGGACTGGCCATCTGGCAAACAGCCAAATGCTCAGTGGGCCGCGATGGTCATGGGCCGAGGTCGGCAGGAAAGATCAAGAGATCTTCCCTGCACATCCATGCAGGGCAGCACTGGCCCCAAGATGGAGTTTTGTCGCATCATAGGCCAGAGGGGAGATTCGGCAGAGAGCATGACACCCTCCATACGTGCTGAGCAGCTTCCTTCTCTTTACGAGCTCCGAAATTATCAGAGCATTGCCATGGTGAGCATATAGGAGCTATTAAGGTGATTGAGAAGAGAACTCCTGTAGCTAGACACTTTTTTAAATATAATCACGCTGATTTTGAAATTATATAAGTGTTAATTAGTTCATTAATTTCAGGTATCTATCATTGCCTTGTTCTAGAAGAATTACTACTAGAACAAGGTGATTATAGGTACTTGTAATTTGTTAACTTGAGAACTTATACTGCAATTTTAACAGTGTTTAACAGTGTTGTTTCAGTAGGATTTTACCCTCGTGTTCTTACACAATAGACTTGAGCTTTCCTGAAATTTTCATTTTATCCAAATGAGTTCAGATGAAAAAATTATTTGCTTCAGGCAAAAATAATTTTGTTCATTTGTACCTTTGTTTATCCAAATATTTTGGGTTCAGGAACTCAGTTGAATGTATTGTCCATATTTTGGCACCCTTGGCTTTGCTATATTTAAGGGTACCAAAATAGGAAGAGACCTGTTTAGTAGATATGGCCCTTATTTGGTATCAATTTGATAGTGATACCAAATGAGCTATCTACTAAACACCTCTCTCTCCAATTTGGTACCAAAAAATCTTATATGACAAGCTCAAATATGCATATCAAATTAGGGACAGCTGAAATATCAAAATTAAGGTAAAGCCTTTTTCAAAATTTCCATCTTTCCGGTGTTTAGTAGATAGCTCCCTAATTCGGTACCCTTATGTTAAAGGATAATGCCACATTTAAGGAAGAGATTAGTTGATAGCTCCGTATTGGTATTCTTTCCTAAGCCTAATGGCATGGATCAGATTTGTTGTTCCAGCACATCCTACAATTGGATTGAGATCGGGGGCATTTGGAGGCCAATGCAGCACCTTGAACTCTTTGCCATGTCTCTCAAACCATACCTGAAAATATTTTGCAGTGTGGAAGGGTGCACAAATGCCAGGATGCAAGTTTACCCAGCAGAAAATTGCCACAAGCTTAACACTGCCTATGCCAGCCTGCCTTCTTCCCATAGTGCATCCAAATGCTATCTCTTCCCCAGGTTAACAAGCAAATGCACAGAGCCATCCTCCTGATCTAAACAAAAACTAAGACTTCCATTGCTCCATAATCCAGTTCTGATGCTCACCTTACCATCAAAGGCTCTCTTGGCAGTGGGTAGGGGTCATCATGGGCACTCTGATCGGTCTCTAGCTATACAGCCCCATACGTAGCAAACTGCAATGCACTGTGTGTTCTGAAATTTTCCTGTCATAGTCAGGATTAAGTCTTTCAGTCATATGGGCTACAGAACGTCTTCTGTGTGCTAGCCTTCACTCCCCATGTGCAACAATGAGCCTTGGGCACCCATAACTGTAGCGGAGCGCTAGTCCTGACCAGGACACCCCTCCGTTGGATCTGTAGTAACTGGAACAAAGGAACAAGATGTTGAAATGTGAATAGCTCTCCTCCTCCCCAGTGGATGACACGCAGTTCTGGGATTATAACTGATTTTATATAGCACAAACTCTTTTATGCACAGACCCCCAGCATGGAGTCTCCATTCAAATAAACACAAACCCCTCCCAGGCATCCCTGTGTCTAGGAGATAATTGAGTCAAAACCTAGTAACCCAATTATCTCTCAGTTACAGGAAACCACATGAAAAATACATAAAACATCCCAGAAAACATAGTCATAATTCACAGGAACCCCACAAATGATATATCCCAAAATAGCCCAGATCTGAGTGCCCAAGTGGTCCAAATAGTGCTCAGATCCATTAGGTAGAACGGAATCGCCATTCGGGTAAAGGGGGCAATGGCCGGTCCAGTTTTGGAAATTCCTGTGTGAACACTGATGAAAGCGCCCCCTGGCTTTTAGGGAGCGAATGCTCCCCCCAGTCAGTAGATCCTATCTCCCAAACGTCATTTTCCTAGCTGGTCAGGATGTGGAACGGGCAACGGTACAATCTTTACTCGGGTTCGCAGGATAGTGTATCTGAAAAGAGTTCCAGGAGTTTGACGACCAGTTACCGCTGCCTGTGTTCAGGAGACAAAATGGCACCCATTCACTGAAGCACGTGTATTCAGTTATACAAATGGCAGCCAACCAGGTAAAGCACTCAAGTTAAATTGATTGTTTGTGGTTAATAGCCAGGGGTGGTCGGTGTTCAGAGAGGTATAAAAAGGGGGACCACACGTCATCCATTCGGGAAATAAACAAAGGAAGTACAAACAACCAAACTCCGAGGGAATGAGTCTGCTACAATGAACCTGAGGGCAGTTCATTGGTTGTTCTTTCTTGCACCACTTTTGGTAGATATTAACCACTGCATACAGGGAACACCCAACAAGGCTTGCCATTTTGGAGAGGCTCTGACCATCAGTAGCCATCACTATTTGTCCCTTGTCAAAATCACTCAGATCTTTTCGCTTGCCCATTTTTCTTGTTTCCAACACATGAAATTCAAGAACTGATTGTTCACTTGCAGCCTAACATATCCCACCACTTGACAGGTGCCATTGTAAGAATATAATCAATGTTATTCACTTCACCTGTCAGTGGCTTAATGTTGTGGCTGATCAATGGGTCTGAAATTCACCACTTCACACACTCAATCACACACCAATCTGACCATCTACAGGAGTGTGTGGGTGTCGTGATAATGGTAGGTATGAGTGAGTGGACAGATAATGATCTATTTACCTGTTTCAGCCCCAGAGGAAAGCATTCACACTCCTTCAGACCTTGGCATGTGGTGAATACTTCAGGAGTGGCAATTAGCATTATCACATTGTCACATCTCAGGAACAATCAGAAGGAGAAATAACCTACCACTTTTAAAGAGAATTTGGAATTAGGGAGAAAAGAAAATGGACAGTGTAATGGAGCTTCCTGTCACCCCGACTAGGTACCTCCGTTGACGGATGCTTCCTAGCTTACGCCGAGGACCATCAGCACTGCACCGGACACCATTACAACCGTAGACTCCACGAACCGCCGTAGCTTGGTTGGAGTCTCGCCGTCTCCTTCCCACCCCCTGGACCTGATGGAACACAGGGACATAAGGAACATAAACCAATGGGAACAATAATTATTACTGTAACACTCCCACATACAGTCAGCAAGCCCTCCCCTCTGCCTGTGATATGATTAAGATAGCTAATGGAACAACCTAATTATCCACAGGCAGAAAGTACCCATTTTTAACCCAAAGTGCAGAAACACCCCAAAACTCTAACATATCCCCATAAACTATACATCCCGGGATAGCTCTGATCTGGGTGAAAACATATCCAAAAATCACCCAGATCAGAGCAGGGGTTCAAAAGTTTTATGGAAGTCTCTTTTGACCGACCGCACGCATGATTTCATGCCCAAAACAGTTCCAGAGAATTTGGCTGTGCGGCTGGTCTATTTCCAATAGTTCAAATACTGTTCAAATAGTCGAACGGGAACCGTTCGTGCACCTAGTCAAAGTTAAGGGGTCGTTCAACACTTCAACACTTCGGCTGTATCGGAAGTGCCATATGAACTACTTAGAAAGTTTAAAGAGCCATTGTCCACAATCCCAATAGCCAGAAAGAGTCTCTTACAACAAAATAAGTCACTGGGGCCATAATCAAAAGGTAAAAGGCTAGCAAGTAGTCCTCTCCAAAACCCAGTGGCGAAGTGCAATTCGTCACAGACAGAAACGTGGAAAGGGAGAGTGAGTGGGATATTAATGACTCAATCAACTTTTTAAACCCGAATTGCACTCATTCAGTTCTTATCTGGCGTTGGACATCAAAAGTGCAAATGCATTGCCTTAGCAATTAACTGGCTGTGCTCAGGGCCATCTGTAACGCGATGGCTAACTGGGAAGCAGTCCCGGGACCAGTTACACCTGGGGTCCCAACGTAGGTGCCCCATGGGTAGGATCGTATCAGTGGTGGACTACCACCGGTGCGTTGCATTGGGCCTGCATACTTTGGGGGACCATCGAGTGTGTGACGGTAGTCACCATCACTTGGCATGGAAGACAGACACTATATATAGATCCCCAGATTCCTCTTGTGTTTTTGTCACCCTGTGCCCATTATTGGTGAAGGCTATTTTGAATGTATTGATTGTCCAGGATGTATGTGCCTTTCTCCCTCCCTCTTTTTCCTGTCCTATTGTTTCCCCAGCAGGGCATTGTCCCACTGTTCCAGACCGGATCAAACTATCTGACCTATACCTCCTCTATCTTCCATTTGGTTCTCAGCCCTTGCTATTGCCTGGCACCACCCTTCCTTGTACTATAGTGCTCTATTCACCCTATTGTATGTAAATGAGGCTGTTGGGGGATAAATACTATGTGCTATGTGTATTAAAGTTAGTTGTTGTTTTAACCTTCACCAAGTGTTGTCTGGTGTTTGGGGAAAGAGCTCTGCTTATTGCTCTGATGATGAAAAGGGGATACAGGGCTAAAATCGTATTACCCTGGTTCAGGGTGGACAAGGACCTCAGCGATCATAGTCAAGCCTCAGCGACTGGGTCATAAGTGCTCTAGGTTCCCTGATAGCTACGAGGAAGCAAACTTGGCGGAGGAACCTAGTCGGAGTATTGGAGCTCTGTCACATTTGGTTGGCAGCAGTGGGATGGCTTCCAACTAGTGTGGAAACATCCAAGAACAACTGGGGTCCCTGCACATCATCTGGAACTCAGGGAAATGGGTAGCGCTAGCAACCATGCAGCGTCCCCATCCGAGGAGGAGTTCCACAGAAGACTATAGTAAGCTCTGCCCCAGTATGAGTACATAGTCTCGGAAGAGGGTGAACTGTATTTTAAGGGCCAGATCCGAAAGGAACTCTGGAATGAGGTAATCGAGGAAGTTGAGGTTCTCCGGAGGCAATACCTCCCAACCCCAGAACAGCAACTTCAGAATCAACTGGATCTTCAGATACATCTCCTGGTTGAGCAGCCCCTGGAGGAATTGGTGGTTGAACTTGAGTTACTGGTCTGGATGGAATTGTGGGAGACCCCAGCATGGGGTCTCCATACAATACATTCTGTTTCCCGGGGCGGTAGTGGATCGTAAAGTCATACAGCTGCAGTGCCAAACTCTAACAGCCTGGCATTGTCCTCCGCTACCCGGTTTAGCCACACCAACGGGTTGTGATCTGTGAGCAAAGAGAATGGTTTCCCAAACAAAATAGGGTTGCAGCTCCTTGAGGGCCAACACCACAGCCAGGCATTCATTTTCGATGGTGGCGTAGCTTACTTCCTTGGGTAAGAGTTTTCCGCTCAAATATGCTATGGGATGTTCACCACCATCGACTCCGACTTGGCTCAGTACTGCTTCCAATCCAAACATAGAAGCGCCTGTGTGAACAAGAAAATGTTTAGTTCGATAGAGAGCAGCCAGTACAGGGCATTCACAAGAGCCATTTTAAGTTGTTGGAATGCCTGCTCACACTACGGACCAAAACTACCTGCCTAGAAAGGTTCTTTCGGGTCAGATCAGTAAGGGTTCCTTCAATGTTGTTCGGTTGAGAAGGGAGTAATTCGTCTCCATTCACCATCCATTTGAGAGACTGCTATCCACTGAGCCATGGCTTTCTTCTGCTGCAAGATCTGGATCCCTCCACTGCCATCAGTTGTAGTGGAGCTGCAATCCTGAGACCAAATATCTCCACCGAAATCCTCTCGAGCTGGAACAAAGAGCTGCTTAGAGAATATAGCCCATTCCCCCAGTAACTGGCCAACACACAGCTGACTTTATTGAGCCAAACTCTGTCTTTTTTGTACAGACGCCAGCTTGGAGTCTACACACAATACATACAATCCCTGGGAGATAATTGAGTCAAGGTTAATTATCTCCCGGATACAGAGAGCCAAACAAAAAAACATAAAAGTACCCCAAAACACTGTTAAAACACACAGGTACCCCACATGTCAAAAATCCCGGATAGCTCTTGTCCGAGCGGCCAAGTTGTCCAAATAGTGCCTGGATCCATAAGGAATTGTCCAATCACCACTGGGGTAAAGTTTTGACTCTTTGCACAACCACAAAGAGTGCTAATGAAGTGCTCTCTGGAAGGTTCTACTCCTAGTGCCCACTGCTCAGAGTGAGCATGTCTAATGGGATTCCTGGGAGCCCTGCTTTAGTGTATTTAGTCTTACTATTCAACTTGGCTACCTTATCTAGTGTCCATGATTATTCAAGTGCAAAAGCTCAATATTAGAGTCCTAACCTTATTTGCTAGAGTCCTAACCTCAACATCTGAGGAAAGGGATTTAGAGGTAATCATTTCTGATTAGAGAGGAGCGAACCCGAACTGTAAAGTTCGGATTCGTACCGAACATTACGATTTTTGACCCCGAACCCGGACTTTCAGTAACAGTTCGGGTTCGAGTTTGGTGTTCGGCAATTTAACGGCGCGTTTTGAAAAGCTGCAGGGCAGCCAATCAACAAGCGTTTGACTAGTGTGCCCTTTGAAGCCATCACAGCCATGCTTACTAATGGCATGGCTGTGATTGGCCAATGCAGCATGTGACCCAGCCTCTATATAAGCTGGAGTCACATAGCGCCACACGTCACCTGAGCTCTTAGTAGTGTAGGGAGAGGATGCTGCAGCTGTGAGGGACAGATTAGGAAAGAATTCTGGTGTTGAATCTGCAAACTACAGCGATTATTTTTGTGGGTGCTATACTACATTTTTGTACCCTGCCCTGAGCCCAGTGCCACAGAGAAATAAGCAATCAGTCTGTTTGTTAGGTAGCTCAGTGGGCAACATCTAGGCATTTTTAAATACTGCTGTGACATTGCAGTTTGACAAATTCAAATTTTTTTTGTGCTAAAAAGAAAATTTGGGGTGTGCACTTCATATCAGAGAGTCAAATAGAACCGTCAAATAGTGTAGTTACATCGCAGTTTGACCAATTAAAATTTTTTTGGTGCTAAAAAGTACATTTGGGGCGTGCACTTCATATCTGAGAAGCAAATAGAACGGTCAAATACTGTGGTTACATCGCAGTTTGACCAATTCAAATTTTTGGGGTGACAAAAAGTTAATTTGGGGCATGCACTTAATATCTGAGAGTCAAATAGAACCGTCAAATACTGTGGTTATGGGGCGGGGCCTAGCTGCTGAAGCGAGAAGACACTAACCTGTGCAGCTCCTGCTTCACACCGCGATTTAATCGGTTTTCAGCCATAAAAAAGCGACCCAATCGGCTCAAAAAGGCCACCAGGCGGAAGGTGACACGGAGAGGCACAGGATGGTGTCACACAAGCGACCTGTGCAGCGCAACTCACTCGCTCCTCCTGCATGGCCTACACGCATGATCGGAGCGAGGGAGACGGCCGCTCCCCTGCTGACCTCCACGGCGGACAGACCGAAACAAGGCCCATGTCCCCCCCCCCCTCTGGACCGGTGGGGGTCATCCCGGTGCGGCCTCGGGAGACCCGGGCACAACCTGGCGAAAGCGCTACGGCAATCACGGGACCTGAACCAAGCAGGCGGAGATAGCGTACTCAACCAGCACTCGAGGCGAGCAGATGGAGGCAGAGAACCGGCTGGACAAAGCCTTTCAAGCCTTCTGGGAAAAGCTGGAAGCTCTTCTGTCCCCAACAACCCTGGAGAAAGGGCCTGACACCCTGCCGCGCACTCCCACAAGCTTACCCAAACAGAAGACCACTGGGCTGCACGGAAAAATGGAGCTGGCGGTAAATCACCACGAGGCAGGAGACCAAAGATATGTCTGGCAGCAACAGGAGCAAGAAGGCAGCCCCCTGGAACCCGAAAGTACCTATGCTGAGGCGCACTAGCCCACTCACCCATCACCCTGGAGCTCCCAGACACCGGCTGAAGGTGCGAGTTGCTGCAGCGAGATCCCCCTGTAACCGACCACAAGGGAAAGGGATATTGTGACCGAGCAGACGGCACCTGAGGGGGCGCCCCACAAGCCACGAACCAAGCACCGCTCTGATCCAGCCCATACCTGCCAGACAGCAACAGCGATGGTGGGACCACACCGGGACACAGACTCTCATTGAGGTGTCAGGGGGAAACCCGTGGGGACAGAGAGGCCCACCCTACCAAGCCCTTACAAGCTGGGAAAGTCGGCAGCATCCCCCCTGGGCATGGGATTATGCTTACATCCAGGATGGCATAGGTTAGGCGGGGCCTGAGGAACTTAATGGCCATACCCTAACCTTTTGGGGAGATATGGGAAACGGCATACCAGCTGCACACAAGAGACGCTATCCTGCCTCTTATATTCTGATATATATCGTTGGTTTTTTTTGTCTCTGTGATTTTTTTCCAAGCGAAAAAAAGGGTAGCAGCTATGTGTTTAATTTACTTATGTTACCAAAAGGGGTTCCAGCGCATACTCACCGCCCCTCACCTAACATTACCCAGCCTCTACACACACGAACTGAGGGTTAGGATACCATAATATATCACATATATTTAGGCTGTGTCCCCTACTTATGCCTGTCTGCCCGCTGTGGACCAAAACCGCTTACCACTAGTAAGCACTTGTCTCCGACCTCCCTGACGTTGCTTCTTACTACTTAACTCGTTGACTCTAAACTGTTACTGCAAAGTACATCACTAACAATTAGTTTTCTTTTTAATATTTTTAATGCGCTATGTAGGCATACACCCAAACAACTAGCCTGCATTAAAGAAAGTACTGTTACCTCTGCTAACTGCACATCTAGTTAATTCAATCACTGTGCTCCTAATGCCTATATGTCACACTACAACCAAGATACACACGCATAACCTAAAGAGCAACTCGTTCTGTTCTATGCATGTCTAGCCTAGCAAGTTATACTACAAACATGATGTCTAATCGTGTAATATTTTCATGTAATATAAAAAATGTGCCGTCTAAGCTGCCACGCTTTGTAATGTTATGGAAATGCTTGTAGAAGCTGTCGTGGCTCTACACGCTCGTTGTTAAACTATGCACAAGAAAAATAAAGAATTAAAAAAATAAATAAATACTGTGGTTACATTGCAGTTTGACAAATTCATTTTTTTTTGGTGCTAAAAAGTAAATTTGAGGCGTGCACTTCATATCTGAGAGTCAAATAGAACCGTCAAATACTGTGGTTACATCGCACTTTGAAAAATTCAAGTTTTTTGGGTGCTAAAAAGTACATTTTGTGCGTGCTCTTCATATCTGAGAGTTAAATAGAACCGTCAAATACTGTGGTTACATCGCACTTTGAAAAATGTAAATTTATTTGGTGCTAAAAAGTAAATTTGTGGCATGCACTTCATATCTGAGAGTCAAATAGAACCGTCAAATACTGTGGTTACATCGCACTTTGAAAAATTCAATTTTTTTTTGGTGCTAAATAGCACATTTGCGGCCTGCGGTGCATTTCTTGCAGTCCAATAAAACCGTTAAATACTACTGTTACATTGTTGGTTGACAAATTAAAAATTTTTGAGACAGTGAAGTACCGTATTTTTCGCTCCATAAGACGCACTTTTTTTCCCCTCAAAAGTGAGGGGAAATGTCTGTGCGTCTTATGGAGCGAATGTGAAGAATTACTTACCTGTCTTGGAGCGTGGGCCGGCTTCACAGCGCGCTCTGCGGCCAGGAACTTCTATTTCAGGTTCCGGTTTCCGGCGGGACTGAAAGGAAGTGCACACTCAGTGTGCACACTTCCTTTCAGTCCCGCCGGAAACCGGAACCTGAAATAGAAGTTCCTGGACCGCGGAGCGCGCTGTGAAGCCGGCCCACGCTCCAAGACAGGTAAGTAATTATGGGACAATGGGAGGGGAGACACTATGGGACAAGGGGAGGGGGACACTATGGGTTAAGGGGAGGGGGACACACTATGGGAGAAAGGGAGGGGGAGACACTATGGGACAAGGGGAGGGGACACTATGGGAGAAGGGGAGGAGGACACTATGGGAGAAGGGGAGGAGGACACTATGGGAGAAGGGGTGGGGGACACTATGGGTCAAGGGGAGGGGGACACTATGGGAGAAAGGGAGGGGGACACTATGGGAGAAAGGGAGGGGGAGACACTATGGGAGAAAGGGAGGGGGAGACACTATGGGAGAAAGGGAGGGGGAGACACTATGGGACAAGGGGAGGAGGACACTATGGGAGAAGGGGAGGAGGCGACACTATGGGAGAAGGGGAGGGGGAGACACTATGGGAGAAGGGGAGGGGGAGACACTATGGGAGGGAAAGTGCACTATGGAACAATGGGAGGGGGACACACTATGGGATCAGAACACTAATGGACAAGGGTAGGAGGGGTTAAAGAACACTATGGGACAGGGTAGGAGGGGTTAACAATCACTATGGGACAGGGTAGGAGGGGTTAACAATCACTATGGGACAGAGGAAAGGGGGGTTAAAGATCATTATGGGACAGGGGAGAAAAAAAAATATTCTGAACAAACTGTCCCATGGTAAGAAACACTATGGAACAGTTTGTTCAGAATATTTTTTTTTCTGGGTTTCCTCCTCTAAAAACTAGGTGCGTCTTATGGTGAGTTGCGTCTTATGGAGCGAAAAATACGGTAACTGTATTAATTACGCTTGTCACACTGTTGTGTGACATATAGAATTTTTTTCTCTTTAGGACACCGGCATTGCCTTACTGTCAGTGAAGTTAATATTTGACTATTGACGGTTACATTGTCGCCTGACATACCATCTGTTAGTTTGGTGGGTAAACGCAAAGAATGAGGAGAGCGTCAAATAAGGGACGTGGCCCTGGTCATGGTGCTGCTGGTGTGGGTAGAGCTCCTCTTGCAATGAGAGGACGTGGTCGATCTGTGCCAGCTACACACACAAGTAAAACACCTTCCTCATGTGAGAGTAAGCGACAGAACCTTCAGCGTTATTTGGTAGGACCGAATGCCGCTCTTGAATGGTGAGGCCAGAACATGTACAGGCGATAGTAGATTGGATGGCTGACAGTGCCTCCAGTTCCTTCACATTGTCTCCCACCCGGTCCCCTGCTGAAAGCTCAGAGTTGGCACCTGCAGCCCATGGCCATCTGTTTTTCACCTCAGCCCCTTGCAAATCAGCCAAGCAGTCTGAGCCACAAGTCATGCAGCAGTCTCTTATGCTTTTTGATGACTCTGCTGGCTGGGTTTCCAATTGGCCATCCACCTAGCCCTGTCCCAGAAGTGGAAGAGATTGAGTGCACTGATGCACAACCACTTATGTGTCAGGATGTGGACATACGAGGACCACCGCAACACGTCTCTGATGATGATGAAACACAGGCGCCAACTGCTGTGGCTTTCTGCAGTGTGCAGACCGGCAAGGAGGGCAGGGTTGAGGAGTGGGTGGAAGATGATGTGGAGGATGATTAGGTCCTAGACCCCACATGGAATCAAGGTCATGCGAGTGACGTGTCCAGTTTGGAGGAAGAGGCGGTGGTCGCACAGAGGCACCAGTACAGCATAAGAGGGAGCAGGGTGCAAAAGCGGAGCAGCCGTCCCCTAGACAGTACGCCTGCTACTGCCCACCGCACCCAGGGACCTAGCACACCAAAGCCAGCTTCGAGGAGTTCCCTGGCGTGGTAGTTCTTCAGACAATGTGCTGACGACAAGACACGAGTGGTTTGCAGGCTGTGCAATCAGAGCCTGAGGCGAGACATAAACGTTATAAACCTGAGCACGACCTGCATGACCAGGCATCTACGTGCAAAGCACGAGCTGCAGTGGAGTAAGCACCTCAAAAACCAAGAAAAGTCTCAAGCTCCTCCTGCTTCCTCTTCTTCTGCTGTCTCTGCCTCTTCCTCCACCTCTGGAGTGACAGTGGCACCTGCCACCCAGCAAACAGAGGATGTGGCAGTAATGCCACCACGTCCGCCACCATCAACCAAGCATCTCCACACTGTCCCATGGAAGCGTTCAGCTGGCGATCTCCCAAACATTGGAGAGAAAGAGGAAGTACCCCCCTACCCACCTGCGATCATGGGCGTCCGCAGGGGGGGGCAAGGGGGGGCACTTGCCCCCCCCTGGATTTTTCAGCTTGTTCTGCTATTTTTCGTGTGAGATTTAAAATGAACTGCAATACCGGCGCCGGCCAGTAGGTGGCGCTGTGTATGGAGAGAGCCAGGGTTAGGAAGCTGCATCTTATCCTTGCTTCTCTCTGCCAATTGAAACCGCAGGGGAACAACACATGCAGCCAGAGACAGCCTACAGATCAGGTGAGTGAGGGATGGGGTGGGGGGGATTGAGATAGCCTATAAACTTGGGGGGGGCAGCAGCAGCCTATAGACTTGGGCAGCAGGACTTGGGGCAGCAGCCTTAGATTGGGGGGGCAGCAGCCCTATAGACTTGGGGAGGCAGCAGCCTATAGACTTGGGGGGGCAGCAGCAGCCTATAGATTGGGGGCAGCAGCCCATAGGATTTGGGGGCAGCAGCCTTGATTTGGGGGCAGCAGCCTTTAGATTGGGGGGGGCAGCAGCCTTTAGATTTGGGGGCAGCAGCCCATAGATTTGGGGAGGGGGCAGCAGCCTATAGATTTGGGGGGGCAGCAGCCCATAGATTTTTGGGGGGCAGCCTATAGATTAGGGAAGTGAGCAGATTAGTGAGCCTATTGCATTAGGGTGTGCACCCTAAATCACAAACACACGCCATGTGTATATGTATGTATGTGTGTGTGTGTATATATATATATATATATACACTGCTGTGTGTGTGTGTGAGGGTGCTGGTAGTGTGCTATGTGGGTGACGGTGTTTTTGTGTGTGTTTGTGAGAGTGCTGTTAGTGTGCTGTGTGTGAGGGTGCTGTTTGTGTGCTGTGTGTGAGGGAACTGGTAGTGTGCTGTGTGTGTGTTTTGTGTGTTTGTGAGGATGCTGTTAGTGTGTTGGGTGTGTGGGTGTTGTATGTGTGTGGGTGCTGTGTGTGCGAGGGTGATGTATGTGTGTAGGTGCTGTGTGTGTGTGTGCTGTATGTTTGGGTGGAAGTGGGGGCAGATTAGTTAATATCCCAGTCCTACTGCCTTCCCTGGTGGTTCAGTGGAGAGTGAACTCTAGCCCGGGTTCTCTGCTGCCTCCCTCCATGCTGCTGTGGACCGGTGAGGTAGAACTTTGATCTCCCCACCGGCCCATGGAGGCTTAGACCAGAGCCGCCGCTCGGATAGCGTCGGCTCTGCATGAGCCGACGTGGGAGATCCAGAGATCTCCCCTGCCGGTCTCAATCCATTGGCGTGCCGCAGGGATTAGGGTGTGCCCAGGCACACCCAACACACCCCGTGCGCACGCCTATGGAAGTGAGGGATGGAGGAGACAGCCTACATGAAGAGTCAGCAAGGAGCAGGAAGGTAAAGTGAGAAAAGGAGAAGGAACAGAAATGAGCAGGAAGGGACATCAAGGAGCAGAAAGGGGCAGCAAGGAGCTGGAAGGGACAGCAAGGAGCACAAAAGGTAAAGTAGGAGAAGGAGCACAAAGGAACAGAAATGAACAGGAAGGGTCAGCAAGGAGCTAGAAGGTAAAGCAGCACAAAGGTAAAGTAGAAGGAGCACAAAGGGTCAGAAATGAGCTGGAAGGGGCAGAAGGAGCACAAACATAAAGTAGGAGAATGAGCAGGAAGGGCCTGCAAGGAGCAGTAAGGAGCACAAAGGTAAAGGAGCAGAAAGAATCAGAAGGAGCACAAAGGTAAAGTAGGAGAAAGAGCAGAAAGGGACAGCAAGGAGCACAAAGGTAAAGTAGAAATGGGAGCAGAAAGGGTCTGCAAGGAGCAGAAAGGGATCAGAATGAGAAAGGAGCAGAATGGCGCAAAATAAGCAGAAAGTAGCAGAAAGGTAAAAGAGCAGAAGGGGCCAAGGATAGAAAACAGTGTCAGAAGAAAAAAAAAAGACTGTCAAATGAAGGAGAGGAAAAGGAGATTGGAGCAAGAAGGACAAATTAAGTGAACCCTCCACTTTATTCTGGACACCACATCATAAGGCTTTGGTACCTGGGCCAGGCAGGGAAACACTGGACCTTCTCATCTCCAAAGGTAAAAAAATATCAGTATTAATGTGTTCACTTTTATTTACTGAGTGTCAGGAAGCACAGAGTGCCGTTGGGTAGGGGTGTTGCTGATTGGCTAGAGCGGTCAGCTGGCACTCTAAGCCAATCAGTAGCTCCCCATTCATAAAAAAGTTAAAATATTTTATGAACCGGGAACTAGCGATTGGCTTAGAGCGTCAACTGTCCACTCTAGCCAATCAGCGGCACCCATGCCTGACGTCAGTCTGCACTTCCTGACACTCTGTTTCAGAAGCCAAATACCACTGAGCGACCTGGAGCTGGAGGAAGCCTTTGGGGTTAAACCATTTGAGAGCGATTTAACCCCTTAAAGGAAAGCGAGCACCCAGGGGCTTCCTGGCATCATAGCATTTTCATTTAGGTGAAGTTGTTATGGTGACCAGAATGGTCCTTTAATTTGCTTAAAGGAACACTATAGTGTCAGGAATACAAACATATATTCCTGACACCATAGTTGTGAAAACGCTATTCACCCTGGCTTTATGTGATAATGGCTGTGCCCCTTCCCTTTCATGACACTGTTAAAAAAGTACCAAGCATGGATGTCATTACAATTATGCCCCCCCCTGGAAAAATTCCTGCGGACGCCCATGCCTGCGATCCCTGGCCTTTGAAATGCTGTCATTCAGTCTGGTGGAGACGGACAGTTTTAAAAACCTGATGGCGGTGGCTGTCCCACAGTATGTGGTTCCCAGCCGCCACTACTTTTCCAGGCGAGCCATCCCTTCCTTGCACAACCAATTGGCGGACAAAATCAGGTGTGCACTGCGCAACGCCATCTGTGGAAAGGTCCACATAACCTTTCGTGGACCAGTAAGCACGGGCAGGGACGCTATATCTCCCTAACTGCACACTGGGCAAATGTAGTGGCGGCTGGGCCTGAGGCGGATAGCAGTTTGGCGCATGTCCTTCCGCCACCGAGGATTGCAGGGCATTTCTCTTTGCCTCCTGTTGCTTCTTCCTCCTACTCCGCTTCCTCCTCCTCTTCCACCTCCTCATCCATTCAGCGTAACACCTTCACCACCAACTTCAGCACAGCCAGGGGGAAACGACAGCAGGCTGTTTTAAAACTCATATGTTTGGGGGAAAAAGCTTGTCCTTGCCTCTGGGCAGAAAAAGAAAGAAAGTTAACTGCAAGTGCTATACTGTGAAGAGTACCCAAGGTTTTAAAGTGTACCCTTACAAACACTTAAAACACAGTAGTGAAAAAAAGAAAAAAACCAAAGGTACAGAACAATGTGAATCACCAAAAGTGATAAATAATAAATATATACAAACTGGGTGTGTAGAAATATTCTGTCTCAGAAAAACCTTCTTCTATTGAACTATTATGAAGCTATTATGTGAATGAGAAGAGTGTTCTCGGCTATGATTGTCAGCAACATTTAAGAATCACTATTCCACATCGGGTCCGTGAAACCGGAAGTGACGTCATACGGAAACAGAATGCGTTCCACAGTGGAACGCACGCCGACACCGGCGACCAATTTTCCAATCCAATGGTGGATATAAAAGAAGATTCTTATTCCTATCATCAATATACATCCCTGAGGAAGTCCTGAGACGGACGAAACGCGTTGGAACCTTTTATTTATTGCTTTTATTGCTTGTTTGTACTTTTTATTTTTCCTGATCTTTCTGCTGCTGTTTGATATCCTGTACTGCTATTGGATCAGCTGCTGCTCGTGGATACCACCTAGTGTGGAGATACGCTGTTTTTAACTTGCAACATTGTAAGTGCAACTTATTTATAAATAAATTGTTACATTTTGTACCATCTACACTATATATCTCTCTATTTACTTTGGAGTGAATAAGAAGACCTACAATCATATTTATAAGATCATCGCTGGAGGTCTTCTATATTACTGCAGTTCCCTATTCATTGAGGGAGATACGCCTGATTTCATCTTTATTCTGTGAGTTTTCTACCATTCTGCCTATATTTAGATGTAACAATATTACACTTGCCTCTGGGCAGCCTGGCACACATGCGACTACATGCTGCAGTGCCTGCGCAATGACTGCCGAGTTGCCCACATTCTAACTTGTGCTGATTACAGGGTGGCCACCCTGCTGGATCCCCGTTACAAGGACAACGTGCCGTCCTTAATTCCCTCACTGGAGCGTGATCAAAAGATGCGCGACTACAAGCACACGCTGGTAGACGCGCTGCTGAGAGCATTCTCAACTGACACCCGGGACTCAGTGGAAGCACAAGGCGAAGGCAGAGGAGGAGGAAGAGGTCGCCAACGCAGCTGGGGCACCGCCAGCACCTCAGAAGGTAGGGTTAGCATGGATGAAATGTGGAAAAGCTTTGTCAGCACGCCACAACAGCCAGCACCACCAGCTGATATGGAACGTCTTAGCAGGAGGCAGCATTTCAGCAACATGGTGGAACAATACGTGTGCACACGCCTACACGTACTGACTGATGGGTCTGCCCCATTCAACTTCTGGGTCTCCAAATTGGGCACATGGCCTGAGCTTGCCCTTTATGCCTTGGAGGTGCTGGCCTGCGCTGCAGCCAGTGTATTGTCTTAACGTGTGTTTAGCACGGCAGGGGGCGTTATCACAGACAAGCGAAGCCGCCTGTCCACAGCCAACGTGGACAAGCTCACATTTATTAAAATGAACCAGGCATGGATCCCACCAGACTTGTCTGTACCTTGTGCAGAATAGACATTTATACCGGCCTCACCCAGCCATTGTTATACTCAAGTGCACTTATTCTTTGTTTTCTTTTTTTATATGTCCCAATATTTTGGGGGCTAGCCCAATTAAAAAAACAAACAAACAAACAAAAAACAGTGTTGGATACTGTGACGAAGTGCCAATATGTGAATGTGAATGTGATGTATATGTGAATGTGATATATACTTTTAAACTTATGAATATTGTGTAAAACGGTGTATTTTCCTGCCTGTGATAATTACATTAGCACATTGTGTTCAGTAATTATATCATAGGCAGAGGGGAGGATTTTGCTGTAATGACTGGGAGTGTCTTGTAACTGCGGCTGGTTCTCTTATTTACCACTATTACGTCTTAAAGCATAGAACTTAGCAGGGCTAACCATACAGATATCTTAGCCATAATTTTAAATAGTTAGTGTAAGAGATCCTCTATTTAACATATATAAATAATTGAGAATACAATATAAAATAAGGATTGTCTTAGAAGCAATAAAGTTTTGTCTTGTAGATATTTATTATATAAAAATATAAATATAGACATATAAAATCCATTATAGCAGAGTTTATAAGATTAAACTAAATGCTTGCAAAAACAATATGTTCCATTTCTAACACCATGTCAGTTTGCAAAATCTCTTAAAGACAAAGTACACAGTTTAAGAAATACAACATTTCATTCTAAAACTTGTAATATTTGCATTTGCCCATAACAGTCTGACTGTATTGTATTGTGTGTTGATTGGCTGTTCCACAAGACCATGTGGGTGGGAACTGTGTGTAACAACTTGCACAAAAAGAAAGCCCTTTGCTGCCATTAAAACAGATCTTCTTGACCCTAAACACGTAGTCTTGTCTCGTGATTGGAGGGGACAGCTATACTCACACTGGGGATTGCTATGCTCTGCATACTCCCTTGAGCTTTAATCACTTAGCTCTTTTAAGAGCAGTTCCTGATATACTCTCCTAGAGGAGAGGTCTTTCCCCACACGGTCCTGGAGGACAGAAGCTGATCCAAGGGTGGAAGGAAGATGGCGAGACTCCAGTTAAGCTACGGCGGTTGTGGAGTCTGCGGTGGTTGTGGTGTCCGGTGCGGTGCTTGTGGTCCTTGGCGCAAGCTAGGAAGCAACCATTAACGGAAGGTACTCGGTCGGAGTACGGGTGATCCGTTACAGCTACCTCCTCCGCCTCAACCGACACTTCCACCTACACCGCCACGGTCACCGCCTCCTCAACCTCCTACTCCACATCCACCTCCTCCTCCTAGTTTTAGATTATTATTTTTAATTTTTATGTATTTTATATTATTTTAAGTTATTTCCCTATCCATATTTGTTTGCAGGGCACTTGTCCTACTCTTACCCCCATTTTACTTCCTTTTGCAGCCCTCTACCCCTTTCCAGGACTTTTTTAGAGCCATTTTAGTGCCCAAAAGTTCGGGTCCCCATTGACTTCAATGGGGTTCGGGTTCAGAGTCAAGTTCAGGTCAAGTTCGAGTCCAAACTCGAACTTTTTGCCGAAGTTCGGCCGAACCCGGCGAACCCGAACATCCAGGTGTTCGCTCATCTCTATTTCTGATTACTTAAAGGTAGGCAGACAATGTAGAGCAGCAGGAAATGCTAGCAGAATGCTTGGTTGTATAGGGAGAGATATTAGCAGTAGAAAGAGGGAAGTGCTCATGCCATTGTACAGAACATTGGTGAGACCTCACTTGGAGTATTGTACGCAGTACTGGAGACCGTATCTCCAGCAGAAGAACTGGCATCAAGGCAGAGCACTACAGGTCTCTGCCCTCAAGCACCTGAGGATGTTGGCCTGAGAGATATGGATAGGACTGTGTTCTCCACACCTAGCTCACGGGGATGCTGGGCAGTCGGGCCCAGATCCCCAATCCTTTGCTCTAAAAGAGCTAAGCCTGAGAGATGGAGGTGGCTTATAAAAGACAAGAGTTAGTTACCGTGCTGGCAGAGGTGTGGATACCTGCCTGGAAAGAGAGCTACAGAGGAATAGGAAGAAGGAGAGAGATGCAGCCTGGTCAGGTGAAAGAGTTCTTAAGAGCTCACAGTCAAGCCCCAGCAACTGGGGCTGAAGCATTCCAGAGTCCCTAAAAGCGACCAGGAAGTGGACTGGGTGGAGGTACTGGGTTGAGGTTCGAGAGCTCCGTCAAAAATATTCTGACCTTTTGGATAGTTGTCCAGGCTGTAATATTTTGAACACCCAAATTATCACAGCTGATATTGTGCAATGGGAAGAAATTGTAACACTAAAGCAAACCTTTCTTAAATGCTGACAAATCAAAGACAATGGGCCATTATTTCAAATCCACTTGCTTGCAGTATGAATGGATCCCATCCGCTGATATAGACTGTTGTTATGAGATACACACTTTGGAATGTGTGCTGGATATATTGTTGCTCAATGCTCAAGCACTGAAGCACTGTGGCAGTTATATAGCCTTGGCCATATACCCCGTATACATATTCCCACTTCTTGTAAGTGAGTTCTAGAGATAGCCTTACAATTTAAAAGGGACACGTACCAATTGAGAACCTCTGATCACTGGGGTACTGGCTGATTCGGCTGTGTCCAGAGGTAAACCTAGGTTATCTGCCATCTGAAATGTAATTGTATGTTGGCGTCCCCCAGAATTGTAAACATTTTTGTAGTGTCCTCCTCACGCTTTGTGTGTCTCTAATGTACTTCTCCCTTATCACCACTTACGAAGGTAGTGCAACCAAGTGGGACCAAGACAGAAGCTCTGCTTGTTCCTCTACCAGGTTTGTCATTAGAGCTCAGAAGAACATGCTTTGAGCTCCTTGAAAGATAAAGATAAAATTAAACTTCCACTCACTCTGTATGCCCCACTGAGCTCCAGTGGCTTTACAGAAACCAAAACAGAACACTAGGCACGGGAACGTGGAGAGTCTCTGCAATATCTATTTTAACTTTCATATTGCATTTCAAAGTTTACTTTGCAGCAATCTGGAGTTCACAGCATAACCATTATAATGTCAGCAACAATTAGATCTTTTTTTGCTGGAACACCATTATTCCCCAAAACACTGGGACACCTGCAATGTCCATGCTTCTTAGCAGTGTATTACAGAGCCTAACAATAATATGCAGAGTATTTGAATGCATAATAGATTATTTTGGCATTCAACAACTGGCAGCATGAATTGGTAGGTGGATGTGGTGGGAGTGGTAATTGAATAAAAACATTAATTTTCTACCTGTTTTGGTTATGTATAGAGTTATTCCCTGTTTACAGTTGCTGTCATATGCCCTCTCCAAACCAAGAAATAGATTATATGTTTTCCGATAATATTGTTGCGCCCATAATTTTAAGTTGGAGAATTTCCCATAAGGCTATGGCCTCTAGTTCAGCACTGGGCACTGTGTCAGTCATGGGAAACCACAACAGTTATGGTAAATTACACTCAATGTGAGAAGAACAAGGGAACCTCTTTGGGCTATGTTCAGAGCACAAGTTGTTTGGACTTTGGAGTATTTCTGTAAAATAATTTTACTTAGATTCAGTGTTTAAATATGAAATGCATAAAACATACTTATCCTTTAAAATGTAAGAAATCTCATTATATTCGTTTGATAAAACATTGTATATAATTATTAAACATACATGGTGCAAAACTACCGACAGTGCTGTCGCTATTGTGAAATATGAGCGCAGTCGCCATGTCAGCGCTTACACCACCAGAAATTCCACTATGCAAGGCCTGCAGGGAGGAAGCAAGCTTACCAGGGCCCATGGGATAAATTTATAGTGTACACAAGAGGAAGGAGCGCTGGACTCGGAGAAAGAGGGTGAGTGTGTATGTGTCAGTGCATGTGTGTGTCAGTGTATTTATCTGTGAATATGTGCCAATGTTTGTGGATCTGTGTGTGTGTGTCTGTGCATATTTGGCAGTCTGCATGTATGTGTGTGTATCTCCAGCAGTGTATCCAGGGCCGTCTTTAACACGGGGCAGCTGCTCGGGGGGCCCAAGACAGCTGCTCTGTTTGCCCTCTGCCTGCAAACTATGGGGGCCCATGCACTTAGGGCCACCCGGTGGGCCTATGTCAGCCGAGGCCCGGTCGGGCGCTGTGGCGCTTTAACAGCGCGACCGGGCCCTTGCTTTTCGGCAGCACTGGGAGGAAGTTACAGCCGTGCGTCACTTCCTCCCACAGAAACAGGAGCCGCGCGGGAGGAAGGAGGACCAGCTGTTCCGGAGTGGGGAGCTTAACTCCCGGCCACCTAAGCCAGCCCACTGGAGCCCAGGGAAGCCACCCTCCAGTAAAAGGTAAGAAACTGGAGGGTGGTTATCAAATTTTGCATGAGTGTCTGTGTGTGTGTGAGTGTGTATGTCTGTCTGTCAGTGTATGTCTGTTAGTGTGCCAGTATGTCTGTCAGTGTATCTGTTTGTCTGTGTGTTTTAGTATGTCTGTCTGTGTGTATGTTTTCCAGAATGTCTGTCAGTGTCCGTGTGGTTCTGTATGTCTGTGTTTGTCAATATGTCTGTCAGTGTCTGTGTGTATGTGTGTTTTAGTATGTCTGTCTGTCTGTGTATATGTGCCAGTATGTCTGTCAGTGTATTTGTGCCAATATGTCTGTCAGTGTGTCAGTATGTCTGTGTGGTTCAGTATGTATGTGTGTATGTGTGTTTCAGTATGGCTGTCTGTGAGTGTCAAAATGTCTGTATGTGTGTATGTCTGTCAGTGTCTGTGTGTATGTGTGTTTCAGTATGTCTGTGTGTACGTGTGCCAGAATGTCTGTCAGTGTGTCAGTATGTCTATGTGTGAGTCTGTCAGTGTCCTTGTGGTTCTGTATGTCTGTGTTTGTCAATATGTCTGTCAGTGTCTGTGTGTATGTGTGTTTCAGTATGTCTGTGTGTATATGTGCCAGTATGTCTGTCAGTGTATGTGTGCCAGTATGTCTGTCAGTATGTCTGTGTGTGTGAGTCTGTCTGTCAGTGTCTGTGTGGTTCAGTATGTATGTGTGTATGTGTGTTTCAGTATGGCTGTCTGTGAGTGTCAAAATGTCTGTATGTGTGTACGTCTGTCTGTGTGTATGTGTGCCAGAATGTCTGTATGTCTGTCAGTGTGTCGGTATGTCTATGTTTGAGTCTGTCAGTGTCCGTGTGGTTCTGTATGTCTGTGTGAATGTGTGTTTCAGTATGGCTGTCTGTGAGTGTCAAAATGTCTGTATGTGTGTACGTCTGCCAGTGTCTGTGTGTTTCAGTATGTCTGTCTGTGTGTATGTGTGCCAGAATGTCTGTATGTCTGTCAGTGTGTCGGTATGTCTATGTGTGAGTCTGTCAGTGTCCGTGTGGTTCTGTTTGTCTGTGTGTATGTGTGTTTCAGTATGGCTGTCTGTGTGTGTCTCTGTGTCAGTACGTCTGTCAGAATGTGTCTCTGTATCTGTATGTTGTCCGTTTGTGTTTGTGTGTGTATCTGTATATAGTCAGTGTGTATCTGTATGTGTCAGTGTTTGTATCTGTATATCTGCATGTGTGTCAGGTTGTGTATCTGTGTGGCTGTATATGTGTCAGTGTGTCTATATGTAGTCTGTGTGTATTTGTATGTTCTTGTGTGTATCTATATGCGGTCAGTGTGTATCTGCATGTGTGTCAGGTAGTGTATTTGTGTGTATCTATATGTAGTCAGGGGGCCCAAGTAAATGCTTGCCCAGGGTCCAATCAAAATTAAAGACAGCCCTGAGTGTATCTGTGTGTTGTGTTCATCTGTGTATGTATCTGTGTGTCTGTTAGTGTGTGTATGTGTAGCTCTTGGTGTATCTGTGTGTGTGCATTTGTGTGTATGCATGTATAGGTGTGTGTCAGTGAATGTGTTTGTGTTATGGTGTGGAATCTCTTCTTTTTTTTGCTTTACATCTCTGTTTTGAGGGTTTGTGAGGGAACCTCATATCCATAGGTTGCAGCCTTATACTTATCTCAGCTTTAGGTTGATCATACAAGCGCTGATCCAACATCCACTTCTTTAGGAGGTTAGTTATGTAGCTGGGTTGAGCAACTTTTGTACATAAACATGTCAGGACTTCAGCTGTGATTTTATTTCAAGTATGCAGCTAAAATACATCTCACAGGATGTCCTATCCAAGTTACAACATGCTGGATATGTGTTGGAATGCACAGATTTCTAATCTGATAAAAACCACCTTTGGCCATGTAGACTAGACTCCCTGAAAGCCTTTATCACACAACTACTCTTGCTTGGTTGTGGCCTCATGTCCATTGTAGCTTTTCTTTGGCTTTCTGCAATGTTATGAGAAATGTGACAATTCATGGCTGATGAATTCACATAGCAACTTTACAGAAAGTAATTTCCACAAAATATATTTTAAAGTATTCTTGTAAATGCGCAAAAGTAGGAGATAGAAATTGTTGCGAACCATACCTTAATTACTCCCAACTCAATCTCCAGAATAAGTTTAAGAAACACTTATATAAGAACTTAATTTGAATAATGTGTGTATATATATATATAGAAATAAAGTAATGATAGCACTCCAAGGACTTCGAAAATATTGTGAAAAAACTTAGCTTTTATTCAGGCATCTGCCACAGAAGATCAACGTTTCAGTTCTCTAAGGAACTTTCGTCAGGAGGGCCCGATCGCTACGGGGATGCTTTGCCACCCTAATAGCATTAAAGCCCTCCTTTTGTAGGACAGCATAGCATGCTGGAAGGAGTAAATGAAGCATGTTTGGGGCATAGATCATGCCCTTACATACTCAATTCTCTGTCATGTTCTTTACACTGTCAAATTACATACATATTAGCTTCAGGAGAGCAGGCTTGCTGCAATATTAATTCTCACTGGGAGGTGGCGCTATGTCATGTTCCTTGCCTCATCTTTGCTTTGGGATAAGATATGTTTGACTGTGCTGTTTTACCCGTGCTTCTTTACAGCTTGGAAGTTTAAGACCAACTCAGAATCATAACCTTTCTCTTTACTTTTAAACAAATAATGAAATGGATACTTAAAGCACACTTTGTATTAGTGTTCAAAATCTAGGAAATATTGAAAAATATTCGATTCACTTTTATAGTACTGCACTCTTGTGAATACTGTTTTTAAAGTGTTCATAATGATTATTATTATTGCCACTTATATAGCGCCAACAGATTCCTTAGCGCTTTACAATATTATAAGAGGGGAGATTTAACTATAAATAGGACAATTACCAGAAAACTTACAGGAACGATAGGTTGAAGAGGACCTTGCTCAAACGAGCTTACAGTCTATGGGAGGTGGGGTGTAGAACACAATAGGACAGGACATAGCAATCGAATAAGGTGGGAGTGAAGCAGAGCTGGATGAGAGAGGAGAATGCTGCCCTTTAGGAGAGAGCAAGAGACAGGTATGTGAGTTGGAGGTTACTCTGGGAGGCTGTAAGCTTTTCTAAAGAGATGGGTTTTAAGGCACATCTTAAATGATTGAAGACTAGGGGAGAGTCTGATGGTCGTAGGCAGGCTATTCCATAGGAAAGGAACCACCCGCGAGAAGTCCTGCAAACGTGAGTTGGCCGTACGGGTGCGAGCAGCGGACAGGAGAAGGTCATGGGCAGAGCGGAGAGAGCGAGAAGGGGCATACCTATTGATCAGTGAAGAGATATAAGAGGGGCTAGAATTGTTCAATGCTTTATAAGTGTGGATTAGTACCTTGAATTGACTCCTGTAGGATACAGGAAGCCAATGTAAGGAATGACAAAGGGGTGAGGTGTAAGAGGAGCGACTGAAGAGGAAAATCAGTCTGGTGGCAATATTGGGTACACTATATCAAGGCAGCAGGGCCAGGGGCGTTTTAGCCGCGAGGCAAACAAGGCATTTGCCTTGGGCGGCATTTTCCAGGGGGCAGCAAAAAAAGCCGCCCCCAAATGCCCAGGGCAAATGCCTTGTTAGCCTTGCGGCTAACTGACATGCTGGCCGGCCGGGCGGGCGGCTGGCGAGTGAGCACTTCCTATGAGCTGTCTGCTCAGCTCCCTCGCGCGCCGTAGAGTAAGGCTGGGAGCAGGAAGATGACGCCATATTTCGGCTCCCAGCCTCGTCTGCGGCGCGCGAGGGAGCTGAGCAGAGTGCTCAGAGGAAGTGCTCCCTCGCCAGCCGCCGGCCAAGCAGCCACTGGACCCCCAGGGAGAGAGGGAAACCCCCACCCCCCAGCATTCCCAAAGGTAAGGAGGCGGGGGGGGGGTTAAATAAATAAAAAAATATGTTAACGTGAGTGAGTGTGTGTGTATGTGTCTGTTAGTGTGTGTGTGTCTGTTTGTGTGTGTGTGTCTGTTAGTGTGTGTGTCTGTGTGTGTGTCTATTACTGTGTGTGTGTCTATTAGTTTGTGTGTGTGTGTCTGTTAGTGTGTGTGTTTGTCTGTTAGTGTGTGTGTGTCTATTAGTGTGTGAGTGTGTATCTGCTAGTGTGTGTGTGTGTCTGTTAGTGTGTGTGTGTGTGTGTCTGTTAGTGAGTGTGTGTGTCTGTTAGTGTGTGTGTGTCTATTGTGTGTGTGTGTGTCTGTTTGTGTGTGTGTCTATTAGTGTGTGTGTGTGTTTGTGTCTGTTAGTGTGTGAGTGTGTGTCTGTTAGTGTGTGGGTTTGTCTGTTAGTGTGTGTGTGTCTATTAGTGTGTGTGTGTCTATTAGTGTGTGTGTGTCTGTTAGTGAGTGTCTGTTAGTGTGTGAGTGTGTGTGTCTGTTAGTGTGTGAGTTTGTGTCTGTTAGTGTGTGTTCGCTGTGTGTGTGTGTCTGTTAGTGTGTCTGTGTGTGTGTATCTGTTAATGAGTGAGTGTGTCTGTTAGTGAGTGTGTGTGTTAGTGAGTGTGTGTGTGTTAGTGAGTGTGTCTGTTAGTGTGTGTGTGTGTGTGTGTGTGTGTGTCTGTCTGTTAGTGTGTTAGTGAGTGTGAGTGTGTCTGTTAGTGTGTGTGTGTTTCTGTTAGCTAGTGTATGCGTATCTGTCAGTGAATGTGTGTGTGTATTTTAGAAGGTTGGGTGGGGGGGTAGGGGGCGTCTGAGTTTTGTCCTGCCTAGGGCAGCACAAAACCAGGATACACCACTGAGCAGGGCTGTAGTAAAGTGCTGTGTGAGCACATGATTAAAGTGACACTACAGCCCACTGCAGTGAATACTATACCTGGAGTTTTATGGCACCCTGCCAGAGTAATGTGTGAAACTATTTAAGAACGGTTTGGCAGCATCCCAGGTCTCCCAAGGTAGCTGCAGCCCAGCAGCCTGCCTCTGGATTATCTTGCAAGCTCCACTGAGCTAGGTAGGGCTCCTCTCGTTGGCTGAGATCATCGGGTGAGTTCTCTCAGCCAGTGAGTGCAGCTCTGTATCAGGCAGCGTTTAGTTCAGGAAAGACTTCCAGCTTCACCAGCAGAAATGTGACTTGGAGTGTTAGTGTTCCTTTAAATGCACTTCTACACTTGGAAAGAATTTTAGGGCATTTAAATCAATATGTGTGAGCTTCAAAAAAGCTCAATGTATGGGCAACCCTCATTGGCCGCCTTTACATGTGGGCATAATGTTCATGATCTCAGTTTATGACATATACACCAGTCAGGTATGTAGTACTCTACCCCTAAAGCCCATGGACAATCTCCTAATTAAAGGGACACTATAGTCACCCAGACCACTTCAGTTCAATGAAGTGGTCTGGGTGCCAGGTCCCTCAAGGGTTAACCCTTCAGATGCAAACATAGCAGTTTCAGAGAAACTGCTATGTTTACATTTGGAGTTAAGCCAGCCTCTCGTGGCTGTCTTCCGGACAGCCACTAGAGGCGCATCTGCGACGCTGGAGGCATATTATGTCTCCATCATGCAGAGCAGCCTATAGGAAAGCATTGGGAAATGCTTTCCTATGGACACTTTGAATGCGCACGCGGCACTGCCGCGCATGCACATTCCGCTCCGCTGACGTCAGACGGGGGAGATAACGTCGGCGGGGGAGGAGAGGTAAGGGAGCCCGGCGATGAAATAAGGTAAGTAATTAAGAGGATTTAACCTTCAGCACCATGGGAGGGGGACCCTGAGGATGGGGGCACCCTCAGGGTACTATAGTGTCAGGAAAACCGATTTGTTTTCCTTATACTATAGTGATTCTTTAATATTGTGGCGAAACATGTACTATTTTAACCCTAATCCTCCTTAAAAGAGCTATTCCACTATCCCTGGCTCAGGATTGTGCCACTTCCATGTCAAACACCCAAAAACGCATCTATCCTGGCAGGCATTCAGTCCCAGATAGCCAAATGATCCCCAGCGGTACCTAGCACCTAAGCACGTGGAACTCTGGATCGGCCACATCGCTGTCCAATGTCCGGTCAACTTGCCCCACTGTTTTACCCCACTTCCCGACCTGCCAGGAGAGCACTATTTGGAGGTGAGGTACTATGGACTAAAAGAACTAAACGCTCCCTGAAAGTCAGCTGGAGCCCCATTTTGATTGCCTGCAGGAGCTCCCGATATTTGACCGGCTAAAGCCCTTATTGCTCTGGAACTCTTTTGGGCATAGACCATGTGTGCAGCCAGTAAAAACTTTACCCAAGTGACGATTTGTCATCTCTTCATAGATCCGGGCACTATTTTGACAACATGGGCACTCGGGTCAGAGATATCTTGGAATTTATATATGAACTATATATATATGGAGTTCTTGTGTGTTTTATTTTGATTTTGGGGTGTTTTTGTATTAGGCACTTTTGTATCCGGTAGATAATTAGTTTAGCTAGTGGCAACTTAATTATCCCCCGGACATAGAGGCGTCTGGATGGGCACTGTGTGTATTGAATGGAGATTTCATGCTGGGGGTCTGTGCATAAAAGGCAGCATTCTTCTTAATAAAAACAGTTGTACTCCCAGAACTATGTGTCGTCTAGTTACTTGGGGAAAGTTATATTCACTAAACAGCGCTTCTTCCAGCCACGAGGAGAAACCAGCTGAGATACTCAGTCAGGGTATTGGAGCTCCGCTACAAATATGTTTAGGTTAGAGCTAAATTCTGGGCATTTGAAGTCTATATATGAGCGTTAAAGAAGTGCTCAGTGCATGGGCAAGCCTGATTGGTTGCTCAGCTGGGCAGCCTCTTATCCTAATTTACATATGTGTTGGGTGATGCATTTGCTTCATGGGTGGGGATGTTACTTAAAATGTGCTCACCAGCCGGTCTGTGTAAAACTAGCTGATCTAGCAAAGTTGTCCAACTCGGCCATAGTTACAGCTTGGCTATTTTTTCATCCGTGTTTCAATGTGGATTTAATTTGCAGTTTAGTGAATAACCCTATAACTTTCCTTTCTCCAAATGCTCTTCTGCCTGCCATATGCCTACCTGCAACTTTACATGCAATTCACATATCCGCTGGAATTCTTCTATTTTACCCTGTCATACTAGCAAAGGGTTATGTGCAGCATTTCAAAGTGACACCAGGCACCATGAACACTTCAAATCACTAAAGTGGTCTGAGCCAAAACTAGATCAGCTAGATTTGCGTACATTTATTGGTTATTGAATATCCCTGATCATGTTTGTTGTGTTAACAAGGGGTAAGTAGGGCCACTACTTCAGGCCGAGCATGTTAGTTATTTTCCACATCTCTCTAGTTAGAAAACAATGTATGTATTTGCTTGTCTTGTGTGTGAGTGTGTGTATGTAATATCTCTAGTTTGACCAGATGGCCATGTGTTAGTTATCTGAAGCCTGTAGCAGTTATATCAGGGTGCCTAGGGGTGCCAAGCAAACACTATTGCTTTTTGTAGCATTTCTTTTGAGCCATTATGGAATATTGAGCTATTTCTTCCTGCACCGTTTCTCTGTGACTCAGGTTATATGCTAAAGGAAAGATGTTGCGTGAAGTTCAGTGTCAAGTGGAGAATTGGCAACTGACATTATTGTCTGGCATCTGCATTGCTCTGGTCTACACCACAGTCACCAGGTCATAATAGTTATAACAGTGTCTTTGCTGCTGTATTGTATCCAAAATGAATAATCAATGGTCCATAATATAAGGAAGGGGACCGGATCCAGATGTGGTGGTATACCTTACAGAAGATGGGTAGAAGAAGGAGGTCCCTTCCAAGCAGGGTTGTATGTACTGCGATGCTAACAAGGCATTTGCCTTGGGTGGCACTTTCCAAGGGACGGCATAAAATGCCGCCCCCAAATGCCCAGGCTAATGCCTTGTTAGTCTTGTTTTATGGAGGCTCAAGAGCTGGCCGGCTGGCTACGTCTAGGCCCCCCCCAGGGCATGCAGCCATTTGGTTTCCGGGTGGACATCAAGGGAGCACTTTCCCCTGAGCTCTTCCTGCTCAGCTCCCTCGCGCGACCAGCAGTGATGCCTGTCAGCCGGAATATGACGTCACTCTGGCTCCTGTCATCACTCTGCAGCGTGCAAGGGAGCTAAGCAGGGAGATCACAGCTCTCTTGCCGACTACTTGGCAGCCCGCCCACCCTGCCTATCTGCAAGCCTGCCAGTCCCCATGCCCAGCAGCCCCACTGGACCCCAGGTAAATAATCCACCCAGCTCTCCCAAAAGTAGGGAGGCTGGGTGAATTTAAATTTAAAAAATTATAATAATTGTGAGTGTTGGGGAAAAATCGGTGTGTGTTTGTCACTGAATGAGAGTGAGTGTGTGTGTGTATATGTCAGTGTATCTGGGAGTGTATGCTAGTCTGTGAGTGTGTGTGTCAGTGTGTGTCTGTCAGTAAAAAGGTGTGGCCTTGGCAGGAAGGGCCAGGTAAATTTAAATTAGTGCCCGAGATCTGTCATGCCTAGGGCAGCACAAATCCAAAATACAGGGGGGTCTCCATTCAAAGTAACATAAGCCCGGCCAGGCATCACTGTGTCTGGTAGATAATTGTGTCAACTCTCGGATAAACTAATTATCTCCTTGACACAGAAAGCCGAACATATAGAAAACCCAGAAAATATATACAATGCAGTAACGCACTCCACATGCCATACATCCCCGGAAAGGTCTTTCTGGAGCGCCCAATCTGTCCAAAAGGCGCCCTGATCGGATCTGGCTAGCCCAAATTAGGTGGAAGTCCAATGTTCAGTGGGATTCTGCTAGCCACTGTTCTGGCACAGAGTTAAAGCGGGCTGGGTAGAATTTCCCGGTCACTTTCAAATGCATCGCTTTCCACGAATACAAGGACCTCCTCCAAGTCCTAGGTGTCATTCGATGCCTCTCCACCTCCTCTATAAACCCTCCAATTAGCACTCTGTTCAAAGTTTTACACGGTGGTTGCGATTCGATTGTGAGTTCCAGAGAAGTTTGTGGTAGCTCTCTACTGTACCGGAGCGGCCCTCTGGTGGACACTCTGCAATCCTGACCCAGCAAGGGAGATGTTGAGCTGGGAGGTACGGCTTGAGGGTCAATTAATCAGGGATAGGTGGTCTTTTGAGAGGAGGTGTGCAGCTGGGGGAGTTTGATAGCATAACACAGTGATCGGGTGGCTCATCACATATTTCATCTTTTGTAACTGATGCAAGAAAAGAAACCACATCTGCTGGGAAAGAAATACATCTAATAAACTGAGATTCTTGCATTTAATCCTCCATAACCAGATTCTCCTGCAGATAAAGAGTATATGCATTGACTTTGGGAGTCATAATACCAGGAAAGAAGTCAATAGCCCAATTATAGTGCATATGAGAAGTTAATTTGTCAACTCTTTTTTTATCAAACACTTCCTTGATGTCTCTGTATTTTATAGGTATTTTGGTGAATAGCGGAGCACCAATGGTGTATTTGTGAGACATAGAAGACTTGGAAACAACAAAATATTTTGTCTGACAATTCTGTACCCAAGCTATGATCTTGTCTTGTTCCCAGTGAATTCTAGAATTATGTTTTGCGAGCCAAGAAATCTCAGGACTACCTGGCAGGAAAGAGACCTGCAATACTGCAGTCTCATTATGTAATACACCTACTAGAATTTGAAGAGGATTATTGGATTATGCAACGGTCTACCCTCAATGTCCTGTCCAATCAATAATATAGCTTTAGACTTAAAGGGTTACTACAACCACCATGACCACTTCAGTGATTTGAAGCGATCATGATGGTAGGAGTAAGGATGTGCAGTGTTTCTGCTTGAAATGCTGAACATTTAGAGATGTAATGTAATGACTTTTGTTCCAGGGTGTTAGTTACACCCCCGGAACTCTGTTCCATACTGCCTAATGTCAATTGTGTGCAAAGAATCTGTCAAAAGCGTGAAATGATCTATTCTTCTATTCTTGCACACCTGCAAGGAAAAGCTTGCTCTTTTCTCTGTGCACTCCCTCCATAGCCAGGGCCGGCGCAACCAGTAGGTTAACTAGGCATTCGCCTAGGGTGCCGGCCTGCTGGGGGCGCCCACCGGGATGTTTTCTGGTGGGCTGCCTGCCCCTGTCTGGGGCCGCAGCGCTGGGAGAGCGGCTCTTGAGCTGCCCCCAGCGCTGGGCCGATTTTCAATGCGCCCGAAGGTGGGGGCGCTGAGAGGAGCCCTGTTACAGGGGGGCCAGGAGCTGGCCATTTGGCCACCTCAGTGTGCCCCCAAAGCTGTGCTAGGTAAGGCAAAGCAGACACCTACTTACCTTGATGGCAGGTGCCTGCTCTGCCAACAAATGTCAGTGACCATCCGGAGGAGAAGGGGAAGGAGAAGCCAGGCAGCGAGGGAGGCTGTTCTTGCAGCATCTCAGTCCTCCCTCGCACGCCCTCTGTGATGCCAGTAGCCGGAATATGACGTCATTCCGGCCCCGGCATACTAAACAGCGGGAGGGAGGTGTGAGGTGCTGCTCCACACCGGACTCAAGGGAGGTGAGTGTTTGACTGTCAGTGTGTGTGTGTGTTTGTGCGTGTGTCTGTCAGTGAGTGTCTGTGTGTGTGTGTCAGTGAGTGTGTGACTGTCAGTGAGTGTCTGCATGTGTGTGTCACTGTCAGTGTGTGTGTGTCTGTCAATGAGTGAGTGTATGACAGTGAGTGTCTGTGTGTGTCTGTCTGTCAGTGAGTGTCTCTGTGTGTGTGTCTGTCAGTAAGTGTATGTCTGTCAGGGAGTGAGTGTATGTCTGTCAGTTAGTGTCTCTGTGTGAGTGAGTGTCTGTCTGTCTGTCTGTGTGTCAGTGAGTGTATGTATGTCAGTGTGTGTGTGTGTGAGTGAATGTCTGTCAGTAAGTGTGTGTGTCTGTCAGTGAGTGTGCGTCAGTGAGTGAGTGTGTGTCTGACAGTGATGTGCGTGTCTGCCAGTGTGTGACATGAGGTGGCGGCAGAAATCCTTGCACCGGCCCTGTCCACAGCTGAACTAAATTTCTAGAAAGAACATTTAATTCTCTCCTCACTGGCTCAGAGTGCACATGTGCTATGAGAAGCATTTGATTGCACCGCGCAAGACCTTTGGTGACATCAGACAATTGTGTCTGTGGTGGAGGAGAGTATAAAACACACCACATTAACTTGAAGTTAACTGTGCTGACAACTTCCCATTACAACCTGTCCAAGCATGCATACTTGGTTATCTATGTTAATATAATTGATTACTGGACATACCTTCCAACAAATGGACAAAGAGAGACACTTTCATTTTAGGGGTGTAAGTGGTGTTTTTTTTGCTAGGGAAGTAGCCGTTTTAGGAAATTTTAGGTGACTTACTGATAAGTGTACTTATCACTAAAATGTACTTAGAACAAAAAATATGCATAAAATCTACACAGACTGGTTTCTAAACACATTTATTGTAGTTTAAAGACACATTTCTGCAAGTTTATTGCTCTGGAGTTCTGAGTCATTAACCAAACCTGGATTTTGTCAGAATGGACAAATATTGGTGAAAATGGACAGATTCTGACTGCAGTGGCAATTCTCATAGTTACCTATGCAGGGGGATATATGTTTTTCTGTCCTATCCCCATTATTTAAATGTAAGCACCCATCCAATACCCACAGGATTGGGCTTTTCTGGAAACTGGGCAGGAATGGCTGCCCAGTCGCTAGTTTATAGTTAGGAATTAGCAGCCAATATCTGCTCATCGTTTAGTAGCTATGCCCCAATCTTATCATTAAGGCTCTTAACATGATATTCAACACAAAACAATATTATAAAGTGCACAATACGTATATTGCAAACATCCTGATCGATGACTGGCGATATGTTTCTATGTGTGTAAACAGAGTGGAATTGTTTGAGGTCAACTATATCCCATAAACCGGTTTATTTGAAAATAATCTTTCTAATGTGGATGGAGCCACATACAGCTGCAGGCAGACCTAAACAGTGCATCAAGGAAACTTCTAATGGAACTTTTTAAAGCATTATCGTTATAATGTATTAAAAATAGGGTTGATTTTTACCACATTGTTTCCCTTTCCTTAAATGGGGTAGTGATTTATAATCAAGAACAAAAACAATTATTGAAATATTTTCAATGGCTCATTGGTTATGTATATATTACTTGGAAGGAGCACATCAGCGATAAATAGGATTACCTTGCTAAAATTCTAGCATTAGCTAATAAATACTATAGGGAGTAACATAGAATTCTAGAAGGCAGGTTGTCCGTTATAATAGATGCATTTTCAAATACTTTTTTTTCCCCCCCAATAATTGAGGCAACGCTCTAAGTCCGTACATCAGTTTTATGGATGTGAGTTTGTGTTCTCCCTTATAACGCTACCCACCCTTGAATATCAATTCACATTACACAGTGGAAGGCGCCATGACACCGGAAGTTTAGTGACGCAATCATAAAACTCGTCTATGATTTTTCCATTTACCGAACCGGAAGTTCTTTAAGCATTATATCGGCTGTTTGGGGCACCTGGACTGGGGAAGGGGTGAGTTGTGTGCATAAACCGACGTCGCGTTAATGGTGCCGTTTTATTTTTTAACATGGTGAAAAATAGTGGTGGTAATAAAAATAAACAAAACCCTAAATATTATTTTTTTTTGCAGTTGTGTTGCAATACTGCAGTGTAAACAAGATGGTCTCACTGCCCCTTTAAATAAAATGCATGCACAAGAAACAGCCTGCAATGAAGACATGGGGGGTGTATGAAATATATGTATATATTTATATATATCATATATCTGTGCATGTATATAAACTTTTTATTGTGCTTTCCACAGCATGTTTGATTACTTTTAACTAGGTATCCCTCAGAATGGAGTACAGCCCTATATTTTTTTTTCTATATCAAAGTAGCAAAAAACAAACAGTATATGTTATATTTTTTGAACGAATTGTGGAAAACATTTGTCGTTTGAGCTATGTAAAAATATATTGTTGTGTCTATAAAAGCATGATGTCATTGCATTCATAATATTTCATTACTTAAATATTGTCATAAACCTTCCCTCGGTGCTCTTAACCTATCGTTTCCAGTTTGGATAGAATCGCACTTGTTAAAGGATCACTAACGTCACCACGCCAATTCATCTGAATTAAGTTTCCTGGGTGTAATGGTACTGTAGGTAACACAATGAAGTTTTGGAGAAACCGTAATGTTTACATTGCATGGTTAAACACACCTTCAGTTGCTGTAATAATGACAGCCACTTGAAGTGCATCCTGCTGCAGTAACCAAGTAAAACCTGGTCACATGACTGCAGTCCCCATAAGAAAGCATTGATTCAATACTTTCTTCGGGGAAGCTGGATACACACTGAGCACTCACTGCGTATGCACATCAGGTCCCCAATACTCTTCTATGAGGAGCATTGGATTGGACCAATTCCAAAAGAGGCTATGCTGTCTGCATGATGCCATAGGCGGAGGAGATGTAAGCAACCCTGAGGGAGCCTTGGTGTTGAAAACAAAGTAGGTAAAAAGGCTTTTTTTATTTTCATATTCTCACATCACAATTGAGATAAACCACAAAAATTTGACATAACATTAAGAATAAAATGTGCATACAGGAAAACATAGCGATTGTAAGGCAAGCTACCTTAATGGTTGGTTTTGCACAATAGGGTCAGGAAAACATGTTTGTGTTCCTGACCCTATCGGGCTCCTTTAACCCTGCAAGGTAATTATTGTAGTTTATAAAAACAGCAATAATTACACTTGCCTGGTTAAATCCAATGAGCTGAAGTGGTCTGGGTGCCAACAGTGTTCCTTTAACCCCTTAAGGACACAACTTCTGGAATAAAAGGAAATCATGATGGAATATTTCCGTCATGTGTCCTTAAGGGGTTAAAGTCGTAATTATTTGTGCTGTGCAGTTTGTGTGGTTATTATGAAGTATCTCTCTTGAAAAAGGTATGTTTACATACTATTTAACCTAATGATGTCTAATCTTGACTGTCAACCTATTGTTTCTTATAATTGTCTGCCTGACCATAAGAATGTTAACAACTGGAAGGCCAATTGTTAACATTCCTGATTTTAACAGAGTGAACTTTTATAGAAAGAACACAGGCATTTAACAAAAGCAGAGATGATAATAAAAACAATCTTCTTCTAACAGCACAAGAATCAAGATCATGGCTAATGAACTGGATGTATTTGTGGGTAACACCACCCTGATTGATGAAGAGGTGTATCAGCTCTGGCTGGATGGATATTCAGGTACTGGAAACACTTGGAAGAATTTATTTCCAGAATGCTTTTGCCTGTTTTCCTTTGTTATAAGAAACTGGAAGCTGTTTAATTCAAAATATAGGTAAATAGGGTAATCAGGAATTAACCTCTGCTACAGATTTTGAACTCCATTTAGGTAAACAACAGTGCCTGTGATTCTAAAATAACATTTGATTTATGCATTATCTGTCAATTTGTTTAGTATAATTCATGAATTTAATTTCATATTCTTTAAAATGTAATTCATAACTGCTAGGCTAGATGCCTGTTTTAACTATGGCCTACAGGTTTATTAATAATTCTGCAAGATGTTATGTCATCTTTATATATGTATAGGCTCTAATACAAAATATCTGTGGCCAATCGGCATATAAACAGCATTTCAGTTGGTTGTAAACTCATATTCCATCCAGTCAGATCATGCATATCTAGCATATAATTGTGGTGGTATGAATCAAAATGCATCTCATTCTGCTTCCATCACTTAGAAACTGTACAACTTAAGATTCATACTTCTTGCCTGCCTGGGGCAATTATTTCTCTGCAGTGAGTGATGCTGTCAACATGAGGCTGAAGAGTGGCATCTTGGACCAGACTGGTGCAGGGCCTGATGTTTTGGAGAGTGACACTATGGACCATTATCGCACATTCCAGATGATTGAGAGGCTCCTTCATTATCCCCAAAAACTTGTGCAACAGCTCCTCTTCCAGATACCCCCGTACAAACAGAGCATGCTAATAGAGAGGTAAGAGAACTAAAGAAAGTTCTAAAATACAATAATAGGTGCCAGCAGCAGAACATAGTGATGACTTCAGTTCACAATACTATGTGCCTGCATGCATGTTAAACTGCATTCTTTTACTGGTGCTCCACAATTCGAAGGTGGTGAGACTCCTAACATTTGCTAAGACCATATATAAAGAATCCAGAAACACACACAATCTAAAGGTGCAGGTTTTAATAGGAACTTCAAGCAGCCATGACAATGTTTTGGCCACACAGTGTGGGCTTTCAGGTTTGTGCGTTCCCAGATTCTTTATATATGGTCTTATTGTAGCAAGTAATGTTATCAAAACCCAGTGAATTCTACATTTTCTTTTGCTTAGTTGTAAAGAAAGTTGATGGAAACAGTGCATATACAGATTCTCACACACACATTAACTTTCAAACAATGTGTTTCTATATTGTAATAAATATCTTTCAACTATTGTTAATGAAAATTAAGGATTTAGGTGAGCCCTGCACATCAAAATTTGTTGTGGCAAATTTCTCCTAAACAAGGTTCCTTACCAAGGTACTTATTAAAGTTGTCCTGTATTCATTTTAGTTCTGGTTTGGTTCTCATCTGGCTTCTTAGTAGGAGGCAAGGTTATTCAAGCTTCACTATGTAGCAAAGCTCCTATATCCCGGCTGGATAGCTCCGTTGGAATCCCCTCTTAGCTGGAAGCGTTGGTTAGGGAATAAAGTCCTTTTGTCCCAGTAATCAGACAACACATGATTCTAGAAGTACAACTAATTTTATTGTAAACAATTCTGTCTTTTATACATGTGCCCCTGCATGGGGTCTCCATTCAAGATGTAGGTGATACCGCCCTTGCATCTCTATGTCTCGGAGGAAATTAGGTTATCTCTCGCTTAAATCAATTATCTCCCAGGCACAAAGCATCTAACATGTAATACCACAAAAAACACGGTTAAACAGTCAGGAACCCCCACACATGATATATCCCTGGACAACTCTGATCCGAGCACCTATGTTGGCAAAATAGCACTGGGATCCATGAAGAATTAGCAATCGCCACAGTGAAAAAGATTTGACCGGGCACTATTAAAGTCCCTGTGGAAAAGAGTTCCCCTACTGGCTTGCCAGGAACTGAGAAAAAAAAAAAAAGAGGCTATGTTAGTGACCGTGTGTCATGCCAAAGCATGAGTTGACATTTGATATATGTTATGAGTTGTTTTTGTAAACGTTGGGATAACATTTATTGTAGGCTTTGATCTTACACCAGGCCTAAGTCATAAACTACTAGATAACCATCACAAGAGCTGGACATAGGGCATTGTAAAAGGTATTGGTGAATATGCTCTGACTTTGGGGTCTTCAAAGGACAACGAAATTTCAAAAAACATGGAGTGAGAAATAAACTGCCGGGCAAAACCCCTCTGATCCACCCAGGGGTCTGCCCACTTGGAAACAACTAGTTTTAAGGTATATATTGAGGATTTTGGACTGTCCAGTGAGAGATTTTTATTCTTTTTTTTTTTTTTTCTTCAATTTATATTTTATTGGTTTTGTACACAAGGCATACAATGTATCATTCAACTGGGGTTTGTATAAGCAAGATAAACGATATTCTTGTTATGGGTAGGAAAATGCAAATAAGGAGCACCTTACAGCACGCTATAAAGAAAAGGAGAACATCGTGTGTGGTATATCTGGTATTACTCAGCGATGCAGGTCAGGAGAATAGCAGTGAGATATTATGGATTTCTCCACTGGCAGAGAAAGAACCCAGCAGTATCACTTGGAGAAGGTGTCATCTACTGGGAGTTACAGTCTGCGGATCTTCCTCACATACAGTCCCCTATATGACTGTGGATTTCCTCCAGGGCCAGGGTTTGCCATTGGCTTTGGATCTGTAACCTCTGTATCCTTATAGTGGTTGGTTGACAGCCCGATGGTGTGGAGAAATGACTGGAAATCCTCACCCGAGGAAACTGTTAAGGTGTCATTCCCCCGAGGTACCACCAATGAGCCTCCCTTACCCCATCGGTATTTGATGGATTGGTCACGTAGCCGTTTAGCCACCGGAGCCAGTTTTCTCTTTTCGGCAAGAACTTGGAATGGTAAGTCACTGTAAAGCGAGATTGAGTACACTTCAAAAGTCACAGCGCCCATCTCTCTAGAGTGGTTTATTATTGTGCTACAGACGGTTATGTCTCTAGTTATGGCAATGATATCCCTAGGTGCTGCTTCTGGGACTGTCGCTTACTTCCATACCCGGAAGGTTGCCTTTATTTGGGGGGCATCAGAGCTTCTGTGAAGCCTATAGAGGCTATGATCTTCCGCACGACTGGGAGCAGGGCATCATCACCTACTCTCTCTGGCACCCCTCTCAAGTGGGCATTGCGGCAACGGTGCCTGGATTCCAGGGTAAGCACTGTCTGCTGTAACAAGTGGACCTGGTTCGTGAGTCCCTCCAGCTGGCTTTTAGTTGGGGTGTGTTGATGGTCTCTTAAGGCCTCTCTCTCTCCTCTACTGCCTGTATCCTCTTCCGGATGTCACTGACTTTGACTTGAGTGTGCTCTATATCAGCCTTCCATATCTTCCGCATGGCAGTAAGCAGTCTCTTAATATCTCCCTTTGTGGAGGGGGAAGAGTCATCCTCTGACTCCGAAGCTGAAGATACTCCGCCCAGGTCTGGAGAGGCAGGGGATTCCCTCTCTGCCTCGGAGTCATCTGAGATCTCCGGGCTGCATCGAGGCTTGTGCGCCATCTTAGGTTGGAACGGCGGCGTTCCTTGGGTATACGTGTTTGTGTTTAGGCAAGTATTTGTCTGTGTAGGTGCTTGGCTCGCCGTGTATGTGAGGGGGGGATTCAGCTGTTACTGTCCTAACCAAGCGTTTGGGGCTTGTTTGCTCGTTCTGTTTTCTTTTGGTTTGTGTGTTGTTGTGTACCTCTCGGTTTTATAGTCGTCTTATGTGTCTGGAGGTTGGGTGTGTCGTGTTGTTGGTTCCAGGGTATGGTCGTGCGTGGTGTTATTTGTCATCTGTTATTGTGGCAGCCATATGACTAAGTGTCCTTGTTCCTGATTGTGTCTTTGTGGGTGTTCATGTGTGTAGTTCGTGGTTGTTATCCTGTCTGTGTGCAGTGCGTTCGTCTCAGGTAACGTCGGTTGTTGTCATAGTGTGGTGCTGTCTGGGTGCGGGTTAGGGTGGGGTGTGTGAGGTAGCCCGTCTCCCGTGCCCGTCCAGTCCGCCGCGTCCCGTCGTCTTTGATTCGCTTCTTGTAGTCCTCGTCTTCCCGTTGTCTTTTATTGCGCGATTATGTGATGTCTGAATGAGTCCAACGTAATTAGTCTCGTCCAGTGGAACCAGCGTTTGGTGTGGCGGTCTCTGAGGTTCGGGGTTTCTGCTTTCATGTCCTCGAATGTCCTTGTGGCTTCCACCTCCTTTATCCATTTTGTTATGGATGGTATGTTGGTTTGCTTCCAGTATATAGGGATGGTCACTTTAGCCGCGTTTAGGAGTCTAGGGACAACCGATCTCTTGTATGTTGGTGTCGCCATAGTGGTGTAGTGTAGAAGGAAGGAGGCTGGGGACTGTGGTATTTTTGTATTCTTTGTACCTATCACTGTGAATCGTTTTTGTCAGATTAAATGTTACTTAATCAGCTTGTGTCTTTGTTCTCTATGAGCGGACTCTACTGAGGAAAGCTCAGGTAAACATGTTACCAAAAGGGTTAATCATATGGTTGTGATACTATAAATCTACTGTGTGTGGGGTAACCCAAGACGCCCGGATATAAGGTCTTGGTGGTGGCAGTAAAGTGTGTAGAAGGGATTGCAGAGGTTAATTTAGTGGTTGCTGGGACTAGCAACAGGTAACCAGGGATCTTGTGTCATTAACCCTTTCACTTCCACGCTCTCCCCACTGTCTCGGCTGGGCCAACAGCCCACATTTGTGACACAGTGGCTGAGCCAGAGTTCCGGGGAAATATATAGTCCCGGTATAATCCTTGAGGTTCTCTCTGGCTCTCTCAAATCATTTGCTGGCACTGGGGATAGGCACTCTCAAGTGTATAACATGGAGGGGTAGTGAGAGCCAGGGGTAGTGATAAAGTATTTTGAGGGATAGAACCATTGTCTGTCACACAACAGACTCAACTTAAATTCCACTTCTCCTTTAATGCATGTAGACTAGTGATGTCCCGAACGGTTCGCCGAACGGGTTCGCCGCAGATGGCGAACATATGCGCTGTTCGGTCCGCCCCCTATGTCATCATTGAGTAAACTTTGACCCTGTACCTCACAGTCAGCAGACACATTCCAGCCAATCAGCAGCAGACCCTCCCTCCCAGACCCTTCCACCTCCTGGACAGCTCACTAAGAATGCAGCTTCACAATGAATGTAAAATGGATGCTGTCCAGGAGGTGGGAGGGGGAGGGAGGGTCTGCTGCTAATTGGCTGGAATGTGTCTGCTGACTGTGAGGTACAGGGTCAAAGTTAACTCAATGATGACATAGAGGGCGGACCGAACAGCACATATGTTCGCCGTCCGCAGCGAACCGTTCGGGACATCACTAACGTAGACACTTACATTGTGTGTGAATTAAGCTCTAAAAGTAGAGCTGTGATTACATAGAAATGGAAGCAGCTGAGAAAGTATTGGTGAGTTAAAGGAAAGGTGATAATCTTCCTATATTGTGAGGTTATGATGGTGAAGGAATGGGGCAGGATATGCTGATGGAAGAATTGGATAATATAACTCATATTCTTAAGAATATGATGCTGGTTCCTCATATCACAATATTCTACGTTGATCCTTTTTTTTTTAATTTTTTTTTTTAATAGATACTATGCTTTTGATGAAGCTTTTGTCCGGGAAGTTCTTGGCAAAAAGCTTTCTAAAGGAACAAAGAAAGATCTGGATGACATAAGTGTAAAGACTGGAGTGACCCTTAAAAGCTGTCGGAGACAGGTACACAAGCTACAGCCACTTGGATAAGCATGTCATGATATTCTCTGAATGCAATATAGAGCAAGCTTAGTCTTTTATTGTATGGTGATCTATTTTTCTTTTTACGCAGTTCGATAACTTCAAACGAGTATTTAAGGTGGTAGAGGAAATGAGAGGTGCCCTTGTTGAGAACATTCAGCAGAATTTTCTGTTATCAGACCGGCTTGCAAGGTATGTGGACATGCTGACTGCTCAACATGTTGTGAATGTAAAGTCCATGACCTATATTTTGCTGTCTAATTCATTTGTGAAAAGTGGCAGCTTATCCCAGCTATTCTTTGCTATCTGCCACTTGGCACTCTTTAGGTTTTCCTCAAATGCTTCACCATTACTATGTGATGTATGATATTGTAACACTGCTTTTTGGTGAAATCTTTGGTTCCCATGTAAGAGTAAGTAATCTTGAATCCATTAGAGCATTGCTTTTTTAAAACTAGTATTACTCTTATTGTAGACTTTCTAGAAACTGCATGGGAGCAATACCTTTGGAATGTAGTATCTTAGCATCAGTGACTAGCTAGATTGAGCACTTTTTAACTCTGTCAGTGCTAGATGCACACCATATTAGAATTGAAGCGTTTTTTTTAATTCTTTCTCAATTTTTCTTTAATGCAGGGATTATGCAGCCATTGTTTTCTTTGCTAACAGTCGTTTCGAGACTGGAAAAAGAAAACTTCAGTACCTGACATTCGAGGACTTTGCTTCTTGTGCGGAACACATCATCCAAAACTGGACACTGGGAGCAGTAGGTAGGGTTCTACACCTTGGTCAAACGTACAAGCACTTTGTACGCCCGGGAGATTGCTCACTGAATAAGCTTTAGAACCACCAGTTGGATTACCAGCAAATAGACTTCTAAGAGCTATAAAATTAGAATATTTGAATTTTTTTTTTTTTGGTTTTTAGTAACATTTATTAATCAGTTGCGGATTCCTTTAACATGCAAGTACGTGTGTAAAAACACTTTGAAGTATGGCGGGAAAAGCTATATTAAATTTTTTTTTCCATCTTTATGAGAAAAAGAATGTCCCAATTTTCTTGCAAAACGTTACAAATAAATTAAAAAAGAAAATGGATGTATTACATAAAAGAGACTACCACTTATTACAAAAGAGACTACCACTAATGCAAACTATAGACATGCGTTTACATGATAGAAAATGCAGTGCAGTGGAATAATAAATGGCCTTAGCAAAGTGGCAGCAGAAGACTGTGTGCATATCCTGATAGAGAACGTTTGGCACTCCAGATGTTGTGGGCTATATCTCCCATAATGCTCTTACAGCCATAATATTGGTAAAGCATCTGGAGTGCCAAAGGTTGCCTAACCCTTAGTATTTTGACTGTATGGCTTATTTACTAAAGTGTGACTTTACAGCTAGGAGTTCAAAGTTAATTTCAAATCTTATGCCTAAAAATATTTTCAGTCTAATTCCCAGCAACTGAATTGATTAAACAGTGAGTGTTCAAAATTTTATGTAACAGAGGTTTTTTTTATATTTGTTTTATTACTAACTCTTTCATTAGTATGTGTATAACAGTCTCTATTATCTCTTCTACATAGATGTAGCTGATGACATGGATATGGATTTAGATAAGGAATTTCTCCAAGATTTAAAAGACCTAAAAATATTGATTACAGACAAAGACCTCCTGGATCAACACAAAAGGTGACTAACTAGATGCCCTACCCTGCCTCTAGCACTCACAGCCTATCATTGCTATCCACATTTTGATGGATTTGTACTGATAAGGAAGTGAAGTATGAAAATAGTTATGAGTCTCTTATTCTTGTTGGCTGCAAAATAACTCAGTGACTTCTGTTTACAGGGATTCTATAGTGTTAGGATTTCAAATGTATATTCCTAACACTATAGTGCCCCCTGGTCCCCCTCCAAAAAAAACCCTTTATTTACTTACCTGATTCCAGCGCCGATGTCCCTCAACGATGGGTCACACTCTGCCTCCTCCGACATCATCCGATGGGACGAATCTAATGCACATGCGCCTTGAGTGCATTATTACCTCCCCATTCTTTCACTGACGCTGAATGTACATGCAGAGTGTGAGGACATCTAGCATTGTTTAATGGAGTCAAAGTCCATTAGATTCCAGCGCCTCTAGTGGCTGTTTGACAGACAGTCACTAAAGCAGTCTTAGTCCTGCAAAGTAATCATTGCAGTTTCTCTAGAACTGCAATGTTTTACATTGCAGGGCTAAGAGGGACAGGGACACTGCACCCAGACAACACTTTACAAAATTGGAGATGCAAAATGGATTAATTATTTAGGCCCAAGAAAGTCATGTTTCTTTGTGGACTCTCCACTGTCCAAATACACAAAAAAGAACTTATGTAAGAAGTCTTTGCAAGGCAGATCATCTGGGCAATTGCTTCCTCTTGCGTTTATCTACTTGGAGTTAAAAAAAAAAACAGGAAGTTACAGGCCCTGTTGAAAGCCAGATGGTTGTAATAAGGTTAAAGGGTTACTGCAATTAATTTAAACAGGTAGACCTTTAATAGGTAATATGCCCTACTGGGTACTAGAGAAAATTTGCTCCCCTCAATTTCCAGTAAAACCTGCAACTAAAACATTTTCTCATAGAGAAGCCTGTGATTGGACTGGTTCACGGGCTTAAGGCGCATGTTAGCGCTCTGGGTTGGGAGTGGGGAGGAGAAGTTTTGGGGTAGGGTTTTTGTGGCAAAAAATGCCTCTGCCATGTGTTCTTGGAGGGGCCTGCTTGCCAGCCTCATGCCTAAAGACTATGGGCCAGTTCAGCGACTGTAAAGACCCATATTATATTCCCCCTGGTTCGGCACTTTCCATTCATGCGCATAGAATTGAACGCTAGCTCCCTGGCGGCCTTGTGCATGGACCAAAACTATGAATAGACTTCAGGGGGACTTAGCTGCGAACGCCCTGAAACTATTTTCGGCATGAAGATTTTGTGGTTCCCAGTCGGTCCCCAACGGCACTTAGTCGCGATTCTATGGAACTATTTTTAGCTAGGGGACCGACCGTGTGGTTATCAGTCAAATTTTGACTTCTGGGTGATATTTGGATATGTTGATCACCCGGATAGGGGCTATCAGGGGATGTAACTTTTGTGGGGGTTTTGTGTGTTTAAAGTTATTTTGGGGGTTTTATAAAAATGGATGTTTTCTGTGCCTGGAGATAATTGAGTTTAATATAGTGCTTGACTCCATTATCTCTCAGGCACAGAGGAGGCATTATCTTGTTTTAAGTGGGAGTGTCTTGGACCTGAGAGCCAATGTAATCGTGTGTATCTTTTTACTGTAGTCTACTCTCTGGTCCAGGGGGGAGTGCCCCTTGCATGGGGGCCTGCATATAAGGCCAGTTGGGGTTACCAATAAAGGAGTTCCAGTTTACCCTCAACACACAGAGCCTTGTCTCACGCTTGTAGGGGAAAGCTATACCAGCTATAATCTCTGCTCTTGTGATTGTTCTTTGGATTGCTATAATCACTAGGTTTGTAAGAGCTACACTGCTTGCTATACTTGCTATACTCTCTTGGAGGAGAGGTCTTTTCACTGGGAGCTGGATCCCTGACTTGGGTCCAGGGTGAGAAGGGACGGCGAGACCCCAGCTAAACTGCGGCAGCTAAAGGTGCTTATGGTACTCGGACTTACTAGGAAGCATCGATTGGCAGAGGCGCCCAGTCGGGGTGCGCAACTCGGTGAGACAGGAGGGAGCTCACAGTGGGAGGAAGTGGGTAGCTATTTTACCCTTGCATGTGTTTTACCTGTAAGTGGAAGATTTTTTCGTCTATTGCATGCAGTGCATACTGATGACAGACTTTATTTTATGCATAGTGTTGACATTAGGTTTCCTGGAAAAGAGTTCTTGGCTGCCAATGTCACTTGTGCCTTTAGTTTTCACCACAAAATTAAAAATATCTCTCTATTTGCTGTGTAGAAAGCATAAACAATGCACATGCATATTCCTACCACCATGGCCACTTCAAATAACTGGTTAGAGTAACACTTTAATTAATAAAAGTTACAATTTCTATTGAAATCTGCACTTTTTGTAGAATGGGAAAAAAATGACATACTCCTCACACATAAAGTATTTTAGCAAAAGTGCTTTAGTGGTACACATTTTAAATGTAAAGGCTCATTATCAGGGTGTCTCCATTTTGTTTTCCTCTGCTGTTTGATTGAAATTATTTTGACTCCTTGATTGTTATTAAATTATCTTGTTTAAAAAGGACCATTTATTAAGCTGTCCCCATTGCCAAAAAAAGATCTGCTTAAAAAAAAGTAATCCTTACTTTTTCATCTGTGTGTAAAACAAATAAACAAAAGAGAGAGAGAAAGAGCTAGATCTGCAAAGCTATGAGCGTTGCTTATAACATTTTGTCGATGCAGCAAATTTCAAAGAAAAAAAAAATCTAATTGTTTTCCATTCTTTTGAATCAACAGCAGTACATAGAGATGAATGAGAGAATGGTTGCATCATATGATCTTGAGTCCTTGCTTTAATTATGATTTAAGTTAAAATGAATTTTGTCCTACCTGTCCAGTTATAAAGTAGCCAGAATATGTGAATCAAGACTTTTCTCTCCTATTGGTTGTGATTTTGTTTATGAACTTAATTGTATTTATCCTCTGACCTTCCTGTGCTTTATACATGTCCTCTTTTTTTGCAGTTTGGTGTGCACATCTCTAAGAGGAAAAATCAATGTATTCCAAGAAATGGAGGCAAATTTTAAGGTAAGCATAACTGTATCATCCTGGCCTTTTAGTTGCTCAGCTAACACAGCAATATGACCTGTCTACACATCAGACATGCTTGTGACAAGGTCTATTTTAAAGGAAGACTCCCAACAACATAACCACTACCGCGAGTGCCATGACGCCGCCCATTTTAGGTAAAGTAGAGAGTCGCCGCACTTCCTTGATAAGCATGGTGCAGCCAGACCCGAGGTAGGCCAAATCCCACACAACAGTTTGCAGATTAGAAGAAGGTTCTCCAGGTTCAACGAATAAGCATATTTATTGGTAGAGTGTATTGCAACATTTCATCCCCAAAGTGTCTTTGTCAAGCTGTGACAAAGCTTGACACAGACCCTTTGGGGTCGAAACGTTGCTGTACACTCTGCTAATAAATCTGCTTATTCGTTGAACCATGAGCGCCTGGACCATTTTTCTATTCATCAATCCATTTGAGGTAGTCAAACCATTTTAGAGCAGTTTGACTTTTTACCTGGGGATCAGCATGTGAGCTAGCCCTGCACTGCAAGCGTTAACTCAAGAAAGTTAAAAGAAGCTCTTCCTTAGGGGTTCCAGCTTTGATCACAAGTAGTGGGGACAGGTTGCGGCGCATGTTTGATCCCAGATGAGAAATCAAACCATTCTAAAAACAGTTAAACTACTTATCCTGGGGTCGCCCGGGCACTCCTGGCACCATAACTACTACAGTACGCTGTAGTAGTTATGAATCTTTGAGTGTTCCTTTAAATTTCATTTAGTTGCACCTGAATTGCACATGGTGCTTTATCATGACAGTCTTACACAGTGGGGGCCATATAATTACTAGCCAACTCTCATGCTTTGCTAGCTAGTGACAAGTATACAGTGCAAAGCTGATCCCATGTCTCACCCACTCAGCTCCACGTAATTTAGAAAGCTCCAGCCTATACAATCTTATTTTCCTTGCAGACTTTATCTCGGGCCCTTGTTAACATCGGAACCAGTCTTACGCATAACAAAGATGTCAGGGATTTTTTTATTGACCTGGTGGAAAAGGTAATCCTCATGTTGCCAAATGTGTTCTCTTATTTTGACGGCAATTTTTTTATTTTCTTTGGAGTCTTTATAAATAATGTAAGAGTAGATAATTACATTGCAGTAACCCCCGTGCTCCTGCTCTCAGTTTATAGAACCTTGTAAAGCTACTGGCTGGTCACTTCCAGATGTTCAGCTCTTTCTCACCCAGTATACAGCATCTGCTCGAGCTCTCGATGCCTTCAAGTGAGTCTCTAGAACTAATTTCAACTTCTGAATTATTTGTACCTGCATCACTCCCCTCTTTCATGTTGCTCTCTGCCTTTTGGTACTCTTCCCCTCCACATTTTTATCTACCTGTCTTTCATATCATTCTTCCTCAACATTTTCCTTCCCGGATCACTTAGTGCTTTAATTCCTTTGCTAGTGCTTAAAGCGGCACTGTCATGCCGAACTTACCTTTCCTCAATCTCTTCCTCTTCTCCCCCTCTCTCAGGATCTGTTCTTCTTTTCTTCCTGTCTTCTTTAGTTTTCTTTAAAATCATAAGACAAAGTAGGGACTCTTTGCCTTATGGAGGATTCCTCCGCTTGACCAGCTCTGACCAGCGGAGGAGCAAAGTGTGCTTCATTTCCGCTGGTCAGAGCAATTTTCCCATGATCCCTAGGTTTCCTCTGTGTTCCCACAATGCTTCCTGTCACTTTACACTAAACTGCCGAATTGCGTTCTAACTGAATGACAACAGTATGTTCGTTTCTTTTAGAACGCAATTCGGCATTTTATTCGGATCGGAATTTCATTCTAATGAATGAAACTCTGATCCTATTCATTGCTGTGGCTGCATTTTGCAGCCGCTTAGTAGATAACTCCCTAATTCCCACGGTATCAGGGAGCTATCTACTAAAAGGCTGAAAGACCTAAATTGGTCTAACAGCCAACTTTACTAATACTAAGTAAAGATTACTTAGTATTAGTAAATAATATGCCCCTACTCGCTATATCGCGAGTAGGGGCATGTGTAGTAAGCAGTGAGCAGCTTATAGCTGCTCACTGTAAAAAAAATATAAATAAAAAAACTAATAAACCCCCCCATGCCCGTGGGGGCCCTAAATAAAGATGGGGGGGAACCTACTGGCCCCCACCCCTGCGCGGTGGGTGGGTGGGGGCCCTAATAAAACAATAAGGGGGGGGGACCTACTGTCCTCCCCCCCGGCCCCCACCCCTGCGCGGTGGGTAGGGGCCCCAATAAAACAATAAGGGGGGGGACCTACTGTCCTCCCCCCCCTGGCCCCCACCCCTGAGCGGTGGGTGGGGGCCCTAAATGAAACACCCCCCCCCAATCAAGGTGACTAGGGGTCCCAAGCCCCTAGTCACCATCCCCCCACCCAAAAAAAACCTATCCCCTACCTACCCCCCTCACCCTACAAATAGTGAGGGGGGAATAAAATAACTAACCTGTAAAAAAAAAAAAATTAAACTTACCATTTGACGTCTTCTTTTTTCTAAAATCTTCTTTCTTCAGCCCCTAAAAAGGCCAAATAAAAATCCATTACACCCGTGCGCAAAGAAAAATAATCCATGTTCGCCCTTCGAGGGCACGCCGCATACTGAGCTCCGCAGGGCGGGTCAAGGCTTATAAAGCCTTGCCCCGCCCTGCAATTAGGCTTAGAACACTCTGATTGGGTGGCTTTAAGCCACCCAATCAGAGTGCTCTGTGTCATTTTACACAGCGTGGGAAAGTTCTTTTGAATTTTCCCACGCTGTGTAAAATGACTCAGAGCACTCTGATTGGGTGGCTTGAAAGCCACCCAATCAGAGTGCTCTGAGTCATTTTACACAGTGTGGGAAAATTCAAAAGAACTTTCCCACGCTTTGTAAAATGACACAGAGCACTCTACAAATAGTGTAAAATGACTCAGAACACTCTTGAAAGCCACCCAATCAGAGTGCTCTGAGTCATTTTACACAGCGTGGGAAAATTCAAAAGAACTTTCCCACGCTGTGTAAAATGACTCAGAGCACTCTGATTGGGTGGCTTGAAAGCCACCCAATCAGAGTGTTCTAAGCCTAATTGCAGGGCGGGGCAAGGCTTTATAAGCCTTGACCCGCCCTGCGGAGCTCAGTATGCGGCGTGCCCTCGAAGGGCGAACATGGATTATTATTTTTTGCGCTCGTTTTTTTTTTTTTTTTTTTTAAAGTGCGACGGGTGTAATGGATTTTTATTTGGCCTTTTTGGGGGCTGAAGAAAGAAGATTTTAGAAAAAAGAAGACGCCAAATGGTAAGTTTAATTTTTTTTTTTTTACAGGTTAGTTATTTTATTCCCCCCTCACTATTTGTAGGGTGAGGGGGGTAGGTAGGGGATAGGTTTTTTTGGGTGGGGGGTTGGTGACTAGGGGCTTGGGACCCCTAGTCACCTTGATTGGGGGGGGTGTTTCATTTAGGGCCCCCACCCACCGCTCAGGGGTGGGGGCCAGGGGGGGGAGGACAGTAGGTCCCCCCCCCTTATTGTTTTATTAGGGCCCCCACCCACCGCTCAGGGGTGGGGGCCAGGGGGGGGAAGACAGTAGGGTGGGGGAGGACAATAGGTCCACCCCCCCTTATTGTAATTTGTCTTTTTTTTTCAACAGTGAGCAGCCATAGGCTGCTCACTGTTTAGTAGACATGCCCCTACTCGCGGTATAGCGAGTAGGGGCATTTGGGAGATTTTAATCTCCCTTGTGCTATTATAGGGGTCATATTGACCCCCATAGAGTGAGAGGGGGTACTGGGGGGCTTATGAAGTGGTGGGGAGCACTGCTCCCTGCCGCTTCTATAGTTACATATTACAAGGAGGGAGCTGCGTGCCGGTAGCTCACTCCTTGTAATAAACTAAACGAACAAACTAACACTGATACATTGTGTTAGTTTGTTCGGCTGATATTTCTATTCACTCATTCGTCTGTCTGATGAATGAATGAATAGCTGAAATTCCCGTTCGCATGCCCAGGTGTTTCACTGGGCATGTGCGGGAATCTCAGTGTCTGCCTAGTGTGGGCTGATGACGTGTCCCTGAGGGACTTCACCTACCCACACAAAGATGGCGGCGCCCTGAATCAAGATCGGGGCAGAAAATAAGGATTAAAAAATAGGTAATGTGGGGGGCTTAGGGGCATTTGGGGGTGACTAGTGGGTCAATTGGATGTAGTGGAGGCGGGAGGGGGGTTAAAAAAAAAAACAGGATTCGGCATGAAAGTGCCGCTTTAAGCAAATATTCGCCTCCTGTCATTAATAAAATTAAGATTATAGTTACACTAAATCTAGTATAATCTAAAATGGGTATTTATAATAGAAAATGAATAGTGGGGAAAAAAAATCTGCTAAAAAAAAGTTTCTTCAAATGTATTTAAATTTTAATACATAAAGAAATTACTAAATGTATTTTAGTGCAAAAACAATATAGCAGCATAACCATTTTTGTCATCAACACAAGAACACAAGAACACCAGAATAGACATACGCTAATAAGCATAACAATATTAAAGTATTGATGTTATATAGCTGAACTAGTTAAGTGAACAGTAAACGAAACATTTAACAGCCTGTGCTGGTAACGGTACTGTTCAGACAGTAACTTCCATCCTTATTTCTTTGCAGTTTCCAGTTTTAAATAAGATTTTCAGGTCTGCTGATGCAATGACATGGGCACTTAATCCAAAAGGAAATCTACAAACAAAAACAATAAGATTAGCATTGCACATAAATTAGATTCACTACTATAGCAGTTATTTAAAACCGTAATATTGTATTCACTATGGGATGCAGTATTTATTTATTTAATCTTGCGTTATGTCTGAAATGTTTTAGAATTTTTGAGAAGGTCTGATTTTTTACCCATTGCCACTTAACACATTTTTAAATGAGAAATATTTGCGAGAAGTTTAACAAAAACTGGGACATGGGGTATCTAAAGGACACCCCATCTTGGAACAATTTTATGTGGCATTTACACAACTGCATTATCATTATAGTTTCAATCCAACCTGTGAATGCTGGTGGCTGTTTAGCCAACTCTGCGATGAGTCTTAAAAACACCAACATATATTTAGGTTTGAGCATACATTCACAATCATTTTCTAGTAGATGAAGGACTTCATTTTCGCTGTCATATGTAAAACTGTCACATCGTTTTTTTATTTTTATTTTACTTTGTACAACTGTATAAACTAAAGTGATATAATCACCATAATTTTTTTGTATTTATTTACAAAAGTGAAGAAAATTAAAAATTTAGGCTAAAGTAGCCAAAGTGGCTATTTTTCTGGATAAATAAATGCAATCTTTTTCCATAAATGCCAGGTGGCATTTATAATAATATAAAATAATATAAAATAATATAAAAATGCCAGGTGGCATTTGTAATATGTAAAAATAGAAGCGTCAGGGAGCAGTGCTCCTCGCCACTTCTTAAACCCCCAATGTCCTCCCTCACTCTATGGGGGTCAATATGACCCCCATAATAGCATAAGGGAGATTAAAATCTCTCGAATGCCCCTACTCGCAATACTGCGTGTAGGGGCATGTCCACTAAACAGTGAGCCCCCTACTATCCGGCCCCCACCCCTGCGCGGCGGGTGGGGGCCCTAACTAACAGGGTGGAGGGTGCGGACACTGAATGGCAGTACTGCACATCACTGCACCAGGAAGCACCTCTAGCAACCATCTGAGGAGTGGCCAGTGGAGGTATCCCTACTACGCTGTAATGTGAACACTGCCTTTTCTCTAGAGAAACATTGTTTTCCTGCAAAAATCCTGAAGGGACTCATTATGATAACCAGATCAAATACAATAAGCTGTAGTTGTGCTGATGACTAAAGTTTTCCTTTTAGGCTAAAATGTGTTTGGTCCTTAGAAAGTCCCTAAAAAGTCCTCACAATAGCATCTGTAATAATACATAATTTCTGTTCCACTATTTCTTAGCATATATGCTATCAATGGAACAAGAAACTTCATTCCAGGAAGATGGGCCTGTCACAAATGCTGTGCTGAATCAAAATATGTGGCAAGTGTCACATATAAATAAAACTATCCCCTTCCTACCCCCCTCACCCTAAAAATAGTGAGGGGGAATAAAATAACCCGTCAAACTTAAAATAAAAGAAAAAACCTGACGCTAAAAAAATTAATCCATCTTCACCCCTAAACTGAGCTCTGCAGGGCGGGGGAAGGCTTATAAAGCCTTGCCCTGCCCTGCAATTAGGCTAAGAACACTCTGATTGGTTGGTTTAAGCCAATCAGAGTGCTCTTTGTCATTTTACACAGCGTGGGAAAATTCCAAACAACTTTCCCACGCTGTGTAAAATGACACAGACCACTCTAATTGGATGGCTTGAAATCTAACCAATCATAGTGCTGTGTCATTTTACATAGCGTGGGAAAATTCAAAAGAACTTTCCCACACTGTGTAAAATGACACAGAGCACTCGGATTGGCTTAAACCAACCAGAGTGTTCTTAGCCTAATTGCAGGGCGGGGCAAGGCTTTATAAGCCTTGCCCCGCCCTGCAGAGCTCAGTCTGCTCGGAGCCCTCCATGGGTGAAGATGGATTCATTTTTTTAGCGTCGTTTTTTCTTTTTGGTCAGGATTTTTTTTTTTGCACTCAGGTTTTTTTTTTATTTTAAGTTCGACCGGTATGATGGCTTTTTATTTGGCCTTTTTTGGGGCTGAAAAATGAAGATTTTAGAAAAAAGATTATGTCAAATGGTAAGTTTAATTTTTCTTTACAGGTTATTTTGTCCCCTCACTATTTTTAGGGTGAGGGGGGTAGGTAGGGGATAGTTTTATTTGGGGGGGGTGAATTTTCATTTAGGGCCCCCACCCGCCGCTCAGGGATGAGGGCCAGGGGGGAGGTCAGTAGGTTCCCCCCCCCACCATTCTCATATAGGGCCCCAACCCACCGCTCAGGGGTGGGGGGGGTTAGACAATAGGTCCCCCCCCCTTATTGCTTTTTTGGGGCCCCACCGCTCAGGGGTGGGGGCCAGGGTGGGACAGTAGGAGGCTGCTCACTGCTTACTAGACATGCCCCTACTCACGGTATAGCGGGTAGGGGCTGAATTTACTAATACTAAGTAATCTTTACTTAGTATTAGTAAATGTGGCTGAAAGACCAATTTAGGCCTTTCAGCCTTTTAGTAGATAACTCCCTAATACAGTGGAAATTAGGGAGTTATCTAAGCAGCTGCAAGATGCAGCCGCGGCAATGAATAGGATCAGAGTTTCATTCATTCTAATGAAATTCCGATCCGAACTAAGTCCCGAATTGCGTTCTAACATGAATGGAGAAACTGTTAGAACGCAATTCGGCAGTTTTGCCGGCGTCCTGTCTAAGTGACAGGAAGCATCGTGGGAACAGGGAGGAAAGGTAAGGATTGTGGGAAAATTGCTGTGACCACCGGAAACGAAGCACACTTTGCTCCTCCACTGGTCACCGCGTAGGAAACCTCCATAAGAGAAATAGTCCCTACTTTTTTTAAGTTTTAAAGAAAACTAGAGCAGATAGGAAGAAATAAAGAACAGATCCCGAGAGAGGGAGAGAAGAGGAATCGATCGGGGAAAGGTAAGTTTGGCATGACAGTGCCGCTTTAAAGCCTAATGACTCAGCTGGACTGAGGTGGCATGCCCAGTGGGTAGGATTCATTATTCCTTGTTAAAATATTGTCAATGTGTTGTGTATTCATTATTCAATTTTCACAATATGAATCATGTGGTGTGTGTAGTGGATGCATGGAATGTTACCCAGTAGGACTGGTATGATTGATTACAGCATCTTAAGGGTTCATTTGGCTGATTTTACCAAGACCTATGAGGTGAACTTTGTCTGGAAAGCAATAAGTTAAATCATATTGGTGTCTGGTAAATACTTAAAATGGAATAACAATTAAGGCATATTTTATTTTCCTGTTTGTAACTTAAACAGTGCAGAGGTAATTATGACTGCTTCTGAGATCCAGTCATTTTTTATTACCACAGGAGCCTTATCAGATAAGTTGACTGAGTTGTGAGATAACATAATAACAATGTATATTGTAAGTTCAATGAAGGGTCACTAACTTAAAGGAACACTATATGGCAGTGTTCTGCAATCTTTTAACACCCGTTGGCCCGGCGAAACGAGGAGAAATATTTCACGGACCAGCGTCAGCCAGAAATAAAAATCAATGGTATGTGTGAGGGATGAAGACTGTGTGAGGGGTGCAGTGTGTGTAGATTGGTGGCAGGTAACCGCAGCAATGCTCTGAGCTTGCGAGAGAGGAACCCGACACAGTTTAGCACTCCCCCGGGTCTGCTCTCTGTCACTCCTCTGCCGGCTGCCAGCATTACAGTGCTAGCAGTCCGGTGAGGGAGACTCTGATCCGGCAAGGGAGAGGGAGGCACGGTTCCCAGTGCTATGATCATATGATGGTGGTATACTTTGGGTATGCCGATGTCAAAAGTCAGCATGTGGTGGTCAGATAGAGGATATTGAACATTAGAGCGATTAGAGGTGGTACAAAGATTGGTGAAGACTAGGTCAAGAGTGTTTCATTACTTATAGCATTACCGATGGATTTCTTGCCGCCTTTATGTGGTTTGTACTTTCCGATTATTACTCTTCTCATTCCAGAATGATGAGGACAGAGTGGCGCATTAATAATGGAACATATTTCTTTTCTTGTAGGAAGCAGCTGGGGGAAAAAAAGCCATTGCAGCACAATTAAATTATAAATATTTTTTTTCAGTTATGTAAGAAAACACTATTTTAGCCTGGCATGTTTAAAAATTTACTAAATTCTGATTACATAAATCCTGAAATTGGAATGAAAGAGTCAACACAATGTAGTCAGGTACTTAAAAGAACACTCCAGTCACCAACACCACAACAGTGTATTGTGGTTATGATGCTACAAAACTAAATGTGCACTCACTTTTTTTTTTTTTTTTAGTCAAAATGTTATTGCCAATAAAATAGAAATTCCTGCAATTATAGTAAAACTCTCAAATTGTAATGTCATAGATAGGAATTCAGTAGCACCCAAATAGTTAACCGTGAGTTGAACCATACATAAATGGCTGCAGCAGTCTGGCACTGTTGAACTGTCATGCAGTACATGTCAACAGTACATGTCAATGATATTCTGACATTGCAAATTAATGGTGCAGCATTGTGCAAGATTCTTTGGGTTTTTGTTAAAGTGATTTTACAACATTTTTACAAAAAAAAAAACAACCCAAAAAGGCCTTCACCCACAGCTACCTATTACCACTATAGTAAGCCATAGTGATATTGATACGTCCTTATGTTGGAGCCTAGAAACAGAAGTGTAGGGACTTTCACAGGTTGTGTTAATTTGGCAATGCTAGAACTAAGCAAATGACGCACATGCAGTAGTGTGTGCAAAATAAAGTACATGGAACCTGGCTTTAAGATGTTAAATATGCTGCAAAAAAAGCCAAATCAAACTCCCTTTGAAATATATACTTCCTGATTTTGTGCATTAAGAGACCCTAAAGGGAACCAAGACTACTCCAGCTCACTTAAAGCGGCACTGTCATGCCGAACTTACCTTTTCCCTACTCGCTTCCTCTTCTCTCCCTCTGTCAGGATCTGTTCTTCATTTCTTCCTGTCTGCTCTAGGTTTCTTTAAAACATAAGACCAAGTAGGTACTACTTGTCTTATGGATTTTTCCTACGTCTGACCATCTCTGACCAGCAGAGGAGCACAGTGTGCTTCATTTCCGGTGGTCAAGAAAATGTTACCACAATTCTTAGCTTTCCTGTTCCCGCGATGCTTCCTGTTAGTATTCCCTAACATCTTGTCATTTACACAGAACGCCGGCAAAACTGCCGAATTGCGTCCTAACAGAATGAGAACAGTTTCTCCATTCGTGCTAGAACGCAATTTGGGACTTTGTTGGGATCAGAATTTCATTCTAACGAATGAAACTCTTATCCTATTCGTGCCGCGGCTGCATCTTGCAGCAACTTAGTAGATAACTCCCTAATTCCCACGGTATTAGGGAGCTACCTACCAAAAAGGCTGAAAGACCCCTGTGGTTGCTCACAAACAAATCACATTCTTATATATGGCCCCCACCCACCGCTCAGGGGTGGGGACAATAGACCCCCCCCACTGTCATTTATGGCCCCCACCCACCGCTCAGGGGTGGGGGCCGGTCCCCAAGCCCCTAGTCACCAGCCCCACCCAAATAAATAAAAAAAAATTAAAAAAATATCTCCCACCTACCCCCTCACCATAAAAATAGTGAGGGGGGAATAAAATAACTAACCTGTAAAGAAAAATAAAACTTACCATTTGATGTCTTCTTTTTTCTAAAATCTTCTTCCCCAAAAAAGGCCAAATAAAAAAAAACATCATAACTGTTGAACTTAAAATAAAAGAAACCCGAGCGCAAAAATAAATACAGACGAAAAAGAAAAAGCTGGACACTAAAAAAATTCTTCACCCGGCGAGGGCACGGCGCAGACAGAGCCCTGCAATCAGGCTAAGAACACTTTGATTGGTTGGTTTAAGCCAGAGTGCTCTTTGTTATTTTACACAGCGTGGGAAAATTCCAAAGAACTTTCCCACACTGTGTAAAATGACTTATACCACTGTGATTGGATGGCTTGAAATCCATCCAATCAGAGTGCTCTGTGTCATTTTACACAGCGTGGGAAATTTATTTGGAATTTTCCCACGCTGTGTAATTTGACTCATAACACTCTGATTGGTTGGCTTGGAATCTAGCCAATCAGAGTGTTCTCTGTCATTTTACACAGCGTGGGATGATTATGATTAGCAGCATATACATCATGGTTAGCTCCGTCCCTTACAGCCGATAGGACAGGAAAAACACCAAAGGCTTTAAATGGAGGCTCCATTCCTAAGGTCCTCTGTCTTTATATATGCTTCCTAGTGCTGGCAAATAAGAAATTGTTTGTATTTCCATAATGTATATGCATACTCTGTTTTTCTATCTCTTGCTCTCAAAGAAGAAATTGTCACACATGTACAGATTGTATACGCTTGTATGTTAATGGTTTTGAACAACCAATACTTTGTTAATATGCCAAATAACACACCTTATTCGGTGTAGCTTCTTTACCAACTGTGCTGCCAGGAATACTTGGATTTGCATGTACAAAACGAGTCCTTGGACTTGGCTGAGGTACTTCATATGAGGTGCATTCAGTTGACTGCACTTTCTGCAAGTTATAATAAAACAAAATTACACCTGTTATATTTTCCTAAAATTATACTCTGGCATTTACATTGTTACCTAAAACAAACAACCAAACACCTTATAAAGTAACTGCATATACTTATGTAAAATAATTGGCAAAGTTGACAGGATTTCTGTCAAGGTGATAGATATGAGGTTCTCCATTTGCACAACCAGAAAAATTCTAGCACAATGTAAAATTCCCATAAATGAAATAAGACACAGATTCATCTAACTTGCTGAGTGTAACATTTTAAAGGGAAACAAAGTGCCAGGAAAACAAACTTGTTTTCCTGGCACAATAGCTTCCCCCGTTGTCAAGGCCCCCCGGCGTAGCTGAAGGGGTTAATAACCTCTTCAGTCACTTACTTGGGCTCAGTACCGATGTCACTCAGCACTGGCTGACCAAATTTAGACGACCAAATATCGTCCAAGAAGCTGGAAGTCCCTCTTGGCTGTCACAGTGGTGCCCACGGAAGGAATCCCCATAACCCAGCTCCCTGCATCACAGGGCACGAGTAAGAAGATTAAAGCTCCCTCGCCGTCTACTTCCATTCTCATAGAGTGAGATGTACCATGAGAAACAGTAAAAAAAAAAAAGTTATGTGCATGAACAAAAGAAGCATTCCTTAAACCACATGTATCCTCAAACGTGAAATATAATTCAATATTTTATATTTCCATTATGTTTTAATATCCATTGCTCTCAAAGGATTGTCATAATTCTGAATATAACTTGTCACTTGGTATGTTTCTGGTTATAAATAACCAATACTTTGTTAACACCTTGAATAACACACCTTATTCAGGGCAGCTTTTACTTTATAACGTTTAGTGCCAGGAGTACTTGGACATTGTTGTGGTCCTTCATATGAGGTGCTTTCAGTTGACTGGACTTTCTGCAAGTAAATAAAACTGCAATGTTTTACAATTTCCTCAAACTATACTTAGATATTTCATCTACATTGCTACCTAAAACAAAAAAACCAATAACCTTATAAGGTAAATATATGTAATAGTGTACAACTATTTGCAAAGTTGACAGGATTTCTGTCACGGTGATAAATATGAAGTTCTCAATTTGCACTGCCAGAAGAATTCTAGCACATTGTAAAACTCACATAAATGAAATAAGACACAGATTAATCTAACTGGCTAAATGCAACATTGTTTTACACTTTACTTTTATATGGTCTTTATTATAGTTTTCATCATTACAAACATTACATCATAGACAACAGAAGTTCATGCAAATAAACCCCATTGTAACTTCTTATTTTATATCTATCATCAATTAGTTTATTTAAAACAATCATACCATACCTACTTCCCATTTATATTTCAAACATACATACGTATGCCTTCTAAATTTTAATTAACAATCGTAGCCTATACTATATTATCGGATTCATATAGTTTCTTGATTTTATTTCTTTGCATAGTGAAAGGATTTCCAAAGGGTCCATACTTTTTGATACAAGTCCAGTCAGCACTGTATTTTCAGTGAGGCAAACAAAGCATTTGCCTTGGGCGGCACTTTCCAGGGGGTGTAAAAAAAAGAAAAAAAAAAAGCCATCCCCAAATGCCCAGGCGAATGCCTTGTTAGCCTTGGGGCAGGCGGCTAGCTGAGGTCCAGGCGGGCGACGAGGGAGCACTGATTTGTGAGCGCATGCGCCGCAGAGTGATGCCAGGAGCCGGAGTGACGTCATAGTCTGTCTCGCCGCCCGTCTGGACCTCAGCTAGCCACCCGTCTGCATGCTGCCTCCCTGCCCAAAGAGCCCAGCCAGTAGCCCCACTGGACCTCAGGTAAAAAATCCACCAAGCTCTCCCAAATATTGGGAGGCTGGGTGGATTTAAATTAAAATAAAAAAATAATCTGTGAGTGTTGGGGGGGAAATGTTTTGTGTGTGTCTGGCTGTCAGTCAGTGAGTCTGTGTGTGTATATCTGTCAGTGTGTGTCTGTCAGTAAATGTCTGTATGTCTGTCTGTGTGTCTGAGTGATTGTGTGTGTATGTCTGTCAGTGTGTGTGTGAGGAAGCCTGTGTGCCTGAGTGATTGTGTGTGTCTGTCAGTGTGTGTCTGTGAGTGGGTGAATGTGTGTGTATCTGTGAGTGAATGTGTGTGTATCAGAGTGATTGTGCATGCCTCTTAGTGTGTGTGTGTCTGTCAGTGAGTGTGTGTGTCAGTCAAAGTGTGTGTTAGTCTTTAACAGGAAGAGGTGTGGCCTTGACAGGAATTGGTAGGGCAAATTTATATAATGGGGTGCTCAAGTTCCGTCATGCCTAGGGCAGCACAGATCCAAAATACACCACTGAGTTTAGTTGGTTATTTTCTAAATATAACCTTTTTTCCATTGAGCACTGATAATTGGTTAATAAATTCCAACCATTTTATGGTTCCTTCTTTTTTCCAGTTTCTTGCAATTATGATTTTAAAAGCCATGAACATTTGACTCATTAGAAATTTGAGGGGTTTTTCCCACCTTGACCTATCAATATGAAAGAGGAGAAGCTGGAGCATCAGACCTATATCACATCCAAAAACATATTTCAAGAGTATCTTAAAATTTGAGTTTAGAGGTATTTAATTTATCACACTCCCACCGTATATTGTGGTACGTTCCTTTTTTGCTGTTGCATCTCCAGCATTGATCTGAAATGTTTTTGTATATATTATTCAGTTTTGGTGGAACCATTTACCACCTATATAAGACTTTACAGAAGAGTGCAATTAGATTTATGCAGTGCATGCTCTGTTTTACCAATTTGAATGCTTGTTTTCAGTTTGATATTTCAACGATGTTATTTATATCATGCTCCCACTTAATTATTGGGGTTTCTTTTTTAGAGGATTGCGAAAGATGCATTAATTTTAATGAACAAGATGTGTTTTTAGAGATGTTATAATTGCTTAGGAAATATGTAAGTTTATTTTGTTCAATAATTTGTTTATTTGATAGATAGTTTTTGACTCTTAAATACAAAAATACCTCCCTGGATGATATTCAACATTGTGATTGTAATTGTTGAAATGAAATTAATTCTTAATAATATTTGATATTTGACTGATCTCACAGCTCCTCAAATCTAAATCTTCCATATTAAGTTCTAAGCTTTATAGAAGATGAAGTCACTATGCCTTTAGAGTGGTTACATTTTCTCTTAATGATAGTGGCTGTTAACATCATATGTTTAATAATTAAGTTTTCTCTATATTAATCTATCCACTGTTTATTATCTAGCCAAAAACCATCGGACAGGCTATCTATTCTAACATCCAGTGACTCAATCTAACCCCACTGATTGGTCGAACTTCTAGTCTTATCCCAAGCCAGAAAGTGTGATACCACACTTGGAGAACGTGGAGAACATTCACGACTGGAAAGTTTAATCTTCCATTTTTGCGTGTTTGTTTTATAATTCTAAATGCAATCCTGGGCTTCTTATTCGCCCAAATAAATCCAGAGATTAATTTTTTGGAAATTATGCAACATTACAGGATTTACTCTAATTGGTATTGTTCTAAATAGAGTAATTCTGGTAGCAAATATACATTTACAGATTCTAGTCTACCGAACCATGATAATTCAGTTTTATTCCATATTGTACAATTAGTTTTTTCTTCCTCTCTCTTCTCCTTTCCTTCACGCCTCTTTTTTCCTTTTTAATCTCTTGGAAGGAATAAATACAGTGAGGGAAAAAAGTATTTGATCCCCTGCCGATTTTGAATGTTTGCCCACTGACAAAGAAATGATCAGTCTACAATTTTAATGGTAGGTGTATTTTAACAGTGAAAGACAGAATAACAAAACAAAACAAAAATCCAGAAAAACGCATGTCAAAAAAGTTATAAATTGATTTGCATGTCAATGAGTGAAGTAAGTATTTGACCCCTTCGACTTAGTACTTGGTTGTAAAACCCTTGTTGGGAATCACAGAGTCAGACTTTTATTGTAGTTGGCCACCAGGTTTGCACACATCTCAGGAGGGATTTTGTACCACTCCTCTTTGAAGATCCTATCCAAGTCATAAAGGTTGCGAGGCTGACGTTTGGCAACTCGAACCTTCAGCTCCCGCCACAGATTTTCTATGGGATTAAGATCTGGAAACTGGCTAGGCCACTCCAAGACCTTAATGTACTTTTTCTTAAGCCACTTCTTTGTTGCCTTGGCTGTGTGTTTTTGGTAATTGTCATGCTGGAATACCCATCCACAACCCATTTTCAATGCTCTGGCTGAGGGAAGGAGGTTCTCACCCAAGATTTGACGGTACATGGTGCGGTGCAGTTGTCCTGTCCCCTCAGCAGAAAAACACCCCAAACGCATAATGTTTCCACGTCTATGTTTGACAGTGGGGATGGTGTTCTTGGGGTCATATGCAGCATTCCTCCTCATCCAAACACGGTGAGTTGAGTTGATGCCAAAGAGCTCGATTTTGGTCTCATCTTACCACAACACTTTCACCCAGTTCTCCTCGAATTCATGCAGATGTTCATTGGCAAACTTCAGATGGGCCTGTACTTAACCAGGGGGACCTTGCAGATGCTGCAGGATTTCAGTCCTTCGTGTCTTAGTGTGTTACCAATTGTTAGACTGGGCGCAGAGGGGGATTCAAATAGTGGAAATTCCAGATAAACAAATGCATTTAAACTACAGTATGTATGTCTTTAAAGTTTTTTATCACTTCATACCAAGGGGTTAAATTCACCTTATAAAAGAGGTTACTTATATAATGTTATGAAGGATATTGATGTGGTTTCATCTAGGAAACCCACTGGGTAGAGGATCCAATGAAATTATGAAAATATTCAAGTTTCCCTCAGATTTATGCAGCAAATTCTAATGACAAGAAAAATAGGGGGGTAGTAATCTTTTCAAACAAATCAAAAGTGAAATTAATCCACAGTGTAGGGGGCATAAAAGGACAATACCAGATTATAATAGTCAAAATCAACTACATAACATATACCCTACTCAATATATATATGCTTCGAATCAACAACCCTTTTTTATTAGGAAAACTTATTTTAAGATTGAAAAGATCATAGTGGGTACTTTCATTAGGGGCGATTTTAATTGCGTGGTAAATCCCAAATTAGATAGAAGTATCAAAAAGATTCAAATCTATAAAAACATATCCTACCAGTTTCCAAAACGCTTTATAGGATTCCTGGAGAGTGTTCAATCCTTTAATCAGTGATTATACCTTCTACTCAAATCTACATCAAACATATTCTTGAAAATATATATATATTTTTCCCCCAGATTGATTGCTTACATTTAATTAAGAGCATTAATATAGCACCAATAACATAGTCTGATTATGCTCCTTTATTTATGGAATTAAGTAATAACTGTTAATACAAAACTAGAACAAGATGGAGACAACGATAATTTGTTGAAATCAGATTAAAGTTTGAAGTATTATACAAAGAAGTAGAAAAGGCCGGGGAAATTAATAGCCACGTAAAAATATCTGATGTAACTCTATGGGCATCCTTTAAATGATTAATGAGGCTATTCTGTATTAAGATGGGTTCACAAGTTAAAGGGAAAATAAAGCGAGAACCTACTAAATCTCTATATCGAATTGTCTAAAATGGAATTTATTCAAAATAACAATGCAGAGGCTAATATAGTAAATACATTAAATCAAATGAGGGAACAGATGAAGGGGGAATTATTAGAAATCAGTAGAAATATTTAAAGATTAAAACAAAAAATTGTATTATTGCAACAATAGAACAGGGAAATTATTACCAAATAAATTAAAACAAAAATGTAAAACTGAAATCATCAAAACAATTCATAGTAGCAAATCAAACTTTCCTATCCCCATATAAAATTTCAAACACTTTTCAAGATTATTATAATTCACTCTTTAATATTAATTCAAGTAATATTTGTAAATCTCAAATTAAATAATTTTTACAGAATTTAAAACTTCAAAAAATGAGTAAGGAACGGTTAGAGAAGTTAAATCATGCATTAAGGCTTATTGGAGATTGAAGAGGTTATAAATACATTAAAATCAAATAAGGCCCCAGGATCAGATGGCTTTACAGCTATCTATCAGAAAATTCAAACCTATAGTGGTGCCTTTACCTATGAGATGGTTTTCCCTTCTTCCAAAGAAAGAGCAATTGCCAAAATAATTCCTCCAAGCTTCAATTCTCCTGATTCAAAAATTTAGGAAAGATTCTACAAGGACTTCTAGTTACAGACCCATATCATTCATAATTTGGATATCAAGATATACTCAAAGCTGCTTGTAAATAGACTCAAATAGGTCATACCATACTTGAGGTTGTTTTCTCAGGCTCCTGACCTCTCCAGGAATTATCTTAATTTTAACCTCCTTACATAATTCATCACAAATATTTCAAGGACCAATATCGACTGCACATATCACACAATTGGATTTACCAAAATTGAACGGATTGCATTACTAAACTGAGATACACAACTGATTGAATGCTCAGATTTAATTTCTAAATGCCAAGAAAACTATTTCACTAAAACACATTGGTTTTGAACATCTGTAATCTGACCTGCATGTATGCTTTCTTATCTGTTATCTACAATGCAGCCTGAAGTGCAAAATCTCACACCTCACTCTGAATCCTATAGAGCAGGGTTATGTAACCAGTCCCAACTGCTAACATCCCTATAACAACTAGAAGCTATTTTACCTCCTTTACTGCTGAGGGAATGATCACCTATACTCCCTCAAATCTGTACTCCCTAAGACCCCAAAAAGCGGTCGCTGCACTCAGTCCCTCGCTAGCGGTTACCCTAAAATCATTTGGCAAATTCAAAGGGACTGATTAGGGGTTGCCGTGGAGGAAAATTAAAACTTAGTTCAATCCCCTGACACTATCACAGCTGCCCCACCACCCTGTCTACCTGCAAGCTAAATTGAAGTGATTCAACCTAGAAGCAACAAAAAACGCACTATCAAATCAAGGAATCCTTGTGTGACCCCCCATTAGAAGACACGCTGTTTCCAAAGTAAAGAGCAAAAACTCAGAATCCCAAGACTGTCCAATCAGATCAATCCTGTGCAATGCCAGATCAATAAGGAACAAAACAGCTATTATTTCACCCAGTTCTTATTGAAACATGCAAATTAGCGTGCATTACAGAATCATGGCTAGGTGAAAATGCAGGGCCTATTCTAGAGGCAGCTATTCCAGGCAATTACACGGTGTTCCACCGCCTGAGACAAGATCGCAAGAGAGGTGGAGTTATGATCTGTGCAAAATCATCCTTAAATCAGAGACCAATCAGTCCACTTGAAAAACAAAAAGAATGTAGCGCTTATATTTCAAACAATAAGTTATCACCTTTTGGTAACATTGAGGAGACAGGGAAGCTTGAACACGCGATGAATCGAATGCCTATAACACAAATAATCAAATATAGTGTAGACAGTATGGTACTCAACAATATATTGCACTTAAATAGTAAGGCTCACTCACAAACAGGGAGCTATAGACCTAGCTTAAGTGGCGAAACGCGTTCTGGTATAGAGCATATTGCTGTACATTATATTTTAGGAAGCATATTGCTGCATACTATTTTATATTCATTTATTCAGTGTTTTAATAAATTGAAGTTTGCTTTGGACCCCTGGATTCATTTATCACAGATGGGAGTGCAGTCCCCAACTGCACAATACGTGTGAATTGAGTCATAAGTTCTGACTCCAACCTTGTAAGTACCCACTTGGGAATTTTTTTTTATATCTTGATTATTTACCAACGATACTGCGCAATTGGTTTTCCCGTTTCTGCTTTACCCTCAGGACAAGATACGTTTCATCTTTTAAATAGGGGAGGATCGCCTAAATGGATCCACATGCGATTTTAACTGGAGCTAGGTCTACAGCTCCCTGTTTGTGAGTGAGCCTTACTATTTAAGTGCAATATATTGTTGAGTACCATACTGTCTACACTATATTTGATTATTTGTGTTATAGGCATTCGATTCATCGCGTGTTCAAGCTTCCCTGTCTCCTCAATGTTACCAAAAGGTGATAACTTATTGTTTGAAATATAAGCGCTACATTCTTTTTGTTTTTCAAATATTTTATCTTGCAAGCTTGGAAGGTTTTGTTTGAATGTTTAGCAGCTAATCTTTGTCACAGTCCACTTTATTGATATATCATTTGGAATATTGATACATATAAACGCTGGTTCTTATTTCTATTTTTCTCAATCAGTCCACTTACCAAAATCTTTTGAATGCATAGCTGCCAGCCTCTAAATAGATAGAGGATTCCGGATATTGTTAATATACAGACCACCCAAGTGATGGGAAGAAATTTCTTCAGGAACTCTCAAACCTTTTGGCTGGCTTAATCCTTGTACACCCCAGATGGCTTATATTGTGAGACTTCAATACTTGGATTGATGACACCCTATCCCTGCTTGGACCGGATCTCCTCAGCTTGATGAGTGCATGCGGCTTCACACAAATCGTCGCCACTTCCACCCACAGAAAGGGTCATACACTTGATCTAGTGTTCCAGTTTGGACTAGAAGTGTCACCAGTAACTGTAAATCTAGTTGTTTGGTCAGACCACCACTCCATTCACTTCTCCATTGTATCACAATCAGCCAGACCCCAGTCTAAGAACACCACTCATTAAAACGGATGACGCCATTGGATGTAACATCACATATGGATCTAAGTGAACTAATGGGCACCTGTGAAGACCCCAGCTCCTCAGTCAGACTCTACAACAAAACCATGAGAGACACCCTAAAAAGCATTGCACTAACACGCATACGCACTGTCAAAACCCACAACAATGCACCATCAGAGAAATGTAGAGAACAGGTCGTAAACTCGAGAAAAGGTGGCGCAGCACACATGATCCAGAGGATAAAGCCGCTCTTACCAAACATCTAAATGAATATCTATTCAAGATAACTCAGAAAAAAATCTTAATTTTTATCAAAAAAATTGCACTTTCCCACCCAGGCAATTGTTCCACACAGTAGAAAGGCTCTACAAACCAGCATGCATGCATATCCCCACCAACCTCTCTCAGGATAAGTGTGAAGTATTTGCAATCTTCTTCAGAGACAAGATTTCCTCAATCTGAGCCTCTACCATAGCAGGCGTAACAGTTACACACCAGTACTACTACAATGGAATGCCAGATTGCCCCAGTTTATGGTCCACTTTTACAAATGTGGATATAAAAAAAAAAACACGCAAAAGTTACACTCTACTACGTGTGACTTAGACCTTGCTCCAACTCAGCTTATATCTGCATGCATTGAAACACTTGCTACAGCCCTCACAAAAATAGTGTAGTGTTCACTAAAAACTGGAGACTTCCCAGATCCTCTAAAAGAAGCTGTTGTAAAACCACTCCTAAAGAAACCTTCATTAGACACAGAGTGCATGGCTAATTACAGAACAGTATCAAACCTTCCATTTCTGGCCAAAATAATTTAAAAAAGTAGTGCAAACTCAACTGGAGGCTTGAACATCTTTAATCCTTTCCAGTCAGATTTCAGATGCCGCCACAGCACTGAAACAGCGCTAGTCCCAAGTGCTAAATGATCTCCTTATGGATGGCGAAAGACAAAGGTGATTACACCATCCTAATCCTCTTGGATCTCTCAGCTGCATTTGACACCACTGACCACAGAATGTTAATAGAGCACATGCAGCACATCTGTGGTCTAGGAGGCACAATCCGTAACTGGTTTAAATCTTTCCTCACTTGTAGATCACAGAGAGTAACATCAAGATCAAGCTCATCGGCACCCACAGAACTGGCCTGCAGAGTTCCACAAGGATCCATCTTGTCTCCATTCTATTCGCAATTTACTTAAATTCTTCTTTAATCAGAAGCATTGACACATGACATGCAAAGGAGCTGCCTATCACTCTTTGGCAAGCATTATTTTACTAGTGAGGTCTTGAAGTTGCTGTGAAATCACATTCTTTACGCTCACTGAGCAGTTCATAGTCACTAGAAGAATGCAGTACACAGTGACAGGAAGACATATTGCACATAGCCTGTCACTGCTTCTCAGTCCTACAAACACATTATCAATAGTCAGCACTACGGTCAGCATAATGACTTGTTGCTGTGCTGCATCTAGAAAATACTAACTGCAAGAAGCATTGACATTTAGCGGTGATTTGCACTGCCTGTCACTACTACAGTGTCTCAACCACTAATAAGGACCCAGGGCTCATGTGGTAATGACTTGGAATTGCCACATCAGATTTATCTTCCAAATTTATTTCCCTGCCATATTTCATTCTGTTTGTCTTTTGATTATTCTTTCCTATGTACAACAGCAGAGAAAAAGCATCATGATGTGTGTGCATATTATGCTTTAATATCTCTTGCTCTCGAAGGGGAAATGGTCACACTTAAGTGCATTACGCAGAACTTTGTATGTTTCTGGTTTCAAACTACCAATACTTTGTATATAAGGCAAATAACACACCTTTTTGCGTATAGCTTTTATTTCACCAAGTGTAGTGCCAGTAGTATGTGGATATGCAGGTACCAAACGAGTACTTGGAGTTGGTTGTGTTTCAGCATATGAGGTGCATTGAGTTGGTAGGAATTTCTGCAAGTAAATACAATTAAACCTTTTATATCTTCCTCAAATTATACTTTCATTTACATTGTTACCTAAAACAAGTACCCCCTTGATTGTGGATAGTATAGCTCATCCAGTGGCCTCTCCCCCCCAACAGACACACACTCACTCAGTGACAGACATACATACACACTCACTGACAGACACACACACATACACACTCACTTACAAAACATACACTCTCACTGACAAACACACACTCACTAACAGACACCAAACAGACTCACTAGCAGACACACACTCAATAACAGACACACACAAACTAACACACTCAGTAACAGACACACACACAATCACTGACACAAAAACTAACACAATAACAGACACACAAACTAACACACTCAGTAACAGACACACACAGTAACACACTCACTGACACACACACTAACACTCACTAGCATACACACACTCAATAACAGACACACACAAACTAACACACTCAGTAACAGACACAATTACTGACACACAGAAACTAACAATAACAGACACACAAAGTAACACACTCACTTAAAAAAAAAAAATAACCCCACAGCCTCCCTACCTTTGGGAGTGCTGAAGGGATTCCAGCTTTCCAAATGGGTCGAAACGTCTATCTATTCCCTTTGATGGAATAGATACTTTTCTATCTTTGGAAGACCGGAAGGGGGCATCCTTTCTATGTATATATTGTATATATATGTGTGTGTGTGTGTGTATGTATATATATATATATATATATATATATATATATATATATATATATATATATATATATATATATATATATATATATATATATATATATATATATATATATATATATATATATATATATATAAAAATACAAGAACCCTTGCACTCCAACTTATGAAAAACAGTACCTGGTGCTCTGGTCGGCTCGAATGTAAATAAAGAAGGGATACCGGCACTCAAGGAATTTCAATAATGTACTTCTTAGTTTGCATCTGAAATCGACGTTTCAGCTCCTCTCAGGGAGCTTTCATCAGGACAAAGACATGTCTTTGTCCTGATGAAAGCTCCCTGAGAGGAGCTGAAACGTCGATTTCAGATGCAAACTAAGAAGTAAATTTTTGAAATTCCTTGAGTGCCGGTATGTATGTATGT
>OW240923.1:65103363-65212866 GCA_933207985.1 Pelobates cultripes
GCGGAGAGGAGGAGGAGAGCTCTCCGCCCAGCGCTGGAAAAAGGTAAGTTTTTACCCCTTTCCCCCTTCCAGAGCCGGGTGGGAGGGGGTCCCTGAGGGTGGGAGCACCCTCAGGGCACTATAGTGCTAGGAAAACGAGTATGTTTTCCTGGCACTATAGTGGTCCTTTAATAGAATGAAAGATACTGGGTATCTAAACAATAACTTTAACAGTATATAAACTGTTTAATTGTTTAACTGTTACTTTTAGATAAATTGGTGATGGGTGATTGTGCGTGTGTGTGTGCACGCCTCTTTTTATGACACGCGTGCCGACGTCAGACTAAGGGCGGTACTTTGGACAAGATTTACAAACTCCCTCTTACGTTTTGGGGGCATGACTACATTATTCACGTCCCCAAACATATAAAAGCTCACTTAACCAACGTTTCAGTGTCCTGTTGTGGTTCCTAGCTTGCTAGTGTCCCAAGAGTGTTTTTGTATCTGGTTTAGTGTTTATCTGGTTTTGACTCGGTTTCTTCCCTGACTATTCTGATTTCTGGTTCCCTTGACTTGGCTCTGGTATTTCGAATTTGCTGTTTTCTGGTTCCATTTGACTTTGGCCTGTTTTGACTATTCTCTTTATTCTTACATTCAGTCCGACCATGTTAAAGGGACACTAGTCACCAGAACAACTGCAGTTTATTGAATTTGTTCTGATGAGTAGAATCATTACCTGCAGGCTTTTTGCTGTAAACACCGTCTTTTCAGAGAAAATGCAGTGTTTACATTACAGCCTAGTGATAACTTCACTGGTCACTCCTCAGATGGCTGTTAGAGATCCTTCCTGGGTCATGGCTGCCTAAAATGCATCCAAACATTCAGTATCTCCTCCCTCTGCATGCAGACACTGAACTTTCCTCATAGAGATTCATTGATTCAATTCATCTCTATGAGGAGATGCTGATTGGCCAGGGCTGTGTTTTAATCATGCTGGCTCTGCCCCTGATCTGCCTCTTTGTCTGTCTCAGCCAATCCTATGGGGAAGCACTGTGATTTGATCAGGCCACCACTTCTGATGATGTCAGCAGACTGCTTGTTTTTCTGAGGCAGACAGGGCAGAGCCAGCAGCTTCATGCTTGAATACAGTAAGATTTTTACTATATTTATGGAGGCATGAGGGGCCCAGGGGTGTTAGATGGTGGTGGTAACACTATAGGGTCAGGAATACATGTTTGTGTTCCTGACCCTATAGTGATCTTTTAAGGTCCGGTTTAGGTAATTGTCCTTTTACCTATCGGAGGGTTAATATTCTGTGTGTTGGGTCACTCTATATTCGTGGCATTACAACAGGGCCCTTATGGATCCTGCAGGTATTAACCCCCCAGTCTCTCATAATGCATGTTTAGATGGTCTTGACCACAGGAGGATCAGTTTGCTCAGGCTTTACAAACATTGTTTAACTGTTCAGCAAACATGCGTTTCCCTTTACGCTATGGAGGGGACCCAGTATGTTGTAGAGGGTTTTTGAATCAGGTAAGCATCCATTTCAAGCTTTCACCTAGATCCTACCCTATTGATACAGCTAAACTTGGATTTATTATTACTCTTCTTACTGAAAAAGCTCTGACCTGGGCTAATCCTCTATTGGGAAAAATAAGGTTTGTCATTGCATTTAAACATACTTTTGATCCACCAGGGAGACAAGCAAATGCAGCAAGAACATTATTAAGAATGAAACAAGGTAATCTGTCCTTAGTGGATTATGCCTTAGAATTTCGCACTCTAGCAGCAGAAATAAAATGAAACAATCAAGCCTTTGTAGACGTATTCCTTAATGGCTTATCGGATTCCATCTCGGACAAAATAGCTGAATTACATGAGAATCTGAAGGAACTCATCACTTACCTATCTCTTATGGTGAGAGATTAAGACACAGGCAAACCACTAGAGAGAGGCGTAGAAGACCTGCTGTAAGATTAACCCCTACCTTCCCATCAGATTCCATGGCTTTAGTGGAACCAATGCAGTTAGTAGTGACTAGATTGTCTGAGGCAGAATGCATACATAGAATAAGAGAGGGGTTATGTATGTATTGCGGAAAGAGAGGACATCTTTGTTTATCTTGTCCTGAAAGGCCGGAAAACTCCAGAGCCTAAGGTCTAATAGGGTCCGGCCTTGGGTGTTTTAATTGAGTCCCCCAAGACCATAAAATCAGAAAAAAATGGCTTCTTATACCCATCACCTTGACACATGAGAGAAAAGAGATACATACTTCTGCTCTATTAGATTCCAGGGCTGCGGAGAGTTTTACAGATAAAACGTTTGTTCAAAAGTATTCTCTTCCTCTCAAAGATAGATCTACACCCTCAAAGAAAGATCTACATGCCGTTGAGGCCATAGATGGTAGATCTTTAGTGGAACCCCCTATCACTAAAGAAACTGTTCCTATACTTATGACAGTTGGTGTTCTTTATAAAGAAATAAGTCTTGCAGACCATATCTTCACCTTTTTCCCCCATTGTTCTAGGTTACCCATGGCTAATTAAGCATAACCCTGTGATAGATTGGGAGAAGGGTTAAATAGTGAAGTGGAGTTCTTCCTGTAATAAGGAATGTGTTTCTGAGGTAAACCTCTTGGTACTATCAATGTACCCACTTCACCTTCGCAATCCACAAAGATACCAGAGATGTATCACAATATAGGAGAGGTATTTGATAAAAAGAAAGCCGATTACTTCTAGGTACTATGCCTCCTAGAGATTCTAGATATCCTCTTTCTCAGAAGGGGAATACCATATTGGAGGAGTACATAAAATAAAATCTTGCTAAAGGTTTTATTTGTAGGTCTTCTTCGCCAGCTGGGGCTGTTTGTTTTTTTTGTGTCTAAAAAAGAAGGGGATCTTAGACCATGAATCAATTATCGGGGACTCAATCAGATTACCGTCTGTAATGTGTATCCTATACCTCTTATTACAGAACTTTTTGATAGACTCAAAGGTTTTAAAGTTTTTACTAAATTAGATTTGCGAGGGCCATATCATTTAGTGAGAATCAAAAAAGGAGATGATCCGGGCGGCTTCTCGACTGGTTATTATAAGAGTTTCTCCAATATCCTTTTGCCGTGGCTGACCAAAGCGATTAACGCGGTAGGCGAGGGCGGGAACCTGGGCGCAGAGTCCCTGGCAGCGACCATTACAGTTTTGCTTAAGCCGGGAAAGGACCCACTACTCTGCGGAAGCTATTGTCCACTTTCCTTGTTGAACGTAGACGCCAAGTTATTCACCAAGGTAATTGCAAGCAGACTCAACCACTGTGGCAAACCTAGCCACTCGGACTATAACTGGACACTATGCCTTTAAGGGTTGCCTATAGGTCTGGAGAGAGATGCATTGTACCTGTATGTGCCTATTTCATGTATTCCCTGCATTGCCTGTACCTATCTGTTCCGCCGAATGCAAATGGCGGTTTGTATGGGGATTCCAGTTCGTTTCGCGAACGGCACTTTGGAGGGCCGTTCGTGAAACGAATGCGATACCCCCTAATAGCCCACACACTTAGAGGCGTGTGGCGCTAGTTAACCGAACATTGTTGCAATCGGTTATTAGAGGCTCTCCTGGGTGGCCGTCGTTCGACTACCGACCATGCGGCGGGCGGCCATCTTGGATCCCTGGTTCGTCAGCGGGTCCGTGTCGTCGAACGCATAGCATTCCCAACAGTTATTCGACGGCACGAACACCGTTAAGCCTCCAGGACGTTCGGGAGTTTCAGGACCAGGTTCACTAAAGACAATCGGTTCTTTTCATGTGTTTTGAAAGAAAGGTGTTTTCTGTGCGGCGTTCGGTTATTTTAGCTGGGATCTGAGCGGCAATCTCACGAATGATGCGCCCAGACCCCAGCTATCTACCGAACGTCCATTCGTGTAAATCCACCGTATATTGTACCAGCTGTGGATTTTTGTGTGAATTGCCGGTTCTGCTGCACGAGGGGATAATCCCCTTAACGGTGCATTCTGGGAGGATGATCCCTCTCATGCAGCGGTGCCTGATGGGAGAAATATGTAGTACTGTAAGTCCCCCATGTAGTCCCCTCCTGTACAACCCCTGTAATGTCTGTTTGGAAACCCCTTGCATGGGGAATTGCATAAATACTGTGACCTGTGATTAAAACCTCAGTTGACTCCCAGCCTATGTGTCGTCTAGTTCTTGGGAAGGAAGGGTTACTGCAGTGCTGTTTGGATTATTAGATGCTGATTCCCTGGATTATCCTTGTTGTTCCTGTTACCCAGCGGAGATATCGTGGATCATACTGCCTCTCCGCTACAACCACCTTCTACCGGATCTGATTCACGTAGACCAGACTGGCTTCATCCCGGGACGGGAGGCTAGGGATAGCAATTTGCGGCTGTTCTCCGTCCAACAACACCCCAGAGCAACGAAAACCCGGCTACTCCTCTTATCAACTGATGCGGAAAAGGCATTTGATAGGGTCGACTGGACGTACATGACGGCCACACTACATCGAATGGGATGTGGACAGAGGTTCCTCACGTGGATATCAGCCTTATATAGTAAACCACACGCGACTGTGAGAGTTAACGGGTCCACGACTGCCGACTTCGCGATAAGCAATGGCATCCGTCAGGGTTGCCCACTCTCGCCACTTCTGTTCGCAATGTCATTGGAACCACTACTCCAGGCGATCCGCTTAAATCCGGACATTCAGGGCTATAACTGGCGAGATACACACCATAAAGTAGCCGCGTACGCAGATGACCTCTTGTTTTTTGTGCAAAGCCCTAGGACAACACTACCCTGCCTGCTCTCGGAATTCGACAAATTTGGTCAAATCTCGGGCTTCAAGCTTAACCTCTCAAACTGCGAAGTCTTGAATATCACGATTCCTACCGAAGAATACGCATCCCTTGATTCACAATTTCCTTTCCGTTGGTGTTATGGTAAAATGAAATACCTGGGAATATGGGTGGCTACGGTTCCGGACGACACGTATCGACTCAACTTTGCTCCCCTCTTGAAGTCAATCGTGACTGACTTGAATAGATGGTCGTACCCTCACATAACATGGCACGGCAGAGTGGCAGTACTCAAAATGAATATCTTACCGAGAATTCTCTACCTCATGCAGACAATCCCACTGGCCATACCAAGTATCTTCTTTTCCTCTCTGAAAACGGCTATAATCAAATTTGTATGGCGCTGCGATCGCTCCAGAGTCCGCCATGACATTCTTTGCCGACCACGAAACCACGGAGGACTCGCACTCCCGGATATCAAGAAATATCATCAAGCCACGATGATGCAACGGATACTGGACTGGCACCAGGACCCCACGACGAAACAATGGGTAGCACTTGAGATGGAGATATGGGGATGTGCGAGGGGTCAGGTATCCAACGAAAACGGAGGGGGCCTGATACGACACACGCTGCTCGGCTGGAGGTCGCTGAGGAACCTGGGCCACATTTCACCTACTCCCAGCCCCATGATTCCGATTATGCATAATGTGACTTTAGGAGGAGGACTACCATCGGGGGCATGGCCTATCGCGGGCACTAGGAACTATGTCCCCATCTATCAAGTTCTTGAAGGGGGCAGGCTGCGGGACCTGACCTCACTATTGGGGACAGAACCTAGGACCCCTCTTGCGGTCCTTAGATACCTTCAATTGCAACACTACTATAACTTGATGCCACATAAAGATCGCCTACATCGCGATCTCACTTGGTTTGAAGGCTTATGCGTCCGGGGAACCCCACTAGACCACGCAATCTCGGCGATGTACCAACACTTACTTATAGGGGATACGCCTCAGGCCTCCACCTTTCGCCGTCAATGGGAGGAACAACTCGGAAAGACACTCACAACCGCACAATGGGATACTGCATTACTGTGGCAGCAGAAAAGCTCAATGAGTTATGGTACAGGACCCCAATCTTGTTACACAGGATCTTCCCATCAATCACCCCATTGTGCTGGAGATGCCAGGCAGAACGCGGCACGCTGATACACATATGGTGGGAATGTAGGGACATCGTCCCATACTGGGCGATGATTAAGGAAGCGATAACCAACATCCTGGGAGACATCCCGGAATGGAGCGCGGAGCTGGCCCTGTTACACATCTCGACACAACCCATCCGGACGTACAAAAGATCTATACTACGCCACTTGTTAAACGCGGCCAAAGCTAACATACCGGCACTCTGGAAACAACGCATTATACCGTCGAAGACAGAATGGATCCGCAGGGTGGAAGACATACATGGGGCGGAAGACATTCACGCCACCCTGACCGACCGTAAAACGAAACATATGGAGATGTGGCTCCCCTGGTTCCTATACATTACCCAATACAGACAAACAGCAGACGCTCCTGAACCCACTAATGGAGCGGCAGCAGACGCTGGTTCCACTTGACGCAGACTAACCCTCCCTACACCCCTTTCTTTTATACCTACTCCTTCTCTATCCTTCTTCACCTCTGCAATCGCTAAGCTAATGGGCTCCGGGTCTCGGGGCAGGGGGCAGGGCTTAGGGGGAAATATTATTGGACGCGCACTCTGCTACACTCTCACGTCACATATGCTTCTAGCCCTCGCGGGATCAGAGCGATAGACCATAGCTTGGGGCACACAAGATATTCTTAGATACACACACTATTGTGACACAAATCGAAGTAAGGGACAACACATGTTCATAACTTACGGTCATGTACCAAGTAGACCTACATCACGCTCACCATATGCTAACGTTGGTACACACACCAATGACGTAGCACACTCACTCACACTGACAATCGCGTTATCACTGACAACGACATGTAACTCGCAATATGGGATATTGGCGAACTGCAGGCTCTGCCGGGATTGGTAACGACGTTGGCCATAGCGCATGCTAGCTACGACCTAGGACTACTCCCACCATTTCTGCGTGCTAGGATACACCTAGCGACACCAAAACAGACCTACGGGTCCGAACCCAGCGGGAGCCAGTGGCCCGCCTTTCCTATAATGGCTTCAATTACCCGCCCAAACGACCAGGTAGCGCATTGTCATGTGGCTCCCGCCATAAATAGTTGAGAACAACCTGTCCCGACGCAACTTCTGTTTACCCTTTACGCACACATTGGTTAAGTGAGGCAATCTGATTGCTCCAGCCGTTCCATTTTATATAATACTACTGTTTCCCCCCGTCGTATAATTACACTGCCTTTAAAATGTGAACAGCATACTCATCTGGCACGAGGACCTGCGAGTCTCTCTAGGGAAAGTTGCGTGGAGACCCGCATACCTCATTGTATTGTATAATGTGTACCTATAAACTACAGAAACCTGCGAGTTTCACTCTGTTTACCAATTAACTGCTTTCCACATTTTGAAAATATCTCGATAAAAAGATTTACAAAAAAAAAAAAGGAGATGAATGGAAGACGGCCTTCAACACAAGGTATGGCCACTATTAATACACAGTGATGCCATTCGGTTAATGTAATGTTCCGGCCATCTTTCAAGATCTGACAAATGACGTCTTAAAGGGAAACTCCAGTGCCAGGAAAACAATACATTTTCCTGGCACTGCAGGTCCCCTCTCCCTCCCACCCCCCAATCCCCAGTTGCTGAAGGGGTGAAAACCCCTTAAGTAACTTACCAGAGGCAGCGACATGTCCCACGTCGCTGCTTCTTCCTCCGCCGCCGCTCCTCTCAGTGATTGCGTTGGCAGAATCCCGCCCACCGGCCAGGGAGACCTAATGCGCATGCGCGGCAATGACGCGCATGCGCAGTAAAGCTCCCCATAGGAAAGCCTTTAAAGTGCTTTTCTGCTTTATTATGGGGAAATTAGCGACGCTGGAGGTCCTCACACAGCGTGAGGATGTCCAGCGACGCTCTAGCACAGGTTTCCTGTGCTAGGGACACGGAAGTGCCCTCTAGTGCCTGTCTAGTAGACAGCCACTAGAGGTGGAGTTAACCCTTCAAGGTAATTATTGCAGTTTATAGAAAACTACAATAATTACACTTGCAGGGTTAAGGGTAGTGGGAATTGGCACCCAGACCACTCCAATGGGCAGAAGTGGTCTGGGTGCCTGGGGGGTCCCTTTAAGAGAATATCTACATGAGTTTGTCATAGTATATCTAGACGATATTTTGATATACACCTCTTGTATAGATGAATATCACATACATGTAAATAAGGTACTCCAAACATTGTTAAAGAATGGTTTATTCTGCAAATTATAAAAAGGTCTCTTTAATCAAGAAAAAGTGGATTTCCTGTGTTGTTATATCAGAACCAGGGTTCCAAATGGATCCACAGAAATTAAAGGCCATTAAAGTGGCACTGTCATGCTGAACTTACCTTTCTTTAATTCCTTTTCTCTCCCTCTCTCAAGATCTTCCTGTCTGCTCTATTTTTCTTTAAAACCTCTTATGGAGGTTTTCTACGTCTGACCAGCTATGACCAGCGGAGGAGCAAAGTGTGCTTCATTTCCGGTGGTCAATTTCCCCACAATTCTCGCCTTTCCTCCATGTTCCCGTGAAGCCTCCTTTCACTTTTCCCAAACCTTTTGTCATTTAGACAGAACGCCGGCGTAACTACCGAATTGCATCCTAACAGAATGAGAACAGTTTCTCCATTCGTGTTAGGACACAATTCGGGACTTTGGATCGGAATTTCATTCATCCGATACTATTTGTGCCACGGCTGAATCTTAGTATAAACCAGTAGGACAATACAATGTGTGTGGTCTTACTGCGACAGTGAGACTAAAATTAATGAAGATAAAATCCAAAAATATTTTGGTTTCACTCCGAGAGGTAATTGTCTTTATAAGGTGCTTGTTTTGGGTGTAGTGTCCTCAATGTCTTTAGTGGTCCAACTGTCCCTCTTGTATGTAAAACAAAAGTGAGGAAAACCAATGGTGCATAATGTACAAGTCAGTATAGGTAAAATAAACATGTGCAGTCAACTCACAACCACAAACATCCCATTTACACACACTACACTACAAACAGCTCACTATACACACACACTTGATTGTGTAGAGTGAGCTGTTTGTAGTGTAGTGTGTGTAAAGGAGTCTGTTTGTGGTTTTACTATGTGTGGCTAGATGATATAGTGTGTGTATGGCAGTTGTATTTTGTGTGTGTGTGTAGAGCCTCCAAACACCTGCAACACCACTGACAGTCTCCCCACACATGCACAACACTCGTTACCAGTTCACCAGCAAATGCGGTTGACAGCTTTTCTGGGTGCAGAGCTACACATATATATGTGTGAGAATTGCAAGGGGGGAGGGGGTGTAAAAAATGCATCTTTGCCTTTGCAGGCAAAATCCTTCCTCCAGAAGTTGGCTCTTGATCTGCTATTGATCTTACAAGTCCCAGGGGCCTTGTGAGTTGTCAGTCCATCTTTGGTGGTCATGACAGACTGATCATGGTAGTGGCATTCTGCCAACTTATACTTATATTGCACTTGTAAGTTTAAATTTTTTTTTTTTTTATCACGTTTTCTCTTTATTTTGGGATTGATAATAATGGGAAGTTTTAAAATGTGAGAGGTATTGAATGAGGAGGTGTGGCCAGAGAGGGGTGCTGTGAAGATTCTTTTGCACAGGATGCCTAAAGGCCCTGCGTATACTTATGTTGCAATAAAGGGAACTGTTAATACTCCACACATCAACTCAACCCATATCACTTGCTTTTTCATCATGCCATTTGCAAACCATTAGGTTTTCCTTGCATGTACCTTGTTCTACTGCTACATTTTTCCTCATCACATGTGAGAAATTATCATTGCATCCCTCTTGCCTCTCATCTCCTTGAAGTTTTCCCCGAGTTACCTCATGGTTGCTGTGCCACTGTAGTAGAAACCCTGGGAATATCTAGGACATGGGATAGAATACTTGTGTACCTGTTGGAGTTTACCACTATAACAGTTTAGTTCCCATTATATACTACAAACTATCTGATAATAGATGATGGCTATATTTCATGGTGTAATATTGAACGGGTTATTTAGAATTCAAATTCAATTCAATGTGATTTTCAAATTTAAGGTAAAAATAGCCAAACTGGAAAAACATGTCTAAGACAGCTATGCTTTAATTTTGGCTATTGTAGCCTTAAATTTGACATTCATTGAGTCCATTTTTAATTCTCATTGTAGCCAATAGCCTTGTGTGATTGTAACCATTTAGGAGGCGTTGCCATATCTTTTGTAGATCTAGTTTGTGGGTTTGTAGTGTTATTATCTTACCTTCTGAAGTCACAAGTGTACAGCTTAAGTTATTGTATCACTTGCCAGCACCAAACATATACCTCCCATTTGTCCCTATTTCTGGCTCAAATCCCTCTATTTTTCTTTTCTATCCTAATTTTCCTTTTTTCTAGGAACTTTGTATTGTTGGCGTGGACAATCTGTGATTATATGTGTTTATGTATGTGATTGTGTGTAAACGTCTGTGATTGTATGTGTGAGTGGGTCTGTGATTGAGTGTGTGTGTGTATATATGTGATTGTGTGTGACTGTGTATAGGTCTGTGATTGTATGTGTGTGTGTATATGTGATTGTGAGTGTATGCATGTTATTGTGTGTATAGGTCTGTGATTCTGTGTGTGTGTATATATATATATATATATATATATATATATATGTATTTATGTGACTGTCTGTATAGGTCTGTGATTGTGTGTGTGTTTAGGTCTGTGATTGTATGTATAGGTCTGTGGTTCACTAAATTCAGCCTAGCTAAGCCAAAAGATTGGACACCTATGGTCTAAACCAATCAATTGCTCCCAAGTCATAAAAATTACTTGAGAAAAATACATATGTTTCTCAAGCTCTTTTGTGAATGCGGACCTTCGCATAGGCTTAAAGAGTCAGGTAATATTCTCAGTAATTCAGTGGCACCCCTAATCCGGCACTGGATTCAAGACCTTTTATGAACAATTTAAACCCTGAACGTATTAACCCTGACAGCATAACAACTTAATTCCCATTCCCCCCAACTGGCGGCATCAACGTGGGGATGTACATTTCACTGTTCACCCCTGTGGACTTAAAAAAAAAAAGTGGGGGGACAGGTTAGTGTCCCCACTTGACCCAATGGTGAGGGCAATTAATTAAATAAAACATAGCTGGAACATAGTATCCCCACCAATCCACACCTATGGTTTGCAGTTGGGGACTCTGACTGAAAAATACGGAGAAGCCGATTGGTGCTGGACAACTATTTTCGGCACAAGCACACAAGCTTCCTAATGCTTCCCATGAAGAAGCATTGGAATGGCTGATATTACCAAGATTGATTGAGATTTCTTCTAAAAGGCAGTCTTTTATTTGGAACAAAAAAGAGGAGACAACGTTTCGGCTCCTCTCTGAGCATTTATCAAGTCTCAGCCAGGGAGGCATGCCAGCAGGACGGAGACCAGCACTGCGAGGTCTACAAACTAAATGAGTATTGCACACAGGGTGGGGTGGGTGGCTTACATAAACAGTTTATAGGACATGGTAGTGTTAGGAATACAAACACGTTTTGCTAACGCTATGATGTTCCTTTAAAGGAAAACATATTGTCAGTTTTAATGCACTTTTTCAAAGCTCTTTTTTACTAAACTCTAGTTTAATGAGCACATTCCAGAAAGCAGGAAGGAATAGTTTGAACAGGCAAATCTCTAAATCCATGGAATCTCATTTTCAAGCCAATAAATGAGTTCCATATAACATAATGAGCCCCATAGAAAAAAAATTAGCACTTACAGTATATGCTAAATGTACTTTTCTTCCTACAACCCAGAGAAGGACCGAGATGAAAAAAATATCCCACATTGAGATTTATTCATCAACTGTCTGTCTGTTTGTCCTCTCTCATGTAATGTAGATAACAGATTATCATTGCTTTGCTTTTACTACCAGGAATGTATAGGGCAAATTCATAGGATGACAGCTGTCCCTTTCTGATGAGACCACCCAGCCTGGATACGTTTTCTTTATCACTTGCTTTTACACCACAGCATTTGGTTACTGTCCACGTATCAAAATCCTATTTGATGTCTGTTTATTTTCCCATAAACTGGGCTCTCTTTCTGTCTGTTCCCACATGTCAAGGATTCTTCCTTGCAGTGCCCTTTCAGCAATCCTGTGCATGTGTGTTTGTACATATGGCATGATTGCGTGTTGAGTTGAGACTGGTATTAATGAATTTATTTAGCGTTTCTTATGTACAGCAACTGTATTCAGAGAACTGTATAAAATATAGCAATTAAGTTGGGTTACAGACAGAGGGGTATATAATTACATATACAAGCAAAATGGAGTAGAGTTCTCTGCCTGAGAGCTTTAATGCAACCTTTGTAACACTTTTATACAAAGTTCAATGTAAGAAGGCCCGAGAGCAGACACTCTTAGGGTACAATAAACAAAGACAAAAGTTAGCAGAAGAGAAAATACTGCTTATAACTGGGAATATGAGAAGTTAAAGAAAAGGGGAGCAGGAAGTAGTGCCTGGGTGACCCCAGATAAGAAGTTAAACCGGTCAAAAAAGGGTTTGCTCACCTACAGCATGCTGTTGTGGTTATGGTACATAGCATGTACCCTTAATATGTTAAAACCGGCTGTATGTTATCTATGCTAATACTATTGTATTTTCAGATTTGCCCCCTTTCTAAATGTTCCCATATAAAACTAGACCTGTTGTCTGCCAGTAAAGGCTTTTTCTTTCTGACTTGAACAATCGCAGATCTGTCTTTCACAGTTTTCCTTCTGGGCACAGGGTCATTGTCATCATATTTGTAATGCATCTGCCTTATAATCAGCTTGTTCTTATTCTGACTTGGCAGTTCGTAGTACTCTTGAGTCTTTGAAAAAAAATAAATGTTTTTGTGGAGACCAGTAAATGGGGTAATCTGTATAGCTATCAGGTGTCGTATTTTTTTTATTTAGTATGAATATAGACTGTCCTTAAAGGACCACTATAGTGCCAGGAAAACATACTTGTTTTTCTGGCACTATAGTGCCTTGAGGGTGCCCCCACCCTCAGGGACCCCTTCCCACCCGGCTCTGGGGAGAGGAAAGGGGTTAAAACTTACCTTTTTCCAGCGCAGGGCGGGGAGCTCTCCTCCTCCGATCCTCCTCCTCTCCTCCCATTCTGCTGAATGCGCACGCGCGGCAAGAGCTGCGCGCGCATTCAGCCGGTCTCATAGGAAAGCATTTACAATGCTTTCCTATGGACGCTTGCGTGCTCTCACTGTGATTTTCACAGTGAGAATCATGCAAGCGCCTCTAGCGCCACTAGAGGAATTGGAGGAAGGATTAACCCATTTATAAACATAGCAGTTTCTCTGAAACTGCTATGTTTATAAAAAAATGGGTTAATCCTAGCTGGACCTGGCACCCAGACCACTTCATTAAGCTGAAGTGGTCTGCGTGCCTAGAGTGGTTCTTTAAAGCCACTTACCCTGTGGACATTGAGGCTATCCTCCAACATGATCACAACTTTAAAGCTTGTAATTAGCTGGACAAGAGTGATCTGAATAACCTTTTAAATGGATCAAGATCTCATCAAAGCTTTGAGGAAGACTGCAAGGTCGAAATAGTTGAGTCAGTGTTGGATGATTAAAACGGCAAACCACTAAGGAGTTACAGTCATTATTTATTTTTAAAACTAAACTCTGGGATCTGGGGTTGGTACATGCAAAAACTTTACTCAGTTTCATGGTAATCAGAATATGAGTGTTAGTTTTCGCTATATTAAACAGACACTCCACTGCCCAAATAAAAAGAAAATATAAAAATCACTGTTTTGTTAAACATGCATGCGTTTAATTATGTAATTTTTCATTGGGGTAAAGCTAAAAACAGTTTGCAAATCTCTGACATTCTGTGGCTGTCCAATCACAGACTTCCCACTGCAGATCAAAGAGAATTTGCTGCCTCTTGAGCTTAGCTCAACTGAGCTAATCAACTAGGAAGTTACAAGATTAGTTGTTTGATTGACAGGTACATTGTTACAAGGTAAACTTATGAAAATGCACGTTTTGAGAGATGAGAAATGAGGACACATTCTAGTGCTTGAGAGGTCTGAAGCGGTCATTTAAAGTGTTGTTTCCAGTTTCAGTGTCTTTTCTATTTAACAATGAATTAATATTGTTTTACAGTAAATAAAGTATACTCTTTAAAAAAAAAAATATTTTTCTAAAACTGTGAAGACATTAAAAGACAAGGGATACTTTAATTTTAGGGGTGTGTGCAGGGCTGTGCTCAGAAGCTGAGCTGTTCTGAGAAACGGTAGGTGTTTTACTGATAACCATTTATGAAACTAACATTTTTGTAATAACAAGAACAACATATCTTGCACTGACTGATTACTAAACACGTTTACCATAGTTTAAAGACACAAAATTCTGTGAGTATTATTACTGTGGAGCTCTGGTATTAACTCAGACACACCGAGAATAGTGAGCTCTTACAAAAGAGGGACAAATGAATTTAATGTCAGGGAGATATGGCTTTAAAAAAATACTCTTATTACACACTTAAAAAAAATTAATAAAATATAATGATCTTGAGGAAGACCCGAATGTGTCGAAACGTCGATCACTTTATTATATACTGTTTGATGGAATAAATACCTTTATAACTTCGGAAGACCGGAGAGTGCATCCTTTCTATGTATATATTGTATATAATTTCAGCGTGGGATAGCACCAGGGCATTGAGCTAAATATTGTTTTACCAGCAAGGGTGAGTGCCATTATACTTGTACTATATATATATATATATACTGGTTAGTTGTTATAGTACATCTAACTTGAATTACGAAAAAGTGATTTATTCCAATATACGGCTCTTTGCTTTCTAAATTCTAATTCTACAACATGTTAACTCTTGTATATTTTACTAGTGAAAAAATCATCCGTTCATTTTTGAACATGGTTAATGAGGTTAGAAAGGTTACTTTGAAGTTTAGATAAATTGTCCACGCAATGTGTATTAAAGCCTGGTCTCTGTCATTATGTCACATGGTGTGTATTATATTGCTTAGTAGCTAAATATATATTCAAGCAAATGAAATTGACCTGTGCCAGAACCCGCCCCCCTCCCTTTTTTTTTTTTTACATCCTGTTATGATTTATGTGTATTGTTATGTCTATTTTGTTTTCAGATTTTAAAACATGGAAATGCTAAAATAAGTTCTTCCTGGAGTGCAAGATTCTACACGTACAATTGATACAATCTGTAAGGTCTATTTATTGATTTTACCGATAGCATAGCATGATGTATTTGCAACTTCAGTTAGCACTATGAACCATTATAATACAGACCAGGTATGCAATGCTGGTGCTTTAAATGGGTTTGGGGAGAGGGATGGGAGATTTAGATTTAATAAACTATGAATCAGTATGATTCTCTGGAGTAGGAAGGAAGGAGATGATGGTGAGATCAGGTTCACAGATGGGTGAGTTAGATAAGACATGTTATAGCTCAGAATATGTAAAGTGTAAATAGACACACGGTGTGGGGGGGGGGGCTGGTGACAAGGTTATCACAGTGAGAAGCGTCAGAAAACACACAAAAAAAGATGTAAGTGACAGACTGACAAATACAGTGTTACTGTTTCAAAATGTGTTCTACAAAAACAGAAAATGAACAGATATCCCAAGATAAGGCAGGGACATTCTTCAGAAATAAACGGGACAGGAAATTAAGCTCATCTGTAATGGGACCCACTCCACATGTGCTGAGTCCCAGTGTTCCATCTGTTTGTATCACTAAAAATAGAGGGGAATATCTGAGGCTTGATACTCACAGACAGGGCGGCTCGAGAAGTTGGTGGGGCGCTAGACTCTATTCCTGATATGTTATTCTGACCCTTGCGTTTTTGGGTGCTGCCTACTTAATCCTATGTACTTGACCCCTTACCCAAGGAGAAGTCATGCTCTGTCCAATATCATAAACCCATACATAAAGGAAAACAACAATATCTGACTCTACTACCTGACACTATTAGTCAATCATGGTTTTAGAACACAAGATATTGTGCAAGCCTGTCTTCCTTTTAGGACATCCCGGACCTGAAGGCCCAAGGTAAAGCCAATAGGTGATATCAGCTCTTGTGACAGCAGGCTAACCAGGTCTGAGGTTTTTCAATAATCTCTCAAAATCTTGACATGATTACTTGCTCAATCTGACAGCAACATCTCTACCCATCAATAAGGTTGAGGAATGGAAACTGCAGAACTAATCGTAGCAGTCACAACTTGTTTTTTAACACACTTAATCATCAGTCTGTTACATGTCAGTAGATCTTTTTTATTTATTGCACCAAAAATTGTTGTACTGCAATAAATAAAATGAAGAAATCTACAAGACCTACTATGCTGCATTAAATAAACAAATAATCTGCCCTTATGGACCAGATCACACTGTTCACAGAGTATGTGTTGGAAGTAATGATGAAGGTAACTGTTGCTTGGATGGTTGGTTTTCTTATGTTGTATGTGATTTGAAATACTGCACAGGGTACCAGGCTATTTGTTTACTACACTATTAGATCGTCTCTGTCTTTTTCTGTGTACATAAAAATATGTACATAATCCATTATTATTAAACATGTTTTTTCTTTATTTGTAGATGAAGCTGCAGTGCAACATTTGGTCTTGGGAGACTTCTTTTTTTGCAATCTCATCATGTATTAAGGGGATTTGCATCTAACAAGAAGGCCTGGTGGCAGGGAAATTGACCAAAATTGTTGAAGGCAAGACCAATTTATTATATGGGCACCTATCCTGGGCACACAATAAGAGTGTCTCGACAGCCGTGAACCCCTGATAGAAGAGGTAAGGGCTGTAGAAGGAAAAGTGACAACATTCCAATGGAAGGGCACAAGATAGTGGGAGATACAGGGATGGAGAAAGGACACAAATATTTTTTTTATCTGGATGTCCATTTATAACGCCACCACTAGCTAGCTAGACAGTGGTATTTGTGTTATCAGGTACTATTACTTCGGGGTTTAATGGGTCGGGGTGTCCCCGATAGATAGTATTGTATGAATATTGCTTTTGGATCCCAGCAGGGTTAGACTGATAATCCCTGTGACCCTAGTCACAGGATCTTCAAGAGTCGGACTGTAATTTCATGCACTCTTTACCTCTATCTAATACTGTAGATTAAGTTTGTAGAACGAAGGGCCATGTGCTTGTGAATAGTAGCAATTCACTGAATGTTGTTTACATTTAATATTTTACACATGGCTTCTGATAACCAGATGGTAACTACATTTTAAACTGCCTTAGGCTTGCGCTTTAAAAAGTCTTATGGGTTTGGGGGCCTCTTGGAGGTAAAAAAAAATAAATAAAAGTTTTTTGTTGGGCTAGTAGTGCTGAGAAAATGTATTGATCTATAAAGCGTATCTTTGTCAGCCTTAGAGTGATGGGAGTTACTGTCTGAAAGAGTTAATTCAAAATTAGATTTTTTTTTTTTTTTTTAAATGTAAAAATCTCCCAGTGGAATTAGATCTCATAGTAGTTTGTGAAGGCTGGAGGGGTCTCTGGGGGAGAGGGTTGTGACATTAGTCTCATGGGGGTGTGCAAGGGGAGGGGACATAAAGGGAGGGGGTGAACAGCTGGACATGAAAAGGCTGTGTGTCTGTCTTTAAGTAAAACCAGGTGTGGGGAGAATTTTACTGGAAAGTAGGGAGGGATTGGCAGAAACTCAGGAATTTAGAAAGAGAGAGAGATAGAAGCAGAAAGAGACTGAAAGAGAGAGGGAGGAGGTCAGAGGGAACAGACATATCATACACTGGGAAAGAGAGAGCTTTAGTCTGCCATGGAAAGTTAGAGGAGGCAATAGAAAAAAAGAAAAGAAAAAGAGAGTTAAAAAAGCAGATTCAACAAGCAGTTTAGTAAAGGAAGAAAGGAACTGGGGGCAGTGTTGGTGTAAAGCGGGGAGAATAAAAAAAAACCCCAAAAAACAGAAAAGGCCCAGGAAACACAGAGAGGCAGCCACAGGAAGAAGAGAAATATTAAAGCAAAACAGGATTATTCATTGTATTCCACTTTTTAACTCCCGGATCAGAGAGAATGGTGAGTATTTTTTTAAATATATCTGAATAACTAAATCATAAATATTTAATATCTAGAGAGAGAGAGAGAGAGAGAGAGATAAGAGTGATGCGTGTCTCCCTGAGTGTGTATTAATCTGTCGTTGTAGGACAGTTCGTTAAATTATGTCGATAGTTTGTGTCTATCACCTATGTGTTGTGTGTGTGCATGTGTCTCACTCCATTTGTCTCTTTCACTCTAATGAATGGGTATCTTTCCCTAAAGAACTAGCAGATCTCATCTCGTATTTGTCCAGACACACAGATAAAAAAACAACAAAAATAGCCGCCTAATGTGAATATTATATTGCAACGTCTAGATGATATCTCTTAATATATATTAATACTTGTGTGTTGTGCTGTTTATACATCAGTCTTGTATGGAAAAGAAAAAATTGTACGTGAAACGCTCCCTTTGTGTGTTCACTATTAGTGAATTTGTATGTCACATTCACTACTAGTGAGATTTTTGTGTTGCATTTATTATGAGTGCCTTTTAATATTATGTTTGCTAATAGTTGGTTAATTGCAGTGGATGTTGATGCTCTTTACCAGTCATATTAGAATTCGTAAGACTTTTCACCTTTTGTTTACAAATATATTAATTTTTTTGTTTGTTTATATCTCAGTCATATTTCTATAGATTTAGTTTCTCTCTCAGTAAGAAGAATCTTTAACTTTATCTGGCAAAACAGAACAGGCTATTCCCCTTGTTAGCCAATAAATAATTGTTATCATTGTATTCAAAATATGCCAACATATTCAGCAGTGTTGTTAACTTGTAAAGTAAGCGGTGACGCATTTAGACTGATAGTGGGTTAGTGGTCAATTAAGTGTATTAATAATGGTTGAAACATATTTGAGTCATCAAAGGTATAAGCAGAAGCAAGGATCCATTTGGCCAGAAAACTGAGCAAGAAGAGGCAATCTTCCATCTGCACATACACATACAACGAATTTACATATCTCGGATAATTCAAGAGCACCCTTGTTTGATACAAGAAATGGGAGAACGGTTGCAAAAATACAAAGGAAAACATACGTCATGTATGTTTTCCTTTTTATTTAGTGGATGAAAAGTAAATGACCCTTGCACGCTATCACCATCGTTGGATATAATTCTCCATATCACAACCCTCAGTTTGCTGGTCAGAACATTGACGCTTGTAGAACATGACTTTATGAAGACCATAAGAAACTGATAGGACAGCAAACAGTGCATACCACACAGGGTTAAGAGAAAAAAAATAAACAATTTAGATTTTCTAAATGCTAACAGGAAAGATTCACACTCTAGATAAGGCCATGTAATACTGTGTATTGACATCCTCCTGTGCTAATGGGAATCCATCCAGAACTGATACTAATGTGTCCCAGTTGGGAGTGAGCATGATTGAAAGTATTTTTCAACTGATTTCATAAACTTTTATTGCATGTCCTTTTCTTAAATTCTTGTTTTATTCTATGGATTTTCTTAATACACTGTTTGGCTTTCTATTAACCCATACCTCCCGGGATTCCTACATTAGGAGGTACAGTCCCTCTTTTCTATCCTAATATGTATTAGAATTATAACAGATCTCCACAGCAATAATTCTCGCAGTAATGTGTCTTTAAATGCCAAGAAATGTGTTTAGAGATCAGCCTGTGTAAATAAAATAAATTTTTCTTGTTCTAAATTACATTTTAGTGGCATACATTTTTATTATTAAGTCAACTAGAATTTTTCAGAACAGCCCCCTGGCTACACATTTACTTACCCCCCCCTAAGATTAAAGTGTCCCTCTTTGTTATTTTGAATTGACCCTCTGCATGGCCCATTCAACAAGCTCGGTCAGTAACTCAGTTTGTTGGTACACCAACCTTGGTATGTTTGTTAACTTAAAACCCCAGGTTATATTCATAGCAGGTCTAGGGGACATACAGAAGAGAAAGAACTGTATATGAAAAATGAATGTAAAGAACTAGCCAAGAAAACCAGACTTATCACTGTACTATGGTAATGGTACCACTATAAGAAAGTTAAGTGTGTCCACTCCCTGGTGTTTATATAGTTACTTAACCTCTGCTTTTAATTCATTATAGATGCTGTGTCTCTTCTCCCTACTACTTTGTCTTCTCCTGGTTCCAAGTAGACAGCAAGAGGGTGAATCACCAAACAGCTTCACGGTAATTTAACATAAAGCGTATTGTAATATAGAGCCACACTTTTTGATTATTATTATTATTTTATTATTTATATAGCGCCAACAAATTCCGTAGCGCTGTACTATGGGTGGACTAACAGACACAGAATTGAGATCAGACCACTGGACGTACAGGAACAGAGGGGGTTAACCCCGTGATAAACAGATCTATCAGGCCAAATGCTTCACATACATTTTTAACAGACAGAAACATGAGGCATTTTCTTGCATGATATTTTTAAATGTCCCCACAAAGAATATTATCTGCATTTTCTTTATTACAATAATTAGCAATACTGGAATTTGAAAGGCTTTTCCTCGTCATTTACTAGTATTTACTATTTAAATGATTTCACAGGAATGTTGTTGATTTTCATAATCAGGGATGGTTTGAACCTCATTTATTAGTTTTGAGTGTATTTTGACCATTCACCTGTTTTTATGTCAGGAATGCACAGATGGATATGAATGGGATCCAGAGAAGCAGCATTGCAAAGGTACCAGATCAATTTTAGTATATTATATGCTTTTTGGGTACTTATTGACTGCATCATTGCTAAAATTAACTTTTCTTTCACCTCTCACAGATATTAATGAGTGTCAGACAATACCTGATGCCTGTAAGGGGGAGATGAAGTGTATTAATCATTATGGGGGTTACCTGTGCCTTCCTCGCTCTGCTTCGGTCATCAGTGACTCCCAAACAGAATCTGCTATTCATGATCCGCCCCCTCCGCCGCCACCTAACACAGAAGCACAGGACATCCAATGTCCAGCAGGCTACCAGCCCGACTCACCAGGGCTTGGTACCTGTGTAGGTAAGAAAGGAATATAAATGCTTTTAGACTTTTAAAAGAATACAATGCTCAGTTGGAGTGGTCTATAGGATATAATAACGTTTTTCTATGATAATGGTTTCTCTTAAAGGGACACCGTAGGCACTGTATCTGCTTCATCTCATTAAACTGGTTATAGTGTCTGGAGTCTTCTGGTCCCATCATTTCTATCAGCATTAAACAGTTTTTAAAGTTTTAATGTTTTAATGCTAAACAAGAGTCCCCGGCAATCCATCCCCTCTGTGCTGCTTTGGCTAATAAGGAAGTATTAGCCTGAGCAGAAATGGGCAGCTGTGATTGGCTGAGAGTGTCAGCTGACTGCTTTTAGCCTGTCAGAGTTCCAACTGACGGTATGAGTGGGTATGACAACAAGGAAGTGTGTAATCTCTGCCTTAGCTACACATACTGAAGGGGCCGGACTGTGGGTGGCCAGGGACTCTTATTTTGTGGCATACTGCACGAACATGGTGCAACACTGAATAGAGGGACAGTGCCAGGGTACTCCAGGCACTATAATCAATTCAAAGAGATGAAATGCTTATAGTGACCACAGTGTCCCTTTAAGTACAAAATCCTCTGCAAAAGGAGAATATACTATAAAGGTTGGTGGGATTAGTGTGGGTAAACCAGTATTATGGAGAAGTGGGGCCTGCACGGACATGAAGTGAATTGAATAGCAATGAAAGTGAGCATTATGGGTAGGAAGTTATCATTTTTGGGAAATGAAAGACAAAGTTGAGTATCTTTGCAAGGATGTCATTCAGGATTCCCCAATAGTGCTAATGTAGGAGGTAACAGTGATGTGTGATTGTAAATGGAGTATATATAGAGCTAGTTAACATTGTAGAGATGAAATATATAGAATCGGATACAACTGCAGACATTAGATACTTATAGAGTTGGTTACCTTTGCAGACCGGTGTGATCTACGTAGTGAGGTAATTAATGCTGCAGAGATTAAATATACACTGAGCTGGGGTTTTACTGCAGAGATGGATAGAATAGTAGGTGATGTTAAAGGAAGCGTAGAAAAAAAATATAATTTCTCTTAAGACTGTACTATTTTGTTTCAGATGTGGATGAGTGTGTATATCAACTGGATGACTGCCTGCCCAGCCAGGAGTGTGTCAATGCACCAGGTGGCTTTCACTGTAAATGCCCAGATGGCTACAGAAAGATAGGGAACGAGTGTGTAGGTGAGTATAAGAGCAATATTAACTTAATCCATCTCATCATATCTTCAGGTATCGTCATACTCTTCCTGCTGCTTAATACATACAAATTAAACTTATGGAAACCAATAGGACATTGTTAAATCTTTTCCCTAGAATTTTTCTTTATACATAACCCATCTATATATTTTTCAAATAACATAATTCTGTTTGATTCTTGCTCCAATGATCTACTTAATCTTATACATGATTCTATATCTCTCTTTATTTTTTTTGTCTTTTCTTAATGTTCATGTAACATTATCCCTTTGTTCCACAGATATAGATGAGTGTCGATACAGGTACTGTCAGCATCGCTGCGTTAACTCTCCTGGATCTTTTACTTGTCAGTGTGAGCCAGGATTCCAGCTGGCATCCAATAACCGTTCCTGCGTGGGTAAGTCTCGCTACCAAAAGAAAATCATTTCGTTTATTAGACTAGGTTGTTTTTTGAAAACAGATTTGAAAGTACATGAAAAAACAAGGGTGCTGTTTGTTAATTGACTTGGTTATGAAGAGAGGTCAATCATATGTACTAATATAGAAGTGAACAGAACTATTATGTCAGAAATACCAGGGGCTTTAAAAATGTGCACGGGTTTTGTGACTTATTACTACACAAATATGGTGCTTAGTAAAAAGTAAAACACTGGACACAAAGTCATAAAAAACAGAAGTGTCTCCTTTTTTTTTAATGTTTTTATGTTTTAGTATATCACAGCCCTGGCCTTCACAGGGCAAGTAGCAAGAGAACTACGGATTCAGGGATCTTTATTTGTTTCCAACAGGAAGCACAATTTGTAATGTACACATGTGTCAGCTTATACCGACATTGCTACTATAGCTAACTAAGTACCAGAGTTTCTGTTTGGACACATTACTTAAAAATGTACATTCATATCAGGCCAGCCACGAAAAGTTTACTGTACAACGTTATTTGTTATAAAATATGTGTCTTGGTCTTATCGACCTGCAGTAATGTATTGCACAACAAATATATAGAATATACCTGGCTCACGGATATTGCTGGCCTTGCACTAGCTTACTGAGAATACGAGTTGGTTCTGGTATAAACATGATATTATTACCTATAATCAAAGCTGTTACTTTTGATGCCAATGTATCTGGTTTTCTGTTCCAACAAAAATGTAAAAATGTGCATCTACGCCAAGTCTGTCCTGAGAACGCTACTGTATAATGTTGCATGTTACATGATATGTGTACGGGCTTTGCCAGATTGTGATTTTGCAATGCACAACTAAAATAAAGAATAACAAAAAAAACAACAACAAAAAAACAAAGAAGTGTATGCACTAAACCAAGAAGTGTTTACACAATGGTTTTGCAAATTTTAGGACAAAATTTCTCAATGTTGGCCTGTGGCATGCTATTCTCTTTTCAATTTGCGACAATTTCTGTTGTTGCCATTCAACTCTATACTATTTATATGCTGTCTTCGATAAAAGATACATTTAAAAAAAATCTCTATATATATATAGGTTTAGCAAGACTGTACATCCCTGCTGAATTACTTTGACATTTAGTTCAAAATTGTTGTTGATTTGATAATGGGAGGAACTCCTGAAAGCTTGCCATTTAGAAATGATTTATTTTGGTCTAATGAAAAGGTAAAGCGCAGTTTAATCAATACATTATGCTAATAGAATTGCTAGCGAATGTGTACATTGTCCAAAAAAACCTAGATGATAAATACCTTCTCCTCTCATTGTAACAACCAGCTTTCATCATACAGGCATTAGCCAGAGGCATAGAGTTGACTATCAGCAAAAGTAGTAACTCTCCTACAGGTAGTTCCAATGTCTACCCAAATGAAGATCACACTGCTTTTCCTAGCAGCCCATTGCACATTGCAGTCACATCAGCCATCATCGACAGTTGCGTGTGTACTATTAGTTTCTTAGAACAGCCTGCCAGGAAAACCAGTGAAATCTATGAATGGGTAATTTCTGCTCCAGCTGAGGATCACTGCCCTGACAGGTCCACTTTACTTGGAATCATTGTTTTTGTATGTTGTATTTAGTCTGCTTATGTTTATCCAACATAAGGATCTGCAGATACCTTTGTAATAAATCTTAAGATATTTAGATGATTTATGTTATCTGTATTTGTTCAAAAAGTTGGGGCTGGCCAAATCTACATGGTGTTTCTTATGTAACTATATAGGAAACAGATGTGATAGTTATATAATATAATATATTGATGTGTTTAATATATACAAACAGTTGAGTAATACAATTGTTTGAAAATTAGGGCAATGAGATAATTAAAATAAACATGTCATTAAAAGTATTATATAATGTCTGTTTTGCATGTTTTAACATATTGTCTGTATGGAGCATTAGTAAACAGAGGCACCTTTAATGCCATCCAGACCTGAATGTGGCTCATTTACATTGCTCTGATTAATTTACCATTACATTCATTCGCTAAATCAATTTTAACATTTTTGAACCAGATTGACTTATTCATGGTCTTGTTTTATAATAGCCATGGATGAATGTCAGTACTATATAAATTGATTAAAAAAAGTTCAATACCAGTGGTCATATTTTCTCACTATGACTTCAGGGATATTTCAAATCTACTAATTTTTCAATGATCAGGTTGAGTATTGTTCTATGGCACTGTTGTCTCTATGCAAAGCTCAACTGGATACTGAACTGTTAAATACAATGCACCCCATTAAGGCAAAGACATGACTACATTAATGAGTATCCCTTGAGTTTGCTCCATCCAAACATATTTTGTGTCTGGTACAAACAACAGAATTGCTACTGCAGAACAAGATCCTTTTTCGCTTTAAAGGGACACTATAGTCACCTGAACAACTTTAGCTTAATGAAGCAGTTTTGGTGTATAGAACATGCCCCTGCAGCCTCACTGCTCAATCCTCTGCCATTTAGGAGTTAAATCCCTTTGTTTATGAACCCTAGTCACACCTCCCTGCATGTGACTTGCACAGCCTTCAGGGGAGGGCTGGCAGCCTTAGGCCTGGGGGGCAAAACCAGTCAAGTGGCCCATTGCACCACCAAATCAGTGCAATGGTGCCCACCTTTTCCTGGTTTTATAACGGATATTGATGTTATGCTAATCAGTAGCTCTTTGCCATACCCGCTCCTTCACGGCTCTGACTTTCAATGTTGTCAGAGCGCAGGCTGAGAATCTCTGAGCCTGTGCTCTGACTCACTAACTGAGCGCCAGAACCACAAGGGAGAGGCTATAATCTGACTGCACCTACTGCTGGTGCGCACCAGTGGACCACCAGTGAATCGTTTAAATTGAATAGGCTGGTGTCCCCAACTTGTGAGCTGTGTTGTCCGCCGGGCGCCTCTGTTGTGATGGCACCCTGCGTGACCGCACAGCGTGCACACCCCAACGGCTGGCCCTGCTGACACACACTGATGTTACTACTTAGAAATCTCTCAATATTAATTCAGACATCAGAGTAAACACCAATAAACTGTGGAAACAGAGCTGATCCCCCCCAAATTTATAAAGATTTGTTTACTGGATTTGTTGTAAGATTAAATCATGCCTCCTCCTCTCTCTCTCCCATGCGCTGCTCTGTAGGCTGGGAGGAAGTGAAGAGTAATCACAATCTCCCAGCACAGTGGCACCTGTGGCTGCATGGGGAACAGCTGTATTTGCCACCCCATGTGACATCACAATGCCCCACCTATATGAGCTGCCATACGAACTAACGCCAGTGCTGCCCACAGTGTGTGTTTACATTAAAAAGCCTGCAGGGACCGGCTATAGACACCAGAACCACTTCATTAAGCTCAGTCGTTCTGGGGACTATAGTGTCCCTTTAATGTGAGGTAAATTATAGATTAGTGTCACTAATAATATACTAGATTGCCTACTTACAACCAAATGAGGATGATGATGGGCTGCAGTTTGGCTCCACTGGTCTGGTGTAGAACAGGATCTCTGGAGGCTGTTTGCAACTGTGGTCCCAAAATTCAATGTTCTGGGAGAATTGGAAGCAGCTCCATTTTTTGGAGGCCCCTTACACAGCTCAAGGTCTGGGCCCCAGGGCCTGACGGTGAGTATGCCCACAAGGCCCACTCATAAGTCCACTTATATGTTCCACCCACCCATGAGTTCGCTCACAGGGTGTGGAGTGTGTAGGGGATGTGTTATGTGTTATTGTAGAGGATCCAATATGTGTGCTTATGGTATGTAGTGTATAGGGATACCAGTTTGTGCAGGTGATGCAGTGTGTTTGTATGTAGTGGAAGCAGTGTGTATTTGTGTATAAGGGATGTATTGTGTGTATCTGGTTGTGTGTAAGGGATGCATTGTGTGAATCTGTGTTTGTATGCATAAAGGATGCAAGGTGTGTGTCTGTAAGTGTGTGCATTGAGTGTGTGTTAGAGATGCATTGTGTTTCTGTGTGTATGTAAGAAAAGCAGTGTGTGTATAAGGGTTGCAGTGTGTGTGTGTAAGGGTTGCATTGTGTGTGTGTAATGGATGCATTGTGTGTTTCTCTGTGTGTAAGGGAAGCATTGTGTGTGTGTGTGTGTGCGCGCGCGTAGTGTGAAAGAGCTCCCTGTCTTGCCCCCTGTCCTATAGAGCTGTCCCTTTTAGCTCTCCCCTGCCCCTTAGTGGTCTCTCCCCCACCCTCCCCTAGCGGTCTCTTCTCACACTCACCCACCCTCCCTGTGCTGTTCTCATCCACCCTTCATGTGTTCTTCTCACCTCCCCCCTCCCTGTGTTATCCTCACCTCCCTCCTCCCTGTGTCCTCCTCACGTCCCCCTCCCTGTGTTCTCCTCACCAACCACCCTCCCTGTGTTCCTCTCAGTCCCCCCCTTCTCCTCATCTCCCCTTCTCCTTACTCTCCCCCTCCTCCTTGTGTTCTTCTTACTCCCTCCTTCATTTACACCCCATCTTCACTTACCCCTCCTTCACTTCACTTACACCCCCATCTTCACTTACTCTTCACTTACTACCTCCCCTCCCTTCACTTACCCCCCGCTCCCCTCACCTCTTCTCCCCTCCCCTCCCCTGTAGCGTGGCCGAGTGGCCGAGTTTCTGTTTCCTGTACCCGGCCGGACTGACAGGAAGTGCCCACTGAGTGTGCACCTTCCTATCAGTCCGGCCGGGCACTGCGGACCAGCGAGCAGCTCGGCCACGATACAGGGGAGGGGAGGAGAGGAGCAGCTGCAGCCGCCTGAGGCTCTTAACAGAGCGCTCAGGCGGCTGCAGCATTTAAAGGGCCGGCCCTGCAGTGGCCGGTCTTAACAGAATTTAGGGCGGCCTGGGGGCAATTGCCTCTCTGCCCCCCGGCCCAGCCCGCCCCTGACAGCCTTCCATAAACACTTCCTGTAAAGAGAGCCCTATTTAGGCTTTCTTTATTGCAAGTTCTTTTTAATTTAGATTTTCTTATCCCCTGCTATGTTAATAGCTTGCTAGACCCTGCAAGAGCCTCCTGTATGTGATTGAAGTTCAATTTAGAGATTGAGATACAATTTATTTAAGGTAAATTACATCTGTTTGAAAGTGAAACCAGTTTTTTTTTTCCATGCAGGCTCTGTCAATCATAGCCAGGGGAGGTGTGGCTAGGGCTGCATAAACAGAAACAAAGTGATTTAACTCCTAAATGACAGTGAATTGAGCAGTGAAATTGCAGGGGAATGATCTATACACTAAAACTGCTTTATTTAGCTAAAGTAATTTTGGTGACTATAGTGTTCCTTTAAGTAAAACTTAAAACTTTGTCAAGCCTACTTTGCCAGTAAATTTCCCCTGAGCTTAGTATCTCAAGAACATAAAATTAGGGAATTTAGACTTGAATTTAGGCCAGGATTATTGCATGAAATTGGAATGACACAAACATCAATTACCCAGGCACTCACCCTACATCTATTTTTACATACTCCTTTGAGGTTTTCTTTTTTCCAAAAACAACTTGCTTTTAATGATAGATAAACATCCACAATATGGTTAATCTTTGCACAAATGTACCTTATAAATAATGAAAATATGATTAGACTTTAGTGGGAACTCATTTTAGCATCATGTAGTCATGCTTCCCACACATTCAAACAATTGGCACAATGGTACCTCGTTTACAAATGTACTGTACATTATTTGTTATGTACGTATTAAGGATGTATTTGGTTTTAGTGTTCCTCTCTTAAATTGTGGAACACTGAATACAAGCATAGCGGGCAGGGCCGCCACCCTGACAAAGCACACCCCCACCCAGCCGGCCTCCCCCTGCAATGAATGCAGTGTGTATTAGTGTAATGAATGCAGTGTGTGTGTCAGTGTAATGAATGCAGACTGTGTTAGTGTAATGAATGCAGAGTGTGTGTTAGTGCAATGAATGCAGTGTGTGTGTTAGTGTATTGAATGCAGTATGTGTGTCAGTGGAATGAATGCAGAGTGTGTGTCAGTGTAGTGAATGCAGTGTGTGCGTCAGTGTAGTGGATGCAGTGTGTGTGTGTTGATGCAGTGTGTGTTAGTGCAGTGAATGCAGTGTGTGTTAGTGCAGTGGATGCAGTGTGTGTGTTTAGTAGTGTATGCAAGTAAATGTAATAACTGTTATTCCCCCCTCCCTGTTTCTTACCTGGTCCAGGGAGGGGGAGATTCCATGATCCCTGGTGGTCCGGTGGCATTGTGGGGCCCCCCGGCTCCCTATACTTGCAGAGGGGGCCCAGCGGACTGCAGCTGTACTTTACAGCATTTCCCTCGCTCTAACTCCCGCGAGATGTGGTGTGCGCGCTGCGCGGAGCGTTGCCATGGTAATCCATGTCAACGCTCTAATGGCCGCACGTCTCGCGGGAGTTAGAGCGAGGGAAATGCTGTAAAGTACAGCTGCAGTCTGCTGGGCCCCCTATGCAAGTATAGCCAGGACCGCCTGGCCCGTGACAACCGCTCTGGTTGTCACCCCCTGATGGCGGCCCTGATGGCGGGTACTGGAATAGCATACGGTAGGGGACGATAGTTACTAATTACAGATGGTCTCTAAAATGTTTATATATGTTCACCTGTAAAGCTAAAAATATACAATTCCTCATTCCCTTTTGCAGATGTTAATGAATGCTCCATGGGTGCACCATGCCAGCAACGCTGCTATAACACCTATGGAACTTTCTTGTGTCGCTGCAATCAGGGTTATGAATTGGATCGTGATGGCTATACCTGCAATGGTAGGTACACTACTCAAGCACTTGTATCTGTGTATTTTATGCCTACCAATGACTGGATCCTTCCTTATTCCATTCCATTATTGGTATCTAGATCTCTAGATCTAATTTCTACCATAAGTGGATCATGTCAGCATCCCATTAATGGGCTTTCTATGTGCCAATGTATTACACTTTACATCCTGTGGGAGAGAATTGCTCTGTTATTTGTGAATGTGTTTTTTTCCACACTAAGTCTAGTGGTTTCAATTAGTTACTTAATGTATTGTGCAATCACTGCAACGAACAGCTCTGACTGCAGATAATTTTTGGACTATATTCCCTATAATGCTCAGCTAGTTTTACATTTAGCATTCACTGGCCTGTAGAATGTGAATCAAATTTTACTAGGTGATGGGGTAATAGAAGTTATAAATACACAATACACAACTTGTCTCCCGGACTAATTTTTCTGGCCAAGCATCTTGGTAAACATAAACTAAAACACAAATTACCAAAGGTTTATTATCATTGTATTAATGAAAATTATTATTTAGATTAATCTACCATGCTTTTAAAAAATGTATTTAAAAGTATACTCATTACATAAATCACCTCAGTGTCAATGTATGGACCTTACTATCGTCTCTCTATATATGTTGCAATAAAGTGAACATTCCACAAATTTAAAAACAACTTACTTTCCACACCAGAAAGACATGATAAACTTCCGAATATCTTAACAAATAAATTAGTCAATAGTAATAAGACACAAATGAAACTACCCAAGATATTTGACATCATCCTACAAATGTATGCAATTTTTGTATCAAGTTAACATTTGGATTAGTAGATTAGATTGGTATACCTTCCAACTTTGTGGGCTGGTCTCATGGAGTTCTAAGGTTGGTGGGGAGTTGAGTTCCAGCTTGTAGTCAACCATCCAACATTATAGATGTGAAGAGTTCCATGAGATTTTGCCAGTGTTACGTTCTTCATACCTATACCATGTTTATTGTCATAGTGAAAATTGTCCTAGTTCTGCCTGCAAAAATATTAGAACTTATTTCTGAGTAACAACAGGTTGGATCCATATGGTGTTATTTAGCGTTATTGAAGACTAGATTGTTATGAAGGTATTATTAATGTCTTACTTGTTTGCATGCCCAGATTTAAATTTACAATTTTGATTATGAGAATGTGAACACAGGATATATATATATTTAACATGGTTACTTTTATCTGGTCAGACGTTGATGAATGCAGTTACTCCAGTTACCTGTGCCAGCACCAGTGTGTTAATGAACCTGGGCGCTTTTCCTGTATCTGTCCAGAAGGATACCAGCTGTTAGGCACTCGATTATGCCAAGGTAAGAAAACTGGGACCAACCTCTGAGTGCTGGATTGCATTTCATTGCAATGGGGGTTTTAAACATTACTCCTCCTCAAGGTCAAATGATTCCAGAGTGGGTGCTTAGTGCTACTCTTGGGAGAACAAAACTGATGCCAATTAAATTAATGGGAGATTTGATATAAAATTATATCCAGTAAGGAACCTTACTGCAAGTTAATATTTGCACCTAAAGAAAGTTTCTACAAATAAATAAAATAAAATCGCTGTGATAAAAGATTTTTTTTATGTATTTGATTTTTTTTTTTACATTCTGGGAGTTTGATTCCACAACTATAGCATTAAACGTTCACGGTTTTATTTTGCTGCCTAATCTAAGTATGAAATTATAATTGTTTTGATCTTGATAGCGTAGGTAGAAAAATATATATCTTTATATTCTGGAAAATAGATATTTTACAAATAGGTAGCCAGTGACTTGGGAACCTGTGTCCACCCTGCAATTCTCATGGAGGATTTGTGTATTGCGTAGTAACCCCATGGCTTTCCTTTTTTTATTTTTGAATGAAGGTGGAAAGGTTGACATAGTTGGCACTCCATGATGATTTCTATGGGGTTTTAGGAGCCCTACTTGATTTTATTTTATTTATTTATTATTATTATGATATTTATAGAGCGCCATCAAATTCTGCAGCGCTTTACAATGGGTGGACGAACAGACATGTAGTTGTAACCAGACAAGTTGGACACACAGGAACAGAGGGGTTGAGGGCCCTGCTCAATGAGCTTACATGCTAGAGGGAGTGGGGTGTACTGACACAAAAAGGTAAGGATAGTATTAGACTAGTGACTGTGACATTTATGAGAAACAATTGCTGGTCTTCTCTATTAGAGAAGAAGATTGTGTGGTCATGCAGGCAGAAGCAATGTTTTGGCTTTTGATGCTTTTGAGTCTATCATCAGCTACTAATTGTCTCCCTATGAGGATAGCTTACTGTATGGTATACCTATCAATGCAATGACCAGTATTGATGTATCGTCTCTTAGGCTTTTCGGGGTTTAAGAGTCATTAATACAATTATCATCAGACAATTGGAAAACTGTGTTACCACCATTTTCAGCTCAATTAATTCAAAGCTTCCCAAATGTTCAGGAAAACATTTAGCACAACATCCATTTTAAACAATGTTTGAGTGCCTACTAATTAAATAAGGAAACCTCTTTGATGATTACATATTTGTTGCTGGAATGCTATCATTTGTGCTAATAGAAATTAATTATTTTTTTATGGACAAATGAGTTTCACTTGAGTGTTTAAAAATAAACAACCCATGTACATTCTATGTATTAAAATATAATTGGTTGTATTAATCTTAATGAATTTAGGATTGGAAGCTGTGGAAGGAGTATACTGGTTACATAGGACTGATTTGAACTGCCTTTACAGATATCAATGAATGTGAAACAGATGCCCACACGTGCTCTGAATCTCAGAACTGCATCAACTTCCATGGAGGTTATCGCTGTGTGGAAAAGAATCGCTGCAAGGAGCCTTATATACAAGTAGCCGACAAGTGAGCTAAATACATAAAATATTTTTTTTCTTCTCTCTAAATAGATTTTTCATTTATTGCTGCAGGGTTCATCCCTTCATAGTAGACACCCATGGTACAGATACTTGCAAGATGTGGTTCAATCAGAACCAAAAAATTACAGAATGATTATCTTAGAATGGCGATTCTTAATTCCTAGATCAGTAGCCATACCTAGGTTCTGTGCTGCTTGTTGGTTAGAAAAGGTTAATAATTAATCAGTGAGTCATCTGCTTTATTGAAAGCATATCTAACATAAGCCTTCCAACCGTCACTTGACTATTATCCCCATAATTGTTTGCCAAAGAGACCCTTGGATAATAGTATGTAAATCAGGGGCAGACATGGCTTTTCAGAACTAGGTACATTAATAAGCCAAAAACACACAAATTCATCATCATGCTTCAGTTTCTGGGAATAGATATAGACTAACGTAAATATTATTAACTACCCCTATTTCCTGAATGAGACTCCTACAAAACACTGGAGAGCAATCAGGCACTAGGAAGTCGTGTTGTCTTTATTGAATTTTGTGCATACAGAAATACCAAGAAAAACATTGAAAGGGGACATATTTTAGGCTTATTTATAGAATATGGAGCACTTATGGGAAATATGTACACCATTAATACAAAATATCTATAAGCTTCTTGGAAAGATATATATATATATATATATAGAGAGTGTAAGCAATGGAAGCTCTAGCTTCTCTGGTATAACTAAGTATCTTGAGGCAACAGTAAATATATAGACAAAAAAACTTTATTGAACTTATACTGCCCAAAGGATACTATAGTATCAATGTGACCAATAGCTAGTGTGACTAAGTCTGTATTCCCCCTGTGTGTGGACTAAACTTGGTATAATAAGGTAGCAATCCACAGTAGTATGAACGCTTAAAAAGATACAAATAAACACCCAAGAGGAGAAGGGGGAATAATGAACGAGGGAATAGATTGGATAAGAGATGACAGGGTACCCTGATCGGTATATAAACAGGATCTTTGGTAGAACAACAAGTCAATCTAATCGGAGACACAGGGAATAGAGCCTTCTAATGGGGAGATAGCAGAGTGTCTATAAGTAGGTAACTCCGAAGAATAATAAATGATAATAAGAAACAGCAGCCTCTAATTTGTAAACAGCTAGTGAATATTAGAATCTACGAGTCCGGCTACTAGAAACTGATGCTGAAAGGAGAGATGGCTACTAAAGACACCACAATGCTAATTCCCTATAAGCTATTAACACCTTCGTGGGTGTTCTGTGCTAAGGTTAATGCTTACCCCGGTGTCTAAAGTCAATCAACCCTCGAGAAAAAACTTGAACATGCTTAGACTATATACACAGACAAAACTAACAACCAAAAGAAAGTGAAAAGCAAAAAACAAGTCCCTTCATGTGCATAGTAGAGTGCTCAAGTGAGATGAAGGGGTGGTGAGCTGAAACGCCTGACGCGCGTTTCGGAGTGCAAAGACTCCTTCGTCAGGGGCTAAAAAATCCCGCCCAGAAGTCCCCGATATTTAAATGCACTAATAGCCAATCAGCATTAGGATGGTAGTGTATCATCCATGACGTTTCAATTGTACCCACGTGGGGCTGTCCCAATGGCCAATCAACATCAAGACCATAATACGTCATTAATGACGTTTGGACAGCTCCCACATGGGCATGTTAACTGCTCTTGACGTCAAGCGATTGACAGTTTAAATCTCCAATTGGAGTCTCTCTCTCAATGATTGTTACAGTGAATGCCCATAAAGTAATATCGGCTGGTAATAGACCGTAAAAAATAAAAAGGGAATCAAATCCCACTATCAAAAGCCATCCTGGCTTATATTTGATCACTACAGATACTTCAAAAAATACATCAGTCGATAAATATTAAATAATATAGGTAGCCATAATTATTACATATGAAAATAACGTCGATGGAAAAAATATCTGGAATATATAAAGATGTATATTTAGAACGGCATAATTAGTTCATAGGTAGCCATAATTATTAAATATGAAAATAAAGATGTATATTTAGAATGGCATAATTAACTCACTTAGAGAGAGGGGGAATGTCTACCACACAAAGTGTGTATAGGCGATGACTATATAGTGTATAGGAATTATATAGAGGGAGAAGGGGACAGCTGGTTTCATCATAGTATAGTAGTATTATAATCAGTGGATAAATTGTGAATACCTATAAATGATTGACCAGAAAAGTTTATGTCAAATACCAAAAAGACTGACTAAGGTATACAAATAATTGAGTAAAGGTGTACAAAATAGATGTATTATAGAGACTTCTAGATAAATGGGGAGTATGAAAAACCCTCATTGAGTCCCCTCGGGGACAATGTTTTCAGGCGATATATCCAATAACATTCACGTCTTCTTAGACGTTGGTCCCAATTGCCCTTCCTTTGATCTGGTTTGATTAATTCAATGCCCAGAAACTTTAAGACTGTAGGATCCCCATCATGGACTGTCTTGACATGTCTAGAGACAGAAGTCTCCAGGTTCCTTGCTGACTTTACAGAGTTTATATGTTCTAGTATTCGCCTTTTAAAGGGGCGAAAGGTTTTGCCTACATACATGAGGTGACATTGGCAGATAATTAGATAAACCACCCCTTTAGAGTTACAATTAAAAAACGAAAGGGGTTTGAAATGTTCCGTCTGTAAACATCCCTGAGCCAGTTTGATTGTCATTTTCTCAGACAGATAATATAGTTTGTATTTCACTACAATAATAAAAATATTTCTATTTTTAACTCTGACGTCCTGCAATATTGTTGGGAATTATTACTATTAAGCAGTGCTCACTCTTTTTAGAGAACTATGAAACTACTATTAATCAGTCACCCAGGTACCCAGTTTCCCAATAACAATCTAGAGCATCATCTTCGGGGGAGCAGGAGATAGGGAAAAGAAAGAACATTTTGTAGTGTATAATTTCACAAAACTCTGGAATCAGTGAATGAGTGCCCCTTTAATGTTGGATTTTGCTTTGCAGCCGATGTATGTGTCCATCAGGTAATCCACTTTGCCGGGATGAGCCAGGCTCTGTGGTGTATCGGTATATGAGCATTACGTCAGACAGGAGTGTCCCTTCAGATATATTCCAGATCCAGGCAACCAGTGTATACCCTGGGGCGTACAATACTTTCCAGATACGTTCTGGAAATGAGCAAGGAGACTTTTACATCAGGGTAAGTAACAAACATGTGAAAGTATATATCTGTAAACATACATAAAAAAAAATACTTATATTAAGTTGACTTAAGATTACGTTAAAAGAATAACAAACAAACACTAGTCATCCTCTTCATCTCAATGAAGTGGTTAGATGCAGTTGTCCTGTATGTTTAGCCTGTAAAACTAAAACAATTCAATTTAGCAGAAAGAGCAGTGCTTATCTTGAAAGCTTAAACAAGTGGGTGTCATAATGAGAGCCCCTAGAGGCACATCTACTGCACTGACCAAGTAAAACATAGTCAAATGACGCCGCAGCTTACAGGAAAGCATTCAATATGTTTTCCTATGGCAAATCTTGGATGCGCATGCAGCACCCACCACGCAACGGTGACTGGATCATCACAGGAGGAGGCGATGCCTTCTCGATGACGTTGCAGGAGGGAGTGAGTTGAGCAATGGCGAGTAAAGTAAAAAGCTTCTTTAAAAATTTTTTTTCAAAAAATATTCATTGTCTGGCACAAAGAGTGGGGCGGGGGGAACTACTTTAGATAAGAAATGGACACAGTAGCCTTAGGAACACAGTTCTAGCACTATAGTGTTCTTTTAAGTTTGCCTTCTCCACTTCTATTCATATAGGCTAACATATTATATGGATAAAACAAATTAATCCCTTATTATTACCGAAAATTAGATGTTATAATCTTTTATGTAACTGAAGGAGGCAGCCAGATGCAGAACGAAAGAATTATACGGTTGTACACTAAAGTGTGAATTTTGGAAAAGGTTTAAATATTTTTTTAAATTATTGATTGATAGTTCAAGGCATAGGTATGACATCACGATCACATCTCATACCCAGGCACCTTGTACAATTCAACTGCGTAACACAGGGGAAGCCAGGGAGCAGTATGCAGAGGTGTATATAAATTCAAGCAGCATGCGTACCAGGGAACTAGACCAAAACAGTAGATGTAGGTGATTAGAGATGGGGCAATCAGGATAGCAAATTTGGGAAAGAGGATTGTCTGCCAGGAGGATGTGTGAGTTTTCATGGGGTTAATTGCAGAGTATTGATGTAAATGACTTATGGATATACTATCTGGCTATCTGTTTTTTAAAAACAATTTGTTGGGCAATGCAGAACTATTAGGGAATGAATGGCCTGTTTTGGCTGAATGTGCTCCAGATTTGTTGTGCCAACAGTCATCTGAGAGTTAAGGTCCCCATCAGTACTGCTATGCTATCGTTGCAATCATCTCTGGATTGGAAATAGGACCTGTACTGTAATGTAGATATTAGAACAGTTACCCAAGACAATTTACAAAATAACAAATACAAATCTTACCAAGCTCAGTTAAAAACTATTTGATGACATACCCCTACCTTTTCATGTTTGTTAAAAGAGTCGCTAAAAAACATAATCCTGAGCTAAGTATTGCTGATCACTAACCTTGTAGATCCAAGCAAACTCTTATATAATTTCATAATAAAACCAAAGCTACATCCTTCCTCTTTCAATCGCCCATCACTTAACATGCTTCCTATTTGTATATGGACAAGACTCCATTATATGATGCAACATTCCTCAGACTTAGCAATGCTGTTAGCTGGATGTATCTCACATTGGTTATCCTGAGTTACTTTCAGATTATGTTGTAAATACCTGTGGTGCTGTGTCTTCGATGTTCACAAGGCCACCTGCATTTCAGCATGTATGCCTTTATTATTAATATACAATTGAAATCAGTAGCAATATTTCATATTTTATTATGTGGCTGTGCTGAAATTTCCGGTTATCTTTTAAATGAACAGTATCTTACCCAAGACGGTAGCTACATCAATGTACCCAAGTAGGCATACAAAATGTGGTTTGGTTCTGTTATTAAGAAGTGGAGTTCTAAATAAATAAAAACTATATTTAATGTGGACATTGCACTAAAATGTCCTAAATATCCAGTGTGACAAGCTCCAGTTATGTTATATTTGCTAATTGTTGGCTAGTATATTTAGTAAATAAAAAATGTTTAATACTCAGTTGAATCCTGTTATTTTGGAAAACAGATTGGCTTTAGAATTGTCACAAGTTTGTGGTCATTTGTTTAACTAAGCTGCATATACATGTGTTCTCAAGAGTATCTCTCCTTCTTGTCTACCTACAGCAAATCAATAACATCAGTGCTATGCTTGTCCTGGCTCGTCCAGTCAACGGTCCCCAGGAATTCGTTCTTGATCTTGAGATGCTGACTTCAAATTCCCTGCTTAGTTACCGTTCCAGCTCAGTGCTCAGACTTACCGTGTTTGTGGGAGGATATGCCTTCTAAATCTTAAAAAAACAAAACAAAACACAGGACATTTATCTCTATGCTGTCTATAAACTACTTTTTTGTTTGTTAAATATTTTCTTTTTACTAATTTGAATTTTATTTTTTTATTAAAACCTGATTATGTTCTGGAAGAGACTGCCTTTCAGTCAAAGCAATGTTGCAAGCCTCTGTGGCAATGGATTGGTTAGCCGTGCCATTACTAAGTGGGCACTAAGTTTGGTCACTTCCAGACTGCAGAATATCAGGGACAGGTTCGGACAGTACAGGGTGAATTCACAGTGACCTCTTTATTCCAAATCAAACGAAAGATTTGTCAATGGTGTGCTACACATTTAGGTTGACTGATTTCCTAAATGGAAATAGTTACGAAAATAGATATGACCATTCTAATGCAAATTCGAATTGTAGTTTGATACAGCAAATCTATACAGATCCCCACAGTATTGTTTTTTTTAACGAATTACAAGAATTATGACTAGTGCCAAATTTAAAATGTAGATTTATTCATGAACTATAGATTGACAAGACTTGATCATACAGCATGGAGAAATGAACATTGTGATCTATGGAATGGAGGTCATCATAACTGGCACAGACCATGCAGAAAAAGAGTAATACAGGATCAGCTAGTCTCATATCCTCATTTTTAGTGGCCTGCCAAGTGCAGATTGACAGGGATACACTTAAGTGAAGGTTACTAAAGACCTGTTAAAATATTTTTTAACTATCATACATATGCATAACACTCCAGTAATAAACCAGTGGCTGGATTCTTTAAAGGACCACTCTAGGCACCCAGACCACTTCAGCTTAATGAAGTGGTCTGGGTGCCAGGTCCAGCTAGGGTTAACCCATTTTTTCATAAACATAGCAGTTTCAGAGAAACTGCTATGTTTATGAATGGGTTAAGCCTTCCATCTAATCCTCTAGTGGCTGTCTCATTGACAGCCACTAGAGGCGCTTGCGTGCTTCTCACTGTGATTTTCACAGTGAGAGCACGCAAGCGTCCATAGGAAAGCATTATGAATGCTTTCCTATGTAACCGGCTGAATGTGCGCGCAGCTCTTGCCGGGCATGCGCATTCAGCCGACGGGGAGGAGAAGAGGAGGATCGGAGGAGGAGAGCTCCCTGCCCAGCGCTGGAAAAAGGTAAGTTTAACCCCTTTTCTCCTTTCCAGAGCCGGGCGGGAGGGGGGGTGGGGGCACCCTCAGGGCACTATAGTGCCAGGAAAACAAGTATGTTTTCCTGGCACTATAGTGGTCCTTTAAGCCAACATAACTTTATTGCGTGTAATTCCTTAACCGTTTTCCCATAGATGTCAAGGGGAGAATTGTGATTCAATTACTATTGTTAAAAAAAAAATCTCTGCTTATAGAATCCAGCCCCAGATCTAATGGAATTGGTCTGATGGATCACTATGCCCACTTAAGTAATGATATTCAGAAAAAATGACTTACTGACTAAGCTTGGGTCTATTACTATGCTACAGATAAAAAAATAAACTAAAAAACATATACTCAATCTTTTTTTAGTGAGCAAATAACTGCATTTTGTTGATTTGTCATTGAATATAGGTTGTACCCATTTCTGTAAAGTAACTTTTTTTTATAGTGGTTTCACAAAGTTACATAATGTTCTTGTACATTAATAAGAGGGGTAAAAGAACATGTAAATATTAAAATTGTACTTATGAGGTTACTCACCTGGCTACTATGAGTAGTGAGCAAATAAAGTGATATTTCAATTTGTTAGATGTGTTTAAAAAAGGAAAAGGGGTGTATTTCAGTATGACTTGCATGGTGGTATAGAGTAGCCTAATGCAGCGTTGAAGACAATTGTGTTTTTTGTTTCTTATTGTTACATTAAACTTTATCTGCTGACCTGGAACTCCCCATTGTAGGGTGTGATATTTGGGTACCACCCTTCTCTCACAAACCTCACTACATTAGCTGCCTTTTAGTAGAACATGTATAGTTCCACTGAACTTTATTTGTCAGATTATCCTGGTAGTAGAATAATATCCATTATTGTTTACTATAATGAAGAAAGAATATTTAGAAAATAAATTTAGAAGCAGTTAGTAATGTATTTTGTGAAAGGGAATAGCTATGTGTAAAATTTCATGTGGGGTGAGAAGCAGTTCATAAACCTTGTGGAAAAACTGAAAATTATTAAAAGAAAATTAGCAGGGCTTCCACTTTAAAGCTCTTTCAAGCAAAAGCCATAATTTTGTCTTGAGCATATATGCAGCCAACTGCCAATGTAGCTCTGTTGGCTCCCTGCAGCCAATTGAGTAGGTTATTCCATTTTGGAATAGGATCCTTGACAGACAAATTGCTATGATGGCATAGACAATCATTGGTCTGTAAGCAGTTCACATTAATTAACATATGTGACTGTTATTGGATAAATCATTCTCTCAACCTGTCCATAAATAAGTGTGTTATCATTTGTATTTGTACAGCAGCTTTAATATCACATATTTCTGTACCATGAGCTAACTGTTTGTGTGTGCATAAATAGTAGTCAATATCTAAAAGGAAAGTCACTGCACACAGGGATGTGCCTCCCGGTGCTGCAGCCTGTGGGAGGTTAGGGAAGGGGGGCTTAAACTGCTACTCCAATCCAAATAGTGAAAGCAGGCTTTAATAGGTAATTAAAAAATAAAGGATACCGCACTCTCACAGTGAAAACCAGGTGCATCAAAGACAAGGTTGTCAAAACCCAATTTAGTAGATATTAGTTGAAAGTAGGTCCAGACACTCAAGGTTTCTTCAGAAAGGAAAATTTATTGAAAACTGAACGTGCAACATTTGGACCTACACAGGGGTCTTTGTCAAGCTCAAGGGCACATAGTTTTTGATGAATTTGCACTAATGTAGTGTAGAAAGTAGGTCCAGACACTCAAGGTTTGTACAAAAAGGCAAATTTATTGAAAACTGAACGTGCAACGTTTGGACCTACACAGAGGTCTTTGTCAAGCTCAAGGGCACAAAGGCTTCTGTGTAGGTCAAAACGTTGCACATTCGGTTTTCAATAAATCTGCCTTTTTGAAGAAACCTTGAGTGTCTGGACCTACTTTCTACACTACATTAGTGCAAATTCATCAAAAACTCATAATATTTTGGTTTACAAATCCTTAATAATGTATAAGTAAACACTGACTTAGAGATCTATTTATACCCATATCATACCCAATTAATTAACTGGTGCTGTATCTGCTAATTCATAATTTTTATTTTTGATCTTCTGTATGTATTTACTTCCCTATTTGAGTCACGACTGCTATGCGTGTCACCATGGTATCCTTTAACCATTGACATTTGATTAAGTCATTATATTATGTGTTTCTTTGCATAATATATGTCTATAAATAGATATGAGTGTTTAATTATACACGATTAAGGCCTTATTGGCAGAAACATAGTGATTTCATAAGAAATGACTTGCATTACATCCTGTTGAAGCCTGGTCCTATTTTCACTATTTGATTATTCGTATCTTTCTTTATCTATGATAGCCCCCTGGAGTTATCCTATTGCATATGTCAGGAGACTGTTTCACATTCCCATATGCTTTTAAAGTTTCTAATCCGATATCTCCAACCTTAGACTACATAATTTATTAAAGACTAACTTTCTGAAAAACATATTTTATTGAAATGTATAAATTCATACTTTCATGTACTCCAGTATTTAGTTTCCATCATTCAGTACTCAATGTTACAAAAATGCATTTTTGAATCTTCACATCATTAACTGCAGTGTATTTTATTTCTTTAATTACAAAATGGTAGCTAAGATACATGTACTTTAGTTTCAATGATACTTCTGAATAATATTGAAGGAGAGGAGGATAATACAAAATGAGGTAGTATTTGGTAATGCATAGTCAAAAATGTGTCACAGACCTATTTTACTATTAATGCAGCATCACTTTTCATCCTGTCATATTGGCATAGTATGATTCTAAAGATAAAGTCCATTAAAGAATCAGCATGATGTCCTGAATTTATGTTGTATTATAGCATCAGGATAACGCTCCTTTAGTGCAGTAAAGCTGGGATATGGTCTTGCTCAAGACTGGTCCAAGGTTTCTGTAAGAGCGATAACAAAACGTAATTAGACTATGAGGGTAATTTATTACAAGTCCAAACAAGTCAATAATACACAGTCCAAGGTATGCTAAACTTGTTAAGTATACATGCACAGCTTAACAGTTTTAACTTAATAATTATGTCATAAAAAATTTACATTCAACAGTAAATCTCATGTTTGTCTGCCCTCTTAAACTGGGCAATCTGTGCACAAGAAATGGAAACAATTTGTAGATGAGCTTGCTTGACCCACTGTTTGTTCTTTTCAGTAATCTTAAGCGGTTATAAGAATGGCGAATAAATCCAGATGTGGATGTATTCCTCATTGTGCATGGTGGTAAATCAGCCCATGATGGGAGTCTGATCTGCCCACTGATATTTCCCTCTGTATGGGCATAATTTTAAAAAAAGTTGTAAAGTTGATTTTGTCCCACACAGTTTCTTTTTACATTCCACACTCATATCCTGTCCAGATGCTCCACAGTAATAATAAATTATGAAATTAAATAAAAAAATGTCAGGCATACATTTTTGAGGCTAATCGGGAATTGGGGGAGACTATCGCTCTAATAAACTCTAATAAAAATGTAACTGGTTTGGTTTTTAAAAGAGTGGCTTTTTAACATCACTGCTTACATGGCTTTTATTTTGCAAAACACAAATAAATCCACAAACAATGGCCAAGGGCTGACATTTTCTAGACGTGTCAAAAAAAGTAATGAAGAGTGTATGCCACATACAAAATTAAAGCTAGGAGCCATATTGCAAAAACACAAACAGCCAGCAGAGAATTCCTGATGAAAATAACAGAGGCAAACACCAAAATAGTAGAGCTGTGGCAGCATTGCAAAACTGCTTCATGGTGGCCTAAATGCATAAACCACACAAGATAGTGTTCTGGTAGAGGGAGTTATTGTTCAAAAGACAAGCAGTCCTAGAGTAAACATGAGATAATGGCATCTCGTCTATTCTTGGACCAAAAGAAATAGCAACTAGACACTATATTTTAAACCTGAAACCTCAATGTAATTTAAACAAATCCTTATCCTGGTGACCATGAGAAGATCATGATCGGCAAAGCAACACTGAGTCTTCAAACACGGCAGGCCAATGTGTCTGAGGTTTTCAAGAGAGACATTCAATGTCCAAAGTATTTATCGACTGCAAAACTTAATTAGGATTTCACTCAGATAGCATAGATAATTCTAGCACAATGGGCAAATGTTCTGACAAACTGTGCACTCACTGTTTCATCAAAATCTGGTCTTTTATAGTACTTGTCAATAAACCCTCATCAGTGCCTCCTGAGTAAACTCAAGATTGGGACAGATATGCCTGATAAATTCCAAAAACATGCATTACAGACCACATATTGTACTTTGGATAGATCGAAAAAGCGCTTTTAGACAAAGCACTCTAAGATAAAACTATTTTGCAAGTCAGTAGCAATATATAAACAACAGTACACCTAGGATTGCTACCTTTTATAGCCTCCATAAGATCACTAAGCAACAGAATTTTTTTATTGCAAGACCAATTGTTCTGGACAAGGAAACTTGACACAGAATGCGGGCATATACCTGGATTCCATACCTAGTGATAAAATGAACATCATATCTGAGAGACAGTAGTGTCCAAATGTTGAATTGTCCAAATGTAAAACTCCTGACGGGGTAATACTCTGTAACTTAGATGTGGAAGGGCTCTATACCTTTATCCCCTACAATCAGGGTATTCTTCATACTGCCTACTTTCTCAAACAAAAGTCTGATACCATCAACACAACTTATTCCTAGAGAAACTACTTAGATTTGTGTTGACTTTTTTATTTTCACTGTTATCTACTACCACCAGTTGAGTGCGATGGGGACAGCTTGTGCCCCATCATATGCCAAACTGCACCTGAGATGGTAGGAGAAACGTGGTGTTCTTTGAAAAACTGCAGGAATATCCAAAATTCATCTTTAAGTGGAAACTGTCAGGATTATAGTTGATCCAGCACGCAGAATAGTATCACACCTAGGACTAAGGATAACGTTTAATCGGACCTAAGAATGGCCATACTTAACGTACCAGAGACTAGTCAAAATACTTGCCGAAATCAGGGACACAGAAAGAGACACAATGATGAGGAAAGCCAGAAATCAGGGAAGTCAAAATTAAGCCAAAGTCAAATACCAGAAAAACGCAATCAGGAGCACACTCTCGGATAACCAGCTAGGGGAAACCACGACAGGGCACTGACAGAAAGATAATTTAAGTTTAAATAACCCTCCTTAGGCTGTAATTGGCGGTCTCTGACCTCTGACCCCAAAACGTGTGTGCGCGTATATTACGTGACGTTGCACGCATGTTGGCGCCATCTTTGATGTGGGCGGAGGTAAGTCTCCTATTAAAACCGGAACCGCAGCAGCTGGCGTCTCTAGGAACGCCGTAATCGCTGGGGACCCGGTGGGGCAGCGGTTCGCCGCGACCAAGGTAAGTATAAGATTTTTCTGTCGGCGTGGCCACTATCACTGGGAGCCGTGACAGAAATGCTATATAACGCTAGATAACATGTTAGTCACAACAACAATAATTTAAGTTACATCAGAAGCGGGTTCCCCCTCTCTCAACTTTTTGAGTACCACAATCACTATTCTTGAGGATGGAGCCAACAGCCACGAACAACATTGTTCGATTGGAAATTTACCATCCACTTTGCTTTACAGTAGAAACAGATCTGCATCTAACATGCAACTTTTCTGACTTGGAGGATTTTAAGGTCAAAGCTTGTGATATGCGCAAAGCACTTAGAAATAAGGGATATCCTAACCATTGTTTTAAAAGGGCTCATCAGAGAGCCCTTGTGACAGATAATCACTTATTTATGAGAATAACAATCCCTTACAAGCGAAACAACCTATACGATGTATAGGGGAATTTGATCCTGGTTGGGATGCTGTAAGGAACATCCTTACTAGGTTATGGCTATTAGTTACAAACAAGTATTACCAACAAAGGTGGCCATGACATTGAGGAAAGGGAGAATTTGAAAGATCAACAACTTGGCTTTCTCAATCCATCCATTTATCAACTGCAACACCAAGGGGGTAGTGTACCTTTGTACCGCTGTGTAGCTGCAGCTTACAATATGTGGGGGAAACGTTTGTCCATTTAAAAGGTGCATTTTAGAACACAATTCTTTTGAAAGAGTAATTGATACCCCTATATCAAGACACCTAAAATCCTAACACAATGGTGATCTACAATGGGGACAGATTTGGTTCATTTGGACCAGAGAAAATGTGATTTGGACAAAAAGCGGAGGAGGAAATAATTCTTACAAATTTATCAGTTTAAAACCAGCTCACCTGGAGATAGTTTTAAACTGATAAATTCGTAAGAATGAGGGGTTTTCCTATACACCATTTATAAATGATTAAATGAAATGTCTATTCTTTGAAACTCTCCTGATAAAAAATAGTTTCTATAGGCGAGCAATGTGTTTTTCATGCTCTTTATGAAGTTTATGAAGTGATTTTCCTCTTCCAAGTTTCACCCTCCTTGTAGCCATTAAATATTTTTTTTATTTTTAGAGTCTGTCCCACATATGGACATTAGTAATATGAAAATAAAGTTAATTTGATGTTTAAGATATTTTGGATGTCTATATTTAATTCTGACAATGTTTATTGTTTAGCTTTAGTGAATACACTTAATAGTACTCTTATTTAGTTAGTGCTCAAAAGGCCATTCTAATATATTTTTTCTTTTTATAAATCTTTATTTTTAGTTCAGTCCACAAGTACATATCATGATATAAGGACAAAAAGAAAAGAAAGGCATTATCCATGACAGACTTTCCAACGTGAAATACATTAAGATACTGTGCATTTTGCACAAAAATGGAATTTAATTTTTTTGAAACGAAAGATATAACGGTAATTTCTAATATATTTTTACGCACCCTTTTATTTATATCCTCACAATATGGAGTAAAATCTATAAATATATATAATTATGGCATTCCTTTTCATATGTTTTGACTGATATTGCAGACAGACTAAATAATGATCATACATATAACAATAGTATAATAATAGAAGATAATGACTGAGTGGGCGGTTTCTTGATTCTCGCATCATCGAGGAGAGTTTACCCTTCAAGTGGAGAATGTTTAGAGTGGACTGTAAAATGGGGTGTCATATTTGAGACATCCCTCCATCTCCACTTGGGACATTTAATATACAATAGCATTCAATGTAAAAGTGTATGCAACTGACCGGCTCGCCCCCATCATGCCCTTGAGGCATGTGCAGTTTGATTGGACAGCAAAGCAGTCACAGGACACTCACTAACACTTAAATGCTTTGCATTTAGGAATGAACTGGATTTCACTGACAAAGGTGCACACTAGCAACCAATCGTGCTCTGGGTTTCCTTTATTGTTTTTTACCCCCTCTTAAAGGGACACTGTAGGCACTTTAACAACTAACCTAATTTAAGTTGTTAAAGTGCCTTTAATATTTTCCTCCTTCTCTTATTTTTCAAATAGTTTCCTGTATTCTGTATTAAGGCTGCTCTCATACCCAACCATACCCTAACGTCAGGTATACTTTTGCTGCCTAATGCGCGCTCTCGTGATATCAGAACGTCCTGCCCTTGTGATTTCCCACTCTTTTAGAACCCAAGGAAATCACGGAGATAAGCAGCAGTAAAACAGTATGGGCAGAGCGTGGGGTTTGTCGCCAGACTGAGCCCTCTTTGCAGGCTTTGGTTGGTCATGTGAGATTTTTGTCCAAAACCCGGTGAGAGCTCAGCAAGGACGAGATAGACACAGAGAGCGGCATGGCAGTGAGTGGGGCTTCCCACATGGATAATGTGTGTATGGGATGGGATCCTTTCACAAAGCCGGGTCTTATCACTAGCAGGGGTTACTGACTGGGCAAACCGGAACCTTTAATTCCTGGAGTGCCAGGAACACTCTGTATTATTTATATAGAATCCAGGACCATCATAGACTGAATAAATAAATCTTCACTGAAATACAATGATTCCTAATGAGTGTAATTTGATTGGAGCATAGCGGCAAATGCCGCACATGGTCCGCAATGCTTCTCTATGAGAAGCTAGTGATTGAACTTGAACGATAAGTCACTGATGATGTGAAAAGGGGCGGGCGTAATGCCACTAGGTCAACTAAATAACTAAGAAAACAAGGTAAATACTGATTTTAAATGTAAATATTACTAATAATTAAATAATTAGAATGGTGTTTGGTGATATACAGTATAGTAATAAATATAAGATACATCTGAAATATAATAAATTGGAAGATAGTACAGTGTTCCTTTAACAGCACCGGGTTTTTTTCTTTAGCTTGATCAGCACTTACTAGATTTTTTTCTGATTTCAGACAGCTGAGAAGACTGATGCTTGGAGGGGCACGTGATGGGGGACCTAGCTTACACCTATGATATAGTGGCTACAGCTAGTTGCACATATCCTTTATTTAGTTTATCACAGAAATCGAGATTTAGAATAAGTAGCTCATTCAATTTTATACATTCAGATAGTGATCCTGTACTTTAGTCTACATTGAGACCTTTACACTGAACCCTCTATGACTATGTCCTCCTCCTCTGCTCTCTTGTTGTCTTCCTTCCTTCTTTATTAGATGGTTAGCACATTATTCAATTTTTTACCAGTTTGCAATAACATCCAGAAATCTTAGTTATCTTGCTACCTCTTATTTCTGCCACTTGCATTAGGTATTTCTTTTTATATACAGTTAGGAGGTTTTTAAACACTTTTGACATAAGGGGTTTATCATCCAAATGGATAGCTTTCCCTTTCAGGCATTTTTTCCATTTTACACATACAGTATTTAGATGCCTAGCCTATTGTGGATATTTGAGGTTTGCAACAATACATTTAGTGCTAGCAATTGCTGTATTTTACCTTAGGGGTGACCTTTCCCAATAGCGATTTTTTCCCATTATATTTAGTTCTATACACACATAGATTAATAGGCTGGCATCCGATATTCCAATTTAGGACCAAGTGCTCTCAATAAATACACGTTTCCAATGGCATATACATACTAATAAAGCCGCAGTGGTAGCATTGTATACTTTTATTAACAGATTGTGCTCATTAAGTGAAGTTCTCCCTTTTGCTTGCAGTCTCTAAATTGATTTCTGCAGATTGTAGTTAAAGTAGTCTTTTTATACTTCTAGGAGAGCATATAATACTAGTGGAGTTCCTGAGGGTTTTTTTGTCCTCTACTTTTTTTTCTAACTTTAAATAATTAATAGGGTGCATACATAAGAAACATCTAGTCGTATCCAGCTGATTTCTGTTTGTGCCTATGTGTTTCACTTTGGTACTTTCTGATTTTCTATGACACACCAATAAGCCTGTTTAAAAATGATTTAGCCATAAAAACCAAGCTTTTGATATTTGCTCTATCAAAGATACTACTGTTTTGTTTTAGGGCATGTTACTTTTTTGTCTTTAGAATTAAAAACATCAAAAGCAGAAAACGTGAAAAAGAAAATAGGTATAACCAGGGGTGAAAATGCTAATAAAAGCTGGCAATGGGCAACCAAATGGAAAATTAGCCAGGGGTCAATGAAAGTATAGGCATCAGTATAATAGACAAACCAAGGCCTGGGGATGACAATTAACAATAAATAATCTAATGAACGAAGACACAACTAGAAATTAGATAATAGCACAGAATGCACCCAGAGAAGCAAGTGCCGTGTAAAGTTGTGGGAACAATAATTCTGGCTTGTATAATGAATTTATAGCCTTTCTCTTACAGATCTTTAAAGCTGAAGGGTATGTTTACTACCCAGCCATTGCCCTAGGCAGTTCTCAGCAAGACCAAATAACCAATTAAAGTGCTTTCACTGGCCCTTAGAGAATATATTTAAACACTTTTCTTTCCCATTCAGTGTTATTAAAAACAAGGTAGTTCCTTGTTGTGAACAGGATTAGAGTGCAGGAACCCACTTCAGGGTATAGGAAACCTGCTCACCCTATCAGCAGGAAGAATGAGCTGTATTCATGCTCATTGGTTTCCTTCGTATTGCTGAATACAATACTCACATAGCACAAAAAATGGGTTTGTGCCAGAAAAGTTATCTCAATCCCAAATATGAATCAATTTCTTGGGGCCTGTGGGATGGTGAGATGTGTGAATTGAGTTTGTAATTATAGAAGCAAAATTTGGTGGATGTCCTCTGCCTCTCCGGGTGAAGTGTGTGTGTTTGTTGTTGATCAGTCTGCGTTCAGGATTAAAGGTGCCACATAATTATTAAAATACTACCAGGATTAAAACCATGCATAACAGTTGATTTGGGAACTACAATAGGCTGTATACACCAAATACTCACATTCACAGTTCAGCACACTCTTAGAATGCAGAGAGATGTAGCTCACATCTGATGAGTGCATATGTACCTGCCATGTCAATATATTAAATATGGCCACAAGGTAGAGGTTTCAAATATGGATCTCCTGCTGGTAGAAGTCCCCTAAATCTCTGTCAGATACATGGATGCTCATGGTTCTTATGGAGTTGTAGTACACGAACAGTAATCAAATAACAGCATTACTATATATGTAGATAAGATTAGTGCAGTGCCAATGTGGATTTGTAGTTTAACATCTGTAGTGATTTCATTTTAAAATGTACCTTTGCATCTTCCCACATTTCACATTGGACAGCAGTTTCTCTTTCTCTTCAGTGGAGACACATCGTTCATATGCAGCCATGAGACTGTGGATTGCAAAAGGAAAAAAAGGTTACACTCGGTCTAAGTACTTTTTAGTACCATGGAACATGCAATAATACTGTTACAGTCAGTATCATGCTTTATAAACCTGACTGACTTGAAAAAGCATTGCGCTAATGGGAACAGGTCAGAGGTGGGTCAGTCAATGGCAGGATTTACTTGCTAGCTGTGATCTTACATTATAAAACAGGCTGAGCGCACTTTATAAGCCAAGTGATTTGCTGTGTGGAAACAGGCATGTGTCAACAGTGTGTGTCTGTCTTTTGACAGGCATGGCTAGTAACTAAGTAACTTATTTTATAGTCATCCCTGCTCACAGTCATACCATGTAGACTTGCTATAAAATACAAATTATTTTTCTTGTCAAAATATCTCAAATTATTTTGCACCACTTAGGATCCAAATGAGAACCAGAAGATAATGGTGGGATATGAACAACCTCTATAGTGAACACTACGTTAGTCTAGGCTACAAATAACGACAATACTGATAGCTGCTGATGACACTAGACCAGGCCCATTATTAACACTAACATGAGCCAATGACGCTTAAATGCTCCCATAATGGTGGCACACCCACTGGGTAATCTCGGACTCATATACCTAAAACGACAAATAGTGGACACATCATAATTTGGTGAGAACACAAGGACACGACCACCAACCCCCGACAAGTTCGCGTGAACAAACTCGAACCACGGAGAGTCGATAGTTGGAGGTCGTTAGATATTCTCTGACAGACCCGACTGCTGACTGCTGCCGTGGTCACGCGAACCAACCCTCACAGGAGGGATTTCTGACACCTACTTCTAGGTGCCGTACCGTCTCCCTCTGGGGACGGCTAAACTACCTTTACCTTCATACCCCCGCCTAGGGGACTCTCTAGACCAGTGATGGCGAACCTTTTTGAGCCCGAGTGCCCAAACCGTAATACATGCCAATTTTTTTCCCCTCAAAGTGCCAAAATGGCATTTAAACCTGAATACTGAGGTTTAAGTTTCGAAAAAACAACTCATACAGTTGTCTGAACTAATTAACATCTCTGTGTGTGTATTTAGCAGTCTGTCTGTCTGTGTACTTAGCAGACTGCTGAATACACACACAGACTGCTGAGTACACAGTCTGCTGAATACACACACAGACTGCAGTACAGTCTGCTGAGTGTACACACACACAGACTGCTGAGTGTACACACAGAGTGTACACACACACACAGACTGCTGAGTGTACACACACACACAGACAGACTGCTGAGTGTACACACACACAGACAGACTGCTGAGTGTACACACACAGACAGACTGCTGAGTGTACACACACACAGACAGACTGCTGAGTGTACACACACACAGACAGACTGCTGAGTGTACACACACAGACAGACTGCTCAGTGTACACACTGCATTGAGGGGTACATTGTATGTGTTTGTGTGTGTGTGTGTGGGTGGGGTGATGTGATGTGTGGGTAGGGTGATGTGTGGGTGTCTTTTTGTGGGGTGATATGTGTAGGGCAGGGGTGCTGTGTGTATGTCGTCCCCCCTCACCCCCCGTCCCACACTCAGTTTTCTCCCCCTATACCTCCCTCAGTTCCCCCCATCTCTCCCTCAGTTCCCCCCATCTCTCCCACTCAGGTCCCCCTCCATATCTCTCCCACTCAGTCCCCCCCATCTCTCTCCCACTCAGTTTAGCCCCCCATCTCTCTCCCACTCAGTTTAGCCCCCATCTCTCTCCCACTCAGTTTAGCCCCCCATCTCTCTCCCACTCAGTCCCCCCATCTCTCTCCCCTCAGTTTAGCCCCATCTCTCTCCCACTCAGTTCCCAGCCCCCATCTCTCTCCCCTCAGTTTAGCCCCCATCTCTCTCCCACTCGGTTGGCCCCCCATCTCTCCCCACTCGGTTCCCAGCACCCCATCTCTCTCCCACTCAGTTTAGCCCCCATCTCTCTCCACTCAGTTTAGCCTCCCATCTCTCTCCCCTCGGTTTAGCCCCATCTCTCTCCCCACTCAGTTTAGCCCCCATCTCTCTCCCCTCAGTTTAGCCCCATCTCTCTCCCCTCAGTTTAGCCCCCCATCTCTCTCCCCACTCAGTCCCCATAGCTCTCCCACTCAGTTCCCCCATCTTTCTCCTACTCAGGTGTCCCCAGCTCTCTCAGTTCCGTCCCCATAGCTCTCCCTCAGTTCCCCCCCATAGCTCTCCCTCAGTTCCTTAAGGGAGACATACAGAACCGTAGGTACACCCTCGCGACGATATATGCACCAAACAACAACCAATCACACTTCATACGTAAATCTCTCTCCAACCTCTCTTCATTCACAGAGGGCACGTTGATCGTTGGAGGAGACCTTAATGTTCCCCTCATCCCTCTCATAGATTCGTCCACGGGACACAGTAGCATCACCCAAGGAGCCCTCCGAAGCATACAGAAATCGCTTAAGAACCTTAGGCTGGTGGACTGTTGGCGAGCAATGCACCCGGCAGACAGGGAATACACCCACTACTCAGTGATACATAAGCGATACGCGAGGATTGACTATATCTTCCTCCAACAGGAACACCTTGACGCCACCCAAAAAGCAGAAATTGGATCAGCAAGCTGGTCGGATCATGGACCTGTGACCCTACAAATGGACTCCCCCAGGGTACGCCCATCCTCTAGGACATGGCGACTCCAGGACTCCTTACTCTTGGACCCATCGGTGAAGGAAATGGTCTCCGAGGAACTCACTTCCTATTTCGCACTGAATGATACAGATGATCTCTCCGCGACCACGATATGGGAAGCGCACAAAAGTGTGCTCAGAGGTACACTGATGCGCTTGGCTTCTCAGAAGAAAAGAGAATCTCGGAGACATATGACGGATCTATTAACACGCATAAATGTGCTCGAAATGCAACACAAATGTTCCCACCTCGAGGAGACATATAAAGAATTATTGGAAGCCCGAAGATCTCTACATGCCCACATGACGAATCAACACTATAGCTCCATACAACGATCGAAGGCCTTCTTTTACCAACACGCCAACAAAGGAGGGCGGTTGCTGGCCAGAATGATTAGAGGCCCCCAGGGCATGACCCAGGTCCATAAGCTGCGGACGTCAGACGGCACGATCACACAATTCCCGGATAAAATAGCATCCGAGTTTCGCACGTTCTACGCCTCGTTATACAACATCCCGGGACCTACACTCCCGGAGGAGGTGGCACTCAGACGAGACAGAATAAGGAGTTACATCGACTCACACGTGAGGACGCGATTGCAGCAAGGGGAACCGGAGTTACTGGATATACCGATCACGGAGGCAGAAGTGGCAGGAGCAATCAAGACCGCCAAAACGGGTCGGGCCCCAGGTCCTGATGGCTTCACCTTGGACTATTATAAAAAATTCCGAACCATACTGCTCCCGAGACTCACCAACGCGTTCAACGCTCTGATAGATGGCGCCCAGTTCAGACCCGAATCACTAGCGGCAACTATAACGGTCCTCCCGAAACCGGGGAAGGATCCCGAACTCTGCAGCAGCTATAGACCAATATCACTGCTAAATGTGGACGTGAAGCTCCTCACTAAAATACTATCCACCAGAATCGGGAAAATACTTCCGAGATTGGTCCATCCGGACCAGACGGGGTTCATCCCGGGGAGGGAAGCTAGAGACAGCACCCTTAGAGTGCAATCCATCCATCACCTGGCAAGGGGATCAACAGATAAGCTCCTATTACTGTCAACGGATGCGGAAAAAGCATTCGACCGGGTTGATTGGACATTCCTTGTAACCACACTACGGGAAATGGGCTTCGGAGAGAACATGATGAAATGGATTGATGCGATCTACCATTGACCCAATGCGAAGGTGAGAGTGAACGGAGCGCTTACCGATTCCTTCCAGATCCACAATGGGACAAGACAGGGGTGCCCACTCTCCCCCATGCTCTTCGCCCTGGCTCTCGAACCGTTCCTAGAAGCGGTGCGCACATCGGATACAATCCAGGGCTTCAAAAGCGGTGATACAACACACAAAGTAGCGGCATACGCGGATGATCTCTTATTTTTTATCACGGATCCGGAGGCAACAATGCCCCACCTAGTCACTATGATCACGGACTACGGGGAGGTCTCAGGATTCAAATTGAACATGAATAAATGTGAAGTACTTAACATTACCACTCCAACGGCCCAAACAATCGTACTGAAGAACCAATTTCCGTTTAGATGGTGCGCAAACCACATGCAGTATCTAGGTATCGCAATTACCAGAGACCTAGGTGACATGTATCGAACGAACTTCTTACCACTACTGCAACGAATCCAACAGGATTTGAAAACGTGGACATACCCACACATTTCGTGGTTCAGCCGGATCGCAATTCTCAAGATGAATATTCTACCACGGCTGTTATATTTATATCAGACGATTCCGCAAGCTCTACCGACGGCATATTTCGCGTCACTACGTTCCGCGATGGTGAAGTTCGTTTGGAGTGGGAAACAGGCAAGACTCCGACAGGAAGTCCTCTGCTTACCTCGAGCGTGGGGGGGATTGGCACTCCCTGACCTCCGCAAATACCACCATGCGACAGTACTACAACGCGTCCTGGAATGGCATACTCAACCGGAACATAAACAATGGATTGAATTGGACAAACAACATATAGGCCCCTCCTTTCTGACATCAGTGTGGAATACGAAGAAGATGCCACGGACGATTTTGGAACCATCCTCTACCGTAGCGCAGACACTAAAGGCATGGGATTATATCAGAAAGGCTCCTCACGTCTCTCAAACACCAAGCCCGATGACCCAGATACAATACAACCCCCAGATAGGAGGAGGGCTACCGCGGACAGCATGGTCCTTCCTGGGAGAGGGGGAATCGTACCCCATACATACGGTGTTAACCAACACAGATATGACCCCCCTGAGAGACCTAATGGAAGGCAACCAACCCACTAGCCTACAAACCTTCCGCTATGTACAACTCAGAACATACTACCGGACACTTCCAGACAAGGAAAAGTTACACAGGGACCTGACATGGTTCGAAACGCTCTGCGATCACAAGACTACCCTAGGTAAGGCGATATCCCTATTATACCAACACATGCTCGTGGGGCACCTCACTAACAACGACCAATTCCGCAGACGTTGGGAACGCATGCTAAATACATCATTCACCACGTCCCAATGGGATAAGATCCTCATATTACACCATAAATGCTCATCGAGCTCCCAATATCAAGAAACCAACTATAAACTTCTTTCATTCTGGTATAGAACGCCCGACAGTCTACACAGGATCTTCCCGAATGTACCTGACACATGCTGGAGATGCGGGGATGAACGTGGTTCGCCACTACACATATGGTGGGAATGCTCGCTCATTAAGCCATACTGGGACGAAGTCCTACAGAAAATAGGGGAAATCACAGGGACGGAAGGAAACCTCAACGCAGAGGCAGTACTCCTACACTCCACACCAGATCCCATAGGCACATATAGGAAAAACATTCGTAGACACCTAATTAACGCGGCCAAGGCACTGATTCCACTGTACTGGAAACAAACGAATATCCCGACGATAAGACAATGGATGGAGCGGGTGGAAGAAATCTATAGAGCGGAATCAATACAGGCTACACTTAGAGGACAAACATGTGGAGAGGTGGCGCCCGTGGCTACTCTACATAGCGGACCGAAACACAGAAAGGAATAGCCGTTCACAGCCCCAGGGAGCCCCATGACCCCCCACAGATGGGGACTGACGTCTGGTTCGATACATACTACGCCGTGGACACGGGTGACGGGACCACCCTATTCTTCATACCCCCCCCCGCCCATCCACCCTCCACCCAGCTCCTTCCTCCTCATCCCCCCCTCTCTCTTTCTCTTACTTCTTACTCAATTATCACTCATCTTCTTTCTAAAACTTTCCAACAATGGTTTCATTATGAATTGCATGATAAACGTAGCCCTCCTTAATCCGAGATTGCCCACAATTGTGTCACTCACTCACACTTACATATCAAAATGGAAACAAACACCTTCATCATGCGATCACACAACACGAATAAGGCACACTCCTGAACGACATCTGACCTATAACGATGGACCAATAGACCTTGCCACCCCAAAGAGAAAGAGGCTCAAGGGTGATAAGGAAATATTAGAGGAACACAAAAAGCAGACACAAGGCACAAACTTACGAATATCCCTCTACTCAAGCCGCAATCCGATCACCCATATGTATATACTAACGTGTTAAACGCGACCAAATACCATACAGATATAATATGTAACATTGTCTGAGTGATGTTCGCACACTTCACGTTGGGACCTGCGAGTCCGTTATATCTTGTCTACTTGTTCAATCTATAGATACATGCTGGTGTACAGTGATCAGGGCATACCCTGAAATGCTTATGTTTGAATAAAGCCTTTTTGAAACTGAAAGGTAAAAAAGAATCTTCACCCACACACGAGAGGGCGCTAGGTATCTAAACAAAAAGTGAAATTTGCAAATGTATAAAAAGTACAGGTATATATAATACTTGTTGAAATAAAACAAATTTGTGTAATAACAACCTCTATAGTGATGATAGCAGTTACATGTGGAAATGTGCTACCTTTATTTTCACTTATATAAGGTAACAAAATAATTTGTTCAATACAGAATGAGGAGCGCAATCAGTAAAAAAAATCAATGAACTTTATTATATAAACCAAATTTACATGATACCTATAAAACAACATTAAAAATAGAGATATAGTGCTAATTATCTGTACATGACAGAAAGAACATACACAAATTACATATATCAGTACAACAAATACAAAGTAAAACATAAACAAATAAGAAACAAAAAATAGAAAACTACAGAAAAAAATGGGAAAATAGATGTGATCATCCCAGATAGACTAAAACATTACAAAATACATACCAAAAATAAACAAGAACACAAAAGAATTGTGAGAAAAAGGAAACATCCAAGGAAATGCCCGCAATATTTAATCGGAAGGCTTTATTTAAGACACTCCATTGGTGCCTGATTGATTATTATTGGTGTTGCTCCTCATTCTGTATTGAATGGAATGTGCCATGTTTCAGGGTCCTATGGGGAACAGGGCCGTTGAGTAAGCACCCTGATACTTTACTTATTTTTGTAGATATATTCTGTAGTTTAATGTGTATAGTGTGCTTGCCTTTGTAACAAAATTATTTGTAAAATTCACTTTTTTGTTTGTTTATACTGCCATAAAGTGCATATTATAATAGCTGCTTGTTATTTAAAGGGGAACGGTCACGTCTCTAGAAAATGCTCCATTTAATGGACCACTGAAAATAACTTATGTGTGTTAACATAGGTTTCATAGATGCCCTGTCCTCTTTAACAAATTGCATCATAATCCTATTCAGGTAAGGCAAAGCCAGGGCAAACATTGCAAACGTGGAGGAGAAATAAAACTATTGTTTCTGCTCTTCCGTAAACACTTTCTCTGAGCTGACTGCCAGATGCAAAGGACAAAGTTTGTTACAATTACAACAAAGAGGAGGACTGGGCACGAGGACTAGATCCTGGGCAGATTTATGGGATGGGATAGAGCAAGTATGTCAAACTCAAAGGCTAGCACGGGCCACATAAACAAGGTTTTAAGTTTATGTGGGCCGCAAAAACAAACAAACTTAAATTTTCATAGAAACGTAGGTTTGTTTTCAAAAGTACAGTATAAAAATAACAAACAGCATCCCCCTCTACTAAACCCCAGTCTCCCCCTCTATACTAAATCCAAGTCCCCCCTCTAAACTAATTCGCAGTCCCCCCTCTATACTAAATCCCAGTCCCCCTATACTAAATCCCAGTCCCACCCCTCTATATTAAATCTCAGTCCCCCCCTCTAAACCAATTCCCAGTCCCCCTCTCTAAACCAATTCCCAGTCCCTCCCTCTATACTAAATCCCAGTCCCTCCCTCTATTCCCAGTCCCCCCCTCTAAACCAATTCCCAGTCCCCACTCTATACTAAATCCCAGTCCCCCCATACTAAATCCCAGTCCCCTCAATACTAAATCCCAGTCCCCCCCAATACTAAATCCCAGATAATTGGATCAGGAACTGTGCTAACTTATTTATCTCCATGCAGAAAAACATACATTTCAGCAGTACCCCAAAAGTACCCCATAAAACCCATGGAAACCCCACAAAAGTCAAATCCCCTGAAAGCCACGACCTGGGGGACCAACGTATCCAAAAATCACCCAGATCGGTTCAGGGATTCGGGATTTCCATGGAAGTCACAAACTGACTGACCAGACGCATTGGTTTCATGCCCAAAACAGTTCCAGAGAATCAGGGCTTGCGGTCGGTCTAGTTTGGTAGTTTCCAAAATGAACAAAAACCCGAACGTAGTCAATATTCATACCATGGAGCTTGTTCACCTCATTCTGATGAACGATTCCACTGAACAGCCCTCTTCTGGGATGTAAAGTACCGAACGCAAACTACAATGGAAGTCCAGCCGTGTTCCGGAGTTTCAGTGTCTGAAAACAGTTCCATGAACTCAACGACCAAACACCGCTGCCTACGTTCGCGGGAACAAGATGGCCGCCACCTCGTGGTCGACCATGCGAACTGTGGCCACCAACACGAACAATTAGAACACTGCGGTTAGAATCGTTAAGAGGTGATGATAGGGTTTAACAAGCTCTCGGGTGATCCCCGGTTCCTGAACAGTGTAGCAAAAAGGCATGAACAAAGTCTTTTATGAGCCTTTTTGCATGGCCCATAGTCCACCCGAGAGCTTGTTAAACACTATCAAGGCTGCCATGCAAGACCCTTCAAGATTCAGTGGCGAGGTTCCTTTCGCCACATTAGCCAACCAGCAGACTCCACTCACATTGCCGCTGCCAGTATTCGACTCCGGAGTCCAACCTCTGGTATACCCCCAGTGGCGCCGTCCGCACCCTGTGCCACAGCAGAACCTATGAAGGTGGAGCACGTTGACGTCACGTCGGAATGTGATGTGGCGTTGCATGCCTCCTTGCACCTCCAGGTCCTCCACTGTCCAGCCACGGCCATCGCAACACTGACCAACACACACTCACTGACAGACACACACTGACTGATTGATAGACAAACACACTGACAGACACACACAAGCACACACACGTTTACACATTCTTGCACACAATCACATCATTTTATTTATTATTCCCTACCTTTGGGATCTGGTGTGGGGACTCTCCCTTCTTGCTCATCACTGCTCCCTCATGCGCGCAGTTCAGTGATGCTGGGTGCCGGAATATGATGTCATATTCCGGCACCACTACAGAAGGCGCGCGTGAGGGAGCAGTGAGGAGCAGGAAGACTGAGCTGACTGTCGCCAGGGTCCTCTTCTTCCCGGCCTGGTAAATTTTAGCAGAGTAGGCACCTGTAATGTGGGGAGAGCAGGTGCCTACTCTGCCATAACATGTCAAACGTGCGGCTCACTGGGCCGCAAAAATATTAATTGTAAAAGGAGCAGCCGTTCTGGTGCCGTGGAAAAAGGGAGCTTAATGTCTTAATGGCTTCCCCCGTCTCTCTGGAACCGCTGGGGGGTAGAATGGTTGTACGGATCCCCTATACTCTGGTTTTATTCAAGCAAGCGTATAGATAATTCTACACAGACCCCCAGCGTGGGGTCTCCATTCATTCTGTATTAAGTCCGCCCAGGCTTCTGTGTCTGGGGGATAATGGAGTAAGACCTCGGTAACTCAAGGACACAACATAAAATACCCCAAAACCAAGCATAAAAAAACAACATACCCTCACAAGCTATATATCCCCTGAAAGCTGGGATCCAAGCGCCCATTCTGTGAAAATAGTGCTCTGATTCATGGAGTATTGTCCAATCGCCACCCGGTGCCAAGTCGCAGTCTTTTATCAGGGGCTGCAGCTAGTTGGGAGAAGGGAGCTCCCTGCTTCTCACAGCGAGCGATTGTGAGGGAGGAGGAGTAGATTTTAACCTCCAAAGAGCGCCTGCCTAGCTCTTTGGGAAAGGGGTTAAAACAGGGTATCAAACCGACTGGTGTAAGGCACTGGTGGAAGCCGGGCTGGAGTTCCAGAGGGATTTTCCGTAACTCCCACTAGAAGAGTATGCCACTCTGGCTGGCTCAAAATACTGTAAGGGGCTGCAACAAAGGGGTTTGCTGTTAGGGCAGCTTGTGAGGGAAAGTATACCGGGGAGGGAACAATAGGGATTATAGTCTTTTAGGTTTAGTCTATTACACTGCATTAAGTGTAAGTCCATAAGTGAAGGTAGGGAAAGCCAGGGTAAGCGAAAAAGTATTTTATGGAGATAGTAATACAAGGCAGGTATTTCCATAATCACACTATGATAAAATAAGTTGCTTTGACTGTGTCGGTCATAAAATGAAGATTGAAAAAATAATAATAATAACAACCACTATTTGTTTATGGTGATATGATACCTTACTATTTATAGAGATATTTCTTTATGAATGTTTGTACTTTTTAATTATTTGTGGTTTAAGAAATAAAATTATTGTGGAAGCTGTAGTCTCCCAGCACACACTATGGAGCTATTAACTTTACATAGTACCTTAGGCATGAGAATCAGAAATGTGTTCTCCTCAGAAGTCAACTCTAAAATATCAATATTGTTCTATTTGATGTTCAAAATATTTATTTCTTAATTTTGGGCTCATAAAATAGGGGCCGTCTTATACATGGGGGCGTATTATACATGGAAAAATACAGTATATATATATTTTATATAAAAACTCAATATTATATATACAAGCATATGCTACCTCTAAAGCACAGAGCAGAATGCACCTGATTGTATAGCACCATAAATGAAAGCATAACACCTAGATATGACAACTAATACAGTTCATATTACCTGGCTGGGGTATTATATTTGTCCAGAATAGCTGCAGCTTTGTCACCGCTTACACCACTGATCTGCATCAATTGCCTTGCGAATACTTCTCTCACCGTCTGAGCCTGCAGTGTTTAAGGGATAGTAAGTGGTACTGAATGCAAACCCATAGATGACCCACTAAATTTACAAGGATCAAACATGCAGACTTTACCAACATTGTGGTAAATGTAGTGTGCAGCATAAATTCCTTAAATTGAAGAGGTTGCCTACCATGGACTTACAGGATTGCTTCAGCAGTCATAATTTACTTCACTATATTCATTAACACAAGATGTTTACAATGCTGACGAACAATAAATTGTTTTTAGCATTTTACCACAAAAGGCAAATGTATGACTCTGAAATAAAGAAGTTAAAAAAGTGCAGCAAAAAGTGTGAGCGCCTTTATACAAAGCATACTATTTCTTTAATATTAAATGTTTTTTGTCCATCTGTGTCAAAGTTATTTAACCAGTTAATTATGAAATATGAATGTCTACCCTGGATTTCTGTACAGGCAGCAAAAACATCCGGTCTAATTTCGATGAAGGCATCCCACTATAAATGAGACTGGTGTATCTGGGTGGAAAAAAGTAACATGCAACCCACTCCCCCCCAAAAACAACAACAAGGTCCATAGCTTGAAATCCCAACATGTTCTAAGGTCTCATAATAGTTATCTTTCTATAATGTAGTAACACCAATAACAATTTAAATAATCCTTATATTGGGAAATAATTGCACTATGTTTGGGATGGAACAAGTGAATAAATCCAACATAAGTTGTACTTCTGGAAGACATAGCAAAAAGATATACAAGTAAATTTGTATTTATGGTTGAACTTTTAGTTTAATGTTATTATGCCATTTATCTTCTAATGTTAGTCTGTATGTCAGAAAATGCAGGTCACCTTATTCTTCATAGCTCCTTCATTAAAGCTTTTGAAGTCCAGCAGAATGCAGCTTTGAGAACTGTGGAGTGGAACCTCTCTCTCAAATTTTTCATCATCCTCTTTAGTGCAGCTCATCAGGGTTTTGTTCTGGAAATAGTAGATTTGAAAGTGGTTGCATTATTTTGAATTAAAACAGCACATCAAAAACTGCTTCACATACTATATGTATGGTAGGCAATAATATATATTTGAATAAAGAGACCACACATTAAAAACATAAAAATCATAAAGGGAGCATAACAATCATATACTTTAAAATAACATAACACTTTGCAAATTTTAATAATTAAACATTACTAAATTGACAGTCAGTCCTAGATGACCTGACCACCTTTCATACCATTTAACACCAAGTCCATGCTCATAACTTAACCCTGAGGATTACTTTTTGCCCACACTGCCCAAAGCCCTCTCAAAATATTTTGTAGATTTAAATATAAAATATCAATACCAATTTGATAAATTAAAAGGACACTATAGTCACAAGAACAACTACAGCTTATTGTATTTGTTCTGTGAGTATAATCATTCCCTTCAGGCTTTTTGCAGTGAACCCTGTCTTTCCAAAGAAAATACTAGAGGTGCTTTATGGGGTGAATCAGAGAGATGTGGCACCTATGCGGAAAGGAGTTAACCAGAGGAGGTATTTTTGCACATTTGTTTTTTTAACCTTATGAATCATTTTTTTTTCAGTACCTGCTGCTATCCAGTTTCTGGTGTACCTGGGTCCTACTTTAAGGTTACCAGAAGCGTTTACAATTAGAGCAGACTCCACTGCCCTCCACTTCTAAGTGTTTTTATTCATATATTTGTTTATATCTGTTTTGCAATATTACACTATAAGCATTTTTTCTTTTGTATTTTGTATTAAACCATCATTTGAGCCTAAATAAGTATTTCCCTTAAGTGCAATTATTTATTGCAAATTTCTGGCACTTGTTGTCCCTTTAAATTCAGAAGACTGGTATTACAGCAGTGTTTTCCTACTTTTTGCCATCAGGTCGCTACTTTTCTCCGCTTCTTTGCGTGTGAATGCTTATTCAAGGATGATGACTTTAGGCCAACTTCTTCCTCATGTGGCAGCTCCATCAGTTGACACATTCTAAGTTCATTAAGTGATGCTGTTGCTCGAGGCTCTTCTTCAATGCGTGAAGCACCCAGAGCCACAGATAAACAGTTTTTTAACAAGGATTCCCTGTTTTGGCGATTTCAGGATCTCTTAGCTAAGACACCATTGATCTGGTAACCTGATCATTGCCACCATACATATAAGCCACAGTGCACTTTGCTTGTGGCAATAATATCATTTGCATTTGTTAGATGTTAGCTATGTACCATCTCTCTTGCATTTACCTAATGACACTTAAACATGACATTCCTGAGTACAGGTATGGGTATAAAAGTCAAGCAACATGGTGCCTATAAGGATCAAATGGATATCTGGCTGACAGAAGGGTGTTGGATATTGGCACTACAGTACATTATATTAATGGTAAGACGGTTTGTCTTAATATAGCTGTTACAGCTCTGCAGTTTAGGCATCCTATAGCATAAAACAGATGGATGTCAGAGTACACATATTTCTCACCAAGTACATGCCCTGTAGGTAGCGGGTCATTATAGTCAAGTAGGCTGCAGATTCCCGAACATCCTTGGTGCGCTTGATAAAAAATCCATCAATTACCTTAATAAAAACAAAAAGAATGAGTGACCAAGTTGTTGGTATGGAATGTGATGAGATGTATGTGCTCTGAATTCAGTGCATTAGGAGAAGTATATACTGTACTTGTTGTTTAGGAGAGATGCAGTAATGAGTACAGTACCTGTGTATTTACTATGGCTTGCTGCAGGGTACTCTCAGGAATGCTCAGATGTTGAGCAGAACCGTGGTCTTCCACAAGATATATTGGGTGACGCAGCCCACATCTTTTCAGGCGAAACTAAAGGAAAATATATACATGAATGCAAATAACTAGAATTTCAATAAATATCATGTGACTTACCATCAAGCATACTCAGTTATAAAGTAAAATTAATTAGAGCAGATTTGTGACAGCGATATGAATTTAGAGTTTTTCATAAAAACAGAATCATTATGAAAAACTCATATTGATTCTGTTGGAATTTAAATGATAGAGCAACACAATCAAAATATACCTTAAGGCAAAGTAAACACTAATTTATCTTATGTTGAAGCCTGAAGCTGACAAGAATACGGTGCGGTTTCACCAGTTATGTCTGTCAATTTCAACAGCAATCTCTAGCAACAGATGTGCCAGTCAGTCTTTTCTCACTCATTGCGAGACTTGGTCTACAGATCTTGTGGTATCCTGCATAGACCTCTGTATTACTTGTAAAAAGGCATGTGAGAGACACTGCAAACATGCATAGTACGTATTTCCACAACACGAAGACAATCCGACTACTTCTCAGCCCCCACGCTCAACGACACCATGGGGAAAAGAAACAAAAAGTTAAAAACTCACCCTGAGGACGGATCCCGGAAAATAGGTGATCTTTTCCTGGCGAGGCCTAAACCTAAAATGGCGGCGACCCCAGATCCCCAAAGCTCATCCTCGGAGGAGGAAACACTGGATGCTCCAGATCCCATACCAGAGGCTACAGACCCCATCTCGAGCCTAGCAATGGGTGACCTGAGAGCTCCGGCCACCAAGGGTGACATCCTGAATATACTACAGAACCTGCGCACCCTATTCCGCTCAGACATGGCGATTTTGCAGGAGGAAGTGACCGCCGTTACTGGCAGAGTGAGGGTTGCTGAGGAAGACTTAACTGCTATGGCAGAACGCCAGCAAGCAACGGAGGAGAAGCTAACACACCAGGCACTACAGGCACGGCTGGATGGCCTAGACGCCGCAAGACGCCGCTCCAACATAAAAATCTGAGGCATTCCCGACTCCATAGACGACAATGAATTGCCACAACTTACCCGACACCTCTTAGCCACAATTCTTAACCCTAAGCAGGCGAAGATTGTGCTAGTGGAGGGCGTACACAGACTCCCCAAGTCGCCAAGTGCCCCAACGGAGGCCTCCCGTGACGTCCTTCTCCGCTTACAGTCTACCCGGGACAAAATGGCGGTGATGGCGGCACTCAGCGGCCAGAGCCCATACCACTTCGAGGGCATGCAGCTCACCTTCCTGCAGGACCTTTGCAGAGCTACTCTGACCTGGAGACGGTCCGTGCAGCGAGTCACCACGACCCTCAGAGCGGCTGGAGTCAGGTACCGATGGGGCCCATCAATGCTATTAGTTACAAAGGGAGCAACAACTTATTGACTGACGTCGAAAGAAAACGCAGAAACTTTCCTCGGTAAATTAGGACTTAAAGCAATAGACTCCTCCAACCCGACTCCTGACTGCTCCTGGGACGTCCCCAACATAGTCTCATTGGTGCCGCGCTACGCTGCTGACACAGGCTGAAACACAGGGACATGCAGGATAGAACCACCTGGCTAAGGAGCCACCGGACTCCAACAGACCACATGACACCTGGTCACAGAGTTTTTTATTTTTCTATTCTTAACTTTTGTTCTTGACTTGTTTTGTTTTCCTTGTATTTTGTGAAATTGTTGGGTGTTTCTTACAACACTATCGTACCCTGCACGCAGGACAGACTCCCATGTCCCTCTTGCCGCGGCAGAGAGCACCCCCCCCCCCGGTTACGAAAAGCGCAACCAATAGGTTAGGGAAGGCACGGCAGCATGCCACCCTCCTCTCATAACCAGGAAGGCTTGATGGTACACACCATAAAGGCCACCACTTAGCGCCCCATCATAACTACCGTTATGGCCGATGCCCACTCATACAGCCAATAAATAGCGGCTGCTAGGGCTGCCAACCCACTCCTACCAAGGAGGTGAGTGATCCTTTCACCTGGTCTAGGACCATGCATTCATGAACCCATCCCCCCTACCCCAGACCAGTACACAAGCATTGCCTTAGTCTCGGGCATAAACCCTTCCCCCGAGCACCCACCGATGATAGAGCACTAAGCAGCATTAAACCCTGCCTCGCTCTCCTGCACAGCCTTTAACCAAAAGACTCAACGTCTAGAACACATAAAGATCCCCATGCTTCCAACCAACAAGCTAAGACCACTTAAAAGCACAGATGTGCCTACCACGCATGTGCGTATCGACAACTCTACCCTTTCCATGAACAACACAATAGAAGATGGGGCTACAATGTTTACTTAAAATCGGGTCACTAAAACACGAAAACAACACTCTACTTCATCTGACTAACAGAACTAAGACTAGCCCATCTCACGTAGGATGAGAATCACCACCTTCCCTATCCAGACTATACACAGCAGTTAAGATGGTTAGGTGTCCCACTCCTTTGTTATGCTGGTGTACAGTATTATTCTACATAAGCCTAGAGAGAGACATCTCCCCTCCAACCCCCCACTTATTTTTTCATTATTACTTTTTCTTCAATCGGTGACCTTAGACTAACACAGCCTACTTTTATTCATAAAATGTGCACTGTACTCACTTAAATGTCCACATAAATGTCATACTATATTTGATGCCCAGTTTGTACTAGCTGTTGGGGCAGCACAAACTCACTTGTTTATTGAATGCACGAAAAAATAAAGAATTTAAAAAACAAAACAAAACAATGGTTGTGGAGATTTTTTTTTTTTTTAATCAGCAGGTACCAGTCATTGTAGGCAAGATCGAAAGCTAAAAACAGGGTCTTTCCAGATGAACATCTACGTTAGTCTACAAGACACTTGTGTCTGAAGCAGAAGCTCACCTCCAACTGAGGAGTTACCTTAGCCACACAGTTAAAGTGCACTGAATCTCTTAGACTGACCCAGTCAATGACAAGACCTCACTCTAATTCAGAATCTGTGGACAAACTTGTAAACTGCTGTTCACCATCTGCTCCCAGTCAACCTGACTGAACTAGAGCAATTTTGTCAAGAGGAATGTTCAATATTGCAATATCTAGATGTGTAAAGTTTGTAGAGATTTACCCCCGAAAACTCAAATATACAGACATACATATATATATTTTTTAAATTAATATTTTGTTTCACAATAAACTATATTTGCACATTCAAATAGCTAGTTATGGTATGTAAAGCAAATTATTAAATTCCCAATGAAATTAATTTAATCCCTGGTTATTCCACTACAAAAGTGTTAACATCCAAGGAAAGTCAACACTTATGCAAGCATTGTAGAATTCCAAACCTCAACTCTTAACATTTTTAAACAAAACTGATTGCAGTTATTTTAATAAACATTTCATGTTTAGCAATTCACAGTGCAATTAGGCACTGGTGGACATTAGAACACAATACATAATTGGTGACTTCCTGATGTACACATGCATTAATTTGGGATCTCAAGAGGTTCAATTCTAAATTGAGAAGTGGATAGGACAATCTGAAGGAAATTAGATACTTGTGCTAATTAGCAAGCAGTGCATGGAACCACTTACCTTGGGCCCTGCCATAGCCATTTCCATTATACTAATTATGCCCAAACAATATGTGGTGAACATCTGTTCATATTCCTTATCCTAGCAGATTACACCTTAGCAGTACAATTTGCTATAATTTTCACAGCCTCTAAAAGTATAACCACTTGCCTTTTGTTCATGGAAGCGGCCATCTATAATACTTCCACATAGGTCATCCATTCTCTTTCGTTCCACCACATAATCTAGCACTAGTTCCTGGGGCTGTGGAACTCTCAGCTGACCTGTGAGACAGGCCGATATAAGATACAGAAGAACAATCATTTTAAAAATAATTCCATTTCTAATGCAGAAAAGTTGCTAATTTAATATACGCCATCCTATCTATCGGTCTGGTTAACTCTTGCCATGTGAGCTAAAAAGATTATTCAGAAACAATATAATCGGCAACTAGTTAGTAATTAGTTGTACTAGTGAAGAAATAGAGATTGATTTTGGCAGCTTTTCTGTGATTCTTCTTCAATGGTTTCAATAATTGTGAAGGAAATGGTACATGTAAATAGTTCCAACACAACTTTAAGTCATAAGTCCTGTTTTAGTCTTTCTTTTGAAAAGGAAATGTACAACTATTTTTTTAACTTACAATTGCAGTAGAGAAACTACTTTTGAACCACTAATGAGGCAGTCAATGAGACCCACAATTAAAAGAGACATTTAAGTTAACACTCAGGGTCACTAAATGAACTAAATGAAGAAGTTGAAGAGGCGTACAGTGCGTGACCACTGTCTCAAAAGGGAATAAAAAGAGTGAGGGTTAATGAGAGTGATTGTGCAAGAATAGTTCATTAACCTGGCACCGGCTGTACTTTCTCTTGTGCTATCCACACAAAGTCTCCAATATGCAACTTGCGCACATCGAAACTAACACCATTCTTCTTCAGTTCTGAAACAAGATCCTGTTTCCGATGTGCCGAGCCTCTGTAAAAGAAATGGATTCCAGTCAGCTTCTGAACCATTTGGGGCCTGGAGTACAAAATCTTAACAATGGCCTGGTATGCACCTGAACGGTTTTGACGCATCCGGTAAGGTGCTATTTGGACATTAGTGACTAACCCAGTATAAGTTAATCTTTGATAGGCTGTCTCACCACTTCATGGGTGTTCTGCCTCTTGATTATATATTGTTGCATCTAACATGTAAACCTACTGCCCAATATAAACAAGTGCTATATTCTTTGACCGGGTTTATCATAGACACTACATACAATTTTGCCCAAGGACCCAACTGACCTTTTTCTATCCTGAAGTTGGATGCTTCTTGCAAAATAAACACCCACTTAGGTGGGTAATCTTTTTTCCCAACCCTTTTTTCTTATTAGTTTTTGTGGCAGTTAAGCGCTGATATTTTTCTTTTTTCTAATCTTTTTTCTCAACCCTGGACTGTAAAACATCGCAAGCATTTTCTAAACAAATTGCAATTATATACAGACAGGAAAAGGTGGATGTAATGGAACTAATGTCAGTTCATATGTATGTAGCAATGTATATGCAATATGTATTTGGAAAGTTTTAATTCATGAAAGTTTCAAATTGTGTTTGACATGGAAACGTCAGCGAATATAAGACATTTCTCTATTAAGTACAAAATGTTATGAATTTTAAAGCTTTTTGCCAGAACAAGTAAAACCATTTTACCAGCATACACACAGGACTAAAACACAATGTAATTTTTATATATACGCCTAAGCAGCACTACACAAGGTATAATTTAACTTGGAACAGATGAGAAAAGTAATTTCAACATAGTTTACACTTAAACCTTTTTTTTTTTTTTTTACATGGTATCAAGCAAAATGTGCATAAAAGTACATTTCGATTTTTTTTGTATATGTAATATTTGCTTATTTCACTATTCTAGCACAATACACCTATCCTATAGTTTCCATATTTTAATTCACACAGCCCTATCTTTTCCATTTATCCATATCCACACACTTTAAAAACACTAATAGATATGTAAAATGCCACATTTTAATATTTGGTCATAAACTTTTACTAATCTAGCTACTACTGCCTCCTACTAGGTAAGAGACATAATGACACACGGAGAGGCTCTGATAATGAGTCATTTTACCCTGTGGTCTCTATGAAATCCACACAGAGCAGAATGTTGAATTTCCCCGGATGCAAGATGAAATCAGGAATATGTTGATAAGAACTGGATGTGTGCTTTCTGCTGGTCTCAGAGTTGTCTGAAGAAACACTCATGGGCGGATACTGATGACTTTGAATAGGGTGAATGCTGTTAGAAAACAGAGATAATGCACAACAATCAACATCATAATCATTGTGACGGTAGTTATCATTACTGGGAGCAGAAGGACACTTTACAAAGGTTCCTAAGTTGTTCCTATATCTAAGTCACCCTGTACCCATTATAGGTGCAGGGTGTTTATAATGTGTTTGCATATTGTTAATTGTTTTGTGTGCTCTCCTGTCCTGCTGATGCTTGTTACCAACTAAGTGGATTTGGCTGTGGAGCAACAGCTATATGCACTACCTGAATAGCAAGGCTTGACAATTTGCATATTCAGGAAGATTTGCATATTGCTAATTCTGCAGGTAGGAGAGATATTTTCTGTTGGTTACTGACTTCCCCACCACTTTGTAGATATGTTATTGTGTTATTATAATTCCCTGTATGTTTTCTGATATGAACTAATTATTTGTATTTTTATTGAATTGTCACCATAAGTTATGTGTAAGGAGCATTTGGGCCAGTCCCAAGAAAAAATAAAGTTTTATACGTCCGTTCCTTTTGGATTTTTAGGGATCCCAGCCACAGAGTTGTTGTACCTACTGGCTGGCTGCACAATCCCTCTAGGCCTGGGATAAATCAAGAGAGCTAGCAAGTGCCTTTGTAAAGTCAATATAAATCACATTGCAGGCGGAGGTGGATACCTGCCTGGAAGAAGGACTGCAGTGGAATTGGTAGAGAGGACAAAGAGCTGCAGCCTGGTCGGGTGGAAAAGCTCTTGAGAGAACTCAGTCAAGCTTCGGCGACTGGGGCTGAAGTATTCAAGGGCAACATTCCCTTCCCAGGCCTACATTTACTTGCTCCATATAATGAGTGGTTATGAGTATCTGTGGGAGTTATTGTGGGGAGCAGTTACATAAGGCTTGGTGACAACTGTAGAGTCCATTAGAAGGATATGGATGAACGTACAAAAACAGTGGTAAAATAAAAGTTTTACTTACTGTATACTTGGGATGTTTTTGCCTTCATAAACCTTTTCTTTCTTTTTCTGTTCTTCTATTTCTTTATCAGATGAAGAGAAGTCATCTTCTAACGAGCCGCCGTCTAGTATTCCTTTACCTTGTTCTGCTGCAGTTAACCTATGAGCCAGTTCAATTCCTTTCTCTGTCAATGAGTACCTACAGAAAGCAATAGGTTAGATTTTATATTACATTTCAAGGTTTTTTTTCCAAATAGTACCACTAAAATTGGATGAGGTGAGTAGCAAAGAGATGTTAGGATGACTAATAACACTTTCAACGTAGCCATATGAGCATGGCAAATTGTGCTTTATGTCATAAAATATGTTAAAGTAAGGAGAAAAGTATAACTGAAACAACAATAGAGGCTGCCCTTATTCCAGGGGTCATATTATGTTGTTTGTAAGCCCTCAAAAGTAAAACGATCCACTAAATCAATTTGTGTATTGAAATGCTTTGTGGATTTTTTTCAGGTATATCAATTGTATTAAAAACAAAAAAGAGCCACGTTTGGAATCATTGTATGGCAATTCTTTACAGTTACTGGTTTCCAGACATTCTCGAAAGGGAGAACATGGCACAGCACATGGAATACAGGGGAAACATACGAATAAGCAGTGGTTCTGCTACATTGAGTAACCTGAATTGCTGGATATGTTTTTCCAATTAGAATCCATCAAATGAAGGAGGATACCAGGTATACAGTTGTGTATTTATCACTATGTAAAAGATCAAGTAAAGTGTGGCGGTACTTACCTTATCCAGGGGCCAGCTTCCACACAAGCCACGCACGGCTCAATTTTCCCTTCTGAGCGGGCCGCGTGCACTGACTGCAGAGAACGGTCACGCGGTCCGCCTGGCACTAAAAGCACGGCTCGCGCTCTTAAAGGGGAAGTAGATCAGGCTCCCATTGGCCCACGTCATTCCGACGCCCCCACACATGGACGTTTTGGGGTCGTGGGCATAACGTGGGCCAGTCAAATGTTAGTTAAGGATATTTGAACTTCCCTAGCCCTATTGTGGTTTCTGTTTTAGTACCCTTTAGTGCGTTCCTTGATCTTTCGTGTTTATTCTGGTACTGACCTTGGCATTGTATCTGACTCTGAATTTATCTTTAACCCTTTCCTGTCTTGTTTGCCTGTCTGACTGATTACCATGTACCTGACTCTGGCTAGTTCTTGTTTTCGCTGTCTCTGTTACCTTGACCTCGGCTCGTCTCTGATTTCTTTGTCTAACATTTAGTCCGGCCATTCTAAGGCCCGGTAATACGCATTTCCTAGTCTTGTCCCTTGCTAGCCTAAACTCTGCATGTTGGGGTATTACACCGTTACATAAAGCAGGAAATGTGACTTTTAGACCTGTGGTCTGCTTGAAAGCCTGCAAGATGAAACCAGTTTACTTTCTAAAAGTGTCAATTTCAATAGCAATCTGCACTTTTTGAAAAAAAGAGGAGACACTAAAGCTTTTCAGAAAGATTCAGGGGTCTGGAGTGTCCATTTAACCATTTTCATACAGTTGTAAGTAACAGTGGGAATTTTACTTTTTGGGGCAAGGAAACAGAGGTTGTAGGAGTTGAACTATGTGAATACATTTGGCAAAATTGTTGTGTAATGGTAATTCAATCAAGTGTATGTGTATAGCAAGTTGCTAGGTCATGATCTGTGATATCAGTAATAGTCAGTCCCAGAGTTGTTTCAGGTTATTGAAAATTTCAATGGCCATTTCTAGCCCAACAAAAAAAAGAGGAGTGGAGTTAATTTTTCTTCTCCGAGTTCAATGGAGACAAAAGGTGTGGTTTGTAAAATGTTGTGTAGTTGAAGACTAATGACTTTAGAAAACTCACTCTAACCATAAGAGTAAGAAGTAAGAGTTTTCGGTTATCAATAGATTTATCAATATACACGATCATTTTAGAAATACTGATTTGTACAAAGAAAACAAATATTTAGGAATGAACAACCGCAACCTCGTCAAAACTTTACTTGGGGATGTGGGCACAGGAACCCTATGTTTTATGTAAAATTGTTAATCTGTGCCAAGCTGTCTGGCCACTAATTAAGTTATCTGGTCAGATACAGACATCTAGGTGTCAGGTATGTTGCAATATGTATTGTTCTCGGCTCAGCTAGTGCTTGGGGTGCTGCATAACAGCTACATTCCTCTACTATGCATTCTGGCCTATAATAATGTAAAGTGCTACGGAATCTTTTGGTGCTATATAAATGGAAATAATAATAATAAATAATCACAGAGGGAAAGGGAGTCCTTAGCAGCGACACTAGGGTCTCCTGCGAGTAGGCCGCCACATCTAAATAATCTAAATTTAAGTATTCAAGTAAGAAGAAGAAAAGCAAGCCAAATGCTTTTTGCACGTTTAAACTGAGGTGCCTAGCTAGCTCTTTTGTTGTTTTCCTTGTTTTTAGAAACAAAGGCGGCAAATGGCCTTGATTAGAGTATCACCCCCAAACAAATTCCAGTTCTTTAAGTAGTATTTCCGGCAAAAAGTAGTGTTTGTGTCACTATTTTGGTTAAGAATTTATTGAATTGGACAAATTGGAAATCAGAAAGCAAAATTAAATTTGTGTTTTAAAATATTTTTGTTTAGCTCATTTAGGGAGGGCCCTCTTCACCTACTGTTATTGTATGTCAAACATGTTTTATCAGAATGGATTGTCTTGTTTTACCTATTATACAGCGCTGCAGATTATGTTGTCGCTATATCAATAATTGTAATTATAAATTGTTACAAATGTAACTACAAGGTTTAGATGAGACATATGAAAAACGCAAAAGATAAGCTATAATGGGAAAACTACCTTCTAGGGGGAGCTCCCAGTAGCTGGTATGAGTATAACAGAATACGCCGTTCTTACAGCAAATACCTATGAGCTTATTTGAAGAAAAAAGTAGGAAATGCAAGGAAGAGACACACTAGCTTCTTTGGTACTGTGCAACTATGTATTCTTTTGACAACAATGATACACTGAAACTTTATTTAACTTATATTACAAGAAGGATACAATAGTGTCAGTATGTCCAAATGATGGTGCTCCTAAATACTATATTCCCCTGTAACGCTGTATCAGTGCAGCTAGATGGCGATTCATAACAATGTAAATACTTACAAAATGCAGTGAAAAGCCCTAAAAAGATAATGAACAGGGGGATAATAAGTTCAGATAAAATTCCTTAGATCCATCTCAGGTGGATTGACAGAACAATAAAGATACCCTATTAATATGTAGATAGGGAACTTAAGTGAAACGATAATTAAATCAATACTGGGACACCGGAAAGAGAGCCCTTGTTAAAGGGGCATAGCTGTAGTGTCTATGGAGTGATAGCTATAAATTAGTTCCTTATAAGTAGAAGAAAAGCACTAGGAGATATTGAATACAGACAATGGCTACTGTAGTCTTATAAAAAAATGCTACTAGAGACACCACTATGCTGGTTCCCTACATTAGATGAGACATAAGCTCTTAAAAGAACACTATAGTGTCAGTAATACAAACGTGTATTCGAATTCGGCCTCCCTTACCATTATTCCAGCGCCATGTGGGTCGCCACAACTGGCTCCATGCCCGCTCTGCACCTTTGGCTTTGGCTGAGATCATCAGGAAAGCATTGGGAGGCTCTTACGCCTTTATGGCAAAACTCCACGCTGCGCCAGTCAGCATCTCCTCATAGAGATGCATTGAATCAATGCATTTCTATGAGGAATGTTCAGCGCCTCCATGCAGATAGTGGAGATGCTTAATGTCAGTGCTGCACCTCTAGTGGCTGTCTGATATAGGTGTCCCTAGGCAGTAATGTAAACACTGCCTTTTCTCTGAAATGGAAGTGTTTGCATTATAAAGCACGCAGGGACAAGCTATAGACACCAGAATAATTACATTAAGCTGTAGTTGTTCTGGTGACTATAGTGTCCCTCTTCGAGTACACAAAAGCATGCATCTTGCAGGCAATGAAAAACCGACAAAACCATCAACATAAAACAGAACATTATTTTGTCTTCTCTAATCCTCCTACTGAATCATAGTACCAACAGAAAGAAGTAGCATCCATTTACATTCAAGAAACACTCTAGACAACGAAAGCACTTTAGTTTGCTGAAGTGCTTTATGCGTGAAAGACATGTACTCTTTTTTTCATTTTACAAAAATTCAAGATTTTGATAGAAATTGTTACTTTTACAAATTAGCCTTGTTACATCCCCCTGGCTGTCAGTCAGACAGCCAGTCCTGTTACTTCCTCCTGGCTGTTCAGCTTAGTGGAATCAAACTCAAGAGGCACGTAGTTACCCAGAGTACCTACTCTGTAAAAACTACTAATTTAACTGCAGTGGGAAGTCTACGATTGGAAAGCCACAGAAAGTCTAGGCAGGGATACAAGAGGACAGTTTGCTCTTAGTGCAAAATCATCCTGCAAGCGCGCCTTCTTCGTCTTCTTGTCCAATCCAATGCTCCTCATAGAGAATCATTAGGGACAAGAAGAAGCATTCAGAATAGGTAACGTGTGAGAAGTCTGATACTGTTCTCACAGCAAAAGCGCCTCAAGTGGCTTTCAGGAAAACTGACACTATGGCATGGTGAAATGTATCAACAAGATTGAATAATTAGTCACGACTGACCGAATGTTTGTTCAGAATAGGGTTGTCACAAAGAGACTTTGTTATAATTTTTATAGAGGCTATAGAAAATCACAAAACACAAACCAGAACCAAAACCAAGAACCCAGGCATGAACCAGAGGGTCCAATAACCATATCAAAGCAATAATTTAGTATTATTAATGCAGTTAGTGTAGGCAGTGTAGCTTTATAAAGGGTTAGATAATGTTCAATTCCTTGAACGCTTTAACCCTAATGTTGCCTCTAGCGCAAATCTTCCCCCAAGCGGCATCCAGCTTCTGGAAGGAAGTTTCAAGAAATCCAGAGTGCCATCTGCTGATGTATCTCTTTATAAAGACCCCACCGTGAATATGCAGTGCAATTTTGGGCACCCGTTTTAAAGAAACATATTTCAAAAATAAAAAAGTGCAAAAGTGAGCAAAAAAATTAGTAAGGGGGATGGAACGCTTTAGTTATGTGGAAAGGCTAGAAAAACTGGATTTGATTTCTTTAGAAAAAAAGGCATCTCAGAGGGGATATGATAGCACTATAAAAATATAAACAGTCAGTGCAAACCGCTATGTGCTAAATTATTGACAGGAATATACAGCAGACAAGAGGTCACCTATATGGAATGGGTCCTTTACAATTAACTCCTTAACACCGTTGTGGCATTTTATGCCGTCCCGCATTTAATGGGCTTTAAAGCCGTTGCGGCAGAATAGAACGCAATAACGACTGAGCCCCGATGTCATCCAGATAATCACCTTCCTGGCTATCCACTTCAGGAGGACTGCCTCCCAAGGCAAATCAGACCCCCGGGGGCCATGTGATCGTGCTCATAGAGCGATCACATGGCCACAATAGCTGCTTGTGGATCTGCCTACAGGAGGACTGCCTGGGCTGCCAGGCAGTCCTCCTAATGGTGGAAATAGGAAGGGGGGCAGGGGGGGGAAGAGGTGAAGCATTATTGAACAAATAAAGATAATTAAATAGTTTGTTTTACCATGTTCCTCTTTGTTTATTATTTTGCACACAGAAATTATGAATTATTGATTGATTTTTTTCAATAAATACACCAGTCACCTTTAAGACCTGCGAGTGCATCCTATTTTTTATTATATATATATATATATATATATATATATATATATATATATATATATATATTTGTGGTCGGAACTTAATTCGTTTATGAAAAGAGAGAAGAGGGGGAAAGTTGGTAAGCCTGTAATAAAGAGGGCAAAAGATATTGCAGAAAACACACTTTATTTCGTAATTTTACAACGTTCGACATTTAAAGGCTTTCTTTCTCAGGATGTTGAATATAAGTGCTGTAAACAGATGATTTCCATCTGCCCAGTCTTTTGATGATATGGACTGGCGTGTCCGTACTGGAGGCTGTCCCAATTCTGAAGGAATGACCGGAAAAGGCGTCCGGGTTATGTCCCAATCTTAGCAGCAGTGTTCTAACATGGGCTATGAATTTTGAAGTGGTAAGTGGGTATCCGTGAAGAAGTAGTGGGGAGAGTTAGATGGGAGACTGAAGCTTGTGGATAGAAATAAGTTGAGTATTTTAACGGGACACCAGAGGTTCTCTGTAGGAAACAGAGGGATTGTAGTTGGGTAGTTTGTGTGATTGGTTTTAGATGAGTGTAAAGACATAACGTAATGGTCACCAAGTTTGGTTATGTCCGATAGTTTTACAGGAGCTGACATCCGTTTGACGGACCACAGTAAATTCTTGGGGGCTGAGGAAGCCGTAAAAGGAGAGGTAAATGGCTACTTTGATGACAGAGTTAGTCTGGGTATTAAAGAGATTTGTGTCCAATAGGTCTGACATGTTCCTGAATATGGTTCCGTCTATGGGTAATCTATTGGTAGTTCATTTATTTTGTTGATGTCTTTGAGAATAGATTTGATGGGGTATGTGGAAATAAAAGGGGGCAATTGGGAAAGTGTCACATATTCATCAGCACATAAAAATGTGGTTAATGGCATTTACTGTCCTGACAGGAAAACTTGTCAGTCATGCTCATGGAAACCTAGTAATTACTTTTGGGGTCAAAGGCCGGTTACAGCCAATTGGATACAAAGGAGGGGTATTTAAACCCAGCTCTCCTCTTGCTCATTGCCCTGTCGTGGTTTCATGCCTATGGTTATCCGAGAGTGCGTTCCTGATCTTGATTTTCTGGTATTTGACTTTGGCTTTGTTTTGACTTCCCTGATATCTGGTATCATTGACTTTTGGCTTTCCCTCATCTTTGTGTCTGATTCTGTGTCCCTGACCTCAGCTAGTATTTTGACTATTCTTGGAGACGTTAAGTCCGGCCATTCTAAGGTCCGGTTATACATTATCCTTAGTCCTAGGTGTGACACAGTACTGCGTGCTGGATCAACTTGTAATCCTGACAGAAAGGTAGTGAGCACGTAGTGCTGTATACCTGTAAGATATAATTTAATAGTGTTATGTGCTAATTTTAGATGTAGGTGGCAAAAGGAGGCAAAAGCCACCATGGTCTCGATAGAATAATTATCTGAAACGCAGAACTCCCCACAAAATTTGTGGAACACAGTCAAAGCCCTGTCGTAAGCCCTATTGGTGTTGGTAGACAGAGCGTTTCGTGAGAGTGACCGTGCGTGGGTCAACAATCTTGTCAATCCTTTGTTAACTCTGGAAATGTCTGTATTCTGGATGGGAGCTGGTTGGCGAAGGGATGCACCTTGTAGAATGCCTGAAAGTTAGATGGGACAAAGCGTCAGCGACCGTATTATGGATGCCTGGAATGTGTTCACACGCTAAAAAGAACTGTAGTTTGGCGGCCAGCCATGTCAATTCTGTATTAACCGTATAATGGTTGAGGAGGAAGAGCGCCCTTATTAATGATTATGCAAGCCACCAAATTATCTGAGAAACACTTTATCTGCCTTACTGGCCCACAGATGACCCCAAGTATGAGCTGCTGCTACAATGGGATAGATCTCGAAAAGGCTGAAGTTTCCCTGAAGGCCGGTAAGGAAAGCGCTTCTTGTGGCCACACGTCCCTGAACCAGTGATTACCAAAATTGCAGCCAAGCACGAGTGGGCTGCTGCATCAGTCCAAATAACAGGAGAGTGCTTGGTCAGTGGGGGAATGAGCATGGAGATGCTGTTCCACTCTGCTAGGAAGTGCTTCCACATGATTAAAATCGGCTATGGCTGGTGGGTTGAGGACTATGGTGCCATCATCAGGCATGTTAGGTAGGAGTTAGTATAGCCTGGAAATGAAGGATCTCCCTTGTGGAATGATACGCATCGCAAAATTGAAGTATCCCAGTAGAGATTGAAGATCCCTCCGAGTACCAGTACCTTTGGAGGAACTGGTCCAGTTCTTGCCTGATGCGTACCAACTTCACAACGGGGAGGCGTGCCTGTCTAGACAGACAATGAGTCGAGTGAGATACCCAGGAATACCAAATGTGTTGTGGCCTGTTCTTTGACAGGGGACATTGGGGCACCTAGTGCCAAAACCAGTGCAGTGGAACTAATGATACTACGTGGGGTGAGGGATCCTGCCTCGACCAGTAAAAATCTACCAATTGTGTATGGCCGTGGGGCATCTGACCTTATTTAGAATCAGCCATCGAAGAGTTTTTGTAAATATATCAAACAGCTTCCGGCTGCTCCTGGAGCTGAACGTAAGTCTGGTGGCGAAGTAATCATTATCCCTCCATTTGATGCCGTGGGTATGCCAGAGAGACGGATGGATTGGTAGTAATCTGAAAGCATTAGTTATATTCGACTTGCTGAGCCAGGCTTGTTTGACGGCTAGTAGTATGATTGTATGGCATGATCCCCGGAGGCAAAATGGAGAGAGAATACTTCAGCCGGTTTTAATGAATTGAAACTAGGGTTTTTGGAGAATGAGGAGCTGACAAATCGATAATCAAAACGTTTTTATTAGATGTGCTGTTGATAACCCTTCCAATAGGGTTCGTGTGTCATGTAGAAAAAGGAGGGTGCGGAAAAGGACCGATCATAAAGCCTGATGTGGTCTCTCTCCGTAGCAATTTATGAACCGCACAGTAGTAAGTTAGGACATTCCATTGCCTGTTGGGAGTGCTACTAACCCTGTATGGAAACCCTCAGACAAACCAGAAATCGAATATTGCACCAGGTGATGGGAGGGGTGGGTGCGTAAATGCTAAACTAAGGTGTCAATGTTTTCCTCCGTCAGTCATTTCCTAGGTAAAAGCTTAGAAGGGCACATGGCTTTTGTATGTGCCCTGAAGCAGATGGAGCAAACATGCAACAACTTGCAGGCATTGTAGTTACATGCTCAAGCATTAAAGTTGTTGCATATCTGTGCCTTGCCCAGGAATACTATTGGTCTGCCAAGCTTATCTCGCTGTCCCCTATCCTGACTGACAGAATGGTTGGAGGATGGGTAGGAAGTGGATGGCTGAGATGTAGAGTGTTTTGCTTTGCAGGGACACAAGTTGGAGGAGTGTGAGCTAGAGGAGCAAACTGCACAAGACGGGGGTTTCAAGCCAGCGAAATGCCTGCAGAACAGCTCTGTGTCCAACTGACTCCAATCGGTGTGAGTGTTGGACTGAGCCAGAGCCGCTGCTGCCTTAGATGAAATCGACCTGTGATAATCATAGAAGGCGAATCCCCCGTACTTGTGCCCCAAGTCCACCACCTTGTTTAGATAGAGGTCGAATTCCTCTCGCCTCTGAGGATATACAGAGCAGACGACGTCCCTGTATAGTCCGAGGCCAAGAACGAATTTGGGGATGGAGAGCTTTTTATTGAGACGTGGGTCCCTTGTTTTGAGGATCACAGACATGTCTCCAAAACTAAAAGTTTTATTCTCTAGAATATCTTGTGAAGCTATAAGGAGAGAGACTAGACTAACATCCTTGCCTTCCATAGTGACTTTCCTAATGTAAGCAGAAACGGAATTTACAGGGTTGATGCCGTGCGAAGTGGAGGGAGTGATAGTAATTTTCTTACCTTGCGTGTTTGGAGGTGGAGGTGCTGGGCCCGAACGGCTGACATTGGGCTCCTGTGAACTTGTGCCGGGGCTGGGATCGTTAACAACTTAAAGAGTTCTGCTTTCCTAGCTGTGGCCGGGAAAGGAACGTTCCTATGGCGTAGTTCTGCTGCCAATTTAGGAATGGTCCAAATCTCAGAGACCCAGGGCTAGTGGTCATGAGAGATAGGTCTAATAGGTGTACTGGGCCCAGGGGGAGAGCCCTGGAGAGACAAGTTGTCTTCATGGAGTGATTCTTGCAACATCCTATGAAGAGATTAGTAAACAAAAAACTTTGAGCCAAAGGTGAAATACCGTATAGAGAACTGGCTTGCTAGCTAGTGCCGGTGGCGAAGAACTTAACTAACCGTGAAAGGTGAATCCCTGCTAATTGCCAAGAGGCGCGGAGAGGCTCTACCTATGATTTGGCCCGTGGGGAAATGTGGCCACCGAACGATGTGGTGGGATGTTGGCCTCTCGGTGACAATATAGAAAAAAAACCTTTGGCCGTGACATGTGACATTCTAAAACAACCCCTGTAGAAGGAGATATGAGGCAAATAACCTAACGTGGGGCCGCGTGGGCGACACCTCCGCATGAGGTGGGGGCGGGGGGGAGACCTCATGGGAACTAGAACTTAAACATATTAGGGGCAGCTCCTGTCCCTGCATCTAGTTCTCTATCCCTGGCAGGGGCTTGTCCTATGGAAAAGCAGCGCAAGCGTAACCGTACAAACCTAGTAACAGGATGGGATAAACCCTGACTAGAGAGCTTGAGGGATAATGGAGGTTTAAAGATGCCTATTTAAAAGAGAATCAATTATTAACTAGAAAAGCTATAATTTCTCGGGAAATTGTGTGAAGTGTTCTTGCCTCCACCAGTAGTCTACAACTAGGGATCGAGCAATTATCGGTTTTACCGATATTATTGGCCGATATTCGGTATTTTAGGCAATATCGGTATCGGCCACTAAAGATACCGATATTGACGATATTGATAGAGTGAGAAATGTATTTCAACTTTTATTTATTTATATAGCACATTTAATTGCAACGTTGATGCCCAAAGTGCTTCACAGTTACATTAAAACATGCATTTATAAAAACATTAGCAGGTGTACAAAAGGCCCTGTCTATGACATCACTTTCTGCTCCAGCCTGGCACAGGTCAGAGTATTTTGTCTGTTGCCATCTTCAAACGGTCGTATTTTAAAACTATACATCCTACAGCGAAGAGCTTTATATTGTGAGAATCACAAGAACCAGACCTACATTTTGATGCATAGTATGTCTCTGAAATATTAAAAATGAAAGCACAGTCGCAGTTTAGAAATTTTCCTTCAAATCTGAGCTGGCTAGAGTGGAGTTTCAATGAATGTCAATGGGCGGCTTGAGTTGCAAACAAATGGTCATACTGTGAAAACTATCAGGACTATGGCTTAGCCGTGGACATGTTTAGTAACAGCAGGGATAGCTGAACGTTTTGATATAAGATTAGTGTAGGTGGGCTTGAAAATGAGGGAGTGGTGGCAGTTTAGAAATCATGTCCTGATTTTTCAGCTTTTGCCAGCTCCCACTCTAGTTTTGGACATTTTGCCATTCATTCCTATGGGACCAATTTTGCCACACGAACGATGATATTCTGTGAACCATTCGGCAAAACGTTCCACAAAGTAATAGCAATCCAATCAGGAACAAGCACGTTTTGGTATATTACGGTCTATGTAGTGTAAAAACTGTGGGAGGAGTTAGGGTGGTAAATTTAGCTATAATAAGAATAATCTATATGTGAGATAAGTGGTCTTGCTGTGCAAGAAGGGATAGCTGAACATTTTGATATAAGATTTGTGTAGGTGGGCTTGAAAATGAGGGAGTAGTGGCAGTTTAGAAATCATATCCTGATTTTACAGCTTTTGCCAGCTCCCATTCTAGTTTTGCCATTCATTCCTATGGGACCAATTTCGCCACAAGAACGACGATATTCCGTGAACCATTCGGCGAAACGTTCCACAAAGTAATAGCAATCCAATCGGGAACAATCCGCACGTTTTTGTATATTACTGTCTATGTAGTGTAAAAACTGTGGGAGGAGTTAGGGTGGTGAATTTGGCTATAATAAGAATAAGAATAATATATATGTGAGATAACATTAAGTGGTCTTGCTATGCAAGAACACTTAACTAATGATAAGTGGGGGGCGGGGCCGGACCGCCATACTGGCAGGTCGCACAACAGAACAGCTCATGCAAATCTTCCCAGTTTTCAAGTAAAAAAAAAACGATCATATACCCACCAAACGACTGGCAACAGCGGCCTGGTTCCGAGGAGAGGCTTGCTGCGAGGTTCTAGTCCCTTGGTGGGGCGCTCTCCATCTCCCGTGATGGAGAGCGCTCGGACGGTGAGTGGAGTGGACAGCCGCCACCCTGCTATCCTGCCTACCAGTGGTCTGAGTGCAGCACAGGGTTAGGGGGGTCTGGCCCTGTTCCCCCCCCCCCTCTGGATTTTTTATTAACTATTCCTATCTAATGTGACAACTTAAGCTTGTTTAAAAATTAGCGTTAAAGCTGCTAGCATAACTTTGTAGTTAACAACGTGCAACCTACACCTTAAACATAAAGGCTTCCTTCTATAACAATGCAACACAATATACTTCTAAGCCTCAGCGCAACTAACCTTGTTATATGCACGTTTAGCCTAGCATGCTAAAATATAAAACACTGATGTCTAATTGCCTGCTATCCTCATGTTATATAAAAAAATGTGCTGTCTAGACTGCCACACTTTGAAATGTTATGAAAAACGCTTGTTGTCAATCTTGGCACAAGAAAAATAAAGAATTATAAAAAAAAAAACCTAATGATAAGTGGAGTAATGGTTATCCTAGAGTATACATATATATATATATATATATATATATATACACACCCTTAATTAAGCCTAAGAGAGAGAGCTCTTACTGGATAGGCGTCTCCTATGTGCACCTGAAAGAAAATTAGGGATATGTGTAATAAGTAGTAATGTATAATGTAAAATGGAAAATGTATTTTTATTACCTGATAGGTGTTGTAGTAAATCTATGTCTCTTAAGTTTGTCAACGGTATTGCTTGCCAAAGCTGGAAACAGATAGCACAACAGGAGATTTGTAAGATATTGTATAGAGGTTCCCGAACATGGGATGTTATAAGACAAGCCCCTTAACTGAGCATTAACGTGTCAACGTAAAAGGCAGTACGAGGCCTTGATGTACCGGTTATGATTGAATATGAGCGTAAGGAAAGGAGTGTAAGGTTTTACCAGGAACTTGCTAATCCTAGAAAATAGGCACCTAAGATACACGTATGATATAAGGACAATATGAGTACCGTGCAAAGGAAATTTGTATATTCAGACTAGTATGTAATTATGTTTAAGCTAACAGATGTACTAAATAGCCATAGTGACAGACTTATTTGAAAAAGTATACCGTGACACAGAATCCAGACAATTTGTGAGCAGCATTATTACCTTGGAGTTAATTTTGTTAGTAACCCAGGCATGCTGGTGCACAAGTTAAATAGCCGTGTAGCAGGGGATAGTGAGGAAAGTAATGTGCAGGGCTCGTAAGATCTAGGGAATGTCACGGTAGTTTACCCCAACACGCAAGATTTAGTCCAACAGTCGACAGATAGAGCAGATACGTGTTACCGGACCTTAGAATGGCCGGACTCGCCGTATAGCAGAGAAAAGACAGAGTCAAGAACGAGCCGAGGTCAAGGGAACAAAGAGACTGCGAGAACAAAAACTAGCCAAGGTCTGGTACACAGTAGTCAGTAAGCCGGCAAACAAGACAAAACAGGGATAGAGCGATAAACGGAGTCAGATACAAAGCCAAGGTCAAGCACGAAAATCACAACTGAACACAATAAGCGCTAAAGGGAACTGGAACAGAAACCACAATAGGGCAGGGAGTTAAGGGAGAGGTAAGCATAAATACCCTAACCTTTACTTTGATTGGCCCCTGTCATATCCACGCCCCCAAAATGTGGGTGTATGGGGAATGTGGGATGACAGGGGCCAATGGGAGACCGTTGTATTTTTTGGCTCCAACTGCCCCTTTGAGAGCGTGCCCGAGACACGCGGCACGCTCTTAGAGCTAGGCGGGACACGTAACCACATCTCGCGGCCCGTGCCCTCCTTCACCTGAGCTCTGAGCGAGCCGCGCACGGCGGGAAGAGAGGACCTCGGCCGGCCCCCGGTAAGGTAAGTACCGCTACAGGGAACTAACCTACAAATATGTGCAAGAACAAACTGAAGTGTCTGTGATATTTAAGTAATATCTAGGAACTGCTTAGACCGAACAGTTAAACTGTATTAATTTGTGAATTACCCAACATAAATCGTGAGTTTATGCAAAATTCCAAACGAATAGCAGAAACAAATTACAGTGGTAGCCTTTTAGTATTCTAGGATTTAATGTGCATATGATATAGCCAACGTACGAATGATGTAGTGTGCAACCGTACGGCTTAACTGACCGAATGCACTGAGTGTAAGAGACAGAGGAACAGCTTTAACAGTGGTTTAAACGATATATATTAACAAATAGCTTTAAACGAAATGGATTTAAACAAATGGAATTAAACAAATGGAATTAAATTAAATGATTTTATAACAACAAAACAGAGAGCACTATTTTTCTGTTTTTATTCTAATTTTATGTATTTGTTGAATATCTGTGACACTGCAATTTGGAGGGAAATACCCATGAACGCTCAACACTCTGACGCTTGACCCTGACCTACCATCTACAAGGAACCAAGCTGAGCGACATATCCAAAGGTGGGAATCATATCGCCCAGGTGCATATATCTGGAGCTGAAAATAAGCTCCAGAAAATGGTCAGTGGCATTTTTCTTATTTTACCTAACCACCTATAGAATATACTACACTATATTCTGTTCTCAGATTTTCCATACTGACTCACCACCATACGAGTTTGAGGACACCCAGAAGGCGCTGCTTCCCTGTCCGTTTTCCTGACCTATACCTAACCTATACCTAGTTACTGCCAGATAGAAGAGACTCTGGTTTGGGAAGTACCAGATCCTGCCATACCCGGATCTAACAAGTGCTAGAAACCTCATCATTGCCCGTAAATTTTAATGTGTATAAACTGAAAAGGGGAATGTGCTATATTTGACCCTGTAATTTTCCAAGACACCATAAAACCTGTGCATGGGGGTACTGCTGTATGTGTGAGACATCGCTGAACACAAATATGTGTATTTTATTGTAATAAAAGCGAATAGTATTAGGACATTCACACTTAAAATAACATTTTTCTTTTTCCCAAAGTTCTTTAAATGGTATTCATATTAAATTATGTTTCATATATAAATATGTGATATGAAACAAAAGCCCTGTTTCTCCTGCACAAAATGATATATAATAAGTGTGGGTGAACTTAATATGAAATTGGTGAATTATGGTTGAAGCGCAAATTCCAGGTTTTTTTAACGTTTTGTTTTGATCAGAATGTGTACAAATGAATCTGTCCTTAAGGGGTTAAAACAATAAAGATGTGTTATCTGTCTAAAGAGGTTGTCTTATCAGATTCTATAGATAAATAATAAAAAAAGGCTTGGATGCTTTTTATGCATAAATAAAATATTCAGATATATAATTAATATGTATGTAAACAGGTTTATGATCTAAGGAGAAATCCGTTATGGAGTAAAGACAGATTTTTTTTTCCTTTGGAGTTTTCTTTTTTGCCTTACTTTGGATCTGTGACATAAAATAATGTGCTTCAAGGATGAATTCGGTGGACTTTAGTCTTTTTTAAACCTAGACAACTACATTGGCCATAGAGTTGCCAATATAGTACAACAATAGGGTAGCCTTGTAACGATATAATCAATGTTATTCACTTCAGCTGTCAGTGGGTTTAATGTTGTGGCTGATTAGTGTACATGTTTTGTCACGTATAATTTTACCAATTTTGTATACTTTTTACCAAGCACAAATAAATATTTTGCAACATTCTGCCGTCTCTGCTCCTCTTTCAAATTACTTTTTCTTAATTGTTACTGTACATGCATACAGGTCCCTTATTGTTCTTCTCACCTATCTTGCAGTGTCCAAGAAGATAGTTATTTGCATGTCATCAGTAAGCACAAAAAAGCTTTATTGGAATTAAAATTTAGTCAACTTCATTCATAAGTGGAAAGCTGATAAATGAACTACAAATCACAGAAACTCTTGCTCGGAGCAGAAAGAAATCTCTGCAATGAGAGCTGGCCAGCATCTCACCCTGACACCCTTTCAGTCGTGGTTGCAAAGTGTCTAAAAGTTCCATCTCCAGAGACCTAAATAAGGGTCTCCTGATTGGTCAAGTAACATGCTGGAGTAGGCAATGCTTAATGCTGATGATGGGATTTGCACAAAATGAAAGATAAGCATTTTCTATTTACAAGGTTACTCCAACCACCATGACCACTTCAGTGATTTCAAGTGGTCATGGTGCCTCGAGTCTGTATGTGAAGCGTTTCACTTTGAAACTGCACATACAGAGGTTAACCTATGCCAGCATTATTAGCCAGCCCAGAACAGAATTAAAGCGGCACTGTCATGCTGAAATTACCACTTAGCACTGCTCCCTGCCGCTTCTATCTTTACATATTACAAGGAGGGAGTTGCGTGCCGGTAGCTCCCTCCTTGTAATAAACTGAACGAACAAACGAACACTGATATTCAGTGTTTGTTCGTCTGAAATTTCTATTTATTCATTCGTCTTTCTGACTGGGCATGTGCGGGAATTTCATAGCGCTATCTAGTGTGGGCAGATGACGTGTCCCACAGGGACTTCCTCTACCCACACAAAGATGGCGGCGCCCTGAATATAGATCGGGGCAGAAAATAAAGATTAAAAATAGGTAATATTGGAGGCTTAGGGGCATTTGGGGGAGACTAAGGGGTCAATGAGATGTAGTGGAGGCGGGAGGGGGGTTAAAAAAAACAAAAAACGGGATTCGGCCATGACAGTGCCGCTTTAAAGGCTGGCTAAGGTCAATTTTGTGCAAAATTGGCTTTACTCGCCAGCTCACACAGCACACTAGCACCAGACAGCCAATGGCGGCATGGTCCATCCTCCTCTTTGACGTACCTGGCATTACCTCAGCCCACCCTCCATGACCTCACTCCTCCTCTAGCAAGATGGAGTGTCGTCAGACAAATAGCCTCTGAATAATGGAAGCTAAAAGAAACCAGGTGTGACTATTAGAAAGTTGGAGATTTTTTCCAGATCAGCTATTCAAGCATCTTATTTGCCACTCAGTTTCAATCTGGTACAATTCAGTGAACAGCCCTGTGAGAAAACATCATACTTTAGTTAGGCATATATTTTCTAATCTCACAGAAACTGGCAAACAGATGACTCCTCTATAATTTGTTCTGCCACAGACTCAAATCTACAAATGAAGAATCAATGTGTACTCTGTAAAAACGTACACAAGTTGAGTCACACTAGTCTTACGTTATTCAGCAAGGGGAGGGTGACCACTAGATATACAATGACGCCCTGCATACTATACAAAGACGCACTGAACGCCACATGAATTGCAGGTTTGTTACAAAGGAACTGCACTATTTTAGGAACATATAATAAAAAATAATTTTAAGTAACAGCAAAAAAAAAGCTAATTAAAATTTTAATTTCTACTTTGTCCTCATGAACACCTTTTTATATGAGCACATTACATCACACAAAGTTTGCCAATCATATACTGGAGCGATAATAGAGTGTTCTTAATAACAAAGTATAGAGTTAAAAATGACAACAACTCACTTTTGAGGTTAAGATGCAGTACCATGACGCCATTCCTTTGATTAATATCAACTATTTAATAACGGTGTGGTTGTGCTCCTCATTTGTTACAGTACATGGCAAAACAGCAGTTTTTATGTACTGCCCATGAACATAAATAAATTATGTATATCCAGGAAGCAGATGGAGGACAGCCTCTGTTTTGTTTACATTCAAATAGCAGTACTAGGCAGCCTGTACAAGGTAGTCTGTAAATAATCAGGAGTAAACACTCAAGGCTTTGAAAAGAAAGAAAAATACATTTCTTTTCACAAATGGCACATATTTACAACACACAGTGAAGCAATGTATTTAGATTTTTGCCTAACCTAGTCCAGTCAAACCTATGCCCCCCTTCTCGACAATTATTTTACAACTATCATAGGCATCTACAGCTATCTGCACCTGCTTAAACATAAAGAAATCTTGACGCAGCCTGAGAGCTGCCACCGCAGGCCATAGCCTAGTCAGCCAATGACAAAATACTTCTCTGACTAAACAACTGACAAAGCCAAGATGGACAGATGCTATGACAACCAAACTCCCACAGACATATAGCTGACAAATACATCATATTCTTCTGCACACTCATCACGTGTATATATTGATAGTCATTAGATGAAAATTTTTGCCCTTTAGTATATAGAATTGATACCCAACCCCAGCATGCCAAAATTTTATATGTAAAGTCAAATGTTACATTTTTATTTGTAAAAATGAATCTCAACACAATATAGATTGGCATAAAAGAAAAAAGAATGAAAAACAAAACAAAAAAAACGTAAGAATGCACAGTAGTTACTTCATTAGACATTAACTAAAGAAATACTGTGACAGAACCATCTGTCTGGTTATTGCAGGTGTATTCGTCTGTTTCTATCCTGTTCGTGTAAATGGCTGTTTCCTATAGCCCGGCCATACGAATGACTGTTTTTCCCGAACAAACCTACCGAACGGACGGCCACCCAGGAGAGAAGTGTGCTGCTAGTTAACCTATTGATCCCAATTAGAACGTTGTGGTTAACCGCAGACACTTCTCAATTAAACCGAATTCAGGGTGGTCGTCGTTCGTATGTCGACCACGAGGCAGCGGCCATTTTAAACCACGCGAAAGCCCAGCGGTGTTTGGCTCTATTTCTATGAAACTAAAAACGGACACTTTTTCTGCCGAACACCGCTGGAACAACGGAACGTCTGGCTGCCTCCACGAAAGCATACGAATACCGGCCGTTCGGGAGGTTTGAAGCATACGAAAAGACTTAACCCAGATAGCATTCCCATGGAGTCATTCGTATACCGAAGGACTGTAAGAACTTTGACTCCATGGCGATTGAACTATGTGTGTGGGATCTGAGCGCTATTCGCTAATAATATGCACTCAGATCCAGGCTATCTGGGGATATGTGATACGAATGGGAAAAGTTCGGTTATTTTAAAGTTATATATTTTTAGGTGTTTTATGATTTTATATTTAAAATGGCGACTGGCTTTGTCCTGGAGATAATTGAGTTACTCCTTAATTATCTCCAGGGCAGAGGGGAGGAAACCATAGTGCATTGTGGGTAAAATCTGTGACTGTGTGTCTGGAATGTCCCCATATCTGTCTGTCATTTAAGTCTCCCATTTGGTCCCCTAGGGGAGTGTCCACCAAGTGGGAGACCTGCATAAATACGGGCAGGTAGCCCACAGTAAAGCGAGATCCTGTTTGACCCTCAATGCGGAGCTTCTGTCTCGTTATTGGGGAGATTTCTTCTTTACGTTTAGAGACTGCTGGATGGAAACGAAAGCCGCTTGGTGGATGTTATTGTTCGGCGGCTAGCAGCAGTTCGTGGATTGCCGTTCGGGAGTTTGGAGCCGTACACGGATCCCGGTCGGGAGATTGCCGCTTCCCCTGCATTTGGTTCGTGCGCTACAGTTTATGCGAACGGAGATTATTGGTATTACAGACGGGGAAGGTCGACTAAACGGCGGTTTTGCTTAAAGACACTAGAGGTGTCTTAACAAATACTATAGGCTAGTGTGCATGTGCGGCAAATGGCCAAGCTGTGCCAATCATCATATCCTCATTGACTCAATGCATCTCTATAGGGGTTTTTTAGCATCTCCATCTAGAGTGTGGAGACGCTGAATGTTGGTCCTGTAATCTTTGCAGGACCGAGCCCAGGAAGTCCCCCTTGTGGCTGTCTAAGTGACAGCCACTATAAGTGGACTTCGAAAGCAGTCTAAATACTGCCTTTTCTCAGAAATGTTTATTATTAAAGACAAGTTTTCGAGTTTTTTATGTTTAAATGATGAGAATTGAAGATTATAAAGCATTTCCTTCATTAGCCATTGATTAAAAGGAACTCTATAGTTACCAGAACAATTACAGCTCTACCGCTTAATGTACTTGTTCTGATTTGTATAGTGTATCCCTGCAAGCATTTTGATGTAAACACTGCCTTTTCATAGAAAAGTTGCCTAGTAACACCTCTAGTGGCAGTCACTCAGACAAACACAGGAGGTACTTCTTGGGTAAGAGCTGCACACTGCAAAGATTCAGTGCATCTCTATGAGGAGTTGCTGATTGGTGCAGCATTGCATTTTGCTGTGCGTGCGCATTAGCCTCCCAATGCTTTCCAACGGGAAAGCATTGGATTGGCTGAGATGGTCATTTCTGATTATCTCAGCCAAGGAGGCGAAGCCAGCACCGGTAGAGATGGAATAAAGGTGAGCTTAAAGCCTTTTTAAGAGGGTAAGCGGAGACGGCCACCTAAATAGTGTTTTTACATTGTAGGGTCAGGAATACATTTGTGTATTTCTGATTCTATAGTGTTCCTTTAAGTAACACTTCAAATGCACAAGTCAAAGAAACCACTTAGTGACCTCCTGGTCATTATGAAGGGGAGACAACAAAGTGAAAATGTTGGAAATTCCTACATGATTTCTTAATAATGATAACTTTTTGAGTTATTTTTTGTTTTGTTTTCTTTAAAGTGAGAAATCTTACACACATATTGCATTCCAGATTGAGGTAGCATGCTTGTACTATTTTTTAAAATAAAAATTTAGTGAATCTTCATTAATATTTAGTTAATTTTAACAAATAATTAAACTTTTGTTTTCTACTAAATTTTGGTGTGCACTGGTTTCTATATGATGTAATATCTACCTGGCTGACATCAGGTGTCAATCTTAACCTTTTTTGCACCTGTAACACAAAGCAGAGCTCCTGTTCGGGATCACCATTTACAAATGAGTGTGCCCAATCACGAATACTTCTATGTAGAATTGAAATGCTTTTGTTTTCTACTAAATTTTGGTGTGCACTGGTTTCTATACTATGTAACATCTACCTGGCTGACATCAGGTGTCAATCTTAACCTTTTTTGCACCTGTAACACATAGCAGAGCTCCTGTTCGGGATCACCATTTACAAATGAGTGTGCCCAATCACGAATACTTCTATGTAGAATTGAAATGCTTTTGTTTTCTACTAAATTTTAGTGTGCATTGGTTTCTATACCAGTGTTTCCCAACCCAGTCCTCAAGGCACAACTACCAGTCCAGGATTTAGGGATTACCCAGTTGTGTCTAAGGTGTTTATTTTCTTCTTTGTGAAAACACCTTAGACACACCCTGTAATCCCTAAATCCTGGACTGGTAGGTGTGCCTTGAAGACTGGGTTGGGAAACACTGTTCTATACTATGTAACATCTACCTGGCTGACATCAGGTGTCAATCTTAACCTTTTTTGCACCTGTAACACATAGCAGAGCTCCTGTTCGGGATCACCATTTACAAATGAGTGTGCCCAATCACGAATACTTCTATGTAGAATTGAAATGCTGTTGGAAGCAAATTAAGTTATTAACCAATGAGGTGTTCTGCAGCATGTGAACACTACATACCTCAAGGCAACACTTCGGTATTGCTCATTAATATGAATAAGGGATGTGTGTCCTAGAAAACATGGTGTATATGGCAGCCCTATATACAACACACTTGCCATATTAGGCTCTCACTTAGAGCACTTCCATCACTCTCCCACTTCAGCCTTTCATTCTTCCCTCCCCAGACCACAGCTGTTTCCCTTTCTCTTCAGCTCTCCTTCCTTACCGCTAACTTTTGTGTCATCCGTTATTTTAAATCCTCTGCCTGCTGATAAAAGCAAATCCATTTTTTGGCAAATATTTTTGCAGCAGTTTTCTGGTAGGGAGCTGCCCTAATTGTTCCTAGCAGCAGGTGCACTTTACGAAGATGAAATTACCATGGTTTTTAAAAAACAATTCCCCCCTCTCAATTACTTGCTCCACACTGGGAATTGAATACAAACTTAGATGGTTTGTTCAAAGGCTTACTTGTCTTACCTAGCTGGGCTGTGAGTTTTGATGACCAGATCCTTCTGTATCAACGTACTGACGGAAGACCAAGCTGTGTACTTATTGTTGGCGTCAGTCTGAAAAAGAAAATATGCCCACAGATTTCAGTATAACAAGAAGCACATAGTATTTTCTAACATAATTTGATTATAGTTTTAATTTGATCAGAATAATAAGACAAAACTAATAGGCAAAATAGTTACCACGGATTCAAACTAAATCTTTTTGTTTGCATCATTTTCTTCAAAATCTTGTAGTGTAATTCACTAAAGTGAGAATTTAAAATTAATTAAAAGTGAATTTCAAATTTAAAGGACCACTATAATGCCAGGAAAACACTTGTTTTCCTGGCACTCTAGTGCCCTGAGGGTGCCCCCACCCTCAGGGTCCCCCTCCTGCCGGGCTCTAGGGGGTAGAAGGGGTTAAACTTACCTCTTTCTCCAGCGACGGGCGGGGAGCTCTCCTCCTCCTCTCTGGCTGAATGCGCGGCAAGAGCTGCGCGTGCATTCAGCCAGTCTCCTAGAAAAGCATTTACAATGCTTTCCTATGGACGCTGGCGTCTTCTCACTGATTTTCACAGTGAGAAACGCGGAAGCCCTCTAGCGGCTGTCAATGAGACAGCCACTAGAGGCTGGATTAACCCATTTATAAACATAGCAGTTTCTCTGAAACTGCTATGTTTATAGAAAAAAGGGTTAACCCTAGATGGACCAGGCACCCAGACCACCTCATTAAGCTGAAGTGGTTTGGGTGCCTATAGTGGTCCTTTAAGGCAAGAGTAGCTAATGAAAAGCATCAGTGACCGGAATTTTTCCAGTTTGGCAATTTTGACTGTACATTTTTAATTCACTTTGAACTCACTTTAGTGAATAACCCTGAAAGAAAGATATTTGCAAACAAAAAATTAAATAAATCTAACTTCAATGTGAGCACATAAACACCATTCAGGTAATAGAATGCAATAGGGTAGGATCACACTCAAAAACTATGAGAGCATTATTAAATTAAAAAAAGATGCCCACTACCAAGTTTGTGTGGTTGAAGAAGACGTTTTTTAAGAAACTCTGCTGCATATATGATTCCACAAAACAATGGGATAGTGTTTGCTGGGGTGAATAAAAAGGAACGATCAGAAAGAAAAATGTCACATTCACAATTCCTCCTTAAAGGGGCAGTATAGTCACCAGAACAACTACAGCTTATTGTATTTGCTCTGGTGAGGAGAATCATTCCTTCAGGCTTTTTCGGAGAAAATGCAGTGTTTACATTACAGCCTAGTGATAACTCACTGGCCACTCCTCAGGTGGCTACTAGAGGTGCTTCCTGCAGCACTGCCATTTAGTATCTCCACCTTCTGCATGGAGACATTGAACTTTCCTCATAGAGATGCATTGATTCAATATATCTCTATGTGGAGATGCTAATTGGCCAGGGCTGTGTTTGACTTGTGCTGGCTCTTTTTGGGTTTGTGTTCCTGACCTTTTAGTGTTCATCGTGTTCATTTAAATGTGGTGTAAGCCATAACAAAAATAACTGGTCTCTTTAGGGTAGTGAAGTAGTTGCACTAACAGAAAAAAAAAAAAAAAAAAAATCAGAAAATCTAAAGAGAAAGATTTGTTATTATATATTTTCACCAACATTCCTTCAAATATATCCCAATATGAGCAATTGTAAAGATGTAAAACCAGAACAATGAGTGAGCGCTAGATAACACAGATTAGTAGCAACCCTATAAGGGAATCCCTCAAGAACCCTTAAAACAAAACACAGAAAGGTAAAAAAATACAAAAGAAGGCTGCGCTTAGATAAAACTTAAATAATACGAAAAGTCCAAGTAAAATCAATGCATAAAAAGAGAAAGTCTTATCTGGCAATGTCCGTTGAAAACTTATTATATAATGATACTTGGTCCGAAACAGTGGTCTTGCTTGTTATCTTCCTTATGGACCGTCTCATATGCAAGAAATAAGAACAAATACAGAGCCAAGATAGTGTAGTATATCTTGAATAAAATGGAAGTAGAAATGTAAAACTTGATTGCAAACTCACATTTAAAAGAGCTAGGACCTGCTCTGGTATAGAGGGCACACAGCGGTTTAAATCCCCGCTTATAGGATGTGGGATGAACAGGGAACTCACCAGAATGAATGATTTATCACACAGTGACTGAGCTTCTCTTTGTAGTTCTGCTTTGGTCATGTAACCTTTGTAACTTGAACTCTAAAAAAAGAAACAGCTTTATTCTCAGACATTCTCTCTGACTGGGTGAATTGTGGTTTGGTTTTATATAGATAAAGGATGTTTGGCTACACAGGTAAAGGTGCATTTTCTGTACCCGCACTCAATCTTCACTACCTCTGTCACGTGGATAGCTGACTCAGCCACATCCTGCCTGTGTTGCTCCTGAAGTTCTCAAGCTCAGCCACATCCTGCCTGTGTTGGTTGTTGAGTTCTCTGAACTCTACTGCTGCCTCCCACCCAAAAGTCTCCTGGCGCCAGTCTAGCTATTTGGACAGAGACTAAGGATTTAGCAGCCCCTGCTCATGGTCTAAGGCTGCCTCCTGTGCCACCGTACAGAAGGGCTATTGCTGATTCAATCAATTTTTACCACTGTAATAAAATGAACCTGTTCAGAACTTTATTTTGCATCACAAGTTACTAATTTAAATGTCATACTACATATAATTACTAAGTGCATTAGTTGTCAGTGTGCTGAAAGCAAGAAGATTGCTTCTGATACAAAAATGGTCCTTTATCAAATCTAAAAAAACTCTTCTCATTCCTGTAAAACCTCTTTTAAAAGTAAGTTTACAGTTAATCATACTATTTGGTTCAAAGGGAACCTAGAGCACAGGTTTATGGAGGTTCTAAATGCCACAGGAACCAAGCTCTGATATGGTGGCAATAAAGGGTTAATTTACCCTTGTTGTATGGACAGGAGAAGTTAGGTAAACTTCATGACCCCTTGTATGTTGGGCAGACAGGTAGCTGGGTAGAAGTGGTGACACAACTGTTCCTGGGGGACACAAGCTATTTGGGGAGAGGCCAGGTAAGAATAAATTGCGGCAGCGCAAGAACAGTCCGGTCAGTAATTATTAGGTCAGGAGCAGGGTGGACGGACCCCTGCCCTACCTCCCCTTTTATTAATTTATTTCTTTATAAAAGGTCAAGTTCTGAGGAAGGATATCGTGGTTATTGGTTTTTAAATAAAAGGTGGATAACTGGCAATTTTGTGGTTGGCAAAGTTAAAAGGTTTAAAAATAAAGTTACATTTTATAAAATATGTTTTTATCGTTATGAAATTATGGTTGAAAGCCCATTAAACTTTAAATAAACCCCACGGCCTAGCCCATTGAAATTTAAATAAACTGTGATTATTGTGTGGTCTAAGTTATTTATAAAATACCATACATATAACCAGAGTTCGAAAGGAGAAAATAATTATGGAATTCTAATACTGTGCGCAGTGAGAATGGCTGATTGTTTCTTACTGTAATGATATAGAAAACCGGGGCTAATTCACGTGTCAACATCCTGCATCATAATATGATCAGTTCATTAGGAGCATTGCTGATCAGTTCTTATCGATTCTATAATGTGCATTAATGAGGTCAGAGCACTCTAATGAAAATACATGCGGGTTAAATAAAAAATAACAGATTACAAATAAAAAAATATTATACCGGCATTCAGTCTCATATGTAAAGGAAAAACAAAAGCATAGCTCATGTATTTTCCAACATGGCACACCACAGCTGATCACCTAATTTCTACTGTAATAATCTGCAGATATTCACAGCAGCCATCTGCTGAGTCACTGTGCTGCCCTGCAGTGAGATGAACAGATTCCCAGTACTTTTCCCAGTCATGCTTTATGAGAGGGAGAGGCTCAGATCTCCCTTTTGTCTGAATCACTGTCACCATCTGGTGTCAGTCTGTGGCAGGAGCGACACTGGGATGAAGAGAAGCGTATTTCTTACTTGGCTGTTTTTGTACAGTGTTATAAGCACCGCATATCCTCCTGACCGACGTTGGGGGACATATTCACGCAGTTTTTTGCCCTCGCTTTTTTTCTTCTTCTGCAATAATAAAATTAATCAATGTTACTATCTAATGGGGTTCTCCTAGCCAATACACAATGTATAACAAGGTAATTTTTCTTATGCACAACACATTTTAAATAATACTTTGAACTATATAGGAATTAGAGCCAAAACCAAAAATGCAAGCAAAGAAGACTGATATTCCATTTTACACTGTTCTTTTAGTATATAATTTACCATATATTTTACTATTAATAATACTTTATTTGGCTGCTACACAGTGTAAAATCTACATCTATCTTCAGTCTTAAAGGGTGGAACAGGAATCCACTTACAGAGGGAGATGGCCTTTGATGACTCTCTGCATGTGGTGCTTCTAGAACAGACTCGGTGGGAACAGGAGAAGATGCTCTCTTCGGTTCTCTTGCTTTAGTTGAATTTGAGCTGCAGCTAGGGAGAGAATGAATTGGGGCACTGGGCCCTGTAAAAGAAAAACTCATTCAATAACAAACAAAAATAAAAAAACTTAAAATAAAAAAATCATTCATCAGCTGAAAGATAAATATATAAAGATTAAGATAAATAAGTACCCATAATGATCAATAGAATGGGACACACTAGGCTACAGCATTAATAACATGCAAAAAAAACAAAAAACAAACAAAAAAAACAGTCCCGTTTGCTGCAATTCATCAGCATCTTTTTCAATGACATCTGCAGTGATTACATTGAGGGTGGGTCCCTCCAGGTACTTCTGCAGATTTTAAAGGGAGAGTAGCAGCATCATATAAATCCTTGCTAGGCAGCAGAGAATCTATGTGATTTGAACTACAACCACAGCAAGTTAAACATAATACAAACTGCTATGTGCTAACCGAGGGTTTGAAGTCCTATGCTACTAGGTAATCGTCACAGTAAGCAATAGCCACTAGCCAGGAGTGAATTCCTACTTGCCAGGGATACATTTTCACTCACCAATGGCTAGTGTTTAGTGGAAATTTTGAGCCCTGTGCCTGTGCTAACCTGTTCACTAGTAGGCATACATAACAGACAAGAAGGATTTTTTAAAATCACTTTTTGAGCCAATGCTTCAAAGTGGAGGGAGTGGGAGGGGGGGGCAGGTGTTCTTTTGGATCAACAGCATAACAGATGTATTTTAAAGGTTAAACTTTATGGACTTGAGTTTCTTTCAACCTAGAGTACTACGTAACTATGTAAGCTATGTGGATCTGTAGAACAGTGAACACTCATGTAGTAACCCCCAGCTGCTTATCATTAAAGAAAAATATGTGTGAGAAGCTGCTGTGCAGGGGGTCAATGCACATATGCAAAAGTTGATGTTCCATCTTTGCTAAAATGCACTCATACGTTGCATGAGGAAAAAAAAAATAATTTAGACACTGCATGGAACACTGCATGGAACGTTCTAATGTCCTGAGCATTATGCAAAAAAAAATGCTCAGGACATTAGAACGTTCCATGCAATGTTCCAGAGAATGGGCTTTACCAGCATAAGGACAGCATGGAACAACTTAACATTTTGGTACAAGCAGAGATAGAATATTGGGAAACCAGAGGTATCAATCAATACCTAGGTCTCCCCTCTGTCAGCTGGGGCGATATTTAGTGGCCCCAGACTGATAGTGTATGTAGCACTCCAAGTAAGCGATACATACAGCTGTTTTAATCATTTACATTTTCAGCGGCTGAGCAATAGTGCTCAGTTTTGGTGATTCTAAGCCTGCCCCCAACGTTTGAAAGTACTCTTCCATGGATTGACAAACTTTTGATTTGTTCAGTGCAGCTGAAACTAATTTGTGCCCAAGTCTAATTAAGACCAATTATTAAAGTGCCTACAAATAAAAATAGATTAATATCATGTAAAGTGACAACTGACATGCAAGTGCAACTATTTAAATCTTTCAATTACTTAAAGGGTCTCAAGTTAAACAACTTCATATTAAAAAGGGACACTCTAAGCACCAACAACTTTAGTTTAATGAAGTGGATTTTGTTTACAGATCATGCCCCTGCAGTCTCCCCACTCAATTCTCTGCCATTTAGGAGTTAAGTTATCTGCCTATCAACCAATTGCACTGGTCCAAATGAAGAGATCACTGTGTCAGAAGTCATAGAGATTACAGATACAATGCAACAACCAATGAATTCAAACATTGAGGTGATCATTGTCTCTCTCTTATTTCACTCTAATCTGAAGAGGGAGAACTCGAGAGATTAGTGCTATTAAGTGACTTCAAAATTTCCTGGTGTTTTTTTTTGTTTTTTTTTTTAACCCCTTAAGGACTGGACTGTTTTTGCGATGGTGTACATTTGCCACCAGGCCTCTTTGTACACTTTTGTGGTGGTTGTGTTTAGCTGTAATTTTCCGCTCTCTCATTTACTGTTCCTATACAAATTATATATTGATTTTTTCAGGACAAAAAAAGGCTTTCTTTACATACCATTTTTTAATATAATCTCATGTAATTTAATTTAATTTAATTTTAAAAAAAATAAAAAAATATGATGAAAAATTTAAAAAAAATACATGTTTTTTGACTTTTACTTGAAAAATCTTTTACTCATATACAAAAGCGAATAAAAAAAAAACTGCTAAATAGATTAAAAATTTTGTCCTGAGTCTTAAAATACCCAGTGTTTACATGCTTATTTTCTTTTTTTTTGCAAGTTATAGGGCTATAGGTACAAGTAGGATATTGCGGTTTCAAAACATACATTTTTTCAAATGTATCAATAGTAACATTGTAACACTATTATCTGTCATAAATCTCTGAATAACACCCCACATGTACATATTTTTTTTTTAAGTAGATAACCCAGGGTATTCAATATGGGGTATGTCCAGTTTTTTTTAGTAGCCACCTAGTCGCAAACACTGGCCAAAGTTAGCGTTCATATTTGTATGTGTGTGAAAAAAGTAAAAAACTAAATTGAATGCTAATTTTGGCCAGTGTTTGTGACTAAGTGGCTACTAAAAAAGACTGGACATACTCCATTTGCAATACCTTGGGTTGTCTTCTTTTGCAAATGGTATGCCATCATGGGGGTAATTCTCATTCCTGGGCTACCATACGCTCTCAAAGGCAACGTAACCAACCTGGCCATTTTCAATGTAAAAATATTTGACCCATATATTTGACCCTGTAACTTTCAAAAACGCTATAGAATCTGTACATGGGGGGTACTCTTATACTCGGGAGACTTTGCTGAACACAAACATTAGTGTTTCAAAACAGGAAAACGTATCACAACAATTACATCATCAGTAAAAGTGTTGTTTGTGTGTGAAAAATGCGAAATAAGCCACTTTCACTGATAATATCATCGCTGTGATATGTTTTACTGTTTTGTATCACTAATATTTGTGTTCAGTGAAGTCTCCCGAGTAAAACGGTACCCCCCATGTACTGGTTTTAGGGTGTCATAGAAAGTTACAGGGTAAAATACAGTGCTAGCAAATTAAATTTTCTGAACTTTTGGCCTGGGTTGGCAGGCAGGTCCCTCAAATTGCAATTAATGAAATTACTTAATTATGTAAAAATATTACATAAATACGCACGTAGAATTTAAATATATATGCATATTTATATATTTGAAGTCTATGTGTATATTTATGTAATTATTAATGTAATTTTGTATATGGAAATATGTATATTTCGTATTATTTTTATTTATATATACATAGATATATATACAATTTCATTCTAAGTGTATTTTGATATAAATATATATATTTTAATATCAAAATACAGTTAGAATAAAATTTCATATAGATATAATTTTTTTTAAATTTTTATTATTATTTTACATTTTTTTATTTTATTTAATCTATTTATTTGTATTTTATAATAATATATATATACACAATATATAGTTATTATATATATTATATATATACACATGTCTGTAATTTAATTATATGTGTATTTTTATATTAATATATGTAATATTAATATAAAAATACACTTAGTATGACATTATATGTTTTAAGGCCATTTGGCCTGTATTTGTGGGAGGGGCTTAAATTAATTCACTCCCCTATATAAGGGACACCCCTTACCTGACTCATATCGCTTGAGGTCAGCATCAGAATGATTTCCACTTCCGGGTCATCCAGACGCCATTTTACCTGATTACTCCATGAGGTTTTCTAAGCTGAGCTGTGTCAGGAATTCAGCCACAGGCTTTTCCGGCCTACCACCTTCTTTCTTCAATCTATTGCTGTGGATGGTGTCCAAGTGACTCACAAACCGTAAGTCGACCTACCCGTTACGCCAGGCATCAGTCCCACGGCACCATGCACGGGTCAGGTCCTCACTTTACGGCTGCATTTTGTCTAAATCTGTCCTAAAACCATTGCATGTTCATGCATATCATTCGTTTAAACTCACTTGTTTATATCTGTCACTGGCTCATTTCGAGCATTAGCATACTCCCAAACGGGAACACATTCTGTTTCAATTGCCTAAACATACTAGGCAATTCTGTGCATGCATTTCGAATCTCACTGCTCGTTTTGTTTTGTTTCCCTGACATACCAGGCTCACGGTTCGTGCAATTTTCTACCAAACGGGTACTAGTTCATGCATTTACTATTGTACTACACACACGTTTCATGTGTTTACAACCCATGAACAGAACTTTGGTTTGTTACAATGACTGTTATTAAGCTATTATGTTCACTTATTGTATATTGTCAAACGGGCACTGTTTGTTTCACAACTATAATGCTGGGGCATAGCTCACAAACAATGTTTCACATAAACCACACTGACCCCTACAGGTCACTCTCAAAATCTCACGTTAACCTTGCATTTGGATTAACCCCTTAAGGACCAAACTCTGGAATAAAAGGGAATCATGATATGTCACACATGTCATGTATCCTTCAGGGGTTAAAGGGTATTTTACCATACAATCAGCATTTCTGACCCCTACTGGTCAACAGCAAAACTGTCTTCACATGTCATATACAATTACCAGCCAATATAAATTACACATAAGATTGTTTTAAACATAACCATAAACCATGAATTAAACTCCAACACGGGCTCAACTTCAGGTTTAATTCACAATAATTTACATTTCACATTAAGACTAACAGTGGTTCTATCAACACTGCCACCTACAGGTCTGTCAAGTACATTGACAATTTTCATGGGGTTTTACAAACACCAAAACACTGACCCCTATAGGTCAACAGACAAACAACATTTCACATACCAATCAGTATCAACTACACTGCCACCTATAGGGCACTCGGCAGATCTCCAGTGCACTTGCATTTTGCAACTCCATGTTCACTTGCCATTCAATAAGGCATACAACAATTCACATAGCAAGCAGTATATCAATATCTGTTATAAATACACATATTATTACACAGTAGCACACGCATCTGTATATACGTAACTGGTAATATGGTTCACATATATACGGCACTTAATGGGTTAAGATTGATACATATTTAACCAGTATGGATATGATGTTTAATATTTACATATCACGGCACTTTACTTTCACATATACTGTATGTTTTAAGATAAGCTTGGTCTATGCCATATTTCCTTATGCCATACGATTTTATCCATTCAGGTTACAGTTACTACTAAAAAACCTATAAGGATTGTCAGGTTCAATACCATACTACCAGGTACGTACACCTGCTCACGTAGTTATCCATCTCTTACCTTCCCTGGAATAGTAATAGTGTACCGGCAATTAGGGTTCTAGGGCCCAATAGGTATTACCCCCTTTTTTCTCTGCATTATGCTTCAGTTAGTGGTCCCGCGAGGCCAACACCCCGCCTCACACTCGGAGGCATACACCCCTCGGGCCACTCGTGAGCTAGCCGCCTCGCATTGTATCATAGAGAGGGCCTCACCTGTCACTCCCCTTCCTATTTTTCTGGTTACTGTCACCGAGAGGCCAACATCCTGCCACAACGTTCGGTGGCCACACAAAATCCCCTCGCGCCAAGCATAGATAGAGCCTCTCAAGCCACTTGGCAACTAGCAGGGCCTCACCAGTCACCAAAAAAACACCAAGCCTAATCGTTTCGCCTTACGGCTTAGCTAGCAAGCCGGTACAAGACCCCTGGGTACAAATATATAATTGCAATCTTTATTGTTATTTAAGTATTTCTCAAAAAGATGGTAAGAATCACCTCTTCCTAGCACCCCGGCTAGAAGTGATACACCTTCATCTCTTACCTTCCCTGGAATAGTAGTAATGTACTGGCAATTAGGGTTCTATGGCCCAATAGGTATTACCCCTGTTTTCTCTGCTTTACGCTTCGGTTAGTGGTCCCGCGAGGCCAACACCCCGCCTCACACTCGGAGGCATACACCCCTCGGGCCACTCGTGAGCTAGCCGCCTCGCATTGTATCATAGAGAGGGCCTCACCTGTCACTCCCCCTCCTATTTTCTGGTTACTGTCACCGAGAGGCCAACATCCTGCCACAACGTTCGGTGGCCACAAAAAATCCCCTTGCGCCAAGCATAGATAGAGCCTCTCAAGCCACTTGGCAACTAGCAGGGCCTCACCAGTCACCAAAAAACACCAAGCCTAATCGTTTCGCCTTACGGCTTAGCTAGCAAGCCAGTACAAGACCCCTGGGTACAAATAATAATTGCAATCTTTATTGTTATTTAAGTATTTCTCAAAAAGATGGTGAAGAATCACCTCTTCCTGGCACCCCGGCTAGAAGTGATACACCTTCAAGCAGAGGAGATGTGGCTCCGACCTAAGGAGGCGACAAATCCCCTACCCTGCCACAGCAAGGAAAGCAGAGTTATTCAAACTCCTCCATACATCAACGGACAACACGGAGGCAGGGGAAGGCCCAGCAACACCAACTCAGGTGACACCCAGGCCATGCTAGCCTCACTCATAAACTCATGAGCCAAAAAATTTACGAGTCAATTTACGAGGCAATTTAGAGTCAGTCACAGCCCTCACAAGGCTGGGCCTCACGCTACTGTACAACCAGCACCAACCGAAACTCGGTTACTTGGTACAAGACGTTAACCCTGCACATATGATCCCGGCACATTGGGGAAACAAGGCATATATATGTATGATGATGTATCTATGATGGTCAGACCCAGGGATTCTAGGTAAATCGGGAACTGACCATCCCTTGGTTGTGTTGGCATTTGGAATATGTAGAGATGCTTATTTGTGCAGGTACCCATACAGAAGGGATTTTCTCCCAAACAAACGGGTGAGCACTCTCAGGCTCCAGGTACCAGCACCTCTGAACTACTAGAGACAATTGGTATTAGTAGTTGCATTGCATATAGACTGTTGCATATATGTTCAAATCATTCAGGGCGCATGACAAACCATGTGTCCCAATACAACTTACAAATAACGTACTCACCATCTGTACACACCAATGCATTTTCAACACTACTGACTCATCACCCTTCCAGACTTGTAGTAGAGTTACTAAGGCTTTGGAGCTTCAAAGGGCTCCCATACAGGTATCATAAATAAACTCTCAAGGAATATAGCATGCCCTCACTTACAGTCAGCACAACAGAACCGTCGGCTGTAAACACACTCATAGCCAAGATTTGCAGAGGGGTTTTTACTTGGGTTTTCCAATCTCCACCATTTACAGCATGGCACCAAACACAAACGCATTGGTATTGTCACAAGGGAATCTTCCCTTAAACAAGACTAACCATAGACTTATTGGCACCACACACCTTCGCTACCCCAAGTCTCAACTCCCTCATACCCTCTGAGGAGTTTCCTTACTATACACACCATTGATCTACCTTTACAGCTATCACTCAAGCAGGGGTTGAAGCTTCGTTAAGTAAGACCAATATCATCAACACAGTAAACGGCTACCATCTACCCTACAAACTGGCACTTACATGGCATAAAATGGGCAATCCTTTCCCCGCTAAAAGCAGCTGCTGTGGCATGGGGTAAATCATGGTCAGGGTCATCAATCCGTTGTTACTCAGACAACTAAGCACATGTCATATCATCAACAAATGCCACTCATCATCCATACGATCATGGTATTGCTGGGGAACTCACTTGGTTGGCCACTTACCACATTTCTTTTACTTTCATGTACCAGGCGGTGGTATACATCCTTGCCGACAATTGTCTCATTTATATTCCAGGCACGTTCATCATACGCTTCCTACAGCCACCCATACAGTCACGGCCACTCTTTCGTTCCAGAGACAAAATCATGGATTAGACATACTCATGCAGCATAGCATGCACTATCCCACCTAGCACTTTCATCCCATACTTGTAGAACGCTCACTATTCACCTGGCTTTAAAGAATCTCATTGGAACACGACATAGCTCAACCTGTGTCATAACATTTCTCCTAGGTTTTGCTTCATTTTTTGCCACCTTAAACTAAAACCATCTCACACACCATTAATTATATATTTTACAGGCATTCAACAACACATGATAACCTATGGCCAAAACTACCATAACTTCATGCTATCATACCAGACAAGAATATACTCAGAGGTTTTCAGGAATCCATCCCCCCACGTTCCTCTCAGATATTACCAATAGCCATCCAATTTTTCCATCCTTATCGGACCTATTAGAGCTACAACCTTTCAATTATACTACCAAGTTGGCCATTACCAGCCATGCACACTGCCTTTTATGCCTTTCTCAGGCCAGAGAATCCACTACCATAACCACCACTCAGACAGATCATTGTCTTCAACGATCCCACGTGTGTAAACACATATATCATTACCTATTGGCTCTACCACATTCCGAAACGAGTCAACACGCACCAACAGTAGAGATAACATACTATCCTACCCACAACAAATGGTGTCCAGTTGCGGTCCTAGATTCCTACCTTCAAAAATCCTTCAAGGAATTAAATACCGTAATGCATTTAAGGAAATGTCTGGTTAATTTGTATATATTGTTGACTGTATTAAATCTTTGATTATTCTTTTTGCCCTCTTTATTTACAGGCCTACCGTATCGTCGGTCTCGGCACACCACAACCGACTTGCTCCCTTTATACTATCCTACGCTTATGCTGGAACCTTACTCCATATACGGCTATTTGCCCCGAACACAAGTTTTAAGGCCATTTGGCCTGTATTTGTGGGAGGGGCTTAAATTAATTCACTCCCCTATATAAGGGACACCCCTTACCTGACTCATATCGCTTGAGGTCAGCATCAGAATGACCCTCCCACCCACTCCTCATTTCAACACTTTCTCTTTTCTTTCCATTTACTTTACTTTCTTACTCCTTGGTGGGCCCTCTTTATTTACAGGCCTACCGTATCGTCGGTCTCGGCACACCACAACCGACTTGCTCCCTTTATACTATCCTACGCTTATGCTGGAACCTTACTCCATATACGGCTATTTGCCCCGAACACAAATATGATATATAGACATATATTATACAGATATAATATATGTCTATATATTATATATATATATATATACATACATACACACACACACACACATATATAATTTTTTTTTAATAAACATTAACTTTAATTTTTTATTATGATTTTACACTAGCAGGGAGACTGCCTGTGAGTACAGACAGTCCCCCTGCAGGCAGACACATGGACACCTATTGTGACCATGTGACTGCTCTGAATCAAATATTCCTGAAAGAAGAGATAGGAAATCAGTCCCCACATTACATGTGTCAAACAGAACAGAGAGACAACCACACACATCTAGAACAGAAACAGAGAAACAATCTAATACATCTAGAACAGAACCCTCACCTTTTTTATGGAAAGACCCGATCTCAGAGAGACTAAAACAGACACGCCAGGTCAAAATTTGGGAATCTCCGGGCAAATGCCAGAGGTCATTAACACAAGAAAGAGACATAGAAAGAGAGGAAAACAGACACAGGGAAAAGAGGGGGAAAAGATAACAACAGAAGGCATTTTCAACCTAACCGACACAATTACCCAGAGACCAAATGGGAATACTTCAAAAGGGTCTAAAATTTGCCCCTACAGTAGACATTAATAAGTTTGATTTTTATATTGATATTAATAAATTTATCAGACAATTGTGCTTAAAAAAATTATTTTATAGTAAAGAGGATAGATTAAGTGAAGATACAGTATCTGAATACATACATACAGATTTAAAAGCAAAATCAATTTTTTTTCCAAAACATCTTATATCAGACGAAATAAAGGCATTTGAACTAATGGTAATGAAGGAAGTGAAAAAGATGAAACCGCTAAATAATTATCACCAAAATATGTCCAGAAAAGAAAGGGAGGCAGTAAAAGACTTACAACAAAATAAGGAGATCGTAATTAAACCAGCAGATAAGGGGGGAGGGGTGGTAGTAATTCCGAAAAATAAATATTTATCAGAAGCTGAAAGAATACTTTCGGATCGAGACACGTATAAAATATTAGATAAAAATCCCACCGAAAATGTGAAGACAAAGTTTGATAATTATATAACTAAAGGGTTAGAGAAAGGTATCCTGACATCGCAGGAAGCAAAATATTTGACCACCCCCCACCCTATAATGTCGGTATATTACCATCTTCCTAAAATACATAAGAATAAAGAAAATCCCCCAGGAAGACCTATAATATCATATTCCGTCTCAGCAAAAATTTCTGAATATTTAGATCACCTCTTACAACCATTAGTTATCCAAAATCCTGCCTATTTAAAGGACACTATCCACATTCTGCAAATTTTAGAAACCACCCCCGGGCAAGATGGCAATTTGTTAGTCACATGTGATGTGACATCTCTATATAGCATTATACCACACGAGAAGGGCCTAGAAGCAGTACAGTATTTTTTTTTATTTTTTTTTTAAACATAATTTTAAGGAAGAACAAATTTTATTCATTTTAGAAGGGATCAACTTAGTTTTAAACAACAATTTTTTCTGGTTTAATGAGGTGTTTTATCTACAGATCAGAGGTACGGCCATGGGTACGAAGTTCGCCCCAAGTTATGCCAATTTATTTATGGCATACTGGGAAGAACAGTTTATCTATCAGGGACATTCATGGGGGGCGAACTTGGTAAACTATCGCCGGTATATAGACGATATATTTTTTATTTGGACAGCGTCACATACGGATCTACTTTGTTTTATCAGCTATCTTTACAAAAATCAGTGGAATATCATTTTAACAGCACAGATTAGCACTCAACAGATTAATTTTTTAGATTTAGAGATATTTATAACACACGGTATAATTACCACTAAGAACCATTTTAAGGAAGTTGATGCTAATAGCTATATTAGAAGAGAGAGTTGCCATCATACCCCTTGGTTAAGCAATGCTCCCAAGGGACAATTCCTACGAATAAGAAGGAATTGTACAAATGAACAAGATTTTTTGGAACAGGCAAATAAAATTAAAATTCAATTTTTAGAAAAAGGATACGATGAGGCTTCTCTCCAATTAGCTCTAAACGAGGTTCAAAAGACACAAAGAACAGATCTTTTAACATACAAACAGAAAAAGAAAGACCCAAATTGGAACCAAGATATTCCCTTTATATGCAATTATCATGGAAATAGCAGAAAAATCAATAAAGTTATAGCAAAGCATTGGCACATACTGAAAGATGATCCAATTCTTAAAAATTTATTGCCAGAAAAAACAAAAATAATTTTTAGAGGCGCAAAAAAATGTAAGAAATACTTTGGTCCAAAGTAGTAATAAAGAACAAACAACAGGAAAATCTTTTTTTGCAATGAGCAAAAGCTTTTATGGATGCGGACAATGTCTAGCATGCAAGAATACCAAAAGTAAAAAAAGATATCTAACTGATTTAGAACCTGTTATTAATAAGAAATTTGCTATAAAAGATCATTTAACATGTAATTCGAAGGCAGTTATTTATATCCTAAAATGTCCACGTTATCTCCTGTATGTAGGGCGCACAATTCGGAGCTTAAACATAAGGATAGCGGAACACATAAGAAATATTAAAAATGGGGTGGAAACCCATAGCATTTCGAATCACTTTAAATATATCCACTGTAACGGACCGTTTTACTCACAAGGGGTAAAAACCATTTAGGTGATCGTCCCCCTTTCCAGAGATGCAGGCACAGCTACTGCAGAACACCAAACTCCCGAACAGGATACCAAGTAGCACTCCAAATTCCCGAACTGGAACCTCACGAATAGCTGCTAGCAGCTGAACAGGAAAAGCACCCAAGCAGCTTACACTCCTGGCAATCAGTCTCTAACAGCATACAGTAAATCCCCCCAAGAACGAGACAAAGCTCCGTGTTGAGGGTCAAGCAGTGAACAGACAGAGCTGTGGGTTTATTGTGCTTATGTACACATTCTTACACATTAGTACCACCCACAGGGTTTTGGAACACAACCAATAAACACATACAATACATTCAGACACTCCCACACAAATTCCTCCCCTCTGCCTGTGATTCAATTACCTTACACAATGGGTAATTTAATTAGCACAAGCAGAGAAATACAATTTTTCCACATTATTCATAACTTGAAAAGTATGCATCACATTCACATAAAATTACATTTTCAGAATCAGCATACTCCAAATACAAACATACGTCAAAATCATACAAATTGGTCCAGTGGTTCAAAAGATAGATCGTAGTCCTTTGTGACCACAGGAAGCATGGCTTTTCTGCCCAAAACCAGTTCCACAGAGTCTTCTATCCTGGAGATAATTAGTACAACTCTTCTGGAACTCCAGTACGGCTCCCGGCCAACTTTCACCCTGGTTTTTCCCCACTTTCATTACAGCCACAAGAGCTTTTGGAGGGAAGGTACCTCAGACCATGTGCCACAATCGCTCCCTGGGAGCCAGGGGGAGACCCCTTATTTTGTCCACAGGAGCTCACAAGATTTGACCAGCCACAGCCCTGATTGTTTTGGAACTCCTTTGGGCATAGACCACGTGTGCAGCTGGTCAAAACTTTACCACTGTGGCGTTCTGTCATTTCTTCACGGATCTGGGAGCTATTTTGCCAACATGGGCACATGGCTCAGAGCTAGCCGGGGATATATAATGTGTGGGGGTTAATATGTTTTAATATGTTTTGGGGTGTTTTTGTGTCATGCTCTATGTATCTGGGAGACAATTAGTTTAGCGAGCAGCAACTGAATTATCTCCCAGACACAGAGGCACCAGGGTGG